>CM027588.2:11217246-12417246 GCA_015852605.2 Populus deltoides | reverse complement strand
CAGGTTGATGAAGAGGTAGATGAACTAATTTCACGAATCCAGTTGCATGAAGGAGATACAGAATTCTGGAAGCGCAGATTTCTTGGAGAGGGCTTCAATGGCAATCATGTTAAGCCAGTGGACATGGAGACATCTGAACTTCCAGATGAGTTGGACGAGGATGAAGATGATGATGATGATGATGTAGAAGATGTTGCAAAAGAGGTTGAAGACGAGGAGGCTGATGAAGAGGGGGAAGTTGAAGTAGAAGTAGAACAAACCGAGAGCCAAGATGCAGAAAGGATTGTGAAGGCCAAGGAAGCTGAGGCTAAGAAGCCCCTTCAAATGATTGGAGTGCAACTGTTGAAAGACTCTGATCAAACAACTAGAATGTCTAAAAAATCAAGAAGAAGAGCTGCTCGACTAGCTGTGGCGGTACGAGAACCCGTTAGATTTGCTGCCTTTTTTATTTCCTTTCCTTACCTTTTTTTCTTTTTTCTTTCATTTTATGCAGTTTATCAAGTTGATTGTCTTACAGCTTTTGTAGTTTCGCTTCTTAAAAAAAGCAACTTAGGCTAGCCCTTTCTATGGGGGATTGAAACGAAGCACTCCTTTTGTGTCGTATTAATGTTTCTTGTCAACAGAAATCTATAAACTTGATCAAAACGTTTTGCTTGATAGATTCAATGTACTGTGTTGTTAAATGTCAAATTAATTTATGCATTAAAAAATAAATATTTATTATTTCCCATGTTAGGACGACGACGACGATGACTGGTTTCCTGAAGATATACTTGAGGCTTTCAAGGAGATGAGAAACAGAAAAGTTTTTGATGTGGAAGACATGTATTTAATAGCTGATGCTTGGGGTTGGACATGGGAGAGAGAAATAAAGAAGAGGCCTCTCCAGAGGTGGTCACAAGAATGGGAAGTCGAGTTGGCAATTCAATTAATGCTGAAGGCAAGTTCCTAGTAACCTTTTTCCTTTTTTCTAGTTAGCCTTATTTATGTGTTACCGTTCTTCATTTCCTCCAGTAAATTGTTCCATGGTATGCTCATGTCTCTGTATTTAGAACGATGATGGACATAAAGAAAAAACAAGGTCTTAAGTAGCACATTAGGGAAATCTATCCACATTTCTATTAAATCATTCAAATTTCTTTGTTCTTCAGATCAGTATTAGTAAGGTTGCTAATGTTTGTGGTCGTCTTTGTTGATTTTTATTAGTTTTTTACCATCATCCCATGTGGAATCAAAGCGCTGAATAATGTTTCAGGTCATAGAATTGGGTGGAACACCCACTATTGGAGATTGTGCCATGATATTGCGGGCGGCTATTAGGGCTCCAATGCCTTCAGCTTTTTTGAAGATCTTGCAGACAACGCACAGCCTAGGCTATCAATTCGGGAGGTAAGATCCGTGCATCGGTACAAGAAAATGAAGATGAATTGGTCTTTTTCCGAGCTAAAAACTTACATATCAATGAAGTGTTCTGATATTTATTTTAGCTACAAACATGAATGTCCTTCCAGCAATTCTTGTTTGAAATCTAATCATATTCTCATCAATTTGCAGTCCTCTATACGACGAAATAATCTCCTTGTGTGTTGACCTTGGGGAACTGGATGCAGCTATCGCAATAGTTGCAGATTTGGAGACTGCTGGAATTGCAGTCCCAGACCAGACCCTCGACCGAGTCATTTCTGCTAAACAAGCACCTGAGAGTGCTGCGGAGGAGACATTATCATAGCTGCAACCGTTTACTCCCTTCTTTTTTTGGTGCATAGTCTGCTTGCCAAATTAAATGCAGCACTCACGATGTGCCTTTGCCATCATCATTTTTTGGTGCTGCGAGATTTATTGCGTTGATTTAGACAGCGGAGCACAAAAGTGTAAAATTAACACATAAACTAGGAGTATAAATTATTACTGCATTGAAGGCAAATACAACACTAGAAAATCTTTTTGTTCATTCTTATGTCTTGCGAACGTATGTATATGTACATATGAGCATGAACAACTTTGAAAATACAGGTGGCTTTTGTGGCTCGTTTTGGCCTTGCAGCCTTGGCTTGGAATGAAGTGGGGGACCAATAACATTTCCTAATAATAACACTATTAGACGACGTGCACTCAACTAGTGCCGGTGTGCATCAGATTTGCTTAATGAAGACGTTATGAAATCCATGCTTGGCACAGAAGCAAGTGAAATCCATAAGAGGAGTTGTTTTGTCTTGAAGTTAGTTAGGAATGAGAAATTAAATATTTGTTTAATGTGCATGCTTTTGTTAGATTAGGCTACCTAAATTAAACAATATTTATGTATTTCTTACATTTTCTTTAGCAGGGAATATATTTATTTGATGTCATTTATTTAACATGAACAATATATTACTTAGGTATGATAATATTACATACATTAAATTAAGAGGGAAGTTAGGGGGGGGTTTCTTTTTTTAACAATAACTTAAATTTTGGCTAGAGGTTTAAATTGGGTGAAGTAGGTTTAATCAGGGGGGGTGGAGGGTCTGTACAAGTTAAATATTTGTTTAATGATCTTGTTAGATTTCTTAATCCAAACTCTATGTATTTTATTTTCTAGTTTCTTCATTTTATATAGCATTCACTCAACATTATTAGCATCTTTTCCCTCTCCCACGACTATTTCAATTTTATTTATAAATTTATCAATCAATAAATATATTAACCCATGAAATGTCGTATCATATATAAATAGAATAACTTATTTTAAGTAGCTTTTATTTTCAATACCGTGACCACTACTCTTTTATTGTATGGGATATGCCTTTTATTCTAGAACTTGAGTCCATCTCAACTACTCCAGCATGTTGATAAAGTGAAATCCATAAAAATTATGTTGTCGGTATGTGTTCTTTTTATGATAGCAATGTGGTATAGAACATGCTATTTTTGTTTCTTGGGAGGGTGTGTTCTTGTTGCGGTGGTGGCGTGGACTGTTTAGAAATGTAGTAAAAATTATTTTTTAAAGTATTTTTTATTTATAAATATATTAAAATAATATATTTTTTAATTTTTTTAAAATTATTTTTGATATTAACACCTCAAAATATCTGAAAACATAAAAAATTAATTTAAAATAAAATAAAAATTTAATTAAAAAACAGTTTTAAAACACAAAATAAATAGCTTTGTTGGAATTGTTTGTGTGCTTTTAACAATGTAGTGGAGGATAAGTTATGGCAACAACTAGAGGTATGCAAAAAAATTAAAAAACGATTAAACTAAGAAACTGGAAAAAAATAACCGAAATAATTGAGCCAAACTGAAAAAAATTAGTTTTTTTTCTAAAATAACTTAACCGAATCAAAACCAGTCGGTTTTGAACAAGTTTCGGTTTGATTTCGGTTTTTTTTAAAACCGCTTTGGTTATTTTTTTATAAAAACCGAACCAAATCGAAAATAATCACTCCTCACAATAATGTAGAAGGAAATAAATTGTGGTGGTAGTGTGGAATCCAATGCAGAACCCATTTGGAAACGTGGGTCAAACCCACGTTTTAAAAAATTCAATTTTTTTATATATATTTTAGATCATTTTGATGTGCTGATCTCAAAAATAATTTTTAAAAAATAAAAAAATATTATTTTAATACATTTCAGTATAAAAAATAACCACAATCACATTCTCAATCCCTTCAGAGTGTGTGGAAGGGGGTAAATTATGATTGATGTGCATTTGTGCTTGTTGCCGTCGACGGTGGGTTCATCTGCTAAAAATATGGCAGTGGGTAGAGGGAGAGTATGATGGGGAGTTATTGTGAAAAAGAAAGCAGACATGATGTTTGCGTATGTTTTAAGCTATAAATGATGGTTGTCGACAGAGTGAACAGTGGCTAGAAATGGTGGTTGGGGTGAAAGAAGAGAGGATGTAGATGTGGTGATGGTGGCTGGAAGTGATATTTATAAATGGAAACTTTTGTTAAAAAAGCTGGTGTGATGTTCAACGACTATTCTTTTTAAAAAATAGGTAATGGTAACCTCATGGTAATGGCTTTTTAGTCTTTATTTAGAATACAATGGTAATTTTATAATTTTTCAAATTATTTTTTATGGGTTTCAATAAAGATATAAATGTGTCATGAACAAATATAAAATATGATATTCAAATTGTAATTTATATTATAGAGTGCAAACACTTCAAATAATTTTCTTTTTTTTTTTCAATTTTTTTTGAGTAACCAAAAAGAAAAGGAAAGAAAAAAAATTAATTGAGTATATAAATTGAACTAAAAAAATTTGGAAATTCAAACTTCCAGCTTAAAATAAAACCTAAGAGGGTTTAATGTTTCAATGTACACACAACTTTATAACTCCGTAAATTGTTATAGTATAATGATATTTTTGTTTTTAAAATAAAAAATCATTAAGACTATTGGAAGTAATATAATATCTCTGAAGGTTCATTAATCATTATTAGATTGATTAAGGATAAATTAATTTTTTATTATTTTAAAAATATAGTGAAATGACTAAATCACCATTTAAAGTATAATTTTTAAAACTAGTGTCCATGAGCTTTTTTGTATTCTCATCATGATTTTTTTAGTTATAATAAAATTGATTGAGATATACTATGATATTTTAATAAATGTAAAATATTAGTAAAATTCATAGGTAGCTAATACAAGCAACACATGTGCTATCATGTAGAGAGCTTCATCTTTTTCGAACAATGGGTGAGGTGTTGCCCGCACGGCCAAATGCTAGCCTACACGATGGTGTTTTAATTTCTTATCCAATTTGGTTTTTATTTCTTTTTGTAATTTCTTTTGTTTTTATCATTTTCTTGATATCAGATTTGATCGTCATTCCTTTTATTTTTTAATTTTGTCTCTCATTATTTTATTTCATTTAATTTTTATACAAGATTTGATCATTATTCTTTTGGTTGATATTGTTGTTTTTTAATCGTTTTCTTTATTGATTTTTTTTTCCTTTCAATTTCATCACTCGATATTTAAATGATCGGAAATTTTGCTTTGTGATTTTTTTATGAGATAATCTCAATCTGAAGACTCGGGTCACAAATTTCAAAGATTAGTCTGATTAAACTCTGGTATTTTATGTTATTTAAAAAAAAACTGATTATTTTTTAATTTTATCATTAGACATTAGGTTATTGGCTCTTGAGCTTCAAAATTTCTTTTTTGTTTTCATTTCTATGAAATTTTCCCAATCTCATATCATGGGTCGCGAGTTAGTAAAGTTAACTTGAGTTGATTTGATTTTTTATGTCTTTTTTTTCAGTTTTGTCTTTCATCATTTAGCTTGCTTGAGTGCTGACTTTTATTGTTTTATTCAACTTTTTTTATAAGAGATTATCTCGGTCTTATGATTGGTCTATAAATTTAGTATACTAACTCAAGTTAGGTTTTTCTATTTATTTTTAAAATTAATTTTTTTTTACAATTCATCATTCAACGTTTAATTTGCTATTAATTGAGCTTGAGATTTTTTTAATTTTTTATAAGATTATCATATTTTTATTTAATTATTGTTTTGTTATCAATTAAGATTTTTGAGATATTTTAAAGAATATTTTAAAAAATATCTTTTTATAATATTAACAAGCTTTTTTTATTAGTCATTATATATATATTTATTGTTAATTTTTTTTATAATTATATTATTAAATTAATTAAATGTATTTAACCTTTCGAAACAATGACTTAAATTCTAAAATTTTCTTGCTCCTTCAAAACAAAAAAAAATCATTGCCTAATTTTTTTTATTAAAAAAACTTATCCTGTCTATGATATACACGGATCACCTATCTATTAATTTATTATTAGAAGGTGTTTGAGAATATGGTTGTGATTATTTTTCAAAGTATTTTTTACTTAAAAAAGTGTATCAATAATATTTTTTTATTTTTTAAAAATTATTTTTAAAATTAACATATAAAAAAATTTGAAAACATCAAAATATATTATTTTAAATGAAAACAAAAAAATTTCAAATTTTTTCCGAAGAAATTTTAAAAAGCACTCCCAAACTGCCACTCAAACGAAACGGCAATAACGTAAATAAACCTAACATCGTTATCCAATTCCGAAAAACAGTCTGCAGTGAAGATTAAAGATACAGGCTCAAGCAAGTGCGCGAGTCATGACAGACTCAGTTCGAGACAACAACTAATCTAAAATCCGATCCATCCAACTCACCTTCTGAAAACATCTCTATTTCTCTCCCATTTTCTTCTCAACAAAACACACGTAAAATGGCAATGGCAATGCAGATCTTAGGATTGATTTTCTGAATAATCCAAACAATTAATTACTAGTAAAAAAAAGTAATGGCAGTTCCAGTTGAAGAAGCCATAGCAGCTCTCTCTACCTTCTCTCTTGAAGTATCCCCTATCTAACTATTCTACATTTTCTCCTTTTTTTTTAATTTCATGCAAAATGCTACAATGTATTTCTTTTTTTTAATTAATCATACTTTTATGATTTAGTGACTTTTTTTTTTTAATTTGTGTGAAAGGATGAGCAAGCAGAGGTCCAAGGATCTGGGGTTTTGGTTTCATCCGAAAGAGGAGCAACCAACAGTCCTATTGGTAATTTTTCTTTTGATCTTTTAATAATTTCTTACTCGTAAAATTCTTGATGGCAATTATTAATATTATTAGGTGGTAAAAAAATGTGTTAATTGATGGTAATGACTGGTGAAATTCTTCATTTCTATAGAGTATGGTGATGTTTCTGCGTATCGGTTATCTCTATCAGAAGACACAAAAGCTCTGAATCAGCTGGTATGTGGCTGTGGCCGCCTTCTTCTTTTTTTTTTCTTTTTTTATTTATGAATGTAATTTCATTGGTCTGGTGGGGATTTTTTTTATGGTAATTACTGTTCGGTGTAAATTGCATTTTATTTAATCGAGGAACGTAATTTCATTGGTTTGGTGGTTTTTGATGGTAATTACTGTTCGGTGTAAATTGCGTTTTGTTTTGCTTTATTTTATTGATGAATGTAATTTCATTGGTTTGGCGGGTTTTTTATGGCAATTACTGCGGAATGTGAGGGCAGAATGCACTTATCCAAGAGGGGAAGGAGATGGCATCGGTGCTTTATACGTATAGAAGTTGCGTCAAAGCACTTCCTCAGGTCTATTTTGGTTTCAATTCTAATAAATATGAATATGATTGCTGTCATTGAAATACATCACTGAATAATTTTAGTTTTTTTTCCGGTTCTTTGAAAAATGTATATGATGTGGCAGCTTCCAGAATCCATGAAGCACAGTCAGGCTGACTTGTATCTGGAGACGTATCAAGTTTTGGACTTGGAGATGAGTCGTTTGCGTGAAATCCAGAGATGGCAAGCATCGGCTGCATCGAAAGTATATGATCTCTCACCTTCTTTTATTTATTGTTTACAGTAATGTACCATGTGTGGTTTCTTGCTCTTGCTGAGTTTTTAACACCTTTGTGTGTTGTTTGATGATGCAGCTAGCAGCTGATATGCAGCGGTTTTCTAGGCCTGAGCGGCACATTAATGGCCCCACGATAACCCATCTCTGGTACATTGTTGCCTTTTCGTTGTCTATTTTCCTCTTCCGTTGCCTCAATTGCCTTGTTTTCTTGTAGTGCTTACCTCATTTTGAAGTTATTAATGTGCTTTAAAGTTATCTCCTTGACATCCTCTGAACTTTCTCCTCAGTTTGAGAGATCTTAAAAAAAATTTTCTTGAAAAATTTAATCAGTGATTCTTTTATTAATCTTTTTTTTAAAAAAAATTCCAGGTCCATGTTGAAGTTGCTTGATGTTTTAGTTCAACTTGATCATCTTAAAAATGCCAAGGCAAGCATACCTAATGACTTCTCATGGTACAAGAGGTATGAAAATTAAATACTTTACCTAGGTTACATGCCCTTTTTGATGTTTGATATGGATTCCTCAACTTCCTTTTCATCATTCCCCCCCTTTCCTTCCACCTGTTAAAGCCACTTGGATGGGAATCGGCAGTCATTTGTTATAGTTTCTCTATAATTGTTGATAGTCTCGTTTGAACTTATCAAGAATATCTTCAGTACTATATGTTTAGCAATTGTAGGATTTGCTGTTGGCTTATTACTTGGATGACCAAAGCCTAATCTATAACCCCTGCAGATCACTTACAGAAATAGGTCACTAATATTTCTCATCTTCAGAAACTTTGATTAATTCCCAAAACACATACATGATAGTATGACAAGTTCCAAGTGAGTTCTCTGTGGTATAGATTAGAAACTGAAAACAAGCATTTGAGACTATGAAAAAGTGGGCCTCCTTTAACTTCAATTTAAAGCATATGTTTATACTACTCCTGTCCTTAAATTTTCTAGCTTGAGCATCTTGCAGTCCACCCCTTACTCTCTGCAAATATGTCTAGTAAAACTTCTTGGAATGTGAACTTTATTAATTTTGCAATTTTATTCTATGGATTGGTAAAGCTTAGTGGTGGTGAAATTTTTTTCTATTCAAGTTTTAGCTTGTGTAATATTAACTTTTTATGTTCAAAATTTATGCCTTTTAGTTACATATATATATATATATATTTTATCAAAACAGTGAATAGAGAATAGTTATTTCCTGCTATTAATTCATCGGCACTGTTCTCTCCTCTTATACATATCAATTAAATAAGTGTAGTTGGCTAAGCTACTAAATCCAACTTTTAAAACACAATGTTTCGTACAGTTTCTTTATGGACATTTCCAAGTTTTTTAGTTTCTTTTCACTCAATATTAGAATTATTGACTTGCTGTTTTGCCATGCAGTCTAACATTGTTTCTTTCTGTTACTTGTATCTGATTTTGACAGGACATTCACCCAAGTTAGTGTTCAGTGGCAAGACATTGACTCTATGAGGGAGGAGTTAGATGATTTACAGGTGTGAGAACTTTTCTTGTGTGACCTTATCTGTCTTAAATGATTTTTTTACCTCAATTGTTTTTGAAGGGCCTTTTTTTTTGTCCTTTTGGCTGGCCAAGTGCTGATGTGATATCTTCTATTATTCACTGTTAGTCTGATGATATGGTCAATATTAACTGCAATGTTACTCAACTGCTGCAGATATTCTTAAGCACAAGGTGGGCAATCTTATTGAACTTGCATGTCGAGATGTTTCGGGTGAACAAGTATCCTTAATAATTATCGAATGCCTTCCAGTGTGACAGGACAGGAAGAAATACTTGATTTCTTTTTTTGACACAAAAATTTACCCTGTCCGACATAAATTCTTTTCCATCATTATATGTAGATAATCGCCTGTCTGGCGCTTCTTTCTTTAAACTGAAAAGTATAGTTGGTATTACAATGTGGTCCTTGACTCGAAAAAGTGTAGAAGATATTCTTCAAGTTCTGATAGTCTTTGCTGTTGAGTCATTGGAATTGGATTTTGCGCTTTTATTTCCTGAGAGACACATTCTTCTACGTGTTTTACCTGTCCTTGTCGTCTTAGCAACATCATCAGAAAAAGACAGTGAGTCACTGTACAAGAGGGTAAAAATAAACAGGCTGATAAATATTTTCAAGGTATTCTGTTCACATTTCTTGGTGCTCTGGTAATATAAAATGTCATATTGGGCTGAGCTTGCACAAAAGTTTAGTTTTACATGGCTGAAATCTAATCAATTCATTGATATTTTCTAATTTGTTTGTGATTTGTGGCAGAACGATCCAGTCATTCCTGCATTCCCTGATCTTCATCTTTCTCCTGCTGCAATCTTGAAAGAGTTGTCCATTTACTTTCAAAGGTTTTCTGCACAAACTCGTCTTCTCACCCTTCCAGCACCTCATGAGCTCCCACCTCGGGACGCACAGGAATATCCTCTACATTTATTTTTTATCATGACTTGCTGCCCCCCGCTCTCTCTCTATCATTTGCTTTGACCATTATCTTGACAAAATAGGCATGCACTTCTCATCTTTGTGATTGTTTGGACAATGAGGACTTGATTAGTTACTTGCCCCCATGTCCACACAATAGACCATTAATGCTTTTGCTATATCCATTTTGTAGTTAGAATAATAACTGATCTTTGTTTCGCTCTGTAGAACTTGTATGTGTAATCGTTAAAGCCTTAACATATCGTACTTATCAGAGGCATTATCTCATCATTAATCACATTGGAACTATTCGTGCCGAGCATGATGATTTCACAATTCGTTTTGCTTCATCCTTGAATCAGGTGCTTACCCCCACTTCACCCTGCCTTTTCCCCTCCCTATATATGGTTTGAGTAAGCTTTATCATTAGCTTTTTAATGTGTGTTTCCTATCTTTTCAAATTGTGTTCGCAGCTATTATTATTGAAGTCAATAGATGGTGCAGATGTTGATTGGTGCAAAGAAGTCAAGGGAAACATGTATGATATGGTTGTTGAAGGGTTCCAGCTCTTAAGCAGATGGACTGCACGGATTTGGGAACAATGTGCTTGGAAATTTTCTCGTCCATGCAAAGAGGCAATTCCTTCAGAATCAAATGGATCTTCAGAATCGTTTTTCGACTATGAAAAGGTATTATATTCTATATTTTATGATTTTGTTATTGGGATGATCGAACCTCTTCAATCTTGGTTGGTATGTATTTGAATGCTGAAGCTCAGTCAGCAATGCTCACCTGAGAAATCCAACAACTTAGAACTAACTTAGAAGGATTTATGTGGGGCCATACTTGTGAGAACCAAATCTGATATAAAAATTCAAGAACCACTGCCTTGACTCAGTATCATTTTATTGTTTGCTTGACTTAATATATAGTAATGCCGAATTAGCTTGCAGGTGGTACGATATAATTACAGTGCTGAGGAGAGGAAAGCACTTGTTGAGCTTGTTAGTTACATAAAAAGTGTTGGATCGCTGATGCATCGGCGTGACACATTGGTAGTTGATGCCTTATGGGAAACAATACATGCTGAAGTCCAAGATTTTGTCCAAAACACATTAGCCACCATGTTGAGGACTACCTTTAGAAAGAAGAAGGACCTGTCGAGGTGGGCTTTTTAGTCAGTATTTGTCATTTGAATTTATGGCTAAGTTTCACAATTCCAAGCTCTCTTCCCTACAAATTAGGGGACCAGGGGTTGAAATTGGGTTTGAGTCCTGCTCTTGCTTCCTTAAGAACAACACTATTATTTTTCTCATCCATCAAAAAGTAGATGCCCATTATTGTCATTATTATGTACTATGTACCGTTAGCATAGTATTTTGTTTTTCAAATGATAAATGAAGATTTTGTTAATAGACAAAGGAATGGGAAATTACTAGTGGTAAAAAGTAACTTGTTTGAGAAAAATAAGATAAGAATTGCCCAGTTCTGCTGAACGGCTAAAGATACTTCTCAAAAAGCTTCTAACCAATACACTATGAAATGTCCACGAAACCCAATCTGTCCTACTGTAGTTTCTGGAAAATAGACCGATTCTTGAACCTCTCGCTCTCCACACGCATGCATTGTGTCATTCATGGCACAACATGTCTTTACCTTTGCAATCCTTAACCCTCCTAAGGCACTTAAAGTTAACTGGTAATGATTCTGTGACACATCACTGAGATACCATCGCTCACTTAGACATGGGAAAATGTCAATGGCAATGCTATTACATGTGAGACATTACAATCATAAGAAAATCAGGAGCTACATCCAACAACATTCTCTACTTGTTCTTCCTAATTTTATGCCCAGACTGTTGATATGTTTTAACTTGCTAGTAAAGATAAAATCTGCTTCTGAATGGTTTTCACTTAAATGTTTCAACTGCTGACTATTGATATGTTTTAACTTGCTAATAAAGATAAAATCTGTTTCTAAATGGTTTTCACTTAAATGTTTCAACTGCTTATTTATTTTATGTAATTGGTAACTTTCAGGATTCTTTCTGACATGCGGACGCTTTCAGCAGACTGGATGGCAAATACAAGCAAGCCTGAATCTGATTTACAGTCACATGGAGGTGATGAAAGCAAAGGGAGCTTCTTTTATCCAAGGCCAGTGGCACCCACAGCCACGCAGGTTTTACTCATCTACTCCACTTACTCATGCTTTTATGTTTCCTGTCAAGATATAGGAATCATAGTTCCTACTATATAACATTGTCAGATAAGTGGAGCTCCGGAAGACAAACCTTTATGGTTGAGTTCTCAGTCACACCCGTGAAGCTTTGTAATACAGAGTGACCGAGAAAAGATTTAAGGCATACTATCACTTATGAAAAATTTAGTTAGATACCAACTACCAAGGAAATTAATTATAAAGTTTGTCTTACTCAGATGTTTGATGAAGATTTTGTTTTAAAACATAAAAGTGAACAATAGAAATATAACTGCCCAGGGTTGCTATCCATTGACAGAGTGAATGGCTATGTAAAAGACAGATGTCAACCGTGCAACATATGGGCCACATGCGTGACTTCAAGAAATTATGTTGCATGCCAATGTAATATTGTTTTAATAAAAGAGTCTTTCAAATAGGTATAAAAAACCCCTTCTTACCAATGCTTTTTGTTTATTTCATCCACGGGATCCAAAGTATAGCAGAAGCGACCTACAATGTCATTCAACAATCACACTCCGAACATCTAACTTATCATCAACTAAACTTGTTGTGGCCAATGTTGTTCAACAAGCACACTAACTCCAATTTCTAGCTCATTGGATTTTGGAAGTAAATGATTAATAGGCTCAACAATTGCTTCATAAAAAATACCAAATCACTAGGACCTCTCCTCTCTTTTGAAAATTGCCAGTAGGCCAAAAACAAAAAACTTGAAGGGAGTTTTAGACTTCTGCATTCCTCTCTAGGGAAGTGGGAAAACCCTGTCCTCTCTTTGTTGCACTAATTCCTTGAGTTTGAGCTCCATAAATTGATCCAAAATTAAGCTTACCAAAGTATGTCATCATATGTCATTCTCATCTTCTCCTGCTTTAACCTTAAAACACTGAACACCAATGAGCTAGTTGTTGATAGGAGTAGTATCTTCAGTGATAGCTGGTTGTTGATAGGAGTAGTATCTTCGACTTCAGTTTCTTTTGCTTGTTTGATTGCTAGAGCCCTCTTTCTATAATCGGATGACTTGTGGCCCGGTTCTCCACATTTGAAGCAATTGTTATTACCTTCTTGGAATTGCTTTTCATCCTTGGATTGAGTGTGTTAGGGCTGTTTAGCTGCTTTATAAGTCACTCGGGTCTGTTGCTGACCTCTCGGATTTAGTCATTTTCCAAAGTTGGAGGCATTCCCCACCTTGGACTGACCAAAACCTTGCTGTCCAAATCTTTAAGAACATGTTTGCTGTTGTACAGATCTTGAATAACCCTTACTTTGTTTTTGTTCTATGAGCAAAACTTTATTGTATGCCTTTGAAACATTCAACAATCTTTGCCAGACAAGAACATCTTGAATTGAGAGTTTTAATCCACTCAAATAATGAACAACCTTTTGCTGTTCATTTTCATTCACATTAACTCTAGAGATGAGTTGATAAAACAAATTGGTATACTCTTCCATGCTTTCCACTTGCTTGAGGTTGTGCAAGCTTTTGTAAAGGATTCAAGTGTAGTTGGCAGAGAGAAATTGCTCGCACAAATTTTTCTCCATCTTCCCCTAATTATTAATCTCACCCTTACCACTCCTTTGGTGAGAGACTTGCAAATGTTCCCACCAAGATGAAGTACTTCCCTTGAAGTGGATAGCTACAAATCTAACTTTCCTTTCATCTACTACATCATAGTAGTCAAAAACTCTTTTCATGGTGTTTAACCAATCTACAAAATTATCCGAGTTCAAACCTTGGAATTCTAGCATTTCAACCATGATGCTTTGTTTAAGTGCTACCTATTAACATTAGGTCTGCCAAGCTATATTGCATCAAAAGGATTCTTAAACTGAGAATGGAATCCTCAAGTTTGTGATCAACCTCACTAGGAGGGATCATTCGTTGTACAAGTCTTGTAAGAAGCTCAACTTGCCTTTGTAAATTAGCAATCTTGTCAACTCTACCATCATTCTGCTGGTGTCCATCATTCCTCCTAATTGGAGGGATGGCTTCAACTCCTGCAAACATCCATTTGATCTCCCCTTGCTCCACCCCTCTATCCTCTATCTCTTTGTGCCATTTTAAGCTCAAAATCTTGAACAAAAATGTGACACAAGTGATTAAATTTGCTGTAGTCACAGCATTACAACACTACCACAAACTGATAAAATCTCGTGACTGAAGCTATATAGAACAGGTCTTAATTGCACGGGGGAGCTTGATGTGCAGCTGGAAATGTATACTAAATTGATGATTTTCTTTGCTGATTTCTGGCAGGATTTGTGTGCTGAAAGTGGCTGAATTTATAACTGGATTCTGAGCCGTAACTCTTGACTTCAATCTCTTTAGTTTGTTGGTTGTTTATAGCTGTAAGAACATTACAAATTAGGCCTTAGATTGTATTCTTGGTCAGTCTTGAACATCATTTTGTAATCTCAATTTTTAGAGAAGAGTTTCTCTCTGAAGTTTTTGTATTTATTCTCACTTCCTAACAATTCCAGCATTTCTACTTCCTACTATCCTTTGATCCAAACTAGGATCACATCATCTAAGTGGCACTATTCAATAGGAGCTGTGGATGTTGTGAAATGAGGACCAGATAGAGAGTTGGATTAAGATAAAATGAGAAGTAAGACTGTAAATTTCAAAGGTTGGGATGAGGTGGTAGAAGAGGATATATTCAGAAGATTTTAGTGTTAAAGGGAGTGAAATCTCCTTCTAAATTTTTTTTTGGTCATGTCACCCAATTCTGTCTATTTATTGGGCATCATCTTCCTGTTGACAAAATTTTTTCCTGCCTTTAAGACTACTAGACTGATGAAGTTCTTAGTTCAAATTCTTTCCATATCTCTATGACAATATTGCATGTATCATCAAACAAGTCATTTTTCATTTTTAACATAAAATTTATTATAATATATGCATCTTATGCTACCACACTATGCATGCCTCATGGTTTCCTTCCTTTCCAATCATGTATTTATGTTTTAAATGAATGAGTTTGGATTAAAATATCATCGCTACATGCAAACATATGTTCATACTAAATTAAGATCATCAGTTTTCTTGGTTCAGGTCCATTGCTTGCAGTTCTTGATATATGAAGTGGTGTCTGGCGGTAATCATCGGAAGCCTGGTGGGCTCTTTGGCAACAGTGGGTCTGAGATTCCTGTGAACGATTTAAAGCAATTGGAGAGCTTCTTTTACAAGCTTAGCTTCTTCCTACATATATTGGACTATTCAGGTATTCTTATTTAATTGTTTGTCTTTTCCAAAAGAAGAGATTAACCTATTTTTAGGAGTGAAGGCAATTAGTCATGCTGGTCCAAGTTTTCAGTTGTTTTTATAATTAGCAGTCCCATGTATAGGGTCTATAAAGACTTTCATCCCTGATATTTTTACACTATGTTTAGTTGTGATCTTCTGATGAATTCTAGTATGCAAATCCTTTTCTTGAAAAACTCTAAATGACTACAGAATTTTCTGGACAAATGAGCTTATAGTAAGCATAGGAATAAGAAGATTCTTCACATGGTATGATGTATCCTGAAATTATCCTAAAAGATAAAGGATTTCCTTTACATGGTCCTCAAGATCAAGATGCCAACTCAATTCTTAAATATCATCCATTTGATATCTTGATTCATTGTCAGTAGATCATGCTAATAGGAGCATTGGCACATAATTGTTCCCTTACAGAACCCTTGTCTAATTAGCCTTGCGGACCCCATAAAAATGAAGAAGAGAGATGGCACTTCAATGGATATTCTTTGCTTTGCACAGTACAGAAAATGCTAATTTGGCATATTAGCAGCACATCCATGTTCACGGTGCTTCTGCTTCTTTGAGGATAATATAACTAATTTTGCTCCTGTTAGTGTTTTTCATTGGTCCAAGCTAGGTGGAAAATGACCTTTTGCTGCACCAAATTTCAAGTGGTATATACTGAAGTTTAACAATTCTGAAAATGTCTGCAGCGACTGTGGCAACTTTGACAGATCTTGGTTTCTTATGGTTTAGAGAATTTTATTTGGAGTCATCTCGAGTTATTCAGGTAAGAAAACAGGATTTCTTGTGGACCTGCTATAGCTAATGAAACTCTTCTAAACATGGAGAGAACTGGTCTACCTTACTAAATTGATGTTAACTCAGAAATTGTTTTCTTGCTTATTTTTAAACTAAATTGATCCGAGGAAGTGATTAACTTGGTATGAGGGGCTTACATGTATATATGAACTCTTAATTAGAAACTTTAGCCATTGTTCTCTGTTGTTTAACTCCTTTTGTTCTATTTCCTTGTTTAAATCATATTGGTTGGGAAAGTTATCAAGTTTCGTTCCAATCCTGATTAGATGAAATTTTATTGCTTTGGTCGTTTACATCTGGTCATGAACTGGTCCTGATTTTCTCTTTTATGGAATTAGCTGAAATGACTTCTGGTGGCTATACATAGATTTAGACATTTATTAGGAAGACAGTATGATAAGGGTGTATCAGAACAGAAGAAGGTTTCCAAATGAAAGAAAGCAGCATGTTCAACTGATAGGTCATTAAAATTTCATAATAGTGAAGTGGTAATTCTTTGTTTTATTTTCCTGTCATCCACTTTCTTATTCATTATATTACTTTCCTGATTTGTAGAAATTTTTTTGCTATCCATATGCAGTTTCCTATTGAATGCTCTCTTCCTTGGATGCTGGTGGATCATGTGCTTGAGTCCCAGAATGCAGGTCTTCTTGAAAGTGTTCTGATGCCATTTGACATCTACAATGATTCAGCTCAGCAAGCTCTGGCTGCATTAAGGCAGCGATTCCTCTATGATGAAATTGAGGCCGAGGTATATTATATTTTAGCATTTTCTAGGACTAATTTTTTTGCATCCCTTGTTGGAAATGTATGCATTTTCTATTTGTCATTTGATAAGCTGGCTGTGGCCTGTTGAATTTTTGCTCTAACTCAATGGTTGCAAGTTTTTATAGGTGGACCATTGTTTTGATTTATTTGTTTCAAAACTCTGTGAAATTATTTTCACTTGTTACAAGAGTTGGGCAGCAAGGTACACGGCTTTCCTTCTCTCTTTAATAACACATGCTACTGGAAATACAAAGTATTAAATCATCTGTCTTGTTGGTTTGCTAAATCCTGTAGTGAAATGCTTGATCCTTCATTCCTCTTTGCTTTGGACAATGGAGAAAAGTATTCTGTACAGCCTATGAGATTCACTGCACTATTTAAGATGACGAGAGTAAAGGTAAAAGTATAATTTTCCTATTTTGTCACTGATTTACTGCACCTGTGGTAGCTGATATGTTTGGGCCACATTTGTCTTGCGAAGTATTCATTACCTTCTCCCTCTTTGGCAATTGTTAATGACAGTCTGAAATTTTGAAAACATAATATTTTATTTTTTTCAATTTACTCTTTAACTGGGACTGGGTACCTCAACTGTGGGATTATTTCACACAGTTATTTCTCAGCTTATGATTGGACCATATATCTCTGCTGTTGTTTTACATGTTTTAATCATCTTTTTCTTTCTTTCTGTCAATCTGAAGAGGAATAGTAATTTAGACCATGCTCCTCCAATACTCTCTCCCTTCATTTGGATTTAATTGTGTACAGTTACTTGGGAGGACCATTGATTTAAGAAGCTTGGTTTCTGAAAGGATGAACAAGGTTTTCAGAGACAATATTGAGTTTCTTTTTGATCGTTTTGAGTCTCAAGATCTATGTGCAGTGGTGGTAAGTAGATTGTTCTTGTGTTTCTTATATTAGTAATACAACTATCATGTTGCTATGTGGTGCTAACTGCTTGGTTCTCACATATTCATAAGTATAACGAGATATGGATGTATGTAATGCATGGCATTTTGACTTACCAGATTGAGCTTTTTGGTTGAATTCTCTAATGATAAAAACTAAATCAATAATTTTTCTGATGGAAAAACAATGACCTTGATTTCGTTGCAGGAATTAGAAAAACTTCTGGAAATATTAAAGCATGCTCATGGACTGCTTTCAAAAGATATTTCAATAGACTCGTTCAGTCTCATGTTGAATGAAATGCAAGAAAACTTATCTCTTGTATCATTTTCTAGTCGACTTGCAACTCAGGTTTGGCAAACTATTTCTGGCTTTAATTTTATGGGTACATCTCTCTGTAATAGTTATGCATGCTATAATTGTTAAATCAAGATGTACAATCATGGTATTCTGGGCAGTGTTTCACTCTAATCTCTAATATGTATGTCTTATAAATTTCAAACTCTTGGAATGCAGATAAACTGCTCGGAGTCTCAATTCTTAAGCCTATACATCCATTAGACATAGAGGGAAGAATTGATACTTTGTTTATATGGATGAGGTGGCATTGTGCATCATTAATCTTATTGTATAATATGCATACTCTCGTCTCTGTGATTCTGGGAAGAATTATTTTAAAAATTAGCTTATCTGATGTACTTGTTGAAAATCATTTGGGCTTTCTTATCCTTGTTTTGGCAATGAAAATATATCTCACATTGGGGACAGCTATACTAAAGCCGGAAGAGCATGTCTCAAGCCAGTTTGTTATCATTTTTGCCTGAGGACCTTTATATCTCGTCATTGTGTATGCATTGTCTAAAGGAGACTTCTCATGCATGTTGTATTATTGGTATAATTGAGCTTGCCAATCCCTATTCTTGTACCTAAAACAAAGCATGATGCATCCTTTCCTATCTTTGAAAAGAAAATGTAGCGAGAGGATGATATTAATTAAAGGAAAAATCACATCTAGGCCAATTCATTAGCATTTTGGGTTAGAACTTTTATGTTTTGTCATTGTGTATGCATTGTCTAAAGGAGACTTCTCGTGTGAGTCATATTAAGTGACCTTGAGGATTCCATGGTTTTGTACGTACATACTAAGAGTGATGCATATTTTTCTTATCATTAACTTAAAGAAAAGTGTAAGAAAAGGTATGATATTATTAAAGAAAATTCCTAAGTGTGCTGTTTATTTTTATCTTTTGCTTTTCCAAGGAGCTAGTCTCACTCAATCAATTCATTGGTGTATGGTAGATTTGGTCAGAGATGCAAAGTGATTTCCTGCCAAACTTTGTCCTATGCAACACTACTCAGCGTTTTGTCCGATCATCAAGAGTTCCTCTTGTTCCTGTGCAAAAGCCATCAGTTCCCCATGCAAAGGACAACTTCTATTGTGGTACTCAGGTAACAAACTAGAGCTTAGACACCATCCTTTGATTGGGTTTTACAAATATGATGCTATTTTGTTTCTCATAATACCCTTTGACTTCCATTCTCATTTAATATTATCTTGGCAGGAGTTGAATTCTGCGCATCAAAGCTTTGCTCGTTTGCACAGTGGGTTCTTTGGAATTCCCCACATGTTTTCTGTTGTTAGACTTCTAGGATCCAGATCGTTGCCTTGGCTTATCAGAGCCCTGTTAGATCATATAACAAATAAGGTATGTGATGCTTTTGAGAATTTAATCTATGTTCATTTATTAACACTCAATGTCATGAAAAGATGGATCTTGATACGATTTGAATGATTTTATTTGAAGCTGTGTGGATGAACATTAAGATTGAGTTTAATATTTCATGATGTGTTTCAGGTAACTACACTTGAACCCATGATTACTGGATTGCAAGCAGCGTTGCCAAAATCTATTGGACTGCTCCCTTTTGATGGAGGAGTCACAGGTACATGGTGGTGTCATGATTCTGATAGCGTCTTCCTCTTCTTCTTTTTTACATGCACTGCTGGATGTGTTAAAAAAAGGCTGAAAGAACTTTTATATGATATATTAACATATACATGTGTACATGCATCACAGTAACAATATGTCACATATGTTTTATTATGGATCAGTGAATTAAAGCTTATGGGTGTACAGTGTACTTTAGGAATTAATGTCTGTTTGGAGAGCTTCAGGAAGAATCTGGTGCAAAGTTTACCGCATTCAATTCTAATAACCACCAACCTCTAGGATCTTATGCACTCAATTAGTGTCAGTGAGAGAAAAGTTAAGTGAGTGCCCAGGTGTGATACATGTGGTGAGAGCTTCCTTGAATGTGAGGTGAAAAAAATCTGTTTTGAGTGATTTCTAAGTGCTGTAGCTGTGAGGGCTTGTCTCAACTGTGTTTGATTGTCTTTTTATTCATCAGTGGATTCAATATTTCCATTGCATATAGTATTCACTTACCAAGTGCCTGCTCACATCAATTTTTTTTTTGGTCAAAAGAAAATTTGGAATCTAGTGATATTATGAATGCTTTTTTATTCGGAATTTTATGCATGCATCTCTTGCTATTCGTGCATGCTTTTGTGTGTGTGTGTGTGTGTGCATTTGTGCTCATTTCCCTATTTTGCATCTTTAACTTCCGATACAGGCTGTATGAGGGTTGTCAAAGAAAATCTTAACTGGGGAACTAAATCAGAGCTCAAAGCAAAGGTTCTTCGAGGGATTAAAGAGATTGGCAGTGTGTTATATTGGATGGGGCTTCTTGACATTGTATTGGTCAGTATCCTAGTTTCTTCATTTCATGATATTAGTTTGAGAACATGTCTAGACGTACTTATGCATGCTCTAAACTGTAGCTTTGTGTCTGGTAGATTCATATTTATACAAGTTTGCCATCCAATCCCTTAGAACAAGAATGCCCAATTATACGAGTACTTTGAAGAGCCTTGGGGCACTTTTAGATCAATAGGTATAGCAGGAGTATCGTACTATCTCTCATTATAGAGAAATAGTTGTGTAGACGTACCCTACCAACTCATCATAGACGAGGCTAATAAAGACAAGACATATAGACAAAATCACATAACATCATGTGGGACCATTGGACTTTCTAGTATTTGTCTTGTCTTTATTGGCCAAGTCTATAGCGGAGCTGGTCGACTTTGTCTTCGCTACTTTAAATGTTCAAATCCTAATGGGATAAATGCTGGGTAGACAAAAACAGCAAGCAAATATTGAAGAATTTTGCGTTCTACCAATTAGCTGTGAGACTCTGCCATGTTTACTTGTTTAGTTAGTGGTGGATCATTGTCATGTGTTAAGAAGGCTGAAATTGGTTTTGGTTTCAATTCCTCTTGATAGAGGTCTGCCTCTCTTTAAATAGCTAGAATTCTCCCTATTTACAGCCTAATGATTATAATTACATGCGTGATTTTCTCTATCAAATCATTCAAAATCCGTAACATTACTCTACCAACCACAAAGATCTCGTAAATATAAACTATTGCTATATACAGAATATGGCCTAATTTGGTAATATCCCCCTTCAAATTGATGTTGGTCGATCAAGAAGCATCAATTTGTCAATCATGAATTTATGGCGGTGACAGGAGATAGCCTTGGTAAAGATGTCAGCAGTTTGATGTTTGGTGGAAATGCGAGGAAGAGTAATCTCTTGGCGTGCAAGTGCTTCATGAATGGAATGACAATCCACTTAAAAATGCTTGGTGCGCTTATAAAAAACTAGACTGGCAACAATTTGAATAGCACCAGTGTTATCTACATAAAAAGGAGGAGTAAGCTGCGGAACACCAAGTTCACCCAATAGCCCTCAAAGTCATGTGATTTCAGAATAGGCAGATGACATGGCTCTATATTCAGACTCGGTAGATGAGTTTGAAACACATGCTTGATTTTTACTCATCTAAGAACTAAGAGTGCTGCTATCATATATTAAGTTGGGTAATAGTCAAATACTTCAAACTTCTGACCAGCTATCGATACATGGAGGGATCAGGCAAGAGATCCCCACTTATGATGTAGTTTCAAGTTGACCTCCATAGGTGTAAGAACTGATTTAGTGTCTGAAAGACCAGCTAAGGAAAGAAGCTTCTGGGTATATTTATGTTGATGCAAAAGTATGCCAGTTGGGCAATGCTGGACCTCAAGACTAAGAAAATACTGAAGCGGACCAAGATCTTTCATATGAAATGAAGATTGGAGTCGTTGCTGAAGTTGTTCAATCAACTGGGAATCAGATCTAGTAATCACAATATCATCGACATACACAAGTAGAACGATTCCAATATTACTCTTGTGAAATGAGAGTAGTCATATTGACTCTATGTGAAGGTGGAATCCAAAAGAGTAGTAAGAAATTTCTTAAACCATGCCTGCAGTGCTTGCTTCAAACCATACAGAGACCATTTCAAGTGACAAACCTCAGTAGAAGAGGAAGAAAACATGCTAAGAGGAGTCATATAATTCTTTTCCTTTAGATCACCATGTAGAAAAGCATTCTTCACATCCATCAGACGAAGCAATCATCCTTTCAAGACGAAAATGGCCATAATAGTATGGATAGTAGTCCTCTTAGCCACAAGAGCAAATGTTTTCCTATAATCCAGGCTATATTTTTGTTGATTTTTGAGTGCCACCAAACGAGCTTTATATCGGTCAAGAGATCCATCGGTACCTAGCTTGATGGTGTATACCCATTTGCATCCAATAGGTTTTACCCTAGAGGGACAAGGAACGATGTCCCAAGTATGATCATCGTGAAGAGCTTGAAGTTCGTCTTGCATAGTTTATCGTCAACACTCGAGTAAAGGCCTGAGAATAAGACTTAGGCATATAAATAATATCAATAGTGGCCTGAACAGTAGAATGTGAGAACCCATACCTATTCGGAGGTTGTAAAACCCGAGTTGACCATCGAGGCTCTTGTAAAACATGATCAGATGTTGGTTCAGGAGTAGGAAGAGGCAGTGGGTGACGTCGTTGATAAACAATTCTTGGTTTAAAACGATCCACAATTGTAGACACATCATTAAAAGAAGGAAGCAACGCAGAAGAAGAAACAAAATTTGCACGAGACGGAAGGAAATATTGATTTTCACAGAAAACCACATTTTGTGAAATGTGAATCTTGTTATTATCCGCATCATAACATACAAATCCTTTGTGGGAATTGCTATAGACAAGAAAAGCACGCTAAACAGCCCAGGTAGCAAGCTTGTGATGTTCGATGGTAGGTAAGTGAACAAAGCAAATACAACCAAAAACATGAAGAGAATTATAGTTAGGAGGGACTCCAAACAAAAAAAGATATGGCAGATCAAGATTCAAGGTTTGAGAAGGTAGATGATTAATCAAATAGACGACTATAGGTAAAGCTTACACCCAAAATCGAGGAGGTACTAAAGATTCAAGCAATAATGTATGGACAACATCTAAAAGATGTTGATTCTTATGCTCAACGACTCTATTTTATTAAGGAGTATAAGGACACATACGTTGAGAGATAATACCTTTATGTTGTAGGAAGGATTGAAAGTCACAAGACATGCATTCCCCCTCAGAATCAGAGCATAAGATCTTAATACTGGCAAAAAATTGTCTCTACAAGAACAACAAAGGTTTGAAAAATAAAGAACACGTCAGCTTTAGAATGAAGGAAATAGACCCATGTGAATCTACTATAGTCATCAATAAATATTACAAAATATATATATTGTGCATGAGAAAGAACAGGATTCACACCTAAACATCAGTATGAATAATTTCAAAACAGGCAGAAGCCCAACTTCCTTGCATAGGAAATGATAAGGATTTGCTTTTATCAAGTTTACAAGGAGAACAATCAAAAGACAAAGAGGAAGAAAACTCATGTGTATTATTCAAATAGCCACTTTTAACGAGATGCTTTAAAATAACAGAATTAGGATGTCCTAATATCTTATGCCAAAGATGACTTGTATTGGCAATACCAAAACAACCCAAATATACTAAACAAGGCATAGAAAAAGACTGAAGAGGAAAAATTCGTCCCACTTTAGGTCTCGTCACTACTACTTGGCCCGATGCTTGATCTTGCACACAACAACCACAATGGTCAAAATGAAAGGAATAATCATTTTCTACCAATTGGCCAACAAAGATTAAATTGGCAAGTCAGGATACCCAAAAACATCGGTGAAGGCAGACCCTAGATTGTCAATGGCAGTAATAGGAATAGTACGACCATCAGCTATTTTAATATTTTGCTCACCATCATACTTACGAACATCCTATAGTGCTTTGAAATTGCCAGTCATGTGATTGAAAGCTACAGAGTCAATTAACGAAGAAGAAGGGAGTAGCTTTGTCTCACCTTGAAGTCCAAGAGCAGAGAGCAGAAACTATCATTTGTTGGACATGCTCCGGTGTAAGAGTAGAAGAAGACCCCGTGACAGTTGGTTGATTTAAAGGCGTAGTCATAAGGTTGGACTGGACAACAATATGCAAGGCATGGGCAGATCGATTTTGATGTCGTATGCGATAGTCCTTAATAATGTGACCTTTTTTTTGCAGTAATTGCAGAACTTCTTGTTGCAATTCTTTGCTATGTGCCCAAACTCCTTGCAATTGTAGCATTGTGGCAGGGATTTGGATCTACCTTTGCCTTGAGCTGCATAGGCCATGTTGACTATCTTAGTAATGACAGTGTCTTGGGCAATGCCATGTTGTGAGGCAAGACGTTGTTCCTCACGCAGAAGCTCTCCCAGGCACTCATCCAAGGTTGGAATAGGTTTGTGGTCAATCAGCCCAGCACGTATACTCTTAAATTTTGGGCAAAGCTTCATTAAGATTTGGTCTTGTTGGCTCTCGGAATGGACCGCTTATTCTGCCCTCAACACGTCCTTTGGAAACTTAGACTGCACCAACCCAGAATAAGCACTCCACTAGATTAGGAAACCCGGATAATATTGCTTAGTTGACTAATTCCCTAGGCGATAATTTCCAATGTCCAACTCTAATTTGGAACTTTCGAGCAGAGTTATCTTAATGATACATCCGCCGAAGTGAATCTCACATTTCCTTAGCAGTATTAAAGGAACAAAGATTGTTGACCATAAGAGGTTCACTAGAACTCAACAACCATGAAACAGCCTTGCTTTCCCAAGAACCAAGTTCTTTGGGATCAGTTGGAACTGTAGAGGACCCATCCAAATGATTCCATAATTCTTTTCCTTTGACAAACATCTGATACTGAAATTCCCAAGAAGTGTAATTCTTGTCATTCATGCGAACAATGGAAATTTTCTCTTCTAGCATGACTAAGAAAACACAACAGCTCCAAAAAAATAGACAAGCCCAATGAAGACACTAATGCCACAAAATAAGATGCTGATACAAATCAGCCCAAGCCAAAGAATATCCCAAGCTAAAAAAAAATGAATTGAATCAGCCCACAAACCAAGATGAGAATTTCTCACAACTCTATAAATTTAAGCTAAGAGCTCTGATACCATGTTAAGAAGGCTGAAATTGGTTTTGGTTTTGATTCCTCTCAATGGAAGTCCGCCTCTTTTTAAATAGTTAGAATTCTCCCTGTTTACAGCTTAATGATTATAATTACATGCATGATTTCCTTTATCAAATCATTCAAAATTCATAAAATTGCTCCTCCAACCACATAAATCCCTAACATTGCTCCACCAACCACAAAGATCCTGTAAATATAAACTATTGCCATATACAAAATATGGCCTAATCTGGTAACATCATGTGCATCTTAGATCAGAGCTCTGAATGTGTGCTTGATCTACTCTACTTAAAAGTCATTGAACCAATCACTCAATGCAAGATGCCCAAATCTCTTTTCACCATCTATCTTCATTATTGGTCATATTTGTTTCTCTTGTTCTATTGTTGGGAATGATGTCCTAGTGGTTGTTAATATTTATGTCCTGTTTTGTTGTTGTAAATGATGTGCAAGCGGATCCAATTCTTATTTGTTGAACCAATGTAGTAATCAACGTTGTTGTATGTTTAGATCTTAGATCAATCTTATTAATGGAGTAAAACAATTATTGTTCATGCATTTAGTCACATGAAACATTTTCTTATAATAATACATCACAGGGCCTGTAATCTATCTCTATTTTATCTGTAAAATCACATATGGAATGTAACATTTGGTTGAGTAAATGACTGTTAATGAAAATAAAGATGAGCATTAGAAAATAATGAAAAAAAAAATCTGAACTAGGTTTTTCATTTACATTAATTTGGTAAGGCAAAAGGCTTGCCTGGCAGGCTAATTAACCTGATTCTGTATGCCACAATATATTGTTTAGTCTGCAAAACATTAACATGGCTCATCTAGTTGACTTCTGTTATGATTGGGAACCAATGTTTCATACTGCCTCTTATAGTTGTTTTACATGATTGGCAGAGGGAAGTTGATACCATGCATTTCATGCAAACTGCCCCTTGGTTGGGCTTGTTTCCTGGCGCAGATGGCCAAATATTGCATTCACAGGATGGTGGGGATAGTCCTGTTGTCAATCTTTTCAAATCAGCCACTGCTGCAATAGTGTCTAACCCTGGTTGTCCAAATCCAACATCTTTTTATACCATGTCAAAACAGGCAGAAGCTGCAGGTGAATAATTCATTTCTCTTCAGATGGCTTTTTGCTGTTTGGTTGACCACCTTTATAGAAGCAAAAACATATGCCAGTTCTTTTGTAATAACAGTAGTTAGTCACCCTATTTTGATGCCTGTTATTATATTCAAGTTTTGTTCCCTTGGTTTCCTTAATTTTTAATTTTATGGTCTGGTGTCTTCATTTTGTTGCAGATCTTCTTTACAAAGCTAGCATGAATACTGGAAGTGTGCTGGAATATGCCCTTGCTTTTACCAGTGCTGGATTGGATAAATATTGCAGTAAATGGAGTGCTGCTCCCAAGACAGGGTTCATTGACATAACAACCTCGAAGGACTTTTACCGCATATATAGCGGCCTTCAAATTGTAAGGAATGACCTTCTACAGTTTATTTTTATAATAACTTAACACTCGGGTAATATATCTGAACAATAATCATCTTCAGTTTTATCAGTTGAGGTATTAGTTCATATTCTAGACTAAGAGTAAATCTATCAGTTAGTTGATACATACTTTTCTCAACAGCCATCTCCATAGTGCTGCGGGTTGTTCTTCTCATTAATATGTATTTTTGGGCCAAAACTTTCACACATGAACTATTTTATTTTATTACTAAAATCTTAGACAGCTATTGTCATTCTCATATTCTGCAAAATGACAATCATAATGACAAGCTTTTTACCATTCTGAAATTAATAATGTCTTTTAAAATGTTTATTCATGCTGTTTTTCATTATTGTATTGTTAACTCATGTTTCATAGCCTGATTTAATCAGAAAATAATCTTTCTGATTTTTCATTTAAATCTTGATTTGACAACCATGCTGATGAGGTACTAATTCCCAGACATGTGATACCTCCTGATGAGCAGTCACAATGATGTTGTGGTATGGGGTGGTGCTGTGGTCTGGGGGCGGGTGTTACAATCCAGGTCAAGGCTAAGAACTGCACACATCATAGTACTCATTCAATCCCGTGGGATTAAGAGAACCATTTTGAGTGGAATATTCTCCTTGCCAGTAATAGCCGTATATTTGCAGCCTTGATATCTGGAGGTTACTACAGTTGTGATAAAAAACTGTTAGTTGGGCATGTGGACCAATGGTTCAATTAAGAAATCATTTAATAGTAAATTGTGATCAATATGTATAAATTCTTGCATTAACATAATTGACTACTCCTTTGGAAGAATGATGAACCTTTAGGTTTACCTCTTGTTTAGCCACAGAAGTGATATCTTTTCTTTCTGCTAATTTGTTTTAATACTTGAATTGTAGGGACACCTGGAGGATTCTGTTCAAGTATCATCGAATAATTTTGAAGTCTTGGGTGACTCAGTTGCATGGGGTGGTTGTACCATAATCTACTTGCTTGGACAGCAGATGCATTTTGAACTCTTTGATTTTTCATATCAAGTCCTCAATATTGCAGAAGTGGAGGCTGGATTGCTTAGCCAAGCACATAAGAATCCTCATGCT
Source organism: Populus deltoides (assembly GCA_015852605.2). Classification (NCBI taxonomy): domain Eukaryota; kingdom Viridiplantae; phylum Streptophyta; class Magnoliopsida; order Malpighiales; family Salicaceae; genus Populus; species Populus deltoides. The sequence goes on along the minus strand of CM027588.2, from coordinate 12,389,336 downwards.
GCCCAGGTATTGAAATTTACGTCCATACTTGAAATTTTCTGCGTTCATGAGTAATATGCCTGTCTATAGAAAATCATTGCTCTATATTTAAAATATTTTCTTCTGCTGGACTTGAACACAAATTCCTCAATTGATGGATTACCATCTGCCAGTTGTGCTATAACTGATTCTGTGTATAAAAATTGTTCATTTAGTTCTATCTTTTCTTTCTGACCATACTCGTTATCATGTAAGATTTTACTCATTATGTAGGATTAAAACAAATGATTCCAGTTCATCATGTTTTACCATTTGTTTTGCTGTGCTCTAGGTCATTATGGTGCTTTTCTCAAAGAACTGGACATTTTCTAAATGGCGTCAATTTCTTCTCTCTGCTTTTCATTAAATGTAATTTGGGACTTGCAGTCCTGTTGAGCCTTGAGTCCACATACCAACTTTGCTTGCTAGCATTTACACGGCTCAGAATCTAGGTTGCAATTCATGTTTTAGGGTTTTGCCCAGCTAATCTGACCATCAGTCGACCCATGCCCTTTTGCAGTTTGAATTTGTTAGCCATCCAATTGTTCTGGCGTACATGATTTGCCTGATCACTAGCATGATGTTCTCACCTGGACAATCTTAGTCATAGTGATATTCACATTCAACGAGTCATAATTCCCTGAATCAAAACTAAGCTCTATATCAATAAATCTATTACAAAGTACAGAAAATATGATGCTTCATAATCTGTAACCAGTATATACAATTACTCTTTATGTTTTCTTCACTCCAAAGAAAGAACTGTAACTTGTAAAATCAATTTCAAGCTTTGACTGCGCTTACAACCAAGTACAACGGAAACAGTGGGCTGATTCACATGCTTTTAGCCTGTTAACATTTTTCATGTTTTGATTGATTAGTCCTTGCTTTTAGCCTGTTGACATTCTTCTTTTGCTAAGGGATGGGAAACCCTATTAGAAGCCATGAAGAAAGCAAGAAGGTTGAACAATCATGTTTTCTCGATGCTGAAAGCCCGGTGCCCCCTTGAAGACAAGATAGCGTGTGCTATCAAGCAAAGTGGTGCCCCTCTGCATCGGATTAAGTTCGAGAACACTGTTTCAGCATTTGAAACATTGCCTCAAAAAGGTGCCTGAATGAGTCCTGCAATCCCCCTTCCACTTCTATTGCTTTTTGTCTCATCTGGTAATATCTATGCATTTAGTGTCGTCAAGTTGTAATTTTATTACCATTATCATTATTGATTGTCAAATTGTAGTTGGTAATGTGTTCCCTGACATGAACTCAGAGAGACTGGATTCAATTTGTATATTACGTACAAGCATTGACCTTTCATTCTTGAGGTTTATTGGGTTTTTTTTTTTAAAAAAAAAAAACAATTTTGCTGGAAAAAAAATAATATCCATTCTTTTTTCTTGAGCACAAAAAAACCCAACATGATAGGGACTCGGAGACCTTTTGATATTGTTGATAGTTTTTGTTTTTTGTCTAATAAAAAAAATCATTTAGCTAGTTAAATAGTAATTGTGTTTTAAATCTGGTTTTGTAAAAGATAAAATCTATGGCATAATAGTTTTATCTAAATATATATTTTTTAAATCACAATTAAAAATATTTTTTAAATTTTTTATGTTTTTTAAATTATAAATATAAAAATTACTGGAATACCAAACAGTTGTTATTATTATTAGTATTAGAGAACCTTAACTAATATCAACACTACGGCTGGCAAATAGTAAAGAAAAAATCAACTTGGAATTATATTCTGAAAATTGACTTGTGTTTCAATAACTTTGCCACCTTGAGTCCATTAAAAAAACTAAGGAAAATAAAATAATGCAAGTTTGCAATTATTGATTTTCAAGTAGCTCATACACGCAAGCGATGTTCAGATGGTTCAACCTAGTCTTCTTTTCGTAATCCTTCAAGTGGAATAATACTAAATATTAAGATAATGTTACGGAATAAATATGTACCATTCCATTAGTAATATCTACAAGTTGGTTTCACTGTGAAATCATAATTCTGTAGTTCATGTGTATTCTCGGAGTGTTTTTTTTTTTTTTTTTGTCATGTTTTCTAGATATTTAATGTACTCTTTTGTGTGTATGTTTGTGATGAAAAATTTATTTCTTGAAGTTAAAAGAGAGGATTAATGAGGCTGGTGGAAGCTAATATTAGAATAGTAACACAAAAAATACAAATTTTAATGAATAAAAAGGATTACATATTTGAATATTAAATTTATCGTTTTATTCTCTAAAAATAAATATATGATGGTTGTCTCATCAAGACATTTACAATATCTTTAAATGAGTCATAAAACTCTACATCTACTAGTAAACAATTTAAAATCCAAAAAGCACAAAGGAAATTAAAACAAAATCTAAAATAAGATATAAATCCAAAAAATCATAGGAAAAATAACAAAATTGGCCAAAAAAACCTCTTGGTCTAATTTCAGGAGATATAATGATATGATAAGCAACATAGTTGCTTTCCATATGAAAACTATATGTAAAGTCACCTGAAAAAATTGAGTTTGATTCAACGGACAAAATTTTCATTATCATAATTTTAAGTTGCTAACCTAGTACATTCTCTTAGGTTTAGACGTGACTTCTTCTTGGATCTAGACATGTCCCACTAGTCTATAAAAGCATCTACTGGGTTAGGTCATCCACATAGTCTGTTTAGATCAAATCCATATTTAATTATGTAAAATCTTCACCTAAATGCTCATAACCTTTTATTTCTACAAACTCGATTACATCATTAAGAAAGTTTTGTACCATCATAAACTTCAATGTTTATTATTCATAAAGTCACAAGTTCTTGCCTCTACATAAATTGAAAGAAGTCTGGAAAAAAAAAAAGAGGTTTTTTTTTCTAGGATAGAGGAGAAGAGAAGAGTTGGTTCGATAAAGCAAGATGAGAGCTTACTTTTTGTGATTTACATCATAATTAACTAATAACACTCCTAAAAAAGGTAAGAAAAATGAGAAACTTTATATTTATTATATTGCCTTAACGAGTAGTCAAAGGAACGTATGAAATATCTTCTTCAAAGAGTCATTAAAGAGTTAAGAGTTTTACTGCTTGAAAGCTCTATCATTGGTATAAGGATAATCAAGAACTCTTATTAGAATATGAGTTTTGGCATGTCTATAGATATATGTTTATGATTACCATTAAGTCACAATTTAAAGGCAAATAGACCAGGCTAAGAAATCTATTCCTACTTCTCTCTATTATTGAGAGAAAATAGTTTTCTCGATTTTGCATATAGAGCAACAACATAATTATTGCTTAAAAACAAGAAATGCTACCATTATGAATTCAAGCATGTTTTTCTTAATCAATTGCTTCTTTGAAAAGCATGATAGTTAAAGATATAGAATTACATATTAAACTAAATTAAATTTTACATTATAGTATCAAAGTCAGGTTGAAACTTTCATGTTTGTCTATTCAAATATTTTTGTAATCCTAATTTTATGAATTAAAATTTTATTTTAGTTATTTTATTTTATTATTAAGTTTATCATTAAAATAATAAAAAAATAAATAGTAGTGCTTGAATTTATATGTCTCTTTGTCACAATAGTTCAGGATGAAAATTTTAATTGTAAAATTTTTCTTAAACTCCCGCACATTGATTTGGTAAATTAAATAAGAGAATTGAGATTCAATGATTGAGAAGTGGAATTTGAAAATTAAAAAAAAATATTTAAGAAGGCAAAGATTCAAACTTGGGTGTATAAATTTTAATTGAAATGTGTTAGGATATGTCCTTACTAGTAGGCTGCTTCCTAGTTTCTATCAAAGAATTTATGTATGTATCATAGAACCACTTGAAAGTTAATTAAAGGGCTTTTGAGATATGAACCTATGATCTTTAAAGCTTATGTATGCATTATAACATTGCTTGAGACTTGAACCCATGACTTTCTCATGAACAAGTAAATGACTCACCACTTGGTTACAACTTGAATATTGAATGAATATGCAGACATAACAATATCATATGCTATAATAATAATAATAATAATAATAATAATAATAAATTATTATTATTATTATTATTATTATTGGCAAATTTTCCTTTTAAAAAAATAATCTAAGATGATGATTTTAACAATTTTTCTATGATGTGGTGTCTCATAATTCAAGCCATAAGTTAATTTTTCATCTATTTTTTTAGGAATATTGCATACATGGTTGTCATATTATTTCTGCAAATTCTTTATTGATTAGAGAAATTTTATGTTTATGATTGCTAATGGTAATTTTTAGGAATTCTAGAATTAAGTTTATATGTGAGTTATGATAATTGTGCTTATTGTTTTATGATTTCATTACAACTTTCTGGAATTTTAATTAAACATGATGAATACATATTTAGAAATTTTTTTGGAATTGACTTCTAGTGTTCTAGGCATATTAGGTATAAAGGAATAGAAAGCCTAAGGGCCAAAGAAAAAAAAATATTTGGGTTGGTTTTAATTTTGAGCCAGAATAAATTAATTAGATTTGGGCTCATTTAAAGGTTGTATGATTTATAAACTTGGATCAAATTAAAATTGATCTGGGCTTGGATAGAAACTCAATTGGTTAATTAAAATTTTGGTTAGGCTAATCTTTAATATAAGTTATTATGCTTAAGATTTAGGGCTAATAATAATTAGTGAATGGGTCTAATAAAACTAAATTGAGCTATAATTAAAAACCATACAAAAATGGGTCTTAAAAAAAAAATAATCAATCTTATTACATTCTAGGCAAACTCAAATTAATTAGGTTTTGTCTTGGTTAAAACCTATAGAATTTAGATTGGGCTAAGAAAAACCTAATACGGTTAATTTTGGGTCTAATTATTAAATCCAATCAATACATAGACTTAGGCTGGTATAAAAACCTAAACCCATAAGATAAATAAATAGATTTAAATTTTAATAATACATTTAAGAAAACATCATTGTTATTAAGAATAGCCATAACATCTTAATGACATTAGATGTTTAATAAAGTTTTAAAATAATCACAATTAACAATTTTATACAATAATGCACCTCTACCCACAAAAAAATTTAGATTTAACTATTAGTTATATGTAATTAAAGAAGCAAATCTTATACATAGAATACATCTCTACCTACAAAAAGGTTAAGATTTTGCTTTTAATATGATTATGGTTTTTCATATTATTATGTTATCTCTAAATGTTATTTAAATTCTTGTTTATTGCAGTTGATGTTAATAATTTTATGAATAATGATTCTCGTATTCCTTTTCTAAATGGGGAGAATTTCTTATAATGGAAAGTCAATCCTTTTAATATTAGGGTGATCGATCTAGACCTTATCTTCATGTAGATGAACCACATGTGCCAACGGAATCAAGTTCCATTATAAATAGAATGACATATGAAGGGTAGGAACGATCTAACTATTTAAGTACGATGCTCATAAAGGCCTATATTGACAAGATTATTAAAGGCTTAAATCCCAAATGTAATAAGGTTAAGGACTACATGACGACTATTGAAGAGCAATTTGTTAGTTCTGATATTGGCTAACACCCTTCTGGATAAATTGTCTATGATAAAACATCACAAATCAAGAAGTGTGTATGGACACATAATGAAAATGAAAGATGTTATTGCTCAACTTAAGTCTCTAAAAGTTGACATTTTTTAATCCTTCCTTATCTATTTGATACTCAACACTTTTTTTTTACAGAGTATGGATCATTCAAGATTTCTTATAACATACATTAAGAGAAATGGTATGTTAATGATCTTTTAACCATGTATGTACAAGAGTAGGAGATGATGAAATATGAAAATCATGAAAGTGCTAACTATGTCACTCATAAAATGAAGAAAAGATAAAATACAGAAAAACAAGTTAACAATGCACAATGAAAGAAGAAGGGAAAAGTGCTTTTCAAATTACCTAAACATATTGGATCAAGCAATTTAATGGTTTGCTTTTTCTATAAGAAAAAGGGATACATGATGAAAGATTACCTAAAATACAAACAATGGCTTAAAAAAAAGGTGATTATACTATCCTTATGTGTTATGAATCTAATTTCATAGATTCTAAAAAAAATACTTATTGATTGATTCATGTACTACAATTGACATTATCATTATTATGCAGGGCTTTCTAAATCTAAAGCCCGATAGGAAGTGAAGAAGGCTTTAGGAATGTGATGCATTTACATATTGAGGTTGTGGGGGCTTGTAAACTTGTTTTAGAAAATGGCCGTGTTTTGGATTTAGAAAACACTTTTTATTATTTCTTATAATAAAGTTAGCATAGGTTTTGGGTATTTTTTAATGGATTGTATAAACTTAAATTAAATCCAACCTATGAAAAAAGTTTCATAACCTTGTATAAAGGAATTGGTACTAAGTGTATCATTGTTGATGAGTCCTTCTCTACCTTATGATATAAAAGATTAGGACATATCTCTATTAAGAGAATTAAAAGATTAGTCAATGAAGGATTCCTTGAAACTCTTGACCTTTGTAACTTTGTTACTTATGTGGATTACATAAAAGAAAAGCAAACCAACAAGACCAATAAATGTGCCCAAAAAAGTAGTAAAGTTCTTAAGATCACACACATTGATATTTGTGGTCCATTTAGTGCCAATTGTCTAAATTATCATAGATATTTTATCTCATTCATTGATAATCATACTAGATACATGTATCTCTATCTTTTTTTTTAAAGTAAAAGTAGGACATTAGAAGCCATTAAGACCTATAAAAAAGAAATAAAGAGACAATTTAAAAAAAAGATTAATATATTAAGATCTTATAAAGGTAGTGAATATTATGGAAGATACATAGAATTTGAAAAAAGAAAGGGTTTATTTGCAAACCACTTGGAAGAAAAAGGGTATCATTTCATAATATACCATGCCAGGAATACCTCACCAGAATGGTGCTGCTGAAAGGAAAAACCACACCTTTATGAATATAATCAGGAGTATGTTAGGAAGCAATGAACTACCCTTATTTTTGTGGAGTAAAACCTTAAAGACAATAATGTATATACATGCATAGATGAATCATTACTATTGAATGAAAAAAAATATTTCTTCTTCATAATTGTAATCGTTGTTTTCTATATGAATATTTATTTATATATTATGTGATGAAATAAAAACTTATTATAAGAAATTCTTTATGCAGTACGCATGCAATATACTATTTGGATAAATTTGAAATGAGTAGAATTAAAGAAACATACCAAAGAAAATCATGGGAAGAAGTGATGCATCCCTATTATTAAAATTATTTGGTATTGTAGTGTATAATATTTTTGTTTGAAAAAATATCAAAATAATTATTTTTTATATATTTTTTAATATTTAACATAACATATAAAAATCACAAAAAACATTAAAAAAAATTATTAAACCCTCAAACACTAAAAACTTTAGAATATCATGTCTTTCAGAGGTATACAACACATCTATATCAAAGGTAACATTTGGAATGAGCATGTTTGGTAGTGTGGTTGCTTTTCATGCCGAAATACATCAAAATAATATTTTTTTATTTTTTTAAAATTATTTTTTAAATAAACGCATCAAAACAATTTAAAATATTAAAAAAATTTTAATTTTTAGTAAAAAAACATTTCCAAATGCTCTCTTCTTCGTATCACCTGCAACCAAATATTTATTTGATGAAAACTTATAAATAATAGGGCCGCTTAAATACAAAAATTTATTATACCTAAAAATCTTATCAATTCATATGTAATTTAATACAATGATTTTATCTCAGCTACTAGATATTTTTATACATAACTTTTTTTTGTTGTGAAGGGATTTCTTTCAATTTAAAATTTAGATTTTTGTTAATCAAGTGTTAATTTGTGTTTGAGTTAATTTTAATTTTGTTCCAAATGCAAGGCATTGAATCCAAGCAATCATAACGGAATTCTGTGTGAAGTCACGGTAGCAAAATGGGTGGCGGCAGCACAATGTCTAGGGTGGGCATGTTATTCACAAAAGCCGACGTCTAACTTCAAAAGGATAATGATTAGGGTAGTTTACAACTCATATAATTTTAAAAGTTGTTTGATTTTTATTATTTTAACTTATTTAATTTTTATTATTTACATTTATTTTTCATCTTAAATTATAGTAAAAAATTAGGTTTTTTTTTAAACTACAATTTATATTTTTTAAACTATAACAACAAAAATATTATAATGCCAAACACACTAGGTTTTTGAAAATATGATAATGATTGTTTTTCAAAATATTTTTTATTTGAAAATATATTAAAATAAATATTTTTTATTTTTTAAAAATTTGTTTTACATCAGCACATCAAAATAATCAAAAAAAATCAAAAAAATATTAATTAAAAATAAAAAAATAAATAAAATTTAATTTTTTTTTAAAAATACTTTTAAAACACCAAAAATAAATACTACCTAGAACCTCTCTCTCGATAAACTTCTTTCTCAATTCTTCTTCGTTGATAAACCTTAGTAGTGCAAAAAATATCAACTTTCTTTTTGGGTATTAGCACGAGACTTTTCTTAAGTGTTTATAAGGTACCAGCAGTAACCTTGAGGAGGGAATAGGCCAGATCAGCATGCCTATAGACTACCAAATTTTCTTATTTTTATATTATATATATATATATATATATATATATATATATATATGGTAAAATAATTATGTGAGAATGTTAAAGGCATGATAACACTGTTACTCTATTTTTTTTTTTTATGGTGTGGTGTGTTATTTATTTTGTTTTAAAAAAGAATTATTCTTATCTAGTTTCATACAAATAAGAATTCCTAGACTCCCCCCTTAATGTCTAATGTCAAAAGATAGTCAGAAAATGTGGGTGGCTCTTCACTATTAGAACCACTTTGAGAGGACACGGTTAGCCATGCTCCGGCCGGTGAATAAAGAAATTTGAAACGGTGTTGTGTTGGCCTAATATAAAACTTGCAAGTATTATATTGCCACGGACATGTGAAGTGTCATGACCAAGCTCGGGGGAAATATTCATAAAGCATAAAATTACTAGGATTGCCACAAGTAACCATGACTCATGATGCGAGGGAAGACATCAGCAATGACATATCCTACATGGTTATCGAGAAAGAAAAGAAAAGAAAACCATGAGAGATGGAATTCAAATCCTAAGTTTGTTTTTTTTTTTTTTTTTTAGAGATGATGAGTTTGATTTTCATAAATTTTAGATCTGATGGAGATTTATATAATTATTAATTTTAGAGTATATAGAATTAGTCGAGATACACGCAAGTTAGTTTAGATACCAACATTAATAATAAAAAAATAAAAAAAAAACCCAACCAATATACATATAAAATTGTGGGAATTTTCTCTTGGATCATAGTTGCGAATGTCATGTAGTGCTATCATGCATGATCTTATATTGAGGTATATTGAGGGTGATAGTTTTTGTTTTTGAGTGTATTTTAAAAATATATTTTATTTAAAAAAATATTAAATTGATGATTTTTTAGTGTATTTTTATAGTTTTAAAGTGCTAATATCAAAAATTAAAAAAAATATTTTAATATATTTTTAAATAAAAAAATATTTTTAAAAATCACTATACATTTCAATATTAAACACGCAATTAAAATAGAATATAAAGAAATGGTAGGTAAAGAAACACCAATTAGAGAGTTGCCCGTTGAAGTGAAAATCTGCATAGATGCCTACTAAATGAAGAACTTGGAGACAAAAGTAGTGGCTCGTAGAAAATTGACAATGGATTTGAGATTATTGGGGATCTAAGGTCAATGTAATAGAAGGAAAAAACAACTAATGTAGGTAGAGAGCTAAAATCAAGTAAAAAAGAATGTTCAAAGTTTAAAATAAGACAGAAGAGACAAAAAAAAATAAAAAATAGAAAAATATATTTTTGTATTTTTTATTTTGCAAATATAAAAATCCATTTAAAATTATTTTTGAAACCGATTTTCTTTTTAATCTATACTCGGAAACTAACTAAAATTCCAGTGCTATAGAATTGGTTATTTTTGCATCCCAACCAATACAAATAATCCATGTGTGTATATATATACATATATACTAACTAGCGGACAGGTATATATGACAACCAAAAGTTTATTTTAAGCTAAAAAAGGCCAAGAAAGCGTTTGCAAAACCGGATCAACTTGTATTTTTTAAAAAATAATTTTTTTTGCTAGAAATTATTTTTTATATTTTGGATTGTTTTAATACGTTGATATCAAAAAAAATTTATTTTAATATATTTTAAAATAAAAAATATTTTAAAAAATAACCAGAATTAGATTTCTATACAGGCAAAAGCTTGAAAGCAAACAAGGAAGAAAGACAATCTACTTTCAATTTAGCTTTCTGAACCACTAAAATAATGTAGAGGTGGAGTAAGATGAAGAAAGTATCCTCTCATGCCTTGTCGGCCATCTCTGTCTCGCACATACACAACACACGGATGTATTATTTGCACTTAAAAAAATTATAAACATCAAAATGGTCTATCTATGAAACCATGTAGGAAATATTTTGTTAATCATTGCATAGAAGACTAAATAAATTCTGAACTTTCTGCTATTATTCATGATAATAAAAAGAAGTTGACAGTTTGCCACAATTCATTGCACTTCAAAGACTTCCAACTCAGACTTCAAAAAGAAAGAAGAAACTTAACTGGGACCATTTATTTTATGCTCTCTATTCTTTACGCGCAAAACTGGAGATCTTCCTTGGAGGAAACTCTCTGCGAAGTTCAAAAACTCTTCTTCCAGTCCCTATAAGGTAGAGTTTCTTTTTCTGGGTCTGGTTCCTTCTTCTTGCAGGCCATTGACCTTAGAGGTATGTGGCTCTAGAGTCATTGCTTTTCATTGACTTTGTTCCTCTTCTGGAGCTTGTATCTGGGCAGAGCTAATGTTTTGGTCTTGCCCTCACTATTTTTTCTTCATGTGAATGCGACTCATTTCTGTTTGGTAGGCATGGAGAGAATATCATATAGGCTGCTCCCTGTATTTGTTCTTGTTGTTTCCCTCTTGTTTCATCAGTCCATGGGGCTTAATGCTGAGGGGCAATACCTCCTAGATATAAAGAGTAGAATTGGTGACACCTATAACCATCTTAGCAACTGGAATCCTAATGATTCCATTCCTTGTGGGTGGAAAGGTGTGAATTGCACCAGTGATTACAATCCAGTGGTTTGGCGTCTTGATTTGAGTTCAATGAATCTTTCTGGCTCTTTATCACCAAGTATAGGTGGATTGGTTCATTTGACACTTCTTGATCTTTCTTTTAATGCTTTGTCTCAAAATATACCTAGTGAAATCGGAAATTGTTCGAGTTTGGAGTCTCTTTATCTGAACAATAACCTTTTTGAAAGCCAACTCCCTGTGGAATTAGCTAAGCTTTCTTGTTTGACGGCTTTGAATGTAGCCAACAATAGAATATCAGGTCCTTTTCCTGATCAGATTGGAAACCTTTCCTCTCTGTCACTATTGATTGCATACAGTAATAACATCACCGGATCATTGCCTGCTTCTCTTGGAAACCTTAAGCATTTGAGGACTTTTAGGGCAGGGCAGAATTTGATATCCGGAAGCTTACCTTCGGAGATAGGTGGATGTGAGAGTTTGGAGTATCTTGGTCTTGCACAAAATCAGTTAAGTGGTGAAATACCAAAAGAAATTGGAATGCTCCAGAACTTGACAGCTTTAATCCTTCGGTCGAATCAGCTTTCTGGGCCTATTCCAATGGAGCTGAGCAATTGCACCTATTTGGAGACCCTTGCTCTCTATGACAACAAACTTGTAGGGCCTATACCCAAGGAGCTTGGTTATCTTGTATATCTGAAGAGGTTTTACCTCTACAGAAATAACTTGAACGGGACAATTCCAAGAGAGATTGGAAATCTGTCTTCTGCATTAGAGATCGACTTCTCGGAGAATGAGTTGACTGGAGAGATACCGATTGAGCTGAAGAACATAGCCGGGCTGTCGTTGCTTTATATTTTTGAGAACATGCTTACCGGTGTCATACCAGATGAGCTCACAACTTTGGAAAACCTGACAAAGCTTGACATATCAATCAATAATCTCACTGGTACTATTCCTGTGGGTTTCCAGCATATGAAGCAGCTGATCATGTTGCAGCTCTTCGATAACTCATTGAGCGGTGTCATTCCTCGAGGACTTGGAGTCTACGGCAAACTTTGGGTGGTTGACATTTCAAATAACCACTTAACAGGAAGAATACCGCGCCATCTTTGCAGAAATGAAAACCTGATTTTGCTGAACATGGGGTCAAACAATCTCACGGGTTATATCCCAACAGGGGTGACAAATTGCAGGCCGCTGGTTCAACTTCATCTTGCAGAAAATGGCCTTGTGGGAAGTTTCCCATCTGATTTGTGCAAGTTGGCGAACCTCTCTAGTCTTGAATTGGATCAGAACATGTTCACTGGGCCAATTCCTCCAGACATTGGTCAATGCCATGTTCTGCAAAGGCTGCATCTCTCTGGTAACCATTTTACTGGTGAATTGCCAAAAGAGATTGGCAAACTGTCCCAGCTGGTGTTTTTTAACGTCTCAACAAATTTTCTCACCGGAGTGATACCGGCAGAGATTTTTAACTGCAAGATGCTTCAACGGCTTGATCTCACCAGGAATAATTTTGTGGGTGCTTTACCAAGTGAGATAGGCGCCCTTTCCCAACTGGAGATTCTCAAGCTTTCAGAGAATCAACTTTCCGAGCACATACCTGTGGAAGTAGGAAATTTGTCACGCCTAACTGACTTACAAATGGGAGGCAACTCATTTTCTGGTGAGATACCGGCTGAGTTGGGTGGCATTTCAAGCTTGCAGATTGCCCTGAATCTTAGTTACAACAATCTCACCGGCGCAATCCCCGCAGAGCTTGGGAATCTTGTATTGCTGGAATTCCTGCTTCTCAACGACAATCATCTGAGTGGTGAAATCCCAGACGCCTTTGATAAATTATCTAGCTTACTTGGATGCAACTTCTCAAACAATGATTTGACAGGGCCTTTACCTTCCCTGCCATTATTCCAAAAGACAGGCACCAGCAGCTTTCTTGGGAACAAAGGGCTTTGTGGTGGACCTCTTGGAAATTGTAATGAATCTCCACATTTGTCATCTCATCCCCCAGATACTGAAGGGACAAGTGTTCGTATAGGAAAAATAATTGCTATTATTTCTGCAGTCATTGGTGGGAGTTCTCTCATTTTAATTATAGTGATTATATACTTCATGAGACGTCCGGTCGCCATAATTGCTTCTTTGCCAGATAAACCATCCTCTTCTCCAGTTTCAGACATTTACTTTTCCCCCAAGGATGGGTTCACTTTCCAGGACTTAGTTGTGGCAACTGACAATTTCGATGATAGCTTCGTTTTAGGGAGGGGAGCCTGTGGAACTGTATACAAGGCAGTCTTGCGATGTGGTCGTATCATTGCAGTTAAGAGGCTGGCGTCTAACAGGGAGGGAAACAATATTGATAATAGCTTCCGTGCTGAGATTCTGACTTTGGGAAATATCAGGCATCGGAATATTGTGAAGCTGTATGGTTTCTGCAATCACCAGGGCTCCAACCTGCTTCTTTATGAATACTTGGCAAGGGGAAGCTTGGGAGAATTGCTCCATGGATCATCATGCGGTCTTGATTGGCGGACAAGATTCAAGATTGCCCTTGGAGCTGCTCAAGGTCTTGCTTATTTGCATCATGATTGCAAGCCTCGGATATTTCATCGTGACATTAAGTCCAATAACATTCTGCTTGATGAGAAGTTTGAAGCTCATGTCGGGGACTTTGGGCTCGCAAAGGTGATTGATATGCCACAATGGAAATCAATGTCTGCTGTTGCCGGTTCTTATGGCTACATTGCCCCTGGTAAGATATCCAAGGTTTTTGTACTCATGATGCTTCTGCATTTTCCAACATAAATCTAACTGTTACTTAGCTTTTGCTTGATAATCCGTTTCAACCTGTTTTTAAAAATGTTTTTCAAACTGATTTTATCTTAAAAAACATTAAATTAATGCATGATTGCCTTATTTATCAACAAATCAAAAGCTTGAGATCCTACAGATATTGAACTTATGAGTTTCAGGAAATTTATGATCTCTACAAGAACTTTTTTGCCCTTCGAATAATTTTTCCTTGATATTGTTGATGAATAATTTTGATCTCAATGACAGAATATGCATACACCATGAAAGTCACCGAAAAATGCGACATTTATAGCTACGGAGTAGTCTTACTAGAACTGCTGACCGGCAGAACACCTGTGCAATCACTAGATCAAGGCGGCGATCTTGTGTCCTGGGTAAGAAACTACATTCAAGTTCATTCCTTATCACCTGGAATGCTTGATGATCGAATCAATCTGCAACATCAGAATACAATCCCTCACATGATTACTGTCATGAAAATTGCTCTAGTCTGCACAAGCATGTCTCCTCTGGACAGACCAACAATGCGAGAGGTTGTTTCTATGCTCATGGAGTCGAATAAACTTGAAGGACACTTCGATTCTTCCTCGTCGTCTTCGCCGAGTCATCATTCTAATTCTAGCGATGAACTTATCATACATGTGTAATAAACTATAGTGTTTTGATTTTCTTAGTAGCCAATTTATCCTTAGTGTAAGTAGCACAAACCGCATTGTATATTCCTAACACCATGATATTGCTCATCTGCATTTCGGTTGTCTAGCTAATGAGCAGTGCCTTCAAAGGCAAAGTAACTTTTGTAGTTCTCATTTCAAAAATTAAGTTCAAGAAAGAGTTTTCAGGGACATCGTATATATAAAAAAAGTGTGCATTAATTAATTAAATATTTTTAAATTTATTATTGAGATAACATTAAATAATAAGGTAAAGAGTGTGGATGATTTACTGTTCACTTACACTCAATACATTGTAGATTGCAATAATAATTCACAATGCATTTCTTTTTTATTTTTTTTATTTTTTTCTTTTTTCTTTTTCTTTTCTTTTCTTTTCCAACTTTCCTTTTTTTTTCATTTATTTTTTTAAAAAAATTATTTTTGTCGATTTTATTTTTTTAATATTGAGCTAGTTAAAAATTTCACTTTGTAATTTTTTTCCTTTAAAATACTGTGGATTACTACGGTGTTTTCCCACATGGTTTTTCTATTTTATTTTTGTTGATTTTATTTTTTTAATATTGAGCTGATTGAGAATTTAGTTTTGTATTTTTTAAAAAAATATTGTTGATTGCTACAGTGTTTCTCCGCATGGTTTTTTTGTTTTTTTTTATGATTTTTTCTGAAATTATCTTTTTCGATTTTATTTTTTAATATTGAGCTGATTAAAAATTACAGTTATAATATGTGAGAAAAACACTGTAACTTTCCTCGCAAATTACTATGAATTGCCATAGTGTTTTTTCCTACATGGTTTTTTTCCAGTTTCTTTTGTGTGTTTTTTTTTTGTAATATTTTTTTTCCTCAATTATCTTTGTTGATTTTATTTTTTTAATATTAAGCTGGTTAGAATTTAACTTTGTAATAAAACTTAACCATGTGGGGAAAGTATTGTAGCTTCCTAACAAAACACTGTGAATTGCTAGAGTGTCTCTCAACATAGTTTTTTTTTTCTTATGATTTTTTCAAAATTATCTTTGTCAATTTTATTTTTTTAATATTGAACTGGTTGAGAATTATAATTACAAGTCATTACAAATAAGGCTAAATCATGTGGGGAAGCACTGTAGCTTTTATTACAAAACACTGTGAATTGCTACAGTGTTTCCAACATTGTTTTTTTTTCTTGTATTTTTTTCTAAAATTGTCTCTATCGATTTTATTTTTTTAATATTGAGCTTATTGAGAATTTAACTTTGTAATTTTTTTTCTTTAAAATACTATGAATTGTTGCAGTGTTTTTCCATATGATTTTTTCAAAATTATCTTTGTTGAATTTTTTTTTTTAATATTGAGTTGGTTAAGAATTATAAATACAATAAAGCTAAATCATATGGAGAAAGTGTTGTAGCTTTTCTCACAAAACACTGTGAATTGCTACAGTATTTATCTAAATAGTTTGTTTTTATGATTTTTTCTAAAATTATCTTTGTTGATTTTGTTGGAGAAAGCATTGTAGTTTTCCTTACAAAACATTGTCAATTGCTATAACGTTTTTCCTTCCAAAATTATCTTTGTTAGTTTTTTTTAATATTAAATTGGTAGAGAATTTAGTTTTTTTTTTTTTGCTTTTTTTGCTTTTTTGCTTATAATTATCCTAATAGTATTTTTCATCAATCAAAAACTATGGATGCTACAAATCATTTTATTAAATATAAGTTTTTATCAAGAAACCCAAAACAACTTTTTCTATCATGAAATATTGGCTCTATTGTTTCCTTTAGTTTTATTAATTATTTTCCGTTGGTTCACAATTATAACATTATCAAATACATTTGTTTCCTACTTAACTTAAGACTTTTAGTTTAACTAGTATTTAACTATTTAGAAATTCTAATGGCAAAAAGATCATTAGTTAAGAGGAAATTTTAATGGGTAGGAATCCCTCACCTATTTATTACTTATATTATTTGAACCCAATTCTTGATAGAGATAGTTTGGTATTTCACGTAGCATATAGCAAAGATAAAACTATAATTATAAGCCCTAAAGCTAGAGACCAAGTTGTAAAGAAATTCTTTGGTATTTTATTGAATCTAAATAATATTCTTCATCTCCATAAAATAAATTAGATATCCTTATTTATATTAGCATTAAAATCCTTTATAGGAAATGATTCCTAATTAAAATTTTCTTAACTAATAGAATCTATCTACCATTAGAATTTCTAAATAGTTAAATACTAGTTAAACTAAAAGTCTTAAGTTATGTAGGAAACAAATAATTAAAATTCAAAAATTAACTAGGAAAATAATTAAAACAAGAAAACAATAACTTCATGCTTCATATAAGGTCTACTTGTAGTTCCTTTACTTTAGAATTTATATTTTCAATTTAAGGTTGTGTCAATTTGAATTCATAAATCATATTTGAGGTTACATTTTTGTTCATATAAAGTCTACTTGTAATCTCCCTTTGACTTAAAAAAATTTAATTTGTTAACTATTATAAATTAAACTTTTTCACCAAAAAAAAACAAATGCTTTGAATTTGATGTTATCATTTTTGTTCATATAAAGTCTACTTGTAGTTCCCTTTGACTTCTAAAATTTAATTTTTAATTTAAGGTGCATGTGTAATAAGGAAAAATTCATATTTGATGTTATCATTTTTGTTCATATAAAGTCTACTTGTAGTTCCTTTCTACATCTTTCTACTTCAAACTTAAGTTCATCATCATTTATATCCTCCAATACTTCAACCATTATAGTTAAAGGAACACAAAAATAATCTGTTATGATATCTTCAGAAAACTTGTCAAACATTACTGGGTCCTTTATGTTCTTATTTGCAATATCTTCATCATCATATAAATCTTCTTCATCATCTTGATCAAGTTTGCATAGAACATCCTCATCATTGAAAGGCTCTTGCTAAAACTGACATTCAATCACGATGATCAATTTCTATCTTATAGGTCCTTTATAAAGATAAGTAATTGTTTAGATGAAGTTTTTAGAAATAGATAAGGTAAGGTCAGCCTTAAGATAAGTCTTTAAACATGTACATCTCCTCTTTGCGATTCTTGTCTGTACCTCTCATCAACTAAAATAGATATTCTTTATCACATGAATACCCGTAGTCATACTGATCCATGAGGATTTGCATAAATTAGTTCAATGACAGGTTGGTCGTAGACATCATCCCCAGTACGTACCTCTCTTCTTCCCTAGTTCTTGTTTGCGCGTAACCCTGGTGCCTTAAGCCTGGTTGTAAGGTCATCAAATCTGGCATTGATGTTGTGCAAACCTAGTTTGCATTTTTCCTTTTAAAGATGTTATCACTACTGAATAACGATATAGATGATCCCAAACAATCTGCATCCCCTGATTACCGTTACAAAGATAAATATCACCAACTACCCCACGATTCTCTTCATAAGTCGCCATCGACTAGGATATTAACTCGCTTTAATACCGTCCTGACGCAGTGTATAGTGAAGATAAAACTAGGATTCTCAAACCCTAAAGTTAAAGACCAAGTTGTACAGAAATCTATAGAAAATTCATTGGTATTTTATTAAATTTGAATAATAACCTCCATCTCTATAAAATAAATTAGACATTCATGTTTATATTAGTCCAAAAATCCTTTTGAGAAAAATATTTCTA
Organism: Populus deltoides; assembly: GCA_015852605.2. NCBI lineage: Eukaryota > Viridiplantae > Streptophyta > Magnoliopsida > Malpighiales > Salicaceae > Populus > Populus deltoides. Next base: position 12,371,009 of record CM027588.2, on the reverse strand, counting down.
TTTAAAACTTTCCCAATTAATATAGTACATCTAATGTTAGGATTTATATATAGTAAATTACTAATCAAATTAAAAGTTCTAAACTAATTAGAAAATAAATAATTAAAACATAAAATTATCCGAAAAGAATAATTAAAACAGAAAAATAATAACTTCATATTTCACATGAGATACTTACAAGGTTTTTTTGCTTACTTTTTTTCAAGTTTTACCTTGTATATATGTTCCATAAACTTTTAAAATAATTATTCGACGTCAGTATTCCTTGTGTTTTGCCCGGGAAGTGGAGTCTTCCTTTGGCACAACAGCCTGCAAAACCTTTAAAAAGAAAGTCACTTTAACATTTAAGGGTATTGAAAGAAAATATTTAATTTCCAAAAAAACATTGAAAGGAAAATTCAAACAAAGCTATAATTAAAAATGAAATTTGTACAATAACTTTTGAGGATGTTTAAAGTTAGTTTTTTAAAATGTTATTTATTTAAAAATACATTAAAATAATATATATTTTTTTATTTTTTTAAATTATTTTTAACATTAGTATATCAAAAAGATCAAAAAATAAAAATATAAAAAAATTAATTAAAAAAATTCAAATTTTTATGAAACACAATTTCAAATACAATTATAAATAACTTTTTTATTTTATATTGCATACAACTGCAAGTTACACCATAACAAAAATATGATTTTCATGCCTTTTATTATGGTATAATATGTGATGCACGGCAATAATAAATCATCATTTGATTATAATTTGGGGTCTGTTTAAAATTGTAGTAATGATTACGATTTAAAATACTTTTCATTTAAAAATATAGCAAAATAATTTTTTTTATTTTTTAAAAATTAATTTTGATATCAGCACATTAAAATAATCTAAAAATATAATTTTTTTATTTTAAATAAATTTTATTTTTAAAACGCGACACACACCCTTAAAACAATATCTCTTCATACTATGGCTTTCAAGGAGTAGTCGAGTAAAAAAAAATAAATTCATCCTATAAAATAGTGTGAGAAAAAAATGTTGCACAATTATGATAAAATTAAAAACATTTCAGCTGTAGGAACTAAATTGAAACTATCTACATAATTGGGGCACCGAATTGAATGTTCTCCAAGGAAATAACTTTACACATCACCTAATAAAATAAAATTGCTGAAAATATTTATTTTATTTTAGGCAAAACAATTAAAAAGAAAAAAATATAAATATATAGAAACTTTTGAGCCATTTTAGCGTATAACGACAAAAGCCAGCTCAGCAAAAAGAAGCTACATAGATACGTGTCAGAACTAACCGAATCTCCTTTAACGTTACTCCAATGTAATGGAATCATCACCGTACAGTTCAACGGCTCTGATCTCTCCTCACCACCCTCCACCCGCAGTATATAATCCGCCACCCCACTCTCTCTCCTCTTCAGAAAATTCCAGAAGAAGCGAAAAATCGGAGGAGCAAAAAGCTCGAAAAAAATAATTTTCTAATCTTTAATTAGCTGCTTAAGGTTTTTTTATTTGTAAATCGAGTTCTTCAGAATTTTCGTGTGGGTTTTTATCAGCTGTCTGATCTGATCTGGAGAATTGGCTGTTTCATTTCATGACTGGAGTTTGATCTGGTGAGAAGAGAGATCGAGATCGAGATCGAGATCGAAATGATTTTGTTGCAGAGTGGTGGTCGCCCGGCTGCTTTTGGTTCGGCTCGCGATGACGCCGTCGGTGGCTTCCAGTTGAATCTGGAGCCGTCGGCTTCTTCTTCTGCTCCGTTGAGTTTGTTGCCTTTTAAAGGCCGCGATTCTCATCATGAAGGTTAGTCAGTTGCCTTTTAAAGGCCGTGATTCTCATCATGATTTTCTCTCTCTCTTTTATTAATTCTTATCATTTTTTTTTTGCATTTAAGAAGTTTTTGATTTAGGATTGTATTTTTTCAGATCGGTTAATTTTGAAAATTTGGTTCTTTGGACGCAGTTGTTGATGAAGAAGCACACTTGGAGCAGGCGCATAAGCTGTACAAATCTGGGAATTACAAACAAGCGTTAGAGCATAGCAGTGCTGTTTACGAGAGGAGTCCACAGCGGACTGATAATCTTCTTCTTTTGGGTGCTATTTATTATCAGGTTGTTTTCCATTTTCATTTATTTGTTAGGGTTTGTTGTTGTTGTTGTTGTTGTTATTATTATTTCTGTTTTGGCCAAAATTGTAAATTGTTTGCCTTTTTGCTTGCAGTTGCAAGATTATGATATGTGCATTGCAAAAAACGAGGAAGCTCTTAGACTTCAGCCGCGTTTTGCCGAGTGCTATGGAAACATGGCAAATGCTTGGAAGGTAATTAATATCACGTGGGTTTGTGTGGAATTATGGATGTGTTTGATCCCCTTAATTAATGATAGGGATTGATTACTGATGAAGGTGATATTTTGTTTGATAATTTTACAGGAAAAGGGTGATATTGATCGTGCAATTCGATACTATTTGGTTTCCATTGAGGTTAGTCTGCAGATATTAAACTTTTTCTCCCCTAACTAGATTTTTTTTCTTATTATTTACACTGGAAATGAGTTGTTTAGGAAGTTTAGAAATGCACACAGGGTTTGTTAGCTGATTTAAACTCCATGAATGCTTACTTTAAACAGGCATGTGATAGTATTAAGTTCATATGAGCGTCTCTTGCTTAATCTTGAGTATTAGGGTATAATTAGTATTGGGACACGCTGGCAGAAGCCTCCAAAGGTCCTTACAAGGTGTCTTTAAGAATGATTGCAATATGTTTGGCACATGGCTGATGATGGGAAACTTAGTTGGGAACTTGAGCTGTTTATAAGGGTATTTTGGTTACTTCTGATATCTTGGAAAATCTGGACAATTATAGTCTAGGTTTATTTTCGTTTAGTATTTATTTTATTAGTTTCAAAGTTATTAGGTTTTACTATTCTAACTTCTAAGTAGGAATAGTTATGTTGGAGGTTTAGTCATCCATGTCCTTGTTGGATTTGGAATACTAAAATTCTATAAATATGCAAGTAATCTTTTGATGTTTCAATTGGAGTAATATTAAATAATTTCCATCTATTTTTTTTATTGTATGACTCAATCTCCTCTTGGATGTGAAGGTGTGACTCTTAGAAATCTGTCTTCCACCAATCAATCCTTAAACAGCCCTGTAACTCAGATACAGAACAGCTCCCAAAGCACTGCATCATTAGCATTATATCTTAACCTTTGTTTTCTCCCCATTCTCGTATTTTGAGGCTTTGAGGATCTTTTCAGTTGGGGTTTGACCCCATCCTTCTGTGGTTTTTGGATACTGTGTTAGTCCTGGTTGAGTTAGGATCCCTGACCAGACCTGACAATGAATCTGGTTGTGAATTGTGAACTCAATTCCAACTTTAGAAAATCTGTTGATTTTTGCTGGACTGCTAGTTAGTCACATGACATCTTGTGCGGTTTCTAATAACAAGAAGCCTGTAGAAGAAGTTATATTGTGACATTGATTGGTGCTGAAATTAGAGGACTGAGATTCTAATCAGTTGGTGAAATAAATAAGAACCAGTTTCTCATGCAACAGAAGGCTTGAGAATTGTTGTTACTGTTTGTGGGTAAATCAAATGACTGAGTCTTGGGGACAGAAACATCCATAGGTGCATACATGCATGTGTTTCTACATCCATAGGGAAAGTACATATATATAAATATTTACAGAGAGAGAGAGAGAAGGCCCCATCATGTGAAGCACAATCAGGTGGTATAGAGCTGAATTTTCAGCAGTCAGCTTTCCATTTCTTATCATGGGAATTTACGTATTGTGAATCCTTACATGCAAAATATAATGTCTGGTGGGGATTCACCATCAAATTCGCCCATGGATGTTGTAAGATTTGTACATGATCTTAACTGTCTAGTTGGACAATAACCTTCTAATTTTCTTCTATAACTGCACCACCTTAATATGCTAGCTTCTTGTATATGATAGTAATGATGGTTATGTTTGCAATCTTGGTTGCAGCTTCGACCCAACTTTGCTGATGCTTGGTCAAATTTGGCTAGTGCATACATGCGAAAGGGAAGACTTAATGAGGCGTCACAATGTTGTCGTCAGGCCCTGGCATTGAATCCTCTTCTGGTAATTTTTGTCTAACATGGTTTTATGATGATCTGGATGACTGTCAATTAGATGGGCTAGAGGAAAAGAAAATTTATGATTTCAGTATTCTTTATTGCTCTATGCTAGCAACCAGGTGTGGATGGTATTACAATTGTGGTGAGGGTTCATTACTTGCTTGATTTCATCAATTGTCTTGCAGGTTGATGCTCATAGCAATCTTGGGAATTTAATGAAGGCTCAGGGATTAGTGCAAGAAGTAAGTGTCAATGAATGAGCACTGCAACTATGTTTAGTTTCTTAGTCCTTATTGCTTTTAGTGATTAGCCCAGACGTAAAGTATTTGGGCTATGGTATATGGTCTACTAAACTCTGTTGATACCCTCATTGGCTGCCATGCCATATAGCTAGGAGTGGGATACCAGTGGATCTTTTAGCATCCGAACCAGTCCATTGGAAATTTGGCACTCCAGTTTGAGTGAATGAGTGAAAGCTCTACTAGATTCACCTGGCCCAACTTCTCCATCTCACTTGTGGGAGGGAGGAGGTCATTGTTTCCATGAATATGTTTGTGTAGTATGCGTCTGTCCTTTCCGGCAAAGTTACTGATCATTATAATTCCTGTGTGGGACTGTGTCTTAATTCACAGTTCAATACAGATATCAAGTTGTTACCACAGGCCAGGGCTCAGATGATGGTTGATCTAGTTGTAACTTCCATGTGAAGACACCAAATTGTCAGAATCTAACATTTTGTGCAGGCATACAGTTGCTACCTTGAGGCTCTACGGATACAACCAAGTTTTGCTATTGCATGGTCAAATCTTGCTGGTCTCTTTATGGAGTCTGGTGACCTTAATAGAGCACTTCAATATTATAAGGTATAGCTGATCTTTACTTCAAATTTTCAGCTCTTTTTTTTCAGTTGAGTTTCGGTTGTTTTCCCCTTTCTCTAGAGTTTGCTTTGACTATCTGCTTCAACTGCCATCACTTTCTAAACTTTTCATTTTTTGCTGGAATATTGCATCAAATATGGTGTAGTCATCATGTCTAAACATTGAAAAAAATTCTTCTTTGATTGCTTTTGGTAATCAATTTCAGTCAATTCTTTCCTTTTGGAGCTAGATTTTGACTGTCGCTTGTGAGCTATGAATGTCACCAGTATCAATCTGAATCTGAATTTATTTGGTCACCATATATCATATTAAAGTTTGTGAATGATCTCCATTTGTAAATTTCCTGGTTCTGTTTCTTTCGCAACTGTTATAATGCTTGCTGATTGTGTTTTGTAACTAAAATTGCAGGAAGCTGTAAAACTTAAACCTAAATTTCCTGATGCCTACTTAAATCTTGGAAATGTTTACAAGGTAAGCTGTGATGTCTTGTGTGCTTAAAGTGGAGCAGTTGCTTTTGCCTGGTCTGGCATTGGTCTATGTAGGAAACTACAGTTTTTCTTTGCCCTTTTCAGGCCCTGGGAATGCCTCAAGAGGCTATTATGTGTTATCAGCGAGCAGTTCAGACACGACCAAACTACGCGATGGCTTTTGGTGAGCCTCTTTTGCCTTGCTGCCACAATTGTTCTGAACATTCCAAATTTTTCTCAGCACTAGACAATTAAATGCTGACTGGATATTTGTATTGCTTAACTTGTATTTTTTCCATGTCCTTTCTGTGGTGCGCTTCTGGATTATCTTTTTACAATCCATCTATTGTTGGGTTCTTCTTTTGTTATTATTGCTATTAAACCATCAATACTACTATTCTCTTTTGAAAATGTAAATAATGTGATGCTTTGTATAACGAAGATAAAGCTAGGGTTCTAAAGCCTTAAGGGTACAGACCAAACTGTAGAGAAATTTGGAGAAAATTCTCAGGTATTTTATTGAATCTGAATAATAGTCTTCATCTCCATAAAATAAACTAGACATCCCTATTTATATATTAGTACTAAAATCACTTATAGGAAAGGATTCCCAATTAAAACTTTAATTAATAAAATCCATCTAGCATTAGGATTCCTAAATAGTAAAATACTAACTAAATTAAAAGTCCTAAGCTAAGTAGGAAACAAATAATTAAAATACAAAATTAACTAGGAAAATAATTAAAACAGGAAAACAATAACTTCATGCTTCATATGAGGTGCTTTTGGGTTTCTTTGTGGACTTCTTTTCAAATTTGGCCTTGTTAATCTGGTCCATAAACTCTTGGGATGATTGGTTTATCTCATAATGGTTTCTAGAAGAACCTGTTTATAGTAAAATATTGTGGTTGTGCCTGCAGTTGTGCTTAGACCTGGACCTTTTGTTTTCCAACTCTAGTAATTCTATTTGTTGCTTCATTCATGCTCATTCCTGGTTTTTCTATCGTTTTATTTGTTCTTTGGTTGATGATTATATATGGAAAATTTATCTTTAGGAGAAAGTATTATTGATTTATTGGCTGTGAGTTTACTTTTTTCCATACATTGGCAAGCTGAATGTTAGGTTTTGTTTGGTATGGGGTTAAGAAATTTGGAGAAATGCTAAGGTAGTAAGATTTAATGGTTAAGTATTCAGGGTGTAAAAATGTTAAGTGAAATGTCAAGGATGTTTGGTAAGAGTTGAAAGTAATAGGGGGTCCCACTTTAGTTAAATCAACTGTTCAATTAAATGTAATCATGAAAATATTAAATAATTTGTACCTATGGTTCAAAATTTAAGATGGAATCAGAATGATAAAAAAAAATGTTGAAAATTCAAAAAATAGGGAAAAACATAAAATCCAAACTTTTCCCCCTTGAAAAATCTTTTACTTCCCCTTCTCCAAGGTCAACATTTAACCCCCATTTTAATTTGTAACCTCCTTTAAATCTTTCCCTCCTCTATAAAATGTACCAAACATGAGTAAAGGTGAAGGAAAATTACAAGGTTAAGTTTTTCACCTCCTTTACCCTTGTGTACCAAACATATCCTTAGGAGTGATGGGGGGGGGGGGGGGGGGGGGGCGCTTCTCATCTGCTTTCATGTAATTCTGGTTGAAGAACTTTTATTTTCCTCAAACTTTTCTGTGACTGTTTGGCCTGTAATATGGTGCAGGAAATTTGGCTAGTACATGTTATGAGCGAGGCCAAGTGGAGCTGGCGATTCTTCATTATAAGCAAGCCATTGCTTGTGATCAGAGATTTTTAGAGGCTTACAATAACTTGGTTGGTCTTGCTTTATGCTAGAAGCCTTTTATTAGTCTTGAGTTCTTTCAATTTTGAATCCCAATTTTCATTTTCTTTTATATTCACTAACCTGACTTTCGGATTTATTCTCTAACTGGAAGGGCAATGCATTGAAAGATGTTGGTAGAGTGGATGAAGCACTGCAATGCTATAATGTAGGTTGACATTTTTTTTTTCACCTTCTGCAATTTGCTTGTTTAAGTAATTTCTAACCTTCATCTCTTGTTGGCTTAAGCAATGTCTTTCAATACAACCAAGCCATCCTCAAGCACTTACCAACCTTGGGAATATATATATGGAATGGTATATGATCTTGAAATCTTGATATTTTATTTTTAATTAATGATTTTATTATGTCAAATATATATAGGATTTGAAGTAAATTGGGTCTTTATGAGAGTTATTTGAACATGCAGGAATATGTCTGCAGCTGCTGCTTCATGTTACAAGGCCACTTTGGCTGTCACGACGGGGCTGTCTGCTCCTTTTAATAATCTTGCTGTAATCTATAAACAACAGGTAAATACAGCTGAATTGCTTCCAGTGAGCACTTCTCTGATGAACTTTCCTTGAACTGAAAGGACATTGCACAACAGTTGTTTTTCCCTCTTAATACTGTGTTTTGATGACAGTGGATTTCCATTGTTCCTTGGACGTTCCTTCTACATTCCTTTCTTTGCTTGACAGGGAAATTACTCGGATGCTATATCTTGCTATAATGAGGTTCTTCGAATCGAACCCATGGCAGCTGATGGACTTGTAAATAGGGGCAACACTTACAAGGAGATTGGTAGAGTAAGCGAGGCAATTCAAGACTACATTCATGCTATCAATATCCGGCCAACCATGGCGGAAGCACATGCAAATTTGGCTTCAGCTTATAAAGACAGGTACATGCTAGTTACTAGTATGAGAATCCAACGCAATTAGAATAGCTGTTGGTGGTGCTTGGTGGGTGGAGAGAAAAGGAATCACTTAGTCGAGTGAGTCTTGGTTAGTTTCCCTAGGTTGATCTTGTAATGGAAGAACTGTTATTCATAAGGTTTTTCAGAGAACTGCAATTGCTTGCTATTCATAAGGTTTTTCAGAGAACTGTTTATTTAGCTCCTGATTCATCAATCTACCAGGTTATGTTATATTTGATTTGCTGCAATTGTGCTTAGAGCTTTTCCGAATGTTTCTTTAATTGCACTTGAGTGGAGAAATATATTTGGCTAGAAATCAACTATTGAGTTTGAATGCATCAAAGGTTATGGTATTGAAAATATTCGTGTTGGCTATGAAAACTAGCTAACTGCTGTTGAATTTGGATTTGTATTGCATGCAGCGGACATGTGGAGGCTGCTATAAAGAGCTATAGGCAGGCACTGCTTCTGCGACCAGACTTTCCAGAAGCAACATGCAACCTTTTACATACATTGCAGGTATTCTTTAAAATTGATGCTCATGCTGCACTGTCCTTCTAGAGGGTTTAACCTGGATTGGTATAGATTCAATGTGTTAGATTTATAGTGTAAAAGCCACACTGTTTGACTTGTTGAACTGAGGTGCTCATTTCCTTTTATTAGTTACCTTGTCCTGATCAATACTGGTTGTATTCTGCATGCATCAAGTATGTGATTGATTTATGCATAAAATTCTCTGTCCACAATGCAATGTTTGGTGTTGATTCTGATGAATTTACTGTCAAATATGCTGCATCTCTATCTCCCTCCTCTCTCCTTTCGTGTTTATGTATTTGTTCATAAAATTTTCCATTTCAGCTTGTTTAAGCTAATTAGTTGGATGTTGAAGCACTTTGTTTACTACAAGAAAAGTTTTGAACTGATTTCTTCCTTATTTCTCATTTCCCATTTTACAGTGTGTCTGCTGTTGGGAGGATCGCGATAAAATGTTCGATGAAGTCGAAGGGATTATTCGGAGACAGATTTCGGTAAGAATTTATGATGTTTGTTAATGTTCTTTTTAAGTTTCTTTCTTCATTTTGTTTAGCTTTTGAATATTGTTACATGGAGTTACAAACTTTTCTAACTGCCCTATTAATTTCAGATGTCAGTTCTTCCTAGTGTGCAGCCTTTTCATGCTATAGCATATCCTATTGATCCCGTGCTTGCGCTTGAAATCAGGTCTGATTATTGTTTTGGGCTGGGCCGTACTTGATCTCTATGATCTAAGCCTTATTGTTCTTATTTTTACACCTATTTTACAGTCACAAGTATGCAGCTCATTGCTCCATAATTGCATCTCGTTTTGCACTTTCTCCCTTCAAGCATCCTGCCCCTCTTTCTGTTAAGCATGAACGTGGAAGTGGGAGACTTAGAATTGGATACGTGAGCAGTGACTTTGGCAACCATCCGTTGTCACACCTTATGGGCTCTGTATTTGGTATGCACAACAGAGAAAATGTTGAGGTTTGTAAATTCAATTTGCCATTGCAAGGGCTATCTAGCTTCTTTTTTTTTCTACATTTTTTGGCTACAGGTGCATGTTATGACTAACAAGATGTGCAGGTTTTCTGCTATGCTTTGAGTCCAAATGATGGTACTGAGTGGAGGCAGCGTACCCAGTTTGAAGCTGAGCATTTCATAGATGTATCTGCCATGTCATCAGATATGATTGCCAAACTAATTAATGAGGACAAGATACAGATCCTTATCAACCTTAATGGGTATACCAAGGTACACGCAATTCAGAATTTTCCTAAAAATTTCACCATGTGATGTGGGGATGAAAAAAGACAATAAAGGGAATTGGTCTTTGATTATTTTTAAGTTTAGTGCTGCATGATTATTTTATATTTTTGGTGTTGTTTTGAAATATTAGTATTTATTATTCAGTAGTTAGAGTAGAATTTTAGTTTCCTTATTGAATTAGGACTACTCAGTGGGTTTTTCCTTATTTTATTTTTATGTTTCTATGAATACACACTTATCTAGACATTATGTTATTGTTTATGTTATTTGTCAAATACATTGAGTTTCTCTTAAATAATTGGCAATCTTTATTTTGTGCTCTTGTTGGTGGTTCTACACCTTCGACTTTCTGAGGTTTTTTACAATTGTAATCATCATCAGAATTTGAAGTCTGTTATTTTTATAGGTTGCTTGGCATTGTTTCACTTGTTTTTATTTATTTTGCTGGTGTAAACTTTTGAGTGGATCAGTCTTTAAACATTCTTGGTTTTGGTAAATGTTCATATTGACTTCATACCTGTAGCCTGCTGGGACTATTACTAATGGTTTTATCCATTCTAAATTTGCAAATCATTGAGTTCCGGCTTTTAACTTGCGTTCTGTGTATTATGTCCATCCAGGGGGCCAGAAATGAAATATTTGCTATGCAACCTGCACCTATACAGGTTTCATATATGGGATTCCCTGGGACTACAGGAGCAACATACATTGATTACTTGGTCACTGATGAGGTTGGCAGGGAACAAGAATCTAAATTTGCATCACTATCTGCTGTGTTATTGTTTGTCTTTGTTGTCTGAATTCTGACGCACCTGCTCCTTCCAGTTTGTTTCACCCACCCGTTTCTCGCATATTTATTCTGAAAAGCTGGTTCACCTGCCACATTGCTACTTTGTGAATGATTATAAACAGGTTGGTCCCAGACTATCTATTTTGCTTGCTTCGTTGTGGAGCATGAATATTTAAAACCACCACTGTTGCTTTCAGAAAAACCTGGATGTGTTGGATCCAACTTGCCAGCACAAGCGATTGGATTATGGTCTCCCTGAAGATAAATTCATATTTGCATGCTTCAATCAGTTGTACAAAATGGATCCTGAAATCTTTAATACTTGGTAATCCAAAGTCTAAGGACAGCCCTTACATTTAATTCATTTTTATGACTGCAGGATTGTAATACATGGTATCTTACAATTCATGTTTATTTTTAATATTGCAGGTGCAACATTCTTAAACGTGTACCCAACAGTGCACTTTGGCTCCTTAGGTTCCCTGCTGCAGGGGAAATTAGACTGCGAGCATGTAAGTGAAATTTTTCCTCACCTCTCACAAGGATCACAATAACTCTCTTAGCATCCGGCACATGGCCTTATGTTAATGACCATTGGACTTTGTTCAGATGCTGTTGCACAGGGGGTGCATCCAGACCAAATTATTTTCACAGATGTTGCCATGAAACAAGAGCATATCAGACGCAGTGCTTTGGCAGATTTATTTCTCGACACGTAATTATTACACTCTTACATTCACTACTGAATGCTGTCATTTGTTGCCTTGGGGCTTCTTTGATGTTGATGGTTGGATTTTTCTTTTAGGCCATTATGCAATGCACATACCACGGGGACAGATATTCTGTGGGCAGGTTTGCCAATGGTGACCATGCCCCTTGAGAAAATGGCTACAAGAGTTGCTGGATCGCTTTGCCTTGCCACCGGACTTGGGGACGAGATGATTGTTAGCAGGTGGGGTACAAAGATGAATTGAGTTGGCATGTTCCTATACCATATGCTTTGATTGCTTGCTTGTGAGATTTATCTTCTCATTGTTTTGCCCATGTTTACAGTATGAAAGAATATGAAGAGAGGGCTGTGTCTCTTGCATTAAATAAGCCAAAGCTTCAGTCCCTGACAAACAGATTGAAGGCATTCCGAATGACTTGCCCTCTGTTTGACACAAAACGCTGGGTAAGCTTAAACAGAAGCTTTATTTTCGCAACTACTGCGCTTTTGTTTCGAGGGACAAATGCTCAATCTCTCATTGCCTTTGCAAATGCAGGTTAGAAACCTGGAGAGGGCATATTTCAAAATGTGGAATATTCATTGCTCAGGCCAGCAACCCCATCACTTTAAAGTTGCTGAAAATGATTTTGACTGCCCTTACGATAGATGAGAACAGATTGGATAGACGGGATTGTAGATAAGAGCAAGAGAAAATAATCAAGAATATTTAGGTAAAAGAAGGTTGGTCAATTATTCAGATGAAATTGTGATGTGTTTACCATGTCCATGGATGAAGTCAGTTATCTAAACACACTAGTCAAGAAATGTAATGATAAAATTTGTGCTTGCTGATCTCATACTGATTCTTTCGTTAATCATACATGCATATGTATGTGTGCGCTTTTGAAGAGAGATTCAAGCCCAGGTCTGAAATTGATTGCATCCATCCTGCATATTTTCAAGTTATCAAGAATCTCATATCATATAAGCCATAAAGGACCTGAAGCACATGTTAATCTCAAAAGAACCCAAAATAATTGTTTTTTTTTTTTTTTAATTATTATTATTGTTTAAAATATAAGAGTTTAACATATATAAAAATATATCATATGAATAATGTTGTACAAAAATTCATATATGATTATATTTCAAACATCCGCCTTCCATTCATATATCATTCATATACCGACATATCTGTAAGAAAAATGAGTGAAAAATTTGTTACTCTTTTTTGACGAGCATGAAATTTACCATATTAATATGGCAATAATATATATTGCCATGTACACAAAATATGAAGTAAAATTACAAATAAAAAAGGAAAAAAAAATACTTAAGGTTTGTAAAGGAGAAAAAAAAGAGTTAATCATACTAGTAATATTTGCCCGTGCCTTTTATGGTTAGATAATAAGTTTAATCAGGAGTTTTTGGTATTTGATTAATTTTTTTTAGTTAAAGGAAGGTGGTAGCTTAATATAGAAATTCTAATAAGTGTTAAATATTTTAGCGATAAATATATAAAATAAGTTAAATAACATTGAATCTTGGTTGTTTGTTATTGTTTTGGTATAAAATCAATTATTTTTTAAAAAAATGATGTTATGTTTATACATTGAGAATGAAACAATTGTAAAATACATTGTATTTATAGAAAGAAAGAGGTTAAATACATTTCGTATATGTTTGGTGAAAATACATAAAAAATAAATACTTTAGATTTGTAAAGGAGAAAAAAAAGTAAATTCTTCATTTCCTTTCTTAAACCACTTGAATCATGTTTTTCTCTCTTATATCAACCCAATCTTCCTTAAACTAATCATTTTCATTTATTTCTCTCTTATTTTTTTTTTAAAAAGAGAAATAGATGGAAAAAAAAGCTCTCATGACTTCTGGAAAATTCATCCAGAACAGCTACCCTTTTTTAAAAAAAATAGGATTTTGTTTTATTATTATTATTATTATTATTATTCCTAACACATACTTGGCTGTCAACCTAAATTTTAAGGAATTTTTGAAATTCGATTGACTCGCATTTTTAATCCAAGGTATCATTATACATCAGATGACTCCTTGTAATATTTTATCTCGATTCAATAGTCGGATTAAAAAATATAATTGATATCATAAAATTAGACAATATGTAATATTACATCAAAAATCTGAATTTATTTACTTAAATCATCATGATTTTTAAACTAGTTAATTGATGACTTCCATCCATAACCATCATAAACATTTACTCATATCTTTCACCACTTTCAATAAAAAAAAATACCATGATTGTATGCCGGGGGGGTTATACTGACAATCAATGTTTTTTGCGTGAAAAATTATACATCATTTTATTTAAAATTCTACTCTGTTGTTGTTGCTGTATAACTATTTTTACCCCAATTCATAAAGATTTCTCTTTACATAATTATTTTACCTGATTGAGGAATTTATATAATTCATCACTGGTTTATATTTCACGTACTTATTATTGTTTTATTTCATCCAAGATCTAAGATAAATTTATAAAAGTTTTTATCTCCATCTATATATAAAAAATCCTTCTTAATTATCATTTCTCAATCAAAAAGTTATCATTTCTAGTACTGATTTATCGGTTTTAGGTTGGGGTTTAAATTATTATTTTTAATATTACTATAACTATAACTATTACTATAACTATTATTATTAGTGAAAAAATTATACCATGAATTTGATTTGAAGGATATAATTGAAAATTATAAAAACTTTAACAAAAAGATCAAGGAAAACAATAAAAAATCAAAAGAAAAAGGACCAAATTGAAATAACTATCATTATCATTGAAAACAAAATATAAACTTAATTTGAAGGATAAAAATAAAAGCTATAAAAACTTTTTTAAAAAGAAAAATGAGCAAAAATACGAAATTAAAATAAAAATGACCGAATTGAAAATTATTATATATACAAATTAGAAATCAATAGTTAAATTAAAAACACATAAAACTTTAATCAAAGAAAAAATAATAAAAATATAGCAATCAAGGCTAAAACGACTTAATCTGAAATACCAATAATTATTTTGAATAATTAAATTACTCTTATATATATTAAATTAGAAAATCAATAAATGACAGAATAATCTTCTCTTTTTGAGTGACAATTCTCTCTCATTTGGAAACCATCTTCTCTCTCTTTTTGAACCAAAATCAAACACAAAAATGTGTTTTTTTTTCTAATCAAAGACAAATATCTATGAATTATGAGTTTTTCTCAATCAAGATATTGGGGTAATTTTCTATGAATTGATTTTTGAGTCATCAAAAGTATGCATTTCCTTTATATAATGAAAGGGTTGGTTGGTTTTTAATAAGATGAAACTATTGAATATTCTTAAATCGTAACATGCTTCAACTTTTGGTGATTGCCTGGACATGCTTTATTCAGCAACATAACAGAGATTTTGGCAAAGCAGGCTGAACTAGCTAGGAGTTGAAGTTGCATAAATGTGATTAGACACTATCTGTTAGATTCAAAGAAGTTAGGAGTTGAAGATCTCGAGCAAAAATGACTAAAAAAATAGCCATTTGTAGATGCTCTCGTGGACAAAGCTGGAAGATCTTGTGTATGAAGTTTTTATTATAGTTATCATATCCGACTTGAGGTTGATTTGGTTAAAGAGCTAGGTCTTGAGTTTCATGGATGAACCCGGATTAATTCATGTTAATTATTTATCACCCGCCAAAAGTTATCTGCTCTGAATCTGATCGCTGCCCATCCATTACGAGAAACTCCAACTGTAGTCTCCTCAGGTGGATCAACAAGATTAATACCTTGAAGGATCCTTACTGGGGTCAAAATTCCCAGATCCCCATCCAACCACGTAAAAGCTATAGCATGGATGAGATGGTTATTAACAGCTAATACATTTGTCCCTTGAAGAATGATCTCAACACTTGCATTGCACTCCAAAATCCTCACCTCAGTACCGAAACTTGGTGTTAAAAGGTTGGCTGGGAGATTCTCAGCAGTGTAATTGAACTCATTAGGAGGCTTACGAGGAAAATTCCTTTCAAAAACACTAGCAACCCCATAATAGTAAGCTTGAAGGATGTCCAAAGATGGAGGAGTTACAAAGCTAATGTTATTCATACTAGCTGCAAACCTCTTACCGAAAGGACCCGCGCAAGGTTTATCAGTACTGCAGTTAAGGAGGTTGATAGATATGATAAAGAACAAACGAGTGTAAACTTTTTATGGAATGTGGGCTTTTACTGGACTCCGAAACTGCTTAGTGAAGTCTCTGGATGCTTGTGTTCCTTTCTATGGAGGAAGAGGTGAAAAATGAGGGGATTTGGCGGGTGATAAATGCCATGGTATTCTACAAAAAAAAAAATATCGGGTCTTGTTTGAGTTTCTCCGGTCTTTTAATAAATCCGAACCGATCTAGCTACTGAGTCAACTTGCCGAATTGGACCGGGTTTAATAACTGTGGTTTTTTTTAAGAAACAAATTATTTGAATATTTTAGTTGGATGTTGATAATATTTGAAAATCAATTTCTTGGATTTTTACTAGTTAGAATTCTTTAATTTTTTTAAGCAAATTTAAGATTTCAAATTAAAATTGAAGCCTAACACTAAAATTAATTTTTAAAAAGAAATCTTTAAGATTGAGTCGAATAAGAAAAAAAAACCTTTTATTGCCCCTCTATATGTGTGTGAAGCAATGCAAATATCTTTTTGACTTTATCTTTTTTTTTATTTATAATTTGTTTTTATCTATCCTTTAATTAAAACCACAACTTTATTTTTTTAAGTTCTTCTTGACCCTCCTTTAACTATACCTTCTTAAGTAAGATTATTTCATTAGAAATATAAGATAGAAGACTACAACTTTCAACTCTCATTCATTAATGGAAGCAAGCAACACATCATTGGCTTCCATTCAATAATAAAAACTACAAACATAGGCTTCCATCCAATGATATAGTCAATATAACAATGGCTCTCATTCATCGATCAAAGTTCATCAATCAAAGTAATTAATATATCATTCCTTTTTTTTCAATGATGAAAGTACAAATATTGACTTTCATCCAACAATAAAAGCAATATAACAATGACTTTTTTTTTCCTCTAAGAAAACAACACACACTGCCTTCATTCAATATTAAAGCAACATAATCATTGTTTTCTCTTCAATAATAGAAGCAACAAACATTGGTTTCCATTCAATAATGAAAGCAACATAATCATTAGTTTTTCATTAACCCCTTTTCAATATACTTTTGTCATCTTTACCAGGATTTATCAAGTGTAAGTTGTAAGAGTAATATACAAAATTAAAAAGATTAAGGTGCAAAAACACCTACATGGTGTTTGATCTTTAGATGCGATACCCTGATGTTGTCCTATTACTGTAACCTCTCCTGTACCAATAAAAACAAATATCATTGACAAGTTCCATGAACAATAAAAGTGTCATTTCAATTCTCATCCAATCCAAATTTTAACTCACTAAAAAAAAATCCTTAAAGTTTCACACATGTACATAAATAATTTCTATAGTGTTGAATTCTAAACAAAGATTGACAATTAATTATTTTCGTCACTTTAATCTAAGCCCATCAAAATACTGTTTTATGTTTCAATCATAATTGGAGATGAAAAACTCGGTTTTAAGAGCGGCTTCGTTCCGTTAGAAAGCTAAGACATAAGGCTATAATTTTTATGAAGGGTGATGAACCTAGAAAATTTTGTTTCATGACAGTAACATGTGGGACTATCCAGTAGGTTCTAAGATAAACCTTCGATTAGTTTTTAGCCCATAGCTAAAGTTTCATAGCTTCAAATTACACAAAAACAGTTGTATTTGAAAGATAACATCTATACTTACAACTTTAATGAGATATGTATCTCAAATTTTATAATTTTTAAAGTCAAATTATAGTTGGAAGTTTGGTGATAAATTTGTCCTATTTTGAGCTTCACTTTAACAAGCAATTAAGTATTTTAATGCATCTCTTCATCATTCAAGGCACCTATTCCATTTTAATATCCTTTCTAATACCATTAAACATCAATCTTACATTAATCAAACTAATTAAATCTACCATCCATAGACAAAAACTTTCTTAATCAAATCATGATTCAATGACTACACATAATAAACAACATAATTCCACCATAACAACATTAAAACACACAACTAAGGTTCATAATCTCAATTTAACATACACTAACACATCTTATATCACATATTTATTCAATCTAATTAATTTGGATGAAGTTTTTACCATTGATGAGTGATGAATCAAGAAACAAATGTAAGGAAATACTAAATTATCTTCACTTTCTCTTTTCTCCTATCACTTCCTTTAAAACTCTCACTTACGACTTATACTCTCTTCAATCCCTTGAATTTTTTTGGTGGTTTTGATCCCCCAAATCCCTTAAATCTATGTTTCTGTGTTTACCAAAAAAAAATTGTAAGAAATTTGCAAGGCTTCCTCCTCTCTCCCTAGCATGCTAGGCTAGCTGTAACTTGGTTTCCTTCGGAAGCCAAGTCTTTTATTTATACTCTATAAATTTTTTATTTGTATATTAGACCCTCATAGTATTTTTAGTTGCATGGTCACCCTTTATCTTTTTTGTTATTTATACATTAACCCTATATTTTCCCCTTATTTTCACTTGGAACCTAACTATAATATTTTTTTTCCTTACATTAGCCCTAATATTTTCTTTATTCTTACATTGGCCCAATAAACTCTTCCTTTCTAATAATTTAAAGCTACACCTTTTTTCTCATTTTTTAAAATTCTTTTCTTTTAATTAGAGTTTCCTTTTGATTTAATCATTTATTTCAAAGTTAAATTGTCCTAGATCCATCACTAGTTTATTCTAAATTGAAGCTAAGTTATTGTGAATTTTTGTTGAATATATATTAATATATTTTTTTCACATAAATATTTTATTACTAATTCTCAAAGCTATTATATTCCATATACAATAAATTTTCTTTTATTAATTTAATATATTAGATTTCTTATTATCTATGTATATTTTATCCAGGAGTTTATATTTTTTGACATATAAATGTTCATTGACATGCTATAGAAGTGTTTATAAAAATAAAAATAAAAATAAAAATAAATTAGATCAAAGATTAAATTAAGCCGGGACTGCTAAGTGCTAACTATGGTTTTAACCCGAACAGCCACCGAGACTGCATAACGCCATAACCCCAGCCTCAGCTTCCACTACTCTACCAACTGAACCACGAAACACATAAAAATGCTTCTCCGCTCCACAAAACCTCTCCATCACCACCTCTCCGCCACCAAACTCCTCCTTCTCCGCCACCTCAAAACCCTCCCCTCCACCACCACCACCAACAAAGACGCCTACTTCTCCTTAATCCACAACATAACAAACATAATCCGCAAAGAAGTCTACCCAGAACGCACCCTCAACAAACTAAACCTTCCCATCACTTCAGAACTCGTTTTTCGTGTCCTTCGAGCTTGCTCTAAATCTCCTTCCGAATCCCTCCGTTTCTTCAACTGGGCTCGCTCTTATTACTCTCCTACAACTATTGAATACGAAGAACTCATCATAACCCTTGTACGTAACAAGAAATACGCCTCAATGTGGAAACTCATAGCCCAAGTTAAGGACAACCTCGGCGACAAATTTTCTGTTTCTTCTGACACTGTTTGTTCTATCATCGAAGAGTATGGTAAACATGGTTTGATAGATCAAGCGGTTGAGGTTTTTAATAAATGCAGTCGTAGTTTAAATTGTCAACAAAATGTTTGTGTTTATAACTCCTTGCTTTTCGCTTTGTGTGAGGTTAAAATGTTTCATGGTGCTTATGCTTTGGTTAGGAGAATGATTAGAAAGGGGATAGTGCCGGATAAAAGGACTTATGGGGTTCTTGTAAATGGGTGGTGTTCGAGTGGGAAGTTACGAGAGGCGAAAGGGTTTTTGGAGGAAATGAGTAAGAAGGGGTTTAATCCACCGGTGAGAGGGAGGGATTTGTTGATTGAAGGGTTGTTAAATGCAGGCTATTTGGAGTCGGCGAAGGATATGGTGAGGAGGATGATGAAGGAAGGGCTTGTGCCTGATGTTAATACATTTAATTCAATGCTTGAGGCGATTTGTAATGCGGGGGAAGTTGATTTTTGTGTTGATATGTATCATAGTGTGTGTAAGTTGGGGTTTTGTCCGGATATAAATAGTTACAAGATTTTGATTCCAGCTGTTTCAAAGGTGGGTAGGATTGATGAGGCTTTCAGGTTGTTGCATAATTTGATTGAGGATGGGCACAAACCATTTCCTAGCTTGTATGCGCCAATAATTAAGGGGATGTTTAGGAGAGGGCAGTTTGATGATGCGTTTTGTTTCTTTAGTGAGATGAAGGTCAAGGGACATCCTCCGAATAGGCCGGTGTATACAATGATGATAACAATGTGTGGACGTGGAGGGAAGCATGTGGAAGCGGCGAATTATTTGGTGGAGATGACTGAGATAGGTTTGGTGCCAATTTCTAGGTGCTTTGATATGGTTACCGATGGGTTGAAGAATTGTGGGAAGCATGATCTTGCTAAAAGGATAGAGCAGTTGGAAGTGTCTCTTCGTGGTACTTGAATTGACAGCTGCAAGACATTACCAATTGCTTCATTGAATATGGATATTGGTATTGTTTAACAGCATCAAACTGAAGGCTGATATGATTGCTGCTTAAATATGAAAAAGCTGGCTAGTTTCGAAAAGGTATATTTCTATCATGCTGTTCTTAATTCAGTATTTATGGTTATGAATTCTCAAGTATTGGCAACATTTAAGTTCAATTTTCACAAGCTTGTGTCTGCTGACATGCACTTTTTGGCCCTAGACATAGAAATTGAGATGTTTTTCTTCAGAATAATTAGAGACTGGTCACATAAGCATTATTCCATTCTATTTTAATGTTCTGTTTCTTTGCTAGCAAACACAGTGCGTGGGCATTTGTGAATTTCTTTGTGTTTTTTTTACTGCCTCATGTAATTAATTCCTTATCCAAGTGTCTGTTTGATAGAGGCTTTTGTTTGATGTGATGATTACCAGTCATTCTCAGCATCTTCAGTAGATAAATTCATTAGTTATGCTAAAAGGTTAATAATGCTTGCATACTTCCACTTACTTGAATTGTCTCCAGTCAGTTAAAAAAATGTGTCATGGATTGCCATTTGCAAATGTGGGATTTACAGTTGGTTGTATTTTCTGAACAGACTGTAGATGTCATAGAAGCATCATTGACGTTCTGTTCTCTGTCAAGAACTAATTTCATGAGAGATGTACTAGCAAGGGGAAGAGGGTCGGTCAACTTTCAAGACCTGCACTGGTTTTCTAATCTCACAATTCCTTGCAGTACCATCTTAGGTTTCATGGCATGTTCTCATTTCAGGTTTTTCTTCTATTACTTGGCCAGATATCATTTTGCAGCTACAGGAAATATGCTCTAATGTCTGGATATTCTAGATAGCTCACATGACTGATCAAGCATATGCCAAAGGGATATGAATGGGCTACATTTCTCATCGATATTATTTTCCTAGATATCAATGGCTTGCATTCAGCCTTTTTGGTACACAGAATTTCTGATTCATGGCATCATCTTTTAGCATTGTATAGGCAGTATATGAAGTGTTGAGATGAGAGTACAGAGCAATTTCACAGCTTGTCTTTTGAATGTTGATGCATCAATCTTCAAAATTGAGTATGATATATCTAATCTAAAACAAGTTATTGTCTACACAAGTATTTTGCCAATTGACAGTTCGTGATCTTTGAATTTATATGCCTTATTCATAGTCTTCACAAGTCGATGTTTGGAACTTGCTATTAATTAATGGTTAGCTAATTGGACTGACTTGCTTCAGTTGTGTGATAAACAAAGCAAGAATAAACTAGAGCTGTACGTGAAAATAAATTGGTTTGTTAAAAGATTGGTAGTTGATAATGACATTAAATTCACAAAAACAAGACAGTTGTTATGGATTTCCTTGTGGTTGGTGATAGCCTATTTGTTTTTGTGTTTTAAAAGTGTTTTTATGTTTTAAAAAAATGATTTTTCTTAAATTTTTTTTTCTTCAATATTTTTTTTGTGTTTTCAGATTTTTTTATGTGTTGATATTAAAATTAAATTTTAAAAAATAAAAAAATATTATTTTGATATATTTTCAAGCAAAAAACATTTTGAAAAGCAGTCGCTACCACAATACCAAACTGTTGGAAATCCAATGGAAATTTCTGGTATTGCAGTAATCCCAGAGACTAGGTTTTAAAAGCTTTACCTTATTTTTGTATCTCACTAATATAGTGACTTGTCAAAAGTTGCTTATAATTGCCAATGCATTTCCTAGTTTTGGGCATCTGTACCCAATCTTGTTTTTAAAATAATATAATTGGAGGCTGAGGTCAACTGAAATAACATCTTAATATCACTCCAAACAAATATTGATCGCACCATATCTTTTCAACTTCCAAGTTGCCAGCACTGAAACTTTTAATGAACCTGTCTTTTTTTGATGAATATCTTTTGTCGAAATAACCACGAGTCTCACACCTGAAGCTGGACTACAGAAGTAAAAATCATTAGGTTTTAGTTGTATCTGGACTTTTCTGCCTTTCTTTAATGATGCATGGTGGAATATAACAAAAGTATCTATTTTCAAATTGGAGCTTCATTGCATATTAGCGGAGTTGATTAGATGTCTGCTTCGAAATGTGATGCATATGCTCCAATGTAAAATGTCTTAGTTTTGTGGTTTAAGTCTTATACTGTTGGACTATGCAGAAACGAGGAGCAGATGGCTTCATGTTGCTCTTCTAACCATACCTAGGAAAACTGAGGCGCATAAGAAAAACTACACCTAGGAAAACTGATGCGTATCAGGAAACTATTTTTATGGTCAAGACTAGAATTTACCGCATTCTTCCTCATATTTCTTCGGGCATCCCATTCTTGTTAGATCATTGTGTAAAAGGACTAGGATAGAAAACAGCAACTGCAACATATTAAATACATATACAAAGGTTAGTGATCTTGTATTGTGCCTTTGTCATCCCCTTGATTGTATGGTTATTGCCCCAAATAATTCCTTTAAGCTAGCAGTAAATGACTTGCTTACCTTCAGGACAGTGGAATAAAAAGGAAAGAAAAGTTTCGTAATGTGGGTTTTTAGCTGGAGCATCTCCTTTGCACATCGCATTTGGATACGAAACTTTGGTGTGCGTTACTCTATGTATATACATATGTTACATGGCCTGTGTACAAGCATTTCTGGTGTTTACATGTGCTTCTTAACCTTCAGAGTGCAATCAAAGTTTGGAAAAGAGAATCAGCACAGAAAAGCAAATGAGAAACCAGATTATGTATTAGGGGTGTATATGACATAATGAGGAAACATTGCCAAGCATAATCAAATCAAGCTGCCAGTTTATGGAAGTCCTGCACGTGTCCCTACTTGTTTCCTCCGAGCTGTTTTTGGAGAGTACTCACTACATTCTTTCCCAATTGGAACGCCTTGGTGAGAACATCAGGGTTGATAGGTGGATTAGACCCAAAGACTGCATTTGCATTGGTGATGACGCCAGGATTTTGGCTGCTCAAAGCAGCAATAGCAACTGCATTAGTCTTTGCAGCATGGAATTGAAAATGAACTGAGGCCAGTTGGAAACACGAAAACGTCTCCTGGGCTCAAGACTTTCGTGATAAGATGATTATCTGGATTTGACGTGACAAAACCAACATGGAGGGTGCCCTCCAAAACTAGCAGAATCTCTGTTGCTCGACGGTGAATGTATGGGCTTGGCGATTGAAATTTTCTAGTTGTTTGGACCAAGCTTAAATGACTGGAATTTTTAACCAAAAACTTATTCCAGACCTAGTGTTACTTAACCTGGGTTGTCCAATTCGATAGGCATATATCCTTTAAGAATTTTTTTTCAGATTTTTATGAGTCACCAACTCAAACTTTTCATGCACTATATTTCTATGCAGTGGAGGTAGTATTTTTTACCAATAGCAAGCATGTCATAACAATAATGACATAACACATCAACTAAGATTATGTTTCGGAACGCGGCTGCGGCTGTGTTCCCAAAAATTTGGATTTTTTTTTTTTACTAAAATGAAATATGGTTTGTATGTTTTGGATCGTTTTGATGTGCTGATGTTAAAAATGATTTTTAAAAAATAAAAAACATCATTAGCATGCATTTTGGCACGAAAAGTTATTTGAAAAGCACCCGCAACTACACTGCCAAACACGCTCTAAGAGCCACCCCTGGCTAGCCATACAAATATCAACATCGTTTTTTCCACCGATAATGCAATCTTTTCTCTATGAAGAAATTCCAAAACTTTGATGTATAAATACATTCGGTCACCAAACAAGAAAGCTGGAGCACAACCAGGCCTACAAGCCAAAGAATAATTTGTAGCAAGACAAGTCCTAGCCAAAGCTAGCTAAATGTTATAGAAGATAGCCGAAGGCTATGAAAGCCGGACCAAACTAGGCTAGACCATTCAACTTCTAGACCACGTACGCTCTCCCTAACTTTCACTTTATTTTTCTCAACCTATATGTTTTTCCCTTTACATACTCATACATATATTTCTTGACCGCATCTTTTACCATGATGATGTGTGAGGTGTTAATTTTTATAAAAAGAAAAATATTATATGCAGTAACTACCTTCTATAAAAAGTGGATCAAACATAAAAAAAATCCTAATAAGTTTTATCTTTTCATCATGATCATGAGCATGAAATATAAGAGTGTCGGTACTCGAAAAAAAAATAAAATCTACAAAGAATACCTTAATAATTTCTTAAGAAAGAGATGCGCAACTGAACAAACATGAAAGAAAATCCTTAGAAATAGAGAAAAAGCAAATTGAAATTATTCTCTTTTTTGAATTTTTCAAAAAAAAAAATCTATATTTCCATGAAAATCTCCATGTCCCCGTGAGGCCTCCATGTCTCCATTAAAATTCTATTGGTTTCCATGACTACTTGTTTGCAAAAGAACCAAGGATCCTTTTTCCAGGGCTCCATGAACATTTATTTCAAAAAAAAAAAAAAATACAATAAAAAAAATCAGAGATCCTTTTCCAAGTCCTCATAACCACTTTTCTCCAAAAGCAATTGGGATACTATTTCAATCTTTGTAACTACTCATGAAACATTTTCATCTAAAATATGTTCTTGAAACACATATATAGACCATATTACTTTTACACTTATTTCTTGTTACTATAGTGTTTAACTTCACAAGAACACAATTAAATTTTTCTCTCTTTAAAAATATTGATAAAAATTTATATGAAGAAATTTCATACGGAAACATTAACAAAAAAGGCCCAATCATGACACAACAACCATGACATACACGTCAATCACGAGCCACCATGGCTAGCCAAACCAAAACCAACACCAATTTTTTCAGTAATGATATAATCTCCTATCCATGAAGAAATTCCTAAGGCTTGGGTTTATAAAACTCCCAGTCACCAGATAAGAAAACCAAAGCTAAAACAGGCCTCCAAGCTAGAGATCAGTACTTACTAGCAAGACAAGTCCTACCTAAAATCAAACAAATGCCATGAAAGCTAGCGAAAAGGCCATTAAAGCCAGGCCAAACCAGGTTAGCCATACAACTTCTAGGCCACATACACACTCCCTCACCTTTATTTTATTTACTCTTCCTTTATATTTTTCCCATTACATACACCTAATGACTTGAACACCGAAGAATTTCATGTTCCATAAAAGACTTATTTATTTTTTAGATGGTCACCAGTCAGGCCCCTCAACCAAGCTGTCCAAAGCTAATATATGTGTGAAGTTTTTTCCACGTATACCAGCAACCTTGGTGTCATTTATTGCTGCACAGAAATCCTGAAGAGGGCTGGGGTCGTAGGCACATGCAAATTAGGATGCCAGGACCCATAATGCAAAAGCTACAAGGAAAAGATCACCCTTAATAACGACTTGAGATTATTAGTTTCAAAATTTTGAGGTGTCGAGGGTGAGTAATCTTGCCTGACAATTTATAGGGGATGTTCTGAAGCAGTAGTGTCCGTCATCTCGAAGGTGATGAAGCTGTACCGAGTAGATAGTAATGGTTAACTGACTAACTACTCATCTTTTAATTTATCGCAGTGATGATTTATTGTTGAAGCACTTCATCTATATATCTTTATATAATTTTCAAGGCAGTTGTGGTAATTCCAATCTCATATTTTACGCTACTCTATCTTCTTCCTCAGTAATTATTCAATGTTGACTTGGACTTATAATCCTACATTGAAGTTCAAAATTCAAAATTCAAATTCAGACTTTTTAGTATTTGAAAGGACTAGAACACTGGTTCTTGTTGATGAAACGATTGGTCCTTAAACCTAGTAAGTATGATGTTTGCTGCTTCTGTATAAGCTTTCCCAGAAATTTCTTTCACATCTCCCCAACCTTGGCATCCATTTTTCATGTCACCACATATATGACCATGGCTGGCCTCTTCATCAAACCATAATTTCAAATCTTTCTTGATGAAATGGTTCCAAAACTCAGACTGAAGCACACTGTATAGTTGTCTAAGAATGGAGTGGTGCCATGAATAGATTTCCTTAAAAATAAAATAAAATCTGTGGTCAGACTTGGTGATTTAATGGGTTTCAGAGGATTTTGATGGAGTGGAAATGGCAAAAAAAATATAATAAAAATCATGGGTTCTCGAGTCATTCTCTTTACATTTGGTGTATTTGGATGTGTAGTCGGATTCAGGAGAGAAAGTTCATACGGAATTGGATCAATTCAAATTAATGGATAGCATCACTGAGAGTAAAGAATGTACAAAATACTGAGTGGGATTGAGTGCTCCTATAGTGTACATAATTTACTGGAAAGTCTCCATTGATCTTATCCACAGATATCTTGAAAAATTACTGAAATCTGCATGTCCTTATCTTCTTGCCAATATTTCTAGCACTTATAGATAACCATCCCTGAACAAATTACGGAGAGCCATTATAAATTCCTAGCGATTGTTGTTTGAGCAATTATTGTTTAATCCCTTTGCTTTTAGAATCATAATTAGCCAGACCCTTTCGTTTAAAAAATTGGCAATTGATGAAAGTAAATGACTTTGAATCCTAGGTAGTTTGCTGCTAATATAATTAAAATCTTGTAAAACCATAGCTCAAACTCTCAGGCCTCCCGATAACTAAGAAGTTGCGCCATCGCACCCTTTCAAGTGCGTTTAGTAATCTGGTGGATGCTTTTTTAAAATATTAATTTTTTTAATTTTTTTTATATTAATATATCAAAACTATTTAAAAAATAATTATTTTTATATTAATATATCAAACCAAAAACAATTTAAAAAACACTTTAAAAATTAAAAACTATCACAACGCCAAAAGCAGAGAGAAATAAGTATAAGATAATTCAATGTAAATAACCTACCTGACCACCTCGTCCAGCATTAGTGCTGGAAAGTCTTAAACCATGGTTTTTAAGATTTCAATATGTATAACTAACCCAACTACTCTTTTGTCTATAATATGATCCAATGGAGTTACTTCTGTGTCTGAAGGCCTCCTTTACATGCCTTGTCAATTTTTTGACTAACAAAAATATGGATGACTAGACATTAGGTACATATGCTTTCAAAACTGGTCTGCGTTAACAATGTGCTAATTAAACATACATTTCTCTAGTTTATTTGGTGTGGTTTCAGTTGGTAATCCACTTTAAGCTATGATCCAATCTTAGACGAGTTTAGTAGGCAGTACACTGCATCGTTTCAACTTGTACACCTACATAATTCAAAGGGGGTGAAATAATGAAAATTATTTCTCCACCTAATTCTTTTTTTTTCCTCCTTCAAATTCCGGTAGTTAGATTATATAGAGACAATCTTTTTAACATAATGTCTTTCCCTAGAATAATAAATAGGCTATGCGACCATTTTCTTTCTTTTTTGGTCTTAAAAGTCGACATATATAGTTTTCGCATACCAAGACTGGTGTATTTACAGTACATTTTTCTCATATCCTTCCATCCATCGGATTCTAATTTCTGATTGAAATTGTTGAAAATAAAATTATTAGTCAAACTTCACTTACAAGTTTAAAATTTTAAAATCGATATAGTTCACATATAAAAACTTAAAGACGAAGAGATTAGATTTTCGAATCTAGCCAACTTCATAGTAAAATCAAGCACAAAATATTAGTTGGCAGCGTAATTTTTAGAGCGTGTTTGACAGTGTGGTTGCGGGTGCTTTTCAAATAACTTTTCGTGTCAAAATATATACTAATGATGTTTTTTCATTTTTTAAAAATTATTTTTAACATCAGCACATCAAAACGATCCAAAACATATAAATCATATTAAATTTTAGTAAAAAAATTTAAATTAAATTTTTTAAGAATGAAGCTGCAGCCGCATTCCCTTAACCTTAAAAAGCTTTTACTGTATTAGAGTGTAATATGAGTATCATAAAACCATTCTTCTCTGTCAATGGCATATACTCTTGGAAGAACTTGTGCTCTTACTCTTACATCATTCTATTCCCCAGCTGGGGCATGAAATGTGCTTCCCGGTTAGAAATAAGATAGAAGAAAAGAAATTAGACTGTCTGAATCTCCCTTCTCACGATTACGTGGTTACGCGGTGTTTGTTTTTGTGATAAAACTATATTTTATAATTTTTTGAATATATTTTGTTTTAAATTAATTGTTTTTAATTTTTTTTAATCGTTTTAATATATTGATATAAAATTTTTTATTTAAAATAAAAAAATATTATTTTCATATATTTTTAAAATAAAAAACACTTTCAAAAACAATCATTATAACACTATCAAACACTACCTCAGTAGTTTTGATAGTGCTTGTTATTTTTGAAGCTATTGCTCTTCCAGAGTTAAGCAACAAGGATACTCCACTTCTGTCCAAAACCAATTGTTGCATTTAATAGCAGGGATTGGACATCAAAGACATAAAATTTTATGAATTGTGGTTCTGACAAAGGATGCGAGGATGTTTCCTGATATTCAAGAATTTATAGTCAAAAAGCTGTAGAAGCCCTGTTGAAATTTGGTCCCTTTACAGACCCAAGAAGTAATTGTGTGTATGTTTAGACTTGAAACATAGAGAGGGCTAATTAACGAACTTAAACATTATATATGTCATCCAAGATAAGACAGGAACACATTGAGGTTTATAGGAAACCATTTTATTGTACTTAATTTAGTATTATAACATAACAAAGAAGGTTGCCAGACATTGTAAAATCAGGCTACTAGTCCATGTTACACGTCTTAATCACTCACTGTTTCCTCCAAACAGTTTCTGAAGATAGTTCACTATCTTGATGTCCAAATGGAAGGCCTTGGCAAGAACATCAGGATTGATGAGAGGATCGGACCCGAACACTGCATTTGCTATTGTAATAGTACCAGGATTTTGGCTGCTTAAACCAGCAAAGACAACTGCAGGGGTTTTGGCAATATTGAGTTGGAAGTGAATGAGGCCAAACGGAAACACAAAAACATCTCCAGGGTATAAGACTTTGCTGATGAAACGATTTTCTGGGTTTGATGTGACAAATCCAACATAGAGTGTGCCTTCGACGACTACTAGAATCTCTGTGGCACGAGGGTGAGTATGGGGTGGGTTTAAGCCACCATTTGGTGCATAGTCAATGCGAGCCAAAGATATGCCGAGCGTGTTAAGCCCTGGTATTTGATCTACATTTAAGAGAGTAACATTTGATCCAACTCGGTTCCCTGTGTCTCTGGGAATGTTGAGTCCTGAAAAGGAGAAATCATTTGCTGTCGCCAGCTTCGGGTCCTTGCAGAATTTCCCATTTACAAACACTGCACAAAACAAATGCTGGTCAATTCATGCATGCATGAGCAAACAAGGGAACGATTTTCATGTATAGCTAATAACAAGCCGTAAGAGGCTGCAGCTTCTTATGAAATGTAAATGATAGATGTAAGAAGAACGCATTACCAGCAGCCTTGGGATCATTGATGGCTACACAGAAGTCCTGAAGGGGACTGGGGTCAGAGGCAGAGGCAATTGAGGATGCCAGAGTCAAGAGAACAAAAACTAGTAGGAAATGAACACTTCTCATTGTAGTGAAGCTCTATAACTTAACACTACTCTTTTAGCTGTTATTGCTTGAGTTGAGGGGGTGAGAATTCTTGCATTTGAAAGGAGTCTATTTATAGACTGGAGTAGTGAACCGATCTTGCATTAAAAAGTCTTCCGGATATTGTTATCTATTTTTTATTTCTGCGATAAGAATCTTCCTTCAACCACTACATGCATTTGTCATCCTTCGAATATTCTATCTTCTTATGCTTGCATCATTAGACTCCTGGGTACGCAATATGTCTTGTTACAAATTTAGATGTACTTTTTTCCTATTTTCTATGACCAATTATACCTGGGAAAAAGCCATAAAAACAACACAGAAAATGCCAAACTACTTTTTGATCCCTTAATTATAAAATTGTATAATCGAATCCTTAGTTGATCAAATTGGAAAAGCAAGTATGTATTGTCCAACAAATAAAGTTGCATTAGCCAACATTAATGAGTATGATATCCTTTGTATATCATCTTGTTTTGATCATATAACGCACAATATTCCTACAGGTAGTGGTGTACCTAACGCAATTGATAGTTTAAATAAAATTGATAGTTTAAAAAACTTAAATTGAAAGGCAACCACTACTATAATTTTTATATTTATTGATGGAATTTTCTGTTAGTATTTGTACTATCATTTAGTTGGTAATTAATTTACCAACAAAATCACCGACGGAAATGCTCCGTCGGTGAATCTTTCGTCAGTAATTTTTTATTCGTCGTTAAGTCCGTTGGTAATAAAAAAATAATATTATTACCAATGAATTTACTGACGGAAAAAGCGCGCAAAAAAAATAAAATTATCCACTTTATTCCTTCGGTATTTTCCTTGGAAAAATATCGTATGTAATTCTATTGATAATTATTTAAAAATATTTTTAAAAAAATTAATTTTACAAAACTATAAAGTAATTAAATTAATATAAATCAACACTTTATAATACTCGAAACGCTTTGAAAAAAGAAGAAGAAAATCAACTCAAACAAATTTGCAACAAATAAATAGCATGAAAAAATAAATTCAACTAAAAAAATTCTTATGAAAAAAATAAAGTTGCGATTGAAGTATTAAATAAAATTAAATGAAGTGGTAAACCTTACACAGATTTAACACTAATTTATTAATTGAAGTATTAAATAAAAATGATAGTTTAAGAAACTTAAATTGAAAGACAACATAACTTTATGAATGAAAATTTTAGAAGCATAAGAGTATCAACATCTAGAGCTTGCATATGATATTAGACATTTAAGAGAGATTAAATGAAAATAAATAATTATAGTTGAAGGGAACTTGGATACTCCGAACCTTTATAAATTTATAAATATAGTTATCATTAATTTTTAAAATTCTGAAAGAAATATAATACTACTAAAAAATTAAAATAAGTAATGAATTAAGTAAATTTAGCCTAGATGAATTACAAAAGATATTTGATAAAAAATGAAAAATCTTCAAACAAAATATTATCTAGGCAGTGAGAACTAATACTATATATATTAGAAAAAGAAATTATCAATAAATAGGATTATTGAAACTAGAGGAATTGAACACCATATATTTTGATATCAATGCCTAGGATTAACAGTAAAAGTAAAAGACAAAATAAGCTAAAAGAAAAAAAACATTCTAATGATCAGATTTATTGTGACCGGAGACTCATTAAAGGCATCGATTTTTTATGCATGACATAAGTAATATCTCTCATTTTCAGTATGCCGATGACACTCTTATTTTCAGTCCTGATAATTAATTTCTCTTCTCTTCAACACATTAAAAGAATTCTAAGATGCTTTGAATTGATCTCAGGTTTGAAGGTAAGCTTTCATAAGGATTTATCATTGGTGTTGGAATTGAGGATCCATTTCTGTTCTTTCCATGGAAGTTGGGAGTTCGAGAAGCTCTACTCATACTGCAAATATCCTTATGTGTCGGAAGGAGGGGTTGTCTTTCAAGTATTTAGGCTTGCTTATTGGTGTTTTGTAGTCTATTATTAGCAAAATAAAATTTAGATTAGCTAATTAATTGGAAAGGGCGTCATCTATTTATTGGTGGAAGGGTTTGCTTGATTAAATTGGTGCCGAACAATCTGCCAATTTATTATCTTTCCATGTTACCTATTCCAGCTAGTGCTGCTGCAAATATTGAAACAATGATTAGATCTTTTCTCTGGTTTGGCGAGGAGGGTGGAAAGAAACCGTGTAATGTTAAATGGGCCTCAGTTGTTATTCCAAAAAAACCATGGGGGGCTTGGTAATGGATTACAAGATTCAAATTTTTGACCCAAATCCAAATTCAAGTTAGCCCAAACCCAACCTAAGTTAACCTACGTATATAAGAAAAAGTTGCAAGAAAAATTATTTTCTCTTTTCTAATTCTTGTAGCTGTCGTGACCCTCCTCTCATTAAACCAAAGATTTCAGTTTTTGATCTTGAGTTTTTGGGTTTAAAAAATGTGAAAGTAATAAGTAAATGGTTCTCTCTCATGTTACTTTCGATTATGGTTTGTTTGTGGAAGAATTAAAAAAGAGATTAGGGTTTATAAGAATTTAAAGTTTATATTGTTAAGATTGATTCATGATTATTAGGGGTTTAACGTTAAGTGATTGATTTTGGGTGTGTTGTTTGAAATAAGAATTTGTGAGTTGATTTGTTTAATTGATTTGTTATGGGTTAAGAAATTCATTTCAACTTTGCTGGAAAATCTGGAAAGAATGGTTTTGAGGTTGAAGATGATGAAATTTTTATTTTGGTCCTTGATTTATGAAAATTTCAGTTTAGTCCCTAAACTTTGAAAAATTATAATTCAATCCCTAAATGTATTTGGGATTCTGGCAGTGTTATTATGAGGTTAAAGAGGATGAATCTCATTTTGATAATTGATTTGGAATATTTTCAGTTTGGTCCCTCAATTTTAGAATTTACATTTTAGTCCTTGAACTTTAAAAAAATTACAATTGGGTCCCTGGTTTGTTTCTGGACATTATTGAGGATGGTTTATGGGTGAAATTTGAGTATGGTTATCTTCGAGTGTCGCTTTCGGGTGTCATCTGGTTACCTTTGGGTGTCATCTGGACACTTTTGAGTGTTATCTGATCTCTGACATGTATTCCACTATTTTATGATAATATGCTTAGTATTTATATGTATATCAAAATAAATCGACTTACAAACTATTAATATATAAAATGTATATTAACTATTATTACCTCACTGAGTTGGTTGAACTCACCCTTTATTTTTAATATTATTTCAGGTTCTTAGTTTCTGTTAACATGTGGACTTTGTTGAGTGTTTTTGCTTCTTTAGTTTTGGCTGGTATGCCTTGCTTGTTTCACGAGGCTTTCCTTTTAGTTTTGATTCGATGTCTTAGACACTCCACTATTACCATGTTTTCATTAAGTTTGGATTTTGACAATGTAATGAGTATTATGAATTATTGTTTTTGTTTTAATTACTGATGAGAAGTTTTGAACAATCATTTGGTTTCATTAGTTTTGAATAATATAATATTTTGGAAGATTATGAAATGCTGTATATTTTTAAATAACTTGTTCTTTTGTTATGTCTATTCTGAGGCTTAGTGTAGGTGGGGTGTCCTTTTGACACCACTCCTGCATTGCCGATCATGAACCCGAGATTCAGGTCTTGATATGATCTATCCTAGATAAAAATAAAGCCCTACTCTTCAAATGGTTGTGGAGATTTGGATCATTAGATTCAGGTTCATGGAGAATGTTATTTGCAATTTACATAATTTGGAAGCTTCTCTTAGTTTTCCATCCCCTCTTATTAACCTTTCTAGAAGTTCATGGTCTAATATTATTAATGTTTGTTTCAATGATGAAAACTCTAGAATATTGTCAAAAGAGAGGTTTGTATTTTGATTGGGAATAGTAGAGAAACTAGTTTTTGGCATGATGTTTAGCTTGGAGACTCTTGTTTGGCAATATAATTTCCTAGCTCTACAGTCTCTCTGTGGATCAAAAGTCATTTGTGGTAAATATGGGTATGGAATTTCAGATGGAAGAGGGCTATTAGAGGTAGAGAGGTGGGGTGTTTTAAGGATCTTTTCAGCAAGCGGTGTCCTCTGTGGTTCTACATTGTGAAGTTGCTGATAAGCTGATTTGAAAACCTAAATCTAATCGGGAGTATTCTGTCAAATCTATGTGTGGTATGTTATCTATTTCAACACAGTCTAATGTATGTAATTCAAGGGACTAGTTCCTCTTAAGATAGATATGTTTTGTTGGATGAAAATTCTTGGTAAGATCAATACTAGAGGGGTTTTGGTTAATTTGCAAGGGAATTCTTGATGCTAGCTGTCCTTTTTGCTTGGTCTTAGAAGAATCTGTAGACCATGTTCTCATTCATTGTCCTAATACTTTGCATATTTGGGCTAGGTTTATTGATTGGTGGAGTATATCTTAGTCCTGCCCAGGAAATTTGTCTGATATGTTTCAACAACGGGAACATCTTGTTCATGGGAGATTTCAAAGAAAGGTATGATTCATGCTTTTCTTTGCAATTTCATGGTCTATTTAGCTGATGCGTAATGAATTAGCCTTCGATAAGAGGCTACCTGATTATGACACTGCTTTTCTTCTTAATATTGACTAGACTCTGTGCATGGATCAAAGCTATTTTCTCATATTTTCCTTATTGTGCACTCGATCTATTAATCTCTGCTGAAGGTTTAGTTTGTTGGGATAATATCAAATGTTTAAGGGTTCTCACCTTATGGAATCCTCCTGATTTGTATACTCTAAAATGGAATGTTGATCGATCTTCTAAGGGTAAACTTGGACCTGCTGGAATTGGAGGTGTATTACGAGATCATAATGGCATAGTGATGGGATTTTTTTTCCAGTCTTTATAGGAAAAGAAGTCAAACGAGGCTGAAATACTTGCTGTAATCAAAGCCCTAGAATTATCCTCTTAAAAGAAGACATTTTTGGGAAGGAATTTCATTATTGAGTCTGATTTCGCCTATGTTGTTAACTGGATGAAGAAGCACCATTTTATGCCCTGGAAATATCATGACTTATTCATTTGTGCCTTTGGTTATGCTCTCATCTTTTGGGTTCTGTATCTTATTGTCATGTTTTAAGGGAAGCAAATCATGTGGTTGACAATCTGGCCAAACAAGGAGTTAATAGAGTGAGTGAGTTTCTTGCTTGGATTTGATATTGTGCTTCTTCTACTCTACTCCTTCCACATATGTCATTTTGATGGCTGTGATATTAAGTGAACATATGAAGATTGATCAGGAACTGTTGCTTTAGTGACTTACCTCGCATGAGGGTGATCTCTAAAGCTTTTTATTGCCTTGCTAGGGTCCTTTGCCATTTCTTGGCATAAACTCTGTTGCTTATATATAAAAAGAAAACGATCAAATTATTGTGTTATATATTGTATCATGGTCCTTGTAGTTAATTTTGAGTTGGACCTCTTAAATGAGTTAATTAATAGTTCTACAGCTTCTTTTATCTTCTAGACATGATTGTTTTAAGGTGCATGTATGGGTGGGGATTTACACACACACACACCGGTTAAGAATTAGTGGAATGCGTTGGTTATACTTTATATACACTCTTCCTCTTGTTTTTATTTTCTTGGAGGGTAGATCTAACTCAGCTGTATTGATTGGGTTACATCTAACTGGCCCGGCCTCGTTACTATTTCATACCAGTAATCAGGCCAGGCAGCAGGCACGCACGAACTAGTTATCGCGCGTGCCCTGCACAATACCTTTCCACTGTTTAGCATTTTAGAAAATGCAGAAACTGGGCAGGAGGAAGAAGGGCGTACCTGGAGCTGTAGCTTGAAGGTGAAGATGATGGTGTTGGAGAGCTTGAGGTTGCTGGTCCAACGTACTCCTTCTCCTCCGCTTTTTTCCTTGTTTTTATTTTCTTTGGTTGTCTGTTCGTCGTCTGTCTCTCGGTTTTCTCCCTTCCCTCTTCTGGTCCTACTTCGTCCCCTGTTCTCTATGTTATTGCCCCTCTCTTTGTTCCCAGTTTTTTTTTCTGTTAGCTCTTCTCTCTGGGAAAAAGCCCCGGTTCCCTCTGTTTTTTTTAGCCTCTCTGTTTTCTTTTCTCCCCCCTCCTCTCCTCTTCTCTCCTGGTCTTCTCTGTCTTTTATAGGCTTTTCTCGCGCAAGGCTAATCCTTATCTTCCCCGGGCGCTGATCTTCATGTGGAGATAGAATTTGAGACTCCGTGTTTTGGTTGGATTGGGACACCAACAGTCCTGCCATTGTTGGACTGTTGGTGGTGGTTTCCTCCATGCCTCAATGGCTTGTTATGGCCGAAGGTAGTGCACACTAGAGGGGAGAGAGGAGAGAAAAAAACCCAGCCCCCGCCCTCCGAGAGCAAAAAGCTCCTTCCTCACAGCCAGCAACCCATTCCCTGTAATCTTCTTCCCCAAAGTCACGAGAGGAAGCAAGAACCTAAACGAAAAAACTTCCAAAAAGCAGCCCGTTGCCGCAGGGACTCCCTCCTTACATTCTTACTGCCTTCGGTTAAGCTTGTCCTCGTCAAGGCAAGATAATACCATCCCTCAACCATACTAGCACTGTGCACCTCCTCCAGCTCCAGAAGCAGTACAGAGGCAACAGCGCGTCTCCTCCCTTGCATCAGTTGCCCATCCTCACCGGCCGCATCTCCAGCAAACTATCCTCTCTGTACTGCACCGTGGGCAGGTAATAGCAGCTGTCTCTCCTCAGCCACATGTGCAGACATCCCCCCTCAGCATCAACAATAACTAGAGTACCAGCAAGGAGGAGAGACCCAGCAGAGGAGGAGGAAGACGAAAAGGGAAGAACGCAGGACCAACAAACGGACACAAACACAGGGACACGAAGCAGGAGACCAGGGTAACGAAGCCAACACCGGAGACTAAGAAAACAGAACGACCAGAACAAGTGAAGATAAGAAGAAACTGGGGAGATTGTCTGTTCAGCCAGCAGCATCACGTCTCCATCGCCATCGACGTCCTCATCTCCGGTTGCACCACCCCTCCCTGAACAGACGAACACGAAGGAGGACAGAGGAAGCACAGGACGAACTGAGAGGAGGGAATACCAGTGGAGAACAAGAAGAAACAAAAGAGGAGGAGAAAGCAGCCGGCCAGTCTTCCTTCACCAGCGTCTCCATGGCCAGCATTATAGGTAAGTTCTTCGCCTTCCCTCCATTTTGCATTTTAATTCACTAACACTGTGCACCTTTGAATTATAATTACTTGCCTCGTGATATTACCTTCATCTTCGAGCAACAGCCCCCTGCCCCTGAAACGAGTAAGCTTCTTTTCCCTCCATTCTCCTGCCTTCTTTGTGCTTGCATTGCACTGTGCGAAGTGCAACATGCATGCGTGAATAATTCACGCATGCGTGCTGCCGTCCAGCCAACCAGGTCACTGGTTTGAGCCCGTGACCGAGCTGGTCCAGCCGGGTCCAGCCCCGCTTATACAGGTTGAGTTGGACCAGCCCAAGCAAAAAGAAAAAAAATAAAAATAAAACAAGTTTCCCTTTTCTTTTAATCCAAATTTTGTAGATTTGTCCACTTGCGCCCTAATTAGAAATAATATATCTTTCGGTTTACGTAATATTTATCAACACTAAAATTGAAAATATTTGTAGTTGAATATTCACTGATACTAGAGTCAGGAATATCTGAGGCAGACCATGAAAAGCATGATACAACAAACTCTTAGCAATTTAAGACAAAAAAAACAATGCAGCCTGCCATATATAAGATGCTTAAGGGGTAATAGTATCTTTCCTTTCGGTTAACCAGTCCCATACCATAAAATCTCTGTTAACCATATACACTACCAGAAAATCGATAAAAACAAACGGAAATACCGAGGGAATTACAGTTGGAAAAAAATTAAAACAAAGCAAAAAAATAAATAAAATGATGACGTGTCATTTTTACCCACGGAATTTATTCAAATGGTAAACTGTGAACACTGTTCATGATGTCACTTATAAAGGGAATCATCGATGGAATTTTCTGTCGGTATTTTCTAGAGAGCTCTAGAACTGTTCACTTTCCAATTGCACTGTTAATTGTTGTTCTTTACGGACAAAATCACCGACGGATTGAAAAGTCGTTGGTGTTATTTGGTGGTTTTCTGAAAAATTCAATTAATTTAAAATTTTCATTTAAATATTACAGACGGAATCACCGACGAATTGAAAAATCATCGATAATTGTTGGCGGTTTCTGAAAACTTTTTACGAAATTGAAAATTTAATAATTAAAAAATATTAATATTCAACTATCCATTGGTAACTCCGTCGCTAATGCGTTCCAATAAAAAACCTGAATCCTCTTATTTCACAAGAGACATACTCATTTCTTATTCTTCTTCTTCTTTTTCACTATATGTTAAAAACATCAATATCTATTTCTTTCTTTTCTTTTCTCTCCTCATCTCCTTTCTTTTCCTCCATGCTCGGGTATATCTTCTTCTTCTTTCTTCTTTTATCCTCTTAGTTTTTTTTAATTAATATGCTTTATGAAATTTTTTTTTCTCTCCTTAGCTTCACTTGCAACTACATTAAGGTAAGATTTTTTTTTCTTCTTTTTTCATGATTTTTTTCACTATATTTGTTTTTGATTTTATTTTTAATTGTTTTTGTTCTTAATAATTATATAAATGTTGTTGTGAGATTTTTTTTTATATGAGATCAATTTTTAATTGATTTATTTATAGAATTTTTAAATTTTTAGCAATCGCAACTTCATTTGAATTGATTGTACACTATAGGAGCACTCAATCCACTCAATCCCACTCAGTATTTTGTACATTCTTTACTCTCAGTGATGCTATCCATTAATTTGAATTGATCCAATTCCCTATGAACTTTCTCTCCTGAATCCGACTGCTCTACACATCCAAATACACCAAATGTAAAGAGAATGACTCGAGAACCCATGATTTTTATTTATTTATTTTTTTTTGCCATTTCAACTCCATCAAAATCCTCTGAAACCCATTAAATCACCAAGTCTGACCACAGATTTTATTTTATTTTTAAGGAAATCTATTCATGGCACCACTCCATTCTTAGACAACTACAGTGTGCTTCAGTCTGAGTTTTGGAACCATTTCATCAAGAAAGATTTGAAATTATGGTTTGATGAAGAGGCCAGCCATGGTCATATATGTGGTGACATGAAAAATGGATGCCAAGGTTGGGGAGATGTGAAAGAAATTTCTGGGAAAGCTTATACAGAAGCAGCAAACATCATACTTACTAGGTTTAAGGACCAATCGTTTCATCAACAAGAACCAGTGTTCTAGTCCTTTCAAATACTAAAAAAGTCTGAATTTGAATTTTGAACTTCGATGTAGGATTACAAGTCCAAGTCAACATTGAATAATTACTGAGGAAGAAGATAGAGTAGCGTAAAATATGAGATTGGAATTACCACAACTGCCTTGAAAATTATATAAAGATATATAGATGAAGTGCTTCAACAATAATCATCACTGCGATAAATTAAAAGATGAGGAGTTTGTCAGTTAACCATTACTATCTACTCGGTACAGCTTCATCAACTTCGAGATGACGGACACTACTGCTTCAGAACATCCCCTATAAATTGTCAGGCAAGATTACTCACCCTCGACACCAGATCAAAATTTTGAAACTAATAATCTTAAGTCGTTATTAAGGGTGATCTTTTCCTTGTATCTTTTGCATTATGGGTTCTGGCTTCCTAATTTGCATGTGCCTACGACCCCAGCCCACTTCAGGATTTCTGTGCAGCAATAAATGACACCAAGCTTGCTGGTATACGTGGAAAAAACTTCACACAAATATTAGCTTTGGACAGCTAGGTTGATGGGCTTGACTGGTGACCATCTAAAAAATAAATAAGTCTTTTATGGAACATGAAAGATGTATAATTAAGTCATTATGTGTATGTAATGAGAAAAATATACGAGAAAATAAAATGAAGGTTAAAGAGTGTGTATTTGGTCTAGAAGTTATATGGCTAGCTTGATTTTGTCTGACTTTCATGGCCAAGTTATCGCACCCGACCACCCGAGAAGTGTTTTTCCTGGCAGCCTTGAAAAAACTCTTGCTTTCACGGTCTTCGCCACCCCTCACCGTCATGGCAGACCTCTAATCCCACCATCAGTAATTATAGCTAATAATAGGACAGTGATTTGAATGATATGTTGCAGGCCGCACGATCCACCGAGTTATGACACCCGGCCATCCCGAGAAGCATTTTTATCTGGCCAAGGAGGAAGAGATCTCTTCTTCCAAATAAGCGAAGAGTACGCGACTATGGCCTTCCTTTACAAGGGCCATCGCATACTAGGTCACCTAGTGTCATGTTCTCCGTAGGAAACATCTCCAAAGCCAAGTTGGGGCATGCCCTGATCCGCACTACTCTCAGGCCCGAACTCCTGGCTTTTATGGTGTTTGGTTGATTTTAGCTAGGACTTGTCTTGATAGAAATTACTCTCTAGCTTGTAGGCTTGCTTTTGCTTCGGCTTTCTTGTCTTATGACTAGGCCTTGGAATTTCTTCATGGATAGGAGATTATATCATTAGTGAAAAAAATGGTATTGGTTTTGGTTTAGCTAGCCATGGTGGCTCTTGATTGATGTGTCATGTAATGGTTGTTGTGTCATGGAAATAGCAAAGAAAAAGTTGTGTTAATATAAAAAAATTGTATGCATGAGAAGTTTGTATGAGTGACTCGTGGGGATCTGAAAAAAGGCATAAAAAAGCATGTCGGACAAGATTGGATAGATCGGGTCAACACCAAGTCTAAGGTGGCTTTTTGGGTAAAAATTCTAGCCAAAGGCTAGCCCAAATGACTGGAAAAAAAATTAGAAAAAACTTCCTTTTCTTTTTTTTATGTACCATCATTACCCCCCAGTTTTTTAAACATGCATGTTTTGAAGATTTTAACCGACAAAAATAAGAGGAAATACTTACTGCATAATTATTATCTTCCTTTGGTCATGCTCGCATGAAAATGTTATCGTGGCTAGGCCTTTTTTGTTAATGTTTTCTATGTGAAATTTCTTCATGTAAATTTTTATCAACATTTTTTAAAGAGAGAAGAATTTAATTGTGTTGCTTATGAAGTTAAGTTAAGTAGTATAGTAACAACAAAAATGAGTGTAAAAGTAATATGGTCTATATATGTGTTTTGAGAACGTACTTTAGATGAAAATGTTCCATGAGTAGTTACAACGATCGAAGAAGGATCCCAATTGTTTTTGAGGACAAGTGATTATGGAGACTTGAAGAAGGATCTCTGATCCTTTTTTAGAAATAAATGGTCATGAAGACTTGGAAAATAATCATTGATTCTTTTGCAGACAAGTAGTCATGAAAACCAGTAGAATTTTAATGGATACATATGGAGACATGGAGGCTTCATGGGGACATAGAGATTTTCATGGAAACTTGGAGAAACACTGTTGTTTTTTATTTGAAAAATTCAAAACGAGTTGAGATACAATTTCTAAGTCTTAGCTTATCTCAGACAAACGCATCATAAAGATTTTTTCATGTTTGTTCAGTTGCATCTCCTCAAGAAATTGTTAAGGTATCCTTTGTAAATTAATCTTTCTATCCCTTTTTTTTTGGTGCATGGCACTCTTATATGCCGTGCCCATGATCATGATGAAGAAATAAAACTTGCTAGGGCTTCTTATATTTGATTCACTTTTTATAAGAGGTAGGTATTGCATAAAATATTTTTTTTTATAACAGCTAATAACTCAGCACTACCTGATGGTGAAAGATATGGTCAAGAAATATATATGTATGTGCATGTAAAGGGAAAAATATATCGATTGAGAAAAATTAAATAAATCTTGGCAATGTGGAGCAGCAGAACAAGGAGGACTATAAAAATAGGAAAAATCAAGCTGCAATTTTTGGAGGAAATTTAAAGCCTAATTGTACCTCATTATGCCAAAAAATGGAGAAACAAATGCAAATTCAAGGTCAAATTAAATGATTATTGGATGAATTAGCATAAAACTTAAGTCCAATGACATAATTAAATTTTTAATAGGCCAATTTAATTTAATCATGGGCTAAATTAAATTTTTATTATGTTTAAGAATTAATTTGGGTCCAATTGAAGGATTTAATTAAGTGCAAGGATTTAATTATACTTTAAATGGGTCAAATTAATTTTATTTGGGGCTTAATTGGTGAAATATTAAGTTTGGGAGCCTAATTTGGGCTTAATTGAGAATATTGGAATTTTAAGAGACCAAATTTAATTTTTACCAAGTTAATTGATTGAAATTAGGGGTCAAATTGCAAGAAAATTGAAGTTTTGGGGTCAATTAAGGGTTAAATTGAAGAAATTGACATCCAACGACGTTTCTGTAAAAGGCACCAAACTATAGGGGTGAACTTGACAAACAACCGGGGGTGAAATTGAAGAAATTGAAAGTTTAATAGTCAATTAGGGGTTGGGGTTAAATTGTCAAAATCCGAGACCAAGGATCATATTGTAAAAGGCGTGTAACTTCGGGGCTGCAATTGAAATTCATCAGGGGGCTTAATTGCAAACGTTTAGGGTCAATTAGGGGTTCTATTGAAAGAAATTGAAGGATGGAGGACTGAAATGTACTTTGGCCAAAAACAGAACTCAGCACTGTTCATTATCTTCTTCATTTTTTTCTGAAAAGGCTGGTCCGGTTACCTATTTTGTAGTTGCATGTAATGCACCTAACATCCATAACATTTAACCAAAATTGCACTAAAATGATCCTCTGCAGTTCCTCTACAGATATATGTGAATATTCTAGTCTGAATGACAACTAATCGGTGCTGGTACCGGCCTAAACATACCAACTCAGGCAGCCTGCAGCTGCAGATTTGACAATTTGACAGTGCACCATGCCTATTTTGAGCCAACGGTTGGGATCCTTCGCATCTGAATTAATGGCTGAAATTTTACCCGGGTGTAGAAGAGATTACTCTCTTCCACATCCTATAAATAGTGCCGGGTTTGATGGCCTGGAGGAGGAGAAAATCGGGTCCAAAATCGGGGAAAAACCAGCCACCTCCCCCTGTTTTTCTTCTTTTTCTGCCGTCTCTCTCTCTCTCTCTCTCCTTTCTCCTTCTCAGCCGTGCCTTCAGCCACCACCACCACTGTCACCGCCGACTGGACAACCATCCTCTCCACCACACTTCTCCCTCTCCACTGATGCTTCTCCCTTTTTCTCCACAGCGGCAGCAGCTCATCAGCACCACCATTTTCGTTTTCTTCCTTCTCCAGCACCGGCAGCAGCAACATCAGCGCCGACCTCCACCTCCACAACCGGCTTTACCACCATAATTTCCATCAACCCAGCTCCTCATCAGTGGCAGAGCAGCCACCGTGACCTTCTCTCTCTTCTCCTTCCAGCTTTTCTCTCTCCTCTGCAACTTTTTCTTCTTCCTCCCACAGCCGACTCCGGCCACCATCACCTCAGTTGACGCCCCCTGAGCCACCGGCCGAACCACCTCATCACGACCGAGACCCCCACGCTAGGCAACTTCCTCCTCCCAGCTTTGCCTCTTTCTTCCTCGTCGTGGCTGCTGCATGCAGAATTCATTTCTGCATGCAGCAAGCCAATTAATTAGCCCCTGGTTTGGGCCGGGCCAGTTATGGCCCAGCCCAAGTGGTCGGGTCTGGCCCAGCCCTCCTTTTTTTCTGAAAAAAAAATCCAAAAAATTTCAAAAATCCTTTGAAAAAAATTATGATTTTCTCATATATTTTTCTACCAATTTTAGTGTAATATCGGGTTGTATATTTACATTGTAAAATAAAAATCCGGTATTAAAAGACCTATTTTTCTCCGAAATGTTCAAAAAAAAAAAATCAAAACATTTTCAAACAGAAAAAAATATTTCATTGCATACAT
The DNA here is from genome assembly GCA_015852605.2 of Populus deltoides. Taxonomy (NCBI): domain Eukaryota; kingdom Viridiplantae; phylum Streptophyta; class Magnoliopsida; order Malpighiales; family Salicaceae; genus Populus; species Populus deltoides. The sequence continues at coordinate 12,327,409 of CM027588.2, read as the reverse complement.
CCAAATCCTAAAATTTTTCTAAGCATATTTTTCATTAAAAATAAAAATTGCATCTTTTTCATGTTTTAAAAAATTCAAAAATGGATATCGTAACCAGTTTATGGATACATATGGAGACATGGAGGCTTCATGGGGACATAGAGATTTTCATGGAAACTTGGAGAAACACTGTTGTTTTTTATTTGAAAAATTCAAAACGAGTTGAGATACAATTTCTAAGTCTTAGCTTATCTCAAACAGCGCATCATAAAGATTTTTTCATGTTTGTTCAGTTGCATCTCCTCAAGAAATTGTTAAGGTATCCTTTGTAAATTAATCTTTCTATCTCTTTTTTTTTTGGTGCATGGCACTCTTATATGCCGTGCCCATGATCATGATAAAGAAATAAAACTTGCTAGGGCTTCTTATATTTGATTCACTTTTTATAAGAGGTAGGTATTGCATAAAATATTTTTTTTTATAACAGCTAATAACTCAGCACTACCTGATGGTAAAAGATATGGTCAAGAAATATATATGTATGTGTATGTAAAGGGAAAAATATATAGATTGAGAAAAATAAAATGAAAGTTAGGGAGAGCTTATCTAGTCTAGAAGTTGAATGGCCTAAGCCTAGTTTGGTCTAGCTTTCATAGCCTTTGGCTATCTTCTACAACATTTAGCTAGCCTTATAGGCCTAGTAATGCTCTGGGTTTCTTGTTTGGTGACTGAGTGTATTTATACACTAAAGCTTTGAAATTTGTTCATGGCAAAAAGATTGTATCATTAATGGAAATATTGATGTTGATATTGGTATGGCTGGCCATGGGTGGTTCTTTTTTATTTTGTTAATAGTCAAAATTTTATTAAGAAAAATGCTACAAAGATAATAGCCCAACTTATATCAGATGAACAAGTAGAGGAAAGGAAAGCACAAAAACTGTTGCATGAAACAGGGGAGAGCAACAAAAGGGGGAACAAACAAATAATAAGAAACCAACTCCTCCCGACTAAACATTCTCTATATTAAGCTCTAAAGAGTTGGAATCAAGCCTTAGCCATAAAGCAATACTTTGGCGCACCATGGAAAAAACAGATTTGAAGGTTAGGCGCAGCGTCATTAAAAATAACATCATTTCGGTGAAGCCAGAAATTCCAAACAACGCATGAGAAAAGAAACTGTCATGAGAAATTCTGATGCTTGCCTTTAACCATAGAAGACCATTGGTAGCACATATGATCAACAAATTTTGGAAAAACACTGCAAAAGCCCCGATTAGAAAGCAGTTTCATCCATATATTCCAAGTGAAGTGGCAGTGAATGAAGAGGTGACTTGAAGAATCCAAGCTTTTATTGCAGAAAGCGCATCTTGACTTCTGAAAGGTGAGGTAGTCATGCTGAAATAGAAAATCTCTTGTGGTTACTTTGTCTTGGACAAGGAGCTAAAGGAAAAGTTGCACTTTTGGTGGGGTTAGTTTTATCCAAACAGAAGATTGGAATAGTTTGGCACCATGGGTGATGTATTATGCCATTATTGTTATGGCATACTTGCTATTGGTAAAAAAAATATTGGTTTTTTTTTAGATAATCATCGAGAGTATATTAAAAAGGTTATAAAACCAATAACCAAAGTGAAATACAAGGATATTAAAAAAAAAACCTACTATAGCAAATATTAAAAAAAATATTGGTGATGGTGTGTTATTAGGGTAAAAAAATGATACCTGCACTGCATGGAAAAATTGTGCGTGAAAAGTTTGAGTTGGTGACTCATAAAAATCTAAAAAAAACGCATAAAAGAAAATGCCTATCAGAATTGGACAAACCAGGTTAAGTAACACTAGGTCTGGAATGGGTTAATTTTTGGTTGAAAATTCCAATCATTTAGACTTGGTCCAAGCAACTAGAAAATTCCAATCATTTGGGCAAGCCCATACAACTAGAAAAAAAAAATTCAAGAAAAAACTACCTCTCTTTTTCTTTTACCATGAATGTTTTATTTTCAGTTTTTTCAGTGTTCTTTGAATTAACAGATTGCTTTTAACACTTTTCACAGCGTTTGTGAATGGGAAGTTCCGCAAAGACCCAAAGCTTGCCACGGCAAATGATTTCTTTTCGGGGCTCAACATTCCTAGAGACATTAGGAATCGAGTTGGATCAAATGTAACTACTAAATGTTGATCAAATACCAGGGGCTTATCTTCGGCTCGCATAGACGACTATGCCACCAAATGGCGGCTTGAACCCAACCCACATTCACCGTCGAGCAACAGAGATTCTGCTAGTTTTGGAGGGCACCCTCCATGTTGGTTTTGTCACGTCAAATCCAGATAATCATCTTATCACGAAAGTCTTGAGCCCAGGAGATGTTTTCGTGTTTCCAACTGGCCTCAGTTCATTTTCAACTCCATGTTGCAAAGACTAATGCAGTTGCTATTGCTGCTTTGAGCAGCCAAAATCCTGGCGTCATCACCATTGCAAATGCAGTCTTTGGGTCTAATCCACCTATCAACCCTTATGTTCTCACTGAGGCGTTCCAATTGGGAAAGAATGTAGTGAGTACTCTCCAAAAACAGCTCGGAGGAAACAAGTAGGGACACATGCAGGGCTTCCATAAACTGGCAGCTTGATTTGATTATGCTTGGCAATGTTTCCTCATTATGTCATATATACCGCTAATACATAATCTGGTTTCTCATGCGCTTTTCTGTGCTGATTCTCTTTTCCAAATTTTGATTGCACACTGAAGGTTAAGAAGCACATGTAAACACCAGAAATGCTTGAACACAGGCGATACAACATACGTGTATATATATACATGGAGTAACGCACACCAAAGTTTCGTATCCAAATGCGTTACGAAACTGTTTCTGTTGCTGTTTTCTATCCTAGTCTTTTCACACAATGATCTATCAAGAATGGGATGCCCGAAGAAATATGAAGAAGAATGCGGTAAATTCTAGTCTTGACCATAAAAATAGTTTCCTAATACGCCTCAGTTTTCCTAGGTATAGTTGGAAGAGCAACATGAAGCCATCTGCTCCTCGTTTCTGCATATTCCCAACTGTTTAAGACTTGAACCACAAAACTAAGACATTTTAGATTGGAGCATAATATTTCGAAGCAGACATCTAATCAACTCCACTGATATGCAATAAAGCTACAATTTGAAAATAGATACTTTTGTTATATTCCACCATACATCATTAAAGAAAGGCAGAAAAGTCCAGATACAACTAAAACCTGATGATTTTTACTTCTGGAGTCCAGCTTCAGGTGTGAGACTCGTGGTTATTTCGACAAAAGATATTCATCAAAAAAAGACAGGTTCATTAAAATTTTCAGTGCTGGCAATTTGGAAGTTGAAAAGATATGGTGCGATCAATATTTGTTTGGAGTGATATTAAGATATTATTTCAGTTGACCTCAGCCTCCAATTATGTTATTTTAAAAACAAGATTGGGTACAGATGCCCAAAACTAGGAAATGCATTGGCAATTATAAGCAACTTTTGTCAAGTCACTAGATTAGTGAGATACAAAAATAAGGTAAAGCTTTTAAAACCTAGTCTCTGGGATCACTGCAATAACAGAAATTTCCATGGATTTTGAGAACTTTCATTATTGTGGTAGCGACTACTTTTTAAAATATTTTTTATTTAGAAATACATTAAAATAATATTTTTTTATTTTTTAAAATTATTTTTAATATCAACACATGAAAAAAATCTAAAAACACAAAATAAAAATATTTAAAGCAAAGAAAAAAAATTTAGCAATCGCAACTTCATTTTTTTCATATGAATTTCTTTAGTTGAATTTATTTTTTCATGTTATTTATTTGTTGCAAATTTGTTTGAGTTGATTTTCTTCTTCTTTTTTCCAAGCGTTTCGAGTATTATAGAGTGTTAATTTATATTAATTTAATTATTTTATAGTTCTATAAAATAGATTTTTTAAAAAATATTTTTAAATAATTACCTATAGAATTACATACGGTATTTTTTCGAGGAAAATACCGACGGAATGAAGCAGATATTTTTTTCTTTTTTTTGTGCGCTTTTTTTGTTAGTAAATCCATTGGTAATAATATTTTTTTATTACCAACGGATTTACAAATATTATTACCAATGGATTTACCGACGGACAAAAAATTACCGACGAAAGATATTTCACCGACAGAGCATTTCCGTCAGTGATTTCGTTGGTAAATTAATTACCAACGGACTGATAGTACAAATACTGACGAAAAATTCCGTCAGTAAATATAAAGATTGTGGTAGTGGTTGTCTTTCAATTTAAGTTTTTTAAACTATCAATTTTATTTAAACTACCAATTGCGTTAGGTTTACCACTACCTGTAGGAATATTGTGCGTTACATGATCAAAACCAGATGATATACAAAGGATATGATACTCATTAATGTTGGCTAATGCAACTTTATTTGTTGGACAATACATACTTGCTTTTCCAATTTGATCAACTAAGGATTCGATTATACAATTTTATAATTAAGGGATCAAAAAGTGGTTTAATTGGCATTTTCTGTGTTGTTTTTATGGCTTTTTCCCAGGTATAATTGGTCATAGAAAATAGGAAAAAAGTACATCTAAATTTGTAACAAGACATCTTGCGTACCCAAGAGTCTAATGATGCAAGCATAAGAAGATAGAATATTCGAAGGATGACAAATGCATGTAGTGGTTGAAGGAAGATTCTTATCGCAGAAGTAAAAAATAGATAACAATATCTGGAAGACTTTTTAATGCAAGATCGGTTCACTACTCCAGTCTATAAATAGACTCCTTTCAAATGCAAGAATTCTCACCCCCTCAACTCAAGCAATAACAGCTAAAAGAGTAGTGTTAAGTTATAGAGCTTCACTACAATGAGAAGTGTTCATTTCCTACTAGCTTTTGTTCTCTTGACTCTGGCATCCTCAATTGCCTCTGCCTCTGACCCCAGTCCCCTTCAGGACTTCTGTGTAGCCATCAATGATCCCAAGGCTGCTGGTAATGCGTTCTTCTTACATCTATCATTTACATTTCATAAGAAGCTGCAGCCTCTTACGGCTTGTTATTAGCTATACATGAAAATCGTTCCCTTGTCTGCTCATGCATGCATGAATTGACCAGCATTTGTTTTGTGCAGTGTTTGTAAATGGGAAATTCTGCAAGGACCCGAAGATGGCGACAGCAAATGATTTCTCCTTTTCAGGACTCAACATTCCCAGAGACACGGGGAACCGAGTTGGATCAAATGTTACTCTCTTAAATGTAGATCAAATACCAGGGCTTAACACGCTCGGCATATCTTTGGCTCGCATTGACTATGCACCAAATGGTGGCTTAAACCCACCCCATACTCACCCTCGTGCCACAGAGATTCTAGTAGTCGTCGAAGGCACACTCTATGTTGGATTTGTCACATCAAACCCAGAAAATCGTTTCATCAGCAAAGTCTTATACCCTGGAGATGTTTTTGTGTTTCCATTTGGCCTCATTCACTTCCAACTCAATATTGCCAAAACCCCTGCAGTTGTCTTTGCTGGTTTAAGCAGCCAAAATCCTGGTACTATTACAATAGCAAATGCAGTGTTCGGGTCCGATCCTCTCATCAATCCTGATGTTCTTGCCAAGGCCTTCCATTTGGACATCAAGATAGTGAACTATCTTCAGAAACTGTTTGGAGGAAACAGTGAGTGATTAAGACGTGTAACATGGACTATAGTAGCCTGATTTTTCAATGTCTGGCAACCTTCTTTGTTATGTTATAATACTAAATTAAGTACAATAAAATGGTTTCCTATAAACCTCAACGTGTTCCTGTCTTATCTTGGATGACATATATAATGTTTAAGTTCGTTAATTAGCCCTCTCTATGTTTCAAGCCTAAACAGACACACAATTACTTCTTGGGTCTATAAAGGGACCAAATTTCAACAGGGCTTCCAGCTTTTTGACTATAAATTCTTGAATATCAGGAAACATCCTCGCATCCTTTGTCAGAACCACAATTCATAAAATTTTATGTCTTTGATGTCCAATCCCTGCGATTAAATGCAACAATCCCTGCTTAACTCTGGAAGAGCAATAGCTTCAAAAATAACAAGCACTATCAAAACTACTGAGGTAGTGTTTGAAAGTGTTATAATGATTGTTTTTGAAATTGTTTTTCATTTAAAAAATATATGAAAATAATATTTTTTTATTTTAAATAAAAAAATTTATATTAGTATATTAAAATGATTAAAAAATATTAAAAACAATTAATTTCAAACAAAAAAAATTCAAAAAATTACAAAATATAGTTTTATCACAAAAACAAACACCACGTAATCGTGAGAAGGGAGATTCAGACAGTCTAATTTCTTTTCTTCTATCTTATTTCTAACCGGGAAGCACATTTCATTCCCCAGGGGAATAGAATGATGTAAGAGTAAGAGCACAAGTTCTTCCAAGAGTATATGCCATTGACAGAGAAGAATGGTTTTATGATACTCATATTACACTCTAATACAGTAAAAGCTTTTTAAGGTTAAGGGAATGTGGCTGCGGCTGCGTTCCCAAAAAATTTAATTTAATTTTTTTTTACTAAAATTTAATATGATTTGTATGTTTTGGATCGTTTTGATGTGCTGATGTCAAAAATAATTTTTAAAAAATAAAAAACATCATTGGCATACATTTTGACACGAAAAGTTATTTGAAAAGCACCCGCAACCACACTGCCAAACACGCTCTAAAAATTACGCTGCCAACTAATATGTTGTGCTTGATTTTACTATGAAGTTGGCTAGATTCGAACATCTAATCTCTTCGTTTTTAAGTTTTTATATGTGAACTATATCGATTTTAAAATTTTAAACTTGTAAGTGAAGTTTGACTAATAATTTTATTTTCAACAATTTCAATCAGAAATTAGAATCCGATGGATGGAAGGATATGAGAAAAATGTACTGTAAATACACCAGTCTTGGTATGCGAAAACTATATATGTCGACTTTTAAGACCAAAAAAGAAAGAAAATGGTCGCATAGCCTATTACTTAGTAACTATAAAGAAAGAAAAACAATAAATTTAGTACATAATCTCTCTTTATAAAATCGTACAGTTGTCTTTCTTGGTCAGGGAGATTAACGAGACGAGCTAGCACATCCTCAATCCTGATTATCCAACATGGCAAATAAAATTACAGCAACGAAAAAGATGATTCGAAGAAGAAAATGAAAATCGTGGAGTAGAACTACAGATGGAGATGAATACATGCAAAAGTATGATAAAAAAAAAAAAAAAGTTAGTGTTTATTAGATTTTGTTAGCTATTTAATGGTGGAATATCGAAAACACTGAAAAAATCTTGAAACCATAGGGGTAATATTAGAAAACGAAAACAGCTACGAGGAGAAAAGGGAAATTAATGAATTGATAGGGGTGAAAGGTACACTACTTAACTTGAATAGTTCCAAAACTAATTCCTGCATGCTTCAAGCAGAGCAGCAGTAGACCATCAATTCCGCACCCATTATGCAGGGCCAAGAATATTGTTTATAAGTCACCCAGAGATCCCATTAATCCCTAATTAGGTTATTCACTTTTACAATTGTTAGTACTGTTAATAATCACAACAGTTTTACCATGCTTGAATTTTTTCTGAAATGTGTCACCATTGTACTCGAGATTTCTCAAGCTAAGAGAAAATTGCATGAGCTAGCTAGGTTTGATCACGTTAAATAAACCACTATTGATAGGGATAATCTGATAATATTTCCTGGCCTTTTGACATAATTAAAACCGATTCTGGACAATCACCTGTTTATAGAAATGCCTTTATAATCAAAATATATGTTAAGAGCACTGACAATTTTATGGCAAACTATGTGGCTAGGCAACAGAAGTAACAAAATCACGATTATTATGAATGAAAAGGGCTGATAAATATAACTAGGGAAAGACATTATGTTAAAAAGATTGTCTCTATATAATCTAACTACCGGAATTTGAAGGAGGAAAAAAAAAGAATTAGGTGGAGAAATAATTTTCATTATTTCACCCCCTTTGAATTATGTTGGTGTACAATTTGAAACGTTGCAGTGTACTGGCTACTAAACTCGTCTAAGATTGGATCATAGCTTAAAGTGGATTACCAACTGAAACCACACCAAATAAACTAGAGAAATGTATGTTTAATTAGCACATTGTTAACGCAGACCAGTTTTGAAAGCATATGTACCTAATGTCTAGTCATGCATATTTTTGTTAGTCAAAAAAATGACAAGGCCTGTAAAGGAGGCCTTCAGACACGGAAGTAAGCAGAGCCGCCTCCATCTTAACTCCATTGGATCATATTATAGACAAAAGAGTAGTTGGGTTAGTTATACATATAGAGTAGTTGGTTTAAGACTTTCCAGCACTAATGCTGGACGAGGTGGTCAGGTAGGTTATTTACATTGAATTATCTTATACTTATTTCTCTCTGCTTTTGGCGTTGTGGTAGTTTTTAATTTTTAAAGTGTTTTTTAAATTGTTTTTCGTTTGATATATTAATATAAAAATAATTAGTTTTTTAAATAGTTTTGATATATTAATATAAAAAAATTAATATTTTAAAAAAGCATCCACCAGATTACCAAACGCACTTGAAAAGGTGCGATGGCGCAACTTCTTAGTTATCGGGAGGCCTGAGAGTTTGAGCTATGGTTTTACAAGATTTTAATTATATTACCAGCAAACTACCTAGGATTCAAAGTCATTTACTTTCATCAATTGCCAATTTTTTAAACGAAAGGGTCTGGCTAATTATGATTCTAAAAGCAAAGGGATTAAACAATAATTGCTCAAACAACAATCGCTAGGAATTTATAATGGCTCTCCGTAATTTGTTCAGGGATGGTTATCTATAAGTGCTAGAAATATTGGCAAGAAGATAAGGACATGCAGATTTCAGTAATTTTTCAAGATATCTGTGGATAGGATCAATGAAGACTTTCCAGTAAATTATGTACACTATAGGAGCACTCAATCCCACTCAGTATTTTGTACATTTTTTACTCTCAGTGATGCTATCCATTAATTTGAATTGATCCAATTCCGTATGAACTTTCTCTCCTGAATCCGACTGCTCTACACATCCAAATACACCAAATGTAAAGAGAATGACTCGAGAACCCATGATTTTTATTTTTATTTTTATTTTTTTTCCCATTTCAACTCCATCAAAATCCTCTGAAACCCATTAAATCACCAAGTCTGACCACAGATTTTATTTTATTTTTAAGGAAATCTATTCATGGCACCACTCCATTCTTAGACAACTATACAGTGTGCTTCAGTCTGAGTTGTGGAACCATTTCATCAAGAAAGATTTGAAATTATGGTTTGATGAAGAGGCCAGCCATGGTCATTTATGTGGTGACATGAAAAATGGATGCCATGGTTGGGGAGATGTGAAAGAAATTTCTGGGAAAGCTTATACAGAAGCAGCAAACATCATACTTACTAGGTTTAAGGACCAATCGTTTCATCAACAAGAACCAGTGTTCTAGTCCTTTCGAATACTAAAAAAGTCTGAATTTGAATTTTGAACTTCGATGTAGGATTACAAGTCCAAGTCAACATTGAATAATTACTGAGGAAGAAGATAGAGTAGCGTAAAATATGAGATTGGAATTACTACAACTGCCTTGAAAAATATATAAAGATATATAGATGAAGTGCTTCAACAATAAATCATCACTGCGATAAATTAAAAGATGAGCAGTTAGTCAGTTAACCATTACTATCTACTCGGTACAGCTTCATCAACTTCGAGATGACGGACACTACTGCTTCAGAACATCCCCTATAAATTGTCAGGCAAGATTACTCACCCTCGACACCTCAAAATTTTGAAACTAATAATCTTAAGTCGTTATTAAGGGTGATCTTTTCCTTGTAGCTTTTGCATTATGGGTTCTGGCTTCCTAATTTGCATGTGCCTACGACCCCAGCTCTCTTCAGGATTTCTGTGCAGCAATAAATGACACCAAGTTTGCTGGTATACGTGGAAAAAACTTCACACATATATTAGCTTTGGACAGCTAGGTTGAGGGGCCTGACTGGTGACCGTCTAAAAAATAAATAAGTCTTTTATGGAACATGAAATTCTTCGGTGTTCAAGTCATTATGTGTATGTAATGGGAAAAATATAAAGGAAGAGTAAATAAAATAAAAGTGAGGGAGTGTGTATGTGGCCTAGAAGTTGTATGGCTAACCTGGTTTGGCCTGGCTTTAATGGCCTTTTCGCTAGCTTTCATGGCATTTGTTTGATTTTAGGTAGGACTTGTCTTGCTAGTAAGTACTGATCTCTAGCTTGGAGGCCTGTTTTAGCTTTGGTTTTCTTATCTGGTGACTGGGAGTTTTATAAACCCAAGCCTTAGGAATTTCTTCATGGATAGGAGATTATATCATTACTGAAAAAATTGGTGTTGGTTTTGGATTGGCTAGCCATGGTGGCTCGTGATTGACGTGTATGTCATGGTTGTTGTGTCATGCCTGTTATTTAGTGAAAAACATTGGTGATGGTCTTTCATTAGGATAAAAAATGTTACCTGCTCTGCAAAGAAATAGTATAGAAAAAGTTGTGTTTATATAAAAAAAATAGTGTGCATGAGAAGTTTGTGTGAGCGGGATCGGAAAAAAAGCATAAAAAAGCAAGTTGGACAAGATTGGATAGATCAGGTCAACACCGAGTTTAGGGTGGTTTTTCGAGTAAAAATTCTAGCCAAAAGCTAGCCTAAACTGCTGAAAAAAAAAGGGAAAAACTTCTTTTTTTTTTCTTTTTTTTTTAACCATCATTACTCCCCAAATCTTTTAAACATGCATGTTGAAGACTTTAACCAACAAAAGTAAAGGAAAATACTTATTGCATTAATATTATCATTTTTTGGTCAAGCTTGCATAAAAATATTATCATGGTTAGGTTTTTTTTTGTTAATATTTCTCGTATGAAATTTCTTTATATAAATTCTTATCAATATTTTTTAAAGAGAGAAAAATTTAATTGTGTTCTTGTGAAGTTAGACACTATAGTAACAAGAAATAAGTGTAAAAGTAATATGATCTATATATGTGTTTCAAGGACATATTTTAGATGAAAATGTTTCGTGAGTAGTTACAAAGATTGAAAAAGTATCCCAATTGCTTTTGGAGAAAAGTGGTTATGAGGACTTGAAAAAGGATCTCTGATTTTTTTTATTATATTTTTTTTTTATAGAAATAAATGTTCATGGAGCCCTGGAAAAAGGATCCTTGGTTCTTTTGCAAACAAGTAGTCATGGAAACCAATAGATTTTTAATGGATACATATGGAGACATGGAGGCCTCACGGGGACACGGAGATTTTCATGGAAATATTGAGAAAAATTATTTTTTTTATTTGAAAAATTCAAAAAGAGTTGAGATATAATTTCTAAAATTTAGCTTATCTCATATAGTACATCATAAGGATTTTTTTTTTCATGTTTGTTCAGTTGCGCATCTCTTTCTTAAGAAATTATTAAGGTATCCTTTGTAGATTAATTTTTTTTCTTTTTTTTTTAATACCGACACTCTTATATCTCGTGCTCATGACCATGGTGAAAAGATATAACTTATTAGGGTTTTTTATGTTTAATCCACTTTTTATAGAAGGTAGTTACTGCACAAAATATTTTTCTTTCTATAAAAATTAACACCTCACACATCATCATGGTAAAAGATGTGGTCAAGAAATATATATGTATTTGTATGTGAAGGATAAAGTTAAAGTTAGGGAGAGCATATTTGATCTAGAAGTTGAATGGTCTTAGCCTAGTTTGGTCCGGCTTTGATAGCCTTTAGCTATCTTCTATACCATTTAGCTAGCTTTGGCTAGGACTTGTCTTACTAAAAATTACTCTTTGGCTTGTAGGCCTGGTTGTGCTCTAACTTTCTTGTTTGGTGACCGAATGTATTTGTACATCAAAGCTTTGGAATTTCTTCGTAGAGAAAAGATTGTATTATTGGTAGAAAAATTGATGTTGATATTTGTATGGCTAGCCAGGGGTGGCTCTTAGTTGATGTGTTATGCCATTTATTGTACATCAACTTACCGAACGGCTGAATCGTTATCTGAGATTTACGAGGAAGAAGTGGGAGGCCTTAAAATACCTTTCTGACAAGCAGAAAAGAAAGCCAATCTAGAGGAATCATGATTATTCAGCCATGAGCTTTCTCACACTTACCATCAACGCTCTTGAGCCTCCTTTTCTTTTGCCTGCCCTGACTGCCCTGACCATGAATCAGGAAGTTACCCTAATGACATGCTTGCTATTGGTAAAAAATATTGGTGATGGTCTGTTATTGGGGGTAAAAAAAAATGCTACCTGCACTGCATGGAAAAATGGTGCATGAAAAGTTTGAGTTGGTGACTCATAAAAATCTGAGAAAACGCATAAAAGAATATGCCTATCAGAATTGGACAAACCAGGTTAAGTAACACTAGATCTGGAATGGGTTTTTGACTGAAAAATCCAGTCTTTTAAGCTTGGTCCAAACAACTAGAAAATTCCAATCGCCAAGCCCATACAACCAGATAAAAAAATCAAGGTAAAACTACCTTTCCTTTTCTTTTTTTTTACCATCAATGTTCATTTTCAGTGTTCTTTGAATAACAGATTGCTTTTAACATTTTTCACAGCGTTTGTGAATGGGAAGTTCCGCAAAGACCCAAAGCTTGCCACGGCAAATGATTTATTTTCGGGGCTAAGTACATTCCTAGAAACACTAGGAATCGAGTTGGATCAAATGTAACTTCTTTAAATGTAATTCCGTCGTTAAAACTGTTAAATGTTATAATGATAGGGTTTCTAGTGACCATAATACTAGGTGGTGACTCCTTTAAATTATACGTTTTTCCCTTGAAAAACAAGATGTCAGATATCTGTTTCTTTTCCGTGAGAATATTTTTAATCGATTGTTGTAATGTTCCAGGTGTAACATTTACAATGCTTGTGAAACTTCAGCTTCTGGGAGGTTCTGTAGATTTGATGAATATTTTTTTAAAGAGAATCATTTGTATATTCCATTAAGTTCTATGCATGAATTGCTTGTACGTTGATAGGGAATTTTGATATTGTTAAGACTTTGGATGTGTTACATGATATTTTTATTGGCTTAAAATGAAAAAAATATGCAACGTATATTTGACAAACATTGTAAATAATGAAGACTATTTCAAAAGGTTTTTTTTTTTTTATCTAGTGTTTATATAAATGAGCTTTGAGATGGGTCTGACGACCTTGATAGACTCAAGACCCTTGGGTTTGGAAATCATGCCAGACCCAATAAAACATGGGTCAGGGGAACGTGTCAGATCCCAAATACTTGAGTTTGACAATCTACCTAACCCAAGGAACACATGGGTTTGGAAATGGTGCCAAACCCAAAACGCTTTTCTTGGAATTAATTTTCCAACAACTATAAAATCCTAACAACTCTTTTTTAAATAGTTACAACCCTTTAATTCTCCTACAACTCTTTTATTTTTTTAAATGTTGTAACAACTCTTTAATTTTTAATTTATTTTCTACATAGCTGTTACATTTTAGCAGCATATATATATATACACCATGCACTCTTACAGTCAAAGAGTGTTGGAAAAATAATAGTATTATTTTTTATGTGTTTGCAAAGCTTACTGGTATTTTCTTTCTATCTTGTTTGCTGTTTCTGTAACCCTCGTTTTTAGAGAAGGAACTTGTTGGATCTTGAAGGATAGCCTTGTTTTAAGGAAATATCTTTAAGGACAGTGTTTATACACGTCTTAAGTTATAATTGGTTTCTATTCGTTGTATCTAATTTTTACAACAATCTTAAGGATAATTTAGTAACATGGACAGGAATACTACTGCTTACAACGCTGTTGTCCTCAACAATATTGTTGATGAGAACTCAACTACTGCCATCTCTCCTATCACCAACTCTATTGCTACTGTCATTGTGTCATTAGCTAAGCCATTCCCTAACATTTCAAAGATTGAGGTTTTTGCTGAAGAAAACTTTAGAAGGTGGCAAGAAAGGATCTATGGTGTCCTTGACATGTATGAAGTTGCATGGGTTTTTACAAATCCCAAGACCAATGACAATGCTATAGCATGGACACATGGGAACAAGGTTTGTAGACACTCCATTTTATGCACTCTCTCCAATGAGTTATTTAATGTATATTGCAGCTGTCGCACCCGACATCGCGGTGACCTTAAAAATTTTCTTGATTCTAAAAACAAAGAACATCTGACATCTTTTTTCTTTTAGGGAAAATGTCTTGTGAAGGAGTCGGCACCTAATATTATGGTCACTAGGAACCTTAACCGGTCAATAGAGATTCTATGGTATGGGACTGGTTATGTAAAAGGGAAGATATTATCACCCTTTAAACGTTCTGCTTAAGGCAGGCTGCATTGCTGGTTTTGTCTTAAATTCCTAAACGTTTATTAGTTTATCCTATGATGATTCCCCTGGCGTTGGTAAGTATTACGTAACCAAAAACAAAAAAGGAATGGTGTTGCTAACTCTAGCTCTTTAAATAAACCAATAAAAATAAATTTAAATATATGCATGCATATTTTTTTATTTTTTATATATTTTATATATTTTATATTTTTATATATTTTTTTTATCTTCGTCAGTCAGATACCACTCTGGAAGAGCTAGAATTCTAACCTTGTGTGAGGACCTACGGGCCAAGGGACAGTCTCAAGTAAACAGTTTTTATGGGGTGTAGGCCTCTCAAAAGGTAACGGAGGCATGCAAAGGTTTCCTCGGGTCGGATGGAGATTGGCCCTCGAGTGCAAAGGCAGAAGGGAGTTTGACTACAAGACCAACCCATCAAGCAAGGATGAAAGTTGGCCTTAGTGATTCGATGGTGGCAAGTGGAAGGGTTGTCGCTCAACGAATAAAAGTTACTCTAGGGATAGCAGGCTGATCTTCCCCAAGAGCTCACATCGACAGGAAGGTTTCGTACCTTGATGTCGGCTCTTCACCACTTAGGGTTGTAGTATGTTCCAAAGGTTTAGCTACTCGCCTATTAAAGAGGTATGTGAGTTGGGTTTAGAACATTGTGAAATAATTTGGTCCATATCCGATATGGGCATTAGAGCATTGAGAGGAACTTTCCCTAAAACAAGAGGACCGGGAAGGACGCACCTCTGGTGTACCAATTATTGTGCCCATGGTAAATGTTGGGTAGCCAAGTGCAAAGCGGATAACTGCTAAAAGCATTTAAGTAGTAAGCCCACCCCAAGATGAGTGCTCTCCAATTTCGACTTCCCTAGAGCCTCTGGTAGCACAACCAAGACAGCAATAAGCTCTCTACCCCTGCGGGGATGGAGCGATAGAAGTTTTGAGAATTTAAGAAAAGGTCATGGCAAGACGAGCCATTTATCATTACGATAGGTGCCAAGTGGAAGTGCAGTGATGTATTCAGCTGAGGCATCCTAACAGAGCAGTAGACTTGAACCTTGTTCCTATATGACTCTATCAATTTGATCAGGTACTCGCCATCTATTTTTATTGTTCAACTCTTTGACGATATGAAAAAAAAAACCAAAAGCTCCGCCCTCCCTCTCTATCGATCCAAGTGATGGAAGGTCAGAGGCCTTTAGTATCCCTTCCAGTCAATAATTGAGGCCTCATACTCACTAGCCAATATGCTTTTCTCTCATGCCTTTCTTCATTCATGGTTTGATATTCTAGTGTCTTAGGCATAGAGGAACCACAACAATCCATCCCGAACTTGGTGGTTAAACTCTACTGTGGTGAAGATACTGTAGGGGAGGTCCTGCAAAAAAATAGCTCGACGTCGGGATGATAAAAAGCTTAACACTTCTCATTTTTTTATTACTTTTTCAATATGAAAAAAAAAAATGAAAAGGTCATCTTATTCAAAACTCTAATTATGAAATCCTCTCTCTCCCACTTCATGCCTCGGAACGCATCGCTCGTATAGAGAAAGAGGCGTTTTCGCATCTTCTTAACCTGAACTAAAATGGCTGGGGAGAGGAAAGATTCCTTTTTAAGGGTATTCCAGAGAACAGATCCAGTAGAGACGAGGTGGGGCCTGTAGCTTAGAGGATTAGAGCATGTGGCTATGAACCACAGTGTCGGGGGTTCAAATCCCTCCTCGCCCACAACTAGCCAAAAAGGGAAGGACCCTTCCCTCTGGAAGTACAAAAATCATGATCGGGATATCAGATCCAAAGTTATGGAACTTGGGTGTGGGTCTTTTGTCGAAATAGAACGACCTTACATTTTATTTTTTTCTTTGTTTTTTTTTTATTTATATTAATTTTTTTTATTTATATTAAATTTTAAATTCAAATTTAAAATATTTTTTTTTATTGTTAATGTTGAATCTTTCCATATAGAATGTCTAGATTGAATCAACATAGTTTTACGCCTCGTAACTCTTCCTCAACCAGGCTTGCGCAGAATAGGAGAGCAAGTACAAGTATTAGTAGCATAGCAAAAATGTGTTCTTTGTCATTAAATTCATATGTTTGCTCACGGTAATTGTGGCCTCATGGAAGAATCAATCACCACATTCATTCAACCATTGCAATCTATAATGCCTATGATGCTTACTACAACTCAGATTCAATTTCTTCATAAGAGTATCACTAGCTACATTAGCACAACTACCTCCATCGATTATCATGCGACATACCTTATTTTGGATGTGATATCGAGTGTGAAATATGTTTTCCCGTTGCTGATGTACATCATCTTCTTTGATTTGCATGTTCATCGCACGCCTTATAACCAAGGCCTCCCCCCAACAGGATATGCAATCTCCTCATCACTACAATCCATCAAAAGTGGCATCTCTTCACTTTCAGATTTGTCACTTTTAGATTCAACCTCCACATTTTCTCTTGTAAGTATAACATTTTGGTTTAGACACTAAGATGCAATATGCCTCTTTCCTAAATACTTAAAACATTTAATATCTCTATTACAAGTAGGTTGAGATTCAGACTTACCTTTCCAATCCGTATGAGTATCCTTTTGGCCTTAGGTGATTCGGCCTTTGTATAAGGCTTTGGTTGGACAACCCCCTCTCTCTTCAGATTCGGCCTCCAAATTGAGGAAGATGAAGTCGAATTGGTCTGAAAACATGTATTGTCCCTTCTTTTCATTTTGCCTCTCCACATTTGTTGCCATATGGACCATGTCCTCCAATTCCATATAATGTTGTAATTCTACAACATTCGCAATGTCCCTATTCAGCCCATTTAGAAATCTAGCCATAGTAGTTTCCCTATCCTCAATCACATTGGTATTTTTATTAGATATTAATATTTATTGGTATTTTTAAACTAATATTAAATATTTGATAAAGGAGAGTATTTGTAACTAAATCTTTAATCAATAAAATGAAAAAAAAAACTATGACAATGTGCATCGATGTTCTAAACTATCAAAGAACCATCTCAACGCAATAGCTTAAGCTATTAGTGAGGTCCCAAGATATGATTTATATTATTCTCTAACACACCCCATCAAGTGAAAGCCCTTTGGGCTTGAAACTTGCACAGACCTATAATACCTTGTTCTTGATTTTTTTTGTATCAAATAAATAGGGATGATGAGTTTCAAACTCGTGACCGTTTGGTCATCAAGGCTCTAATATCATGTCAAAAAACCATCTCAACCCAGTAGCTTAAACTATTAGGTGAGGTCTCAAAATATGATTTATATTATTCTCTAACATAAACTATTCCAGTTATTGGCCTATTGATCAAACAAGTGATCCAAATAGTCCATTTATATAAATTTATTAGTCGGATTTGATAACGTCTTTCGAATTAAATTTCCATATTTAAAAAAATCTCAAAGTTTTCCATAATTGCAGCTTTTGAATTTAATGTCTTGTTGTCCTAATCGCTGTATAGCTTTTACTCTATAGCATATTGTTTGGATGTTACCAATTAGTCTCACGTAATTCACCCATAAAAGACAGGACATTAGTTCCAAATATCTAAATATCATATGCTTCTTTATCGTTAATTTCAAAAGCGAAGAAATGTGCTCAAAAAGATTGCAAAGATAGTTTGAATTGTTATTTGTGGTTATTAAATTTGTTGTGTCGTTGCTTGTGATTTCTGAAATTATTGTTTGGTTACTGGTATTGTTATATGGTTGCATGCCTGTGATAGGTGGATTTGTCGGTGATGATTGTCGCACGTGTGCGGCGTTGCGGCGAAAACATCCACCCTCAAAATTATTTAAAATGTGGCAAAATGTGGGGAGACAAGAAATTCTTGTCTTTTATTAGTGGAAAAATGGAATGGGAGTTGCCACTTGGTATTTTGGTCACTAGGAACCTTAACTGGTCTCAGAGATCGGGTACGGGGACTGGTTGCGTAAAGGAAAGATATTAGCACACCAAATACGCCCTACCTAAGGTAAGCTGCATTGTTTTATTGTCTGATAAATCTAAGGTCTTGTCGTGCTTTCTAGTTGTTGGTCCGTCTATAATTTAAGAAAAGTTCTCCTCGGTAAGAAGATCCTTATCTTATCGGGTAAAACCTTACCGTTCTAACCTCAACAAAAGAATTTAATATCCGGAGTACGTCTTACGTATAAGATCATAACCCTAAATATTAAAAGAAAACAAAATATTTTTTTTTGAATTTTTGAAATATTGGCCTAGTTCTCGTGACTTTAATAAACTGGTTATTAAAGCCAAAATGCATGCTAATACCTATTTTTTTGAATTTTTGTTGTATGAAAATATAAGATGATCTTTTTTTTTAGAGACTTGGCCGTATGCATGAAAACAAAACATTTATTTTGACAAAAACCAGGTATTTTAATACCGGATTTGTATCTTTACAATATAAAAATACAAACCAATATTGATCAAAATGCAGTAAAAATACGCGGGAAAACTACAAAATTTCCGAAATATTTTTTTAAATTTTTTTTGGGCTGGGCCAGCACTGCCCTACCTAGTAAACAAAAACAAACAGCGGAGAACTCTCCACTGTTCACATGCAACGTGAACAGTGGAGCAGCCTGGGCGACGAAGAAGAGAAGTGGAGGCTTACCTGGCGGTCGTCCATTCTTACGGGAGCTGGAGCTGCCGGTTATATGCTGTTGGGCGGTGGTTCTGTTCCTTCTCTGTTCTGTTTTTTCTGTGTTCTTTCTTCTCCCCGCTTTTGTCTCTTATTTCTCTTTTTCTTCTTCTGCTTCTAATGGTGGTGATACCGTTGTTGATGGTGGCTTAAGGTGGCACTGGTGGCTGCAAATAGTGGCTCTTCTCTGCGGTGACGGGCAGTGTTTGCTGTTGTTCTTTCTGTCTGTGCAGAGGCACAGGCTTCTTCTTCTTCTTCACGGGTGTTGCAGCAAGGGGAGGAAGATGGTGAGAAGTTGACGGTGGCGTTGTTGTCGCGGCAACCGGCTGGGGTGGCAGACGTTGCTTCTCTTTCTTCTCACCTCTGTTTCGTCGTGCTGCTTGTTTCCTTTGTATTTCATTTCTCCCGTCAACAGTGTTCTTGCCTCTCTGCAGTGGCTTCGTGGAGGTGCTGCTGGTTGCGGCGAAGAGGAAGATGGGTGGTTGTAAGTGGGGGACGCAGTTTCAGTTTTTTCTGTATTTTCTTCTTCTTCCTCCTGCCTTCTGCATGCTTCTGTTTCTCCTCACGTACTGCTCGTTATGCCTCCTCTATCTTTCTTTTTTGTTCCTCCGTCCTTCTCTCCCTCTTTCTTTGTGCAGTACATCCTCTAGCTTTTATAGCCAGAGGATGCAAGCGTTTTCCTTTGCAGGGACGGAGTAACGGCTGGAAAGATATCAGCCGTGGACATGGCCCCTTGATTACCACCTTCGCTACTACAACCGTTTCTCCGCCAGCTACAATGTAACGTCTTCTGAAGAAGACAGTGAACAAGGTTGAGTGAAACGACGCAGTTTTTGCAATTTTAAATAATATTTCCGATTTGATCCTTGGATGTTTATGTAAATTTGTAATCAAGCCCCCCGGAAAAATTGTAATTAGACCCCTTGATTGTAGCGCCTTTTCTGATTTAGTCCTTGGTTTTGGATTGTTTCAATTAAGTCCCTAATTGGCCATCAAACTTCAATAATTATGCAATTAAGCTCTTGATTTGACCAAATCAACTCTTCAAAATTATAATTGGACCCCAAAACTTTAATTTCTTCCAATAAAAGCCTAAATTGACTTAAGAAATCAATTTTCTTGCAATCAAACCCTCCATAAATTCAATTAAACCATGGATAAAATTTAATTGAGTCCATAAACATCTGATTTTAGACTTTTCTTCCTCAAATTGAATTTTCCTTATCAACAGGGCTCCCACTGTCAAATTTCAATCTTTTGCATTTTTGAATCTCCTCAACCAATTTTGGTATTTTTTCAGCATTCCAGCATCCTTTTCTTGCTCCTATTATTTTTTGGATTTCTTTTGAATATTTTATGATATTTTTTGTATTTTCTCATTTTTTTTTATGGGAACCTAAAAATAAGTAACAACAATGATAACTGTAATTGGCGTAGAAAATAACCTTAATGTGCAGGGAAAAAAAATGGTTTGGTGTGCATCCACACTAACGTCTTGAGATTAAAAAAAATACATTTAATTATATACTCGTAGCAGAATTTTTTTTGTGGTGCTGGTCAAAGAAGACAAATAATGTTATGGAATAGAAATAAGAGAGAGAAAAAAGGGTAGTTCATCTAGGCCAACCCAAACAGACTATAGGCAGTCCATTCAGGCCATGGTCCAAACTAGAAGTTTTATTTTTTTTTATTTTATTTCATAGAAAAAATCATGCACCATCAACTACTGAACTATAAGACATGATGAATATTTCAATAAGAATCTTCATATTTTTATGATGAGCAAGATCTCCAACTTGCATTCTTTAATTATAAGTATCTATATAGTTCGGCACGATTGTTAGATGAAATAAGACACTTTAGGTTTATTGTTGCCCCATGACAATAGAATCTCTTTAATAGTTCTGGGAAACATAGAAGATTTAATTGTGGCCTCACAAAAAATATTGAAATTACACCCAAACAACATTTTACAATATTGCAATTTCATGCTTGTGTAGATTACGACCTATGGCCAATGGCTTAAAAGACGAGTTGAGTCTCCCTTAGATAATATTTAGTGAACTAGATTAATTATGAATGCTAAAATAATCATATTATCTAAACTCAATATTGGATTAATTAACTATGATGGTGGAGTCTATGGCAACATTAATCAATTATTAATTGTTTTTGTGAAAATAAGATAGTTCTATCTATATATATATATATATATATATATATATATATATATATATATATATGTTCCTTAAGATTAAATTAACCACCAGTCTATAGGTCTATAGGTCTTGACACTAATTATCACTTAGTCCCTTATGTTTTATTTGTGTTAGAAATATTCTTGGGTCTTGGATTTCTAAATATAATTATTTGTGTTATCAATATTATTCCGTTTATTATAATTAAAAGTATTCATTTTAAAAATAATATTATTTGTCTTATAAATAAAATTATTTTTATTATAATTGAAAGTATTAATATTAAAAATAGTCTTATTTATGTTATAAATATTGTTATTTTTATTATAATTAACAGTTCTAATATTAAAAATATTATCATTTGTCTTATAAATATTGTCGCACGTCACCCGCGCGGCATCGGCTTGGTGATTTTTCGTTATGTTTGCTTGATTGGTTTGTTGGGAGTCGCCACCTAGTGCTTCATTGAGGGCTACTAGGAAATCCGGGTGTACTGGTCTTGTCAGAGATTCACGGGTAAGGGACTGGTTGTGGTTAGGGAAGGTATTAGCACCCCTAACGCACCCTACCTGAGGTAAGCTGCTTCGTGGCTTTGACGTGTTAAAGAAGTTTTAAAAATTTTGTCTTTTCATCGGATATTAGAAATACGACTTACGTGTAAGTTCATAATCCTTAACCGTGAGCAAATTAAAATATTAAATTCTTCTTTATTCTTTGCAATTTTATTCCTAAAAAAAAACATTCATAAACAAAATACAAACAACACATTCACTTTCACTTTCACTATTTTTCTTTTTTTCTTTTCTTTTATTTTTTTTGGTACATCCACACTACAAATTATAAAAAATTCAAAACAAAACAAAAATTACATTAAATAATTTAAAATTTACAAAATAGCCCCTAAAACTCCAAAAAATGCAGGGAAGGCCTTTTGCAACCGCAGGAACAGTGGCGGCGCGTCTCCCCAAGCGCTTCCGCCACTGGCAGCGCGTGGGTTCATACGCGGCCGCAAGAAACCCCAGGCAAGCAGGAGGGTCAGTCATGGCTTCCTCTCTTCTTCCCCTCCTCGCCGGTGGCGACCTGCAAAATACCAAAAAAAACACAACAGGCAAACTATTTTAATCTTCTTTCATGGTTTTTGGATTTGCCTCTCTCTCTCTTTTCCTTTAGATCTGCTTCACTGCAGATCAGCTCTTCTATGGGTTTTTTTCATCTTCCCCTCCACTGGGGGGCACGATAAACAATTTTGGAAAGACATTCAAATGACGAAAGGTCAAGAAACAAGCACAAGTGATCCTTAGTCTTGAAATCCATTAAACACTTTTTGAGCTTGCAAATATCCTTTTTCTTCATAACCAATACCCAAGCCTACATTACGTGCCTAATCAAGCCCTTTCTGATCAAAGGCAAGCAATCTGGATCGGTAGGCAGTGCTTTCTCGTGCAAACCAAATCATTATTCATGCAAATAAAATAAATGCTTTGAAAAACGGTTCTCAATAACCCTCAAATTGAAATTTAAACCTTTTATGACCAACTAGATGTCACTTTGTGTTTTTCACCAAAAGCAAAACAAAAAGTTTTCATCACTTGTGGAAACCTCTCCATAGGAATCACTTGAATTTCTTCAGAATGAGTTTGCTTTGAATCAATATCAAAATGATTTCTGTGTCTGGAATAGCTTTGAAATTCCAAAATTTCTGCTTGAAAACAACTCCTGGCCAAACCTTCCTTCACATAGCCTCATCCCTAAACTCAAATTGAATACTTGGGGGCATGATCAAACCGGGGGGCAATCAAAAACTCTTGGTAGGGCTGGCTTCATGATTCTCTTTCTAAGAAATATGTTGGGCAAAATTGACAACTCTTGAGATAAAAGGGTGGAGGATAAAGAAGTATAATGATATCAAGCCCTTCCTAGAGGTCAAGATCAAAAGATATGACTCAAGTAAGCAAGAAGGACAAAACCATCGATGTTTACTATCAAAACTCCAACTTTTGAGAAAAGAAATGAGGACTTATATTTCTCAGGTACGTGTACAAGCATATTGATCATAATGCATTATTTTCAACATTGTCAGATCGGTGTTTCATCATCACCTTTTGGGTAGTGCGTTTTCTAACCCTACCTCATTTCGAGTGTGCCTTTGAGCCACCACTTCTCAGGTAGTGCGTTTTCTAACCTTACCTCATTTCAAGTGCGCCTTTAAGCCACCATCTCTTGGGTAGTGTGTTTTCTAACCCTACCTTATTTCGAGTGCGCCTTTGAACTCTCACCTCCTTTTGTGTGCGCCTTTGAGACCTTACTTCTCAGGTAGTGTGTTTTCTAACCCTACCTCCTTTCTAGTGTGCCTTTGAGCCACCATCTCTCGGGTAGTGCGTTTTCTAACCCTACCTCCTTTCTAGTGCGCCTTTGAGCCACCATCTCTCGGGTAGTGCGTTTTCTAACCCTACCTCTTTTCGAGTGCGCCTTTGAGCCACCATCAACATTTTTCTGGGTAGGTCACCCATTACAACGCGATCACTTTTCCATATTTTTTTTATTTGGGTAGGTCACCCATTACAATGAGGCCAATCTTCCATTTGGTTAGGTCACCCATTACAATGAGATCACTCTTTCCTTTTTCCTTGGGTAGGTCACCCATTACAACGCGACCACTTCTCCATGTTTTTTATCTGGGTAGGTCACCCATTACAATGAGGCCAATCTTCCACTTGGGTAGGTCACCCATTACAATGAGAGCACTCTTTTCTTTTTCCTTGGGTAGGTCACCCATTACACTAAAACCAATATTTTTCTGGGTAGGTCACCCATTACAATGCGACCAATTCTCCATGTTTTTTTTATTTGGGCAGGTTACCCATTACAATGAGGCCATTCTTCCACTTGGATAGGTTACCCATTACAATGAGACCACTCTTTCCTTTTTTCCATCTGGGTAGGTCACCCATTACAATGAGACCACACTTCACATTCTTTTCATCTGGGTAGGTCGCCCATTATAATGAGACCACACTTCACATTTTTTCCATTTTGGGTAGGTTACCCATCATAATGAGATCTTTTTTCACACTCTTTCCACCTGGGTAGGTCACCCATTACAATGAGACCACTTTTTACACATTATTTTGTTTTGGTTAAATGAGGTCGTCAGATGGGATCTCAGGTAGCTTTGGTTAAAGGGAATCGCCAGATGGGATTTCAGGTTGACTGAGCTCCACATATTTTTTGTTCTAGTTGAATGAGGTCGTCAGATGGGATCTCAGGTAGCTTTGGTTAAAGGGAATCGCCAGATGGGATTTCAGGTTGACCGAGCTACACACGTTTTTTGGTTAGGTTAAAGGAGGTCGTCAGATGGGATCTCCGGTAGCTTTGGTTCAGGGGAATCGCCAGATGGGATTTCAGGTTGACTAAGTTACACACATTCTTTTGGTTCTAGTTAAAAGAGGTCGCCAGATGGGATCTCAAGTAGCTTTGGTTAAAGGGAATCGCCAGATGGGATTTCAGGTTGATCGAGCTACACACATTCTTTCGTTTTGGTTCAAGGAGATCACCAGATGGGATCTCAGGTTTAAAAAAAAGAAGAACAAAAGAGAAAGAAAGAAAGAAGAGAAAGAAAATAGAAGGAAAAGAGAAAGAAACAGAAAAAGAAAAAAAGTAAGGTCTTTAGATGAGTGAATATTGAGCAAGGTAGAAGATAAGAAGACAAGTTTTCTTTACAAAGCTTACTATGCATAACATTAAAGACTTTTGCTTCGTAAGCATTGTAAAGAGGGGGCATCTGTTGTTACCCAATTTTTGACCTATATTTTTGATAAAATTTTCAAAAAATCCAAAAATAGTGAAAAACAAAAAAATCCAAAAAATATGTTTTTTAATATATTTGCATTGTTTTTAGCATTTTCAGCATCATCTCAAAAGAATTTAAAGTTTCAAATATCTTTGGAACGCGTTTGACTTTTAACGCGTTATATTTTAAAATCATCGATTTTCCTCATTTCGAGTCGATGTTGATAAGAAAATTCCAAAAAAAACAAGAAAAATCCAAAAAAACAAGAAAAATCAAATTTACAATAAAAGAAAGAAGTTGAGGGACCAAGTTTGAAAACCTAGCAACATTTTTACCTATAAATACTGGTCTCCTTAACACACTAGAAGGGGGGCAATTTTGAAAGAAAAATACAAAAAAAATAGGGAAACCTAACCCTAAAATCCATCTCCACCCGAAGCAGCTGCCGCCCCCCACTCCTGTTTTTGTACTAAACTTTGAATTCCCAAAAAATCTTTGTGAACATGTGCAATCATACGTAGTTTTGGAAGAAAAGGGAAACACACCAAAAGATTCTTGGCGCATTGGTTTCATGTTTAAAGGTTATGCTCAATGTGTTATTTGCATGAAACAACAACAAAAATGAAGGCATGTCATGAACACAGGAAAACACATGATCTTATTAAAAAGAAAGGCTCATTGGACAGGAAAAGTTTTGCAGGCATGATCGAACAAAGGTGGTTATTTTTTTGGCAGAACAAGAACATGCTCCATTCTGCAATGGTGGTGCAATTCCCCTTCGGATTGTGTTGAGGCTCTTGACCATGTTTGCCCCCAATTTCTTCGGGTTGAGTTGTTGTTGGGTTTCGAACAAAGATGATAGTTCGGTTGGAAGGAACTTCCCCAGAGTTATTTCTAAGTATTTGCTCGAGTAAGCTAGAGGCGAGTCAAGCTTTTCTTCAGAGACTCTAACTTTTCTTGAAAATGGATGTTACGACAAGCACAATCTTCATCTTTTGTGTTTTTCACTCAAAGTTGGGTGTTGTAGACTCATAGGGGACCTACTTTTCATCCCGGTGCATGCATGACAAATGTATGAACATGTAATCTATATGAAGAACTCACCCTTCGAGGAGGGACATATGATCGTAACTCTTGCATGATGAAACAAGAATCTTGA
Organism: Populus deltoides; assembly: GCA_015852605.2. NCBI lineage: Eukaryota > Viridiplantae > Streptophyta > Magnoliopsida > Malpighiales > Salicaceae > Populus > Populus deltoides. Next base: position 12,301,148 of record CM027588.2, on the reverse strand, counting down.
TTCTTGCCCAAACTCTACAGTGAAAATTTTCTAAGTGACGGTCATTGTGTCACCCATAAGTCTTGAATTCAAGATGCTTCAAGAAGGGTTTACCCTGATGTAAATAAAAATAGCACATACAACCTAAGGACAGGTTCTATTCATTATGTGATCATGGGTAGGTTTTCTACCTAGTCTCAAAAGGGTCTCATATCTGCCTAGTGACGATCTTTGTAAAGACAGTATAGGGGCGTTGCAAGAAATAGTTAAGGTACGTATACCCACCATTACCAAGTAGACACTCAGATATGAGTTGGGTGTTTCACGCATCTGAACCCTGACCAATAGTCATAGGGCAGATCGTTAATTCACCACCTAGCTTAGAAGCTTGTGTGTGCATTCAAAAATAAATACAGGTGATGCATGAAACAATTCTAAAAATGCATGGATAAAACAAAAATAAAACAAGATAAAAATGCAAAAACTTAAACACATTAAATACACAAAGCTTAGTCCAATATTGTCAGAAACAGTACCTTTCCCAGTGGAGTTGCCATTCTATCGCACGTCACCCGCGCGGCGTCGGCTTGGTGATTTTTCGTTATGTTTGCTTGATTGGTTTGTTGGGAGTCGCCACCTAGTATTTCATTGAGGGCTACTAGGAAACCTGGGTGTACTGGTCTTGTCAGAGATTCACGGGTAAGGGACTGGTTGTGGTTAGGGAAGATATTAACACCCCTAACGCACTCTACCTAAGGTAAGCTGCTTCGTGGCTTTGACGTGTTAAAGAAGTTTTAAAAATTTTGTCTTTTCATCGGATATTAGAAATACGACTTACGTGTAAGTTCATAATCCTTAACCGTGAGCAAATCAAAATATTAAATTCTTCTTTATTCTTTGCAATTTTATCCCTAAAAAAAAACATTCATAAACAAAATACAAACAACACAATCACTTTCACTATATTTTCTTTTTTTCTTTTCTTTTATTTTTTTGGTACATCCACACTACAAATTATAAAAAATTCAAAACAAAAAAAAATTACATTAAATAATTTAAAATTTACAAAATAGCCCCTAAAACTCCAAAAATTGCAGGGAAGGCCTTTGCAACCGCAGGAACAGTGGCGGCGCGTCTCCCCACGCGCCTCCGCCACTGGCGGCGCTTGGGTTCACGCGCCCCCACAAGAAACCCCAGGCAAGCACGAGGGTCAGTCACGGCTTCCTCTTTTCTTCCCCTCCTCGCCGGCGGCAACCTGCAAAATACCAAAAAAAACACAACAGGCAAACTGTTTTAATCTTCTTTCATGGTTTTTGGATTTGCCTCTCTCTCTTTTCCTTTAGATCTGCTTCACTGCAGATCAGCTCTTCTATGGGTTTTTTTCATCTTCCCCTCCACTTCGGGTAGCTAGCAGAAAGAGGAAGGACGGCTGCTGATCTGTAGGTGCCACTGTGTTCGGGCCGCTGATGGAGGCTGTTGGGTCTACGGGCGCTGCTGGAGCGAGGAGGCGGGCAGGAGGCCGATTTGTGCAAAGGAGAGTTGGTGGGTGAGGAAGGGGACGATGTCTGTGGGCGCTGTCGTTCGTGGGTTGCAGCTGGAGGCCGGTTAAGGGAGATGAAGAAGGTGTTGGCTGTGTTGAGGCGGAGACACCGCGACTGGGAGGAGGAGATGAAAATGGTGGAGATGGGACTCTTAGGTTAGCCGAGATGCTGCGACTTTGATTGATTCTGGTTTGTGGGTATGGAGAGGGAAATCAGATTAGGTGAGGGGAGTAGATGGTCGGGCAAAGGGAGGGGGTCTGTTCTGTAGGCTGGGACTTGAAGATTGGAAATGGGGGAATGGTGATGGCTGGCTTGGTCGCGTGTGGGGGAGCTGTGGCCGAGAGAGGTTGATGTGGGTGTGGCGGCAGTGAAGATCAGGAGCAGAGATGGCTGGGGGGAGGAAGAAGAAAAAAAATCAGGAGTGGGGGGTGGCGGCTGCTTCGGGTGGAGATGGATTTTAGGGTTAGGTTTCCGCTTTCTTTTTTGTATTTTTCTTTCAAAGTTGCCCCCCCTCTTCTAGTATGTTAAGGAGACCAATATTTATAGGTAAAAATGTTGCTAGGTTTTCAAACTTGGTCCCTCAACTTCTTCTTTTTTTTGTAAATTTGATTTTTCTTGTGTTTTTTGGATTTTTCTTGTTTTTTTTTTGGATTTTTCTTATCAACATCAACTCGAAATGAGGAAAATCGGTGATTTTAAAATATAACGTGTTAAAAGTCGAACGCATTCCAAAGATCTTTGAAACTTTAAATTCTTTTGAGATGATGCTGAAAATGCTAAAAACAATGCAAATATATTAAAAAAACATATTTTTTGGATTTTTGTTGTTTTTCACTTTTTTTGAATTTTTCAAAATTTTATAAAAAATGTAGGTCAAAAATTGGGTAACAACAAATATTATTATTTTTATTTTAATTAATAATATTATAATTAAAAATATTATTATTTGTGTTATAAATATTGTTATTATTATTATAATTAATAGTATTAATATTAAAAATATTATCATTTGTCTTATAAATATTATTATTATTTTTTTAATTAATAATATTATAATTAAAAATATTATTATTTGTGTTATACATATTATTATTTTTATTATAATTAATATTATTAATAAAATAATTAATAACTTTGGAAACAATTATTATCAATATTGGAAAACAACCATAGATTTGATTTGAAGTGTAAAATTAAAAATTATTATTATTATTAAATTTTAAAAAACTTTTAGTAACTAATCTGGTCTTAAAAGTTTGTTAGAACCATCAGTACTATATTTTTTTCTAAACACCCACTTACATCCTATTGTTTTAGAGCCTAAAGATAAATCTACTAGGATCCAAGTATTGTTAGATAATATTGAATCCATTTCATTAATTACCATTTCTTTTCAAAAAACAACATTCGTGGAAGACATATTTAGAGAACAAATTAATGAATAGATACAAGTCAAAGGAAAAGATAGGTGGAGTCAAATGAGATGTCTTACAAATTATATGATTGTTAAATCATGCTCAAATCTCACCAAAAAAAAAAACGGTAGGTTATAAGATTTGTTTATGGTAGCAGTCAATGGAATTCATCTCAGAAATGGATACCAAAACAAAAATCTTAGCTTGGAAAACCATGATTGTTGTTGAGGAACTGTTTATAGCGTTGAGGAGAGAAGATGCCATGTTGTTCTACAGCTGGGATAGAGGAGAAGAAGTGCAGCTACTATCACTTAAGGCTATTATGACTATATATGCGTTGTTGGATGATAGCTAGAGACCGATGTTGTGCTGTAGGGAGTGTTGTGATGATTTGAGGGTTATTTCTGGGTTTGTTTAGGGCTGCTCGAAAGATTAAGGAAAGGGTTGATGCAGTCATTGCTTAAAGGATCTAGGTCTCCTGTATTGATGGGAGCTCGATCTTTCATGTTAAGGAACAGATCTCAGCCATTCATTTAAGCTAAGGACAAAAACTTGTCTTACTCGGCAACTAACAAATAGAGGACACAAGCTATTTTTACAGGCACAGATGTGCTGGGTAGTGTTTTTTTTTTTTTGGGAGAGAATCTACTTTCAAATACTAGAGGGGTGAGTCTATTTTTTTTTACTGATAAGAAATAAGAATTCTTTATTATTTTCATCTATCACCACAAAGATACCGGTTCGAGAAAAAAAATGTCACGACACAACACGGGCTACAGTTCCTTGAATAATTGATCTCCTTTCAATTATCCAGTGCAGGATACGAACATCTAACAAAAATCTAAGCTTGGAAATGGATACCGAAACAATACACTGCTTAAAAAGTAGTTAAAAACAAAAGATAAAATTTGGCTCAGTTGTTCATAAAATTAACATCAGACATAATATATATATATAGTTACCAAGAGACGAAAATCCAACCATCACTGCTATGTTCTTTAACGTCTAAAGCAGGTTTATATAAATTAAAAGAAAATGCCAGACCTATTCCTTTCCTCGTCAGGGGACCACAACCTCAAATCTCCATCTCCAGTTAGATTGATTGGTAATAGGTAACAAAACGATAAGCATCTTTCCATGATTATCTTTCAGTGCACATGCCAAAGAAGAAAAAGGATTGTGATGCAGGAGATGAGGATTTGAATAGACAGACTGAAATATAAAGATACAAGCCTAAGAAAAGATATGGTGGAATCTTGAGGGATGTATCTTAACTGATTAGGTTCTGGGTTTGTTCCCCAGAGATTATCAGTTCGAGTGTCACAAACCTCAAGGCCATTGGAGGCTTATATGATTATTAACTTCAGAGTCCGTGAGATTAGTCGAGGTGCGTGCAAGTTAACTCGAACACCAACATTAATAAAAAAAAAATACAGTAGAATCAGATGAGATGACTTACAAATTATATGACTGTTAAATCATGCTCAAATCTCACCAAATAAATAGAAATTAATTATATGATTTGTTTATGGTAGCAGTCAATGGAATTGACCTCCGTTAGATCATTTTTTTAACAATGGAAGTAAATCGATGTAACAGTAATAATAATAAAAAAAATGTTTTCTCAAGTTTAAATGAGGAAAACACTTTCTCCACTCAAAATATTATATTTTCCTTTCAGTGAAAAACACGTTCGGTTGATTTATTTGCAGCCCAATGACCATTTCGTGTAATTAAATTTATTTTTAAACAATAATTTATTTTTTTCATAAAATAACCATTTCGTGTAATTAAATTTATTTCATATAAACTAGAGCTAATTAAGATATTAAAATAATAATTTATTTTTTTTCATAAAACAACCATATCAGAAATATTTTAATTTTAATTTTATTACATATAATTATTTGCCTCCTAGCCTAATGACCACTTCGTGTAATTAAATTTATTTTTAAACAATACTTAATTTTTTTCATAAAATAACCATTTCGTGTAATTCAATTTATTTCATATATAGACACCAGAGCTAATTAAGATTTTAAAATAAATTTTGTACAGGGACTAAGAAAGTGCTCAGCCTTGTTTGCTGGTTGGGATACCATATCAGAAATATTTTAATTTAGATTTTATTACCAAAATTAAGACTTGACTTTTATAAAAGCCAAAATAAGTTGACTTGACGTAAACAAACTACAAGACGGAATCATAGATGTATTCATTCAATTTATATCAACCACTTATTAGGTATAATATCTTAGCTTGGTTCACAAGTTGATTCAAAATAAAAAGAAAAATTAAAAACTAAAATAATATCATTTTGAAAAGAAAAGGAAAAGACCTTAGTTAACTCAGTAAATGAGAATTAACCCAAGACCTGTAGATTATGTTAATAAACCTTTTGGGTATGGAAACAAATAGAAAGTAAAATCAATTGGTATAAATAATGTTTTTTTTATTTTTTAAAATTTATTTTTGATATCAATATATTAAAATGATTTAAAAATTAAAAAAAATAATTTGAATCTAAAAAAAATTCAAAAGCACAGGTAAACTGTAATACCAAACAAATCCTAACATAAGTATAATATCTTGCAGGTCAATTCAAAATCCTCAAGATCTGGAGCTTGATTTGAATTTTTTTTATTTTAAATTATTTTTTTATATTGACTTAGTTAAATTTGGATGGCTCAACATATTGGTCCATTACTTAGTGAATTTAGCCAAGTCTGACCACTACTAGAAAATTAATAAATACAAACAGAAATACTGACAGAATGTTTCCGTCGGTAAATTGCAGTGAATTTTACCGACGAAAACATTCTTTCGGTATATACCAAGGGAATCACAATGGGAAAAAAAGAATTAAAACGAAGACAAAAAGTAAAATGACATGTCATTTATACCAATGGAATTTTCCGTCGGTAAACTCGTTGGTAAATTGTTCAAATCTCTGACACTGTTCATCATGTCAATTACCGAAGGAAAACTCCGTCGATATTTCCAGAGAACTCCGGAACTATTCACTTCTCAATTACACTGTTAATTACTGTTCTTTTCAGACAAAATCACTGACGGATTGAAAAGTCGTCGGTGTTATTTGGCGGGTTTTTGAATTTTTTTATTAAATTGACTATTTAAATTAAATATTATAGATAAAATCACTGACGGATTGAAAAGTCATCGGTGATATTTGGTGGTTTCTGAAAAAATTTTATTAGATTGAAAATTTAAATTGAATATTACAAACGGAATCACCGATGAAATGGTTAAAAATATTAATATTTAATTATCCGTCGGTAAAAAATTGCAATAAAAGACTAGAATCCCTCATTTCACAACAAATGGGCCTGTTTCTTCTTCTTCTTCTTCTTTCTCTTATGTAAAAAACATCAACATCCCTTTCTTTCTCTTCTCTCCTCTCCTCAAACATAATATTAATTTTCCAATGCAATTTCATGCTTGTGTAGGTTAAGACCTATGGCCAATGGCTTAAAAGACGAGTTGGGTCTCTCTTATATAATATTTAGTAAACTAGATTAATTATGAATGCTAAAACAATCATATTATCTAAACTCAATATTGCATTAATTAACTACGATGGTGGAGTCTATGGCAACATTAATCAATTATTAATTGTTTTTGTGAAAATAAAATAGTTCTATGTTCCTTAAGATTAAATTAACCACCAATCTATAGGTTTTGACACTAATTATCACCTAGTCCCTTATGTTTTAATGCCTTATAATTTAATCGTTAGTCTCTTGTTGATCATTGTCCCATTAAAACTTATGTTGGCTTGTTGTCATCCCCATAATACCCAAGAAATTATGAAAGACTAGTTGAGGAAGATCAAATATACAAGATTGAAAAATTTAACATTGTATTTTCCACTAATGAAGGCCCTATTAACAAAGAAAATTCTTTTAATATCTAGAATTATGAATTTATACGTAAAACATATTCCTGATATTAAAAATCGAGTTTCTTTTATAGACTTTTGAACGATTAGGTTTTTATCCGATAAGATAAGGATCTCCTTACCGAAGAGGACTTTTCTTAAAACATAGACAGACCAACAATTAGAAAATACAACAAGACCTTTATTTTATCAAACAATGAAACAATGCAGCTTACCTTTGGTAGAGCGTATTTGGGGTGCCACTACCTTCCCTTTAGACAACAAGTCCCCGTGCCCGATCTCTGAGATCAGTTAGGGTTGCTAGTGACCAAAATACTAGGTGGCGACTCCCATTCTCGCTTTCCACAGATAAAAGACAAGGATTCCTTGTCTTCCTTATTTTCCTGAACAACCCCAAAACCTACAGAGTGGAAGACCCATCGTGATGCCGCACACGTGCGACAGAATGACGACTCCACTTGGGATCTTGTGGACTAAGCTTTGGTTTTGTCTGATTAACGTGTTTTATTGTTTGGTTTGTGTTACTGTAAATATGCATTTCCTGATTTGCTCATACGTTTTAATTATTACACATATTTTTTCATACATTGTATAGAATTGCTTCATGCATTATTCAAATTTTTTTATGACAATTTATATTAAAAAAAAGAATCTTTAGGTTAGGTGGGGACTAACAGCTTACCTTACGACTTTTAGTCAAGGTTTAAGTTTGTATAAACCCCAACTCTTCGTTGAGTGCTTAGACTGGTAATGATTGGTCCACATATCATCCCATTACCTACTGAGCCCTCATATTACCTTCACAAGGGTGATCATTAGGACAGTAAGAGACCCTTTTTAGAAACTAAATAGTCAACTTACCCTTTATCTCACATAAAAGAACTAGAATCTGCCTTTAGGATGTATGCTCCCTACCCATCATTTTGCATCAAAAGCAAGCCCTTATTGAAGCATCTTGAACTCAGGACTTACAGGTGACACAATGATTGTCACTCGAGAAATTTCCATTGTAGAGTTTGAGCAAGAATCAAAATTCTTCTTTTATCATATAAGAGTTACGACCATGTGTTACCCCTTGAAGGGCGAGTTTATCATATAAAACATATACATTTAAAGACATGCTCGCAGTTTGGAATAAAGGTCCCTCAATTCTGTTTTCCCTAGAGTTAAGAGATGTCGACATCTGACAGGGTTATGGAAGATTTGCTCAAGCCTCCAATCCAGAAACATAGTTTGCATTAATAGGATTCTCTACTCTACAATGGACTCAGCTGATGACCTGTGTTGAGATGCCATCTATGAAGTGCTGACGCGCTCATCCCTGGAGACTGTGAAGAAATGTAGGCTTCTTTCTAAGGAGTACAACAACTTGACCTACAAATCCCTTTTCACAAAGCTACACAGCCAAAAAACCAACATTGTCTCTGATTTCCTTATCCAAAGCATGATCAGGAACAAATATCATGTTTCCTTTGTTTCAACTGATACCTTGAAGTCCCATCCTCAAATATTATTTGTTTTCTTCCCGGCCATATAGAGATTGTGTCATCGACAAATCAAGGAGTTTTGCTTTGCCACGCACACTACAGACCATGTTATTATATATGCAACCCTTATATCAAACAATGGCAAAAGATAACTAATCCAAAGATACGATATGATATTATAGAATCTGGCCTAATGATTGAAAGATCCAAGCCTTTACGCTACAAGATTGTGAGATTCTCGAAGCTCAAGTTTTGCGCATATAAAGAATTCTATATGTACCACTGCATTAAAGTAAAGTTGTTTCATTCAGCTACTTGGAAATGGAAGCTATTGGTGAAGTGAAGTTACCGCAAGATGAATCCCTTCATCGCATGACAAAAATATATGTGAATGGATCACTTCATTGCCTCACTTGGAAGAGAAGCGTCTTTGCATTTGATGTAAAAAGGGAAAGTCATTGTTGGTTCCCACTTCCCCTGCCAGCATCCGAGGGCAATGATAACAAAGATATCGGGCTAGTTGAATACAAAGGAAAGCTCATCATGACTTGCATTGATAGAAAGAGCAATTTCATGAAAATATGGATTATGGAGGATCATAACAGAAAACAATGGAGCAAGATACATGCGATAAACATAGAGGTTTTAACAGGAAAAGAACCCCACGTAAGTCCTTTGGCCTTTTGCAATGCTGATGTTGTGCTGATGGGAGAATATTTTCCTGATGTGACGTTCTTCAACATTAAGAACGGAGACATTGACGTGTTACGATTAGGGAAGGGCTTACTCCATGGATGCTTCCTCTTTCAAATCACCTTTACCACCGAGGAAAAAAAACAGTCAGACTCAACAACAAAATTGTCATCACCTCAAGAGTGATCATGATAAGGCATCTAGAAGTCGATGAACAGGATGCAGGTGGATTTTGAGAAGGATGAAGAAAACGATCATATCGGCACTAGGTCATCGCCAACGAGGAAAAACAAGACATGGATGATTGTTGTAGAAGTTGTATAGAAATGTTGTTTTGTCAATTTTATTGTTCATAATGGGATCACATCTCATCAATCAATGAAATATATCTTTTCTTTGTCTCTTTGTTATTCTGTAATCAAGAGATGTTTAGCATTTTACTTTGAAAAATAATATTTTGATTGAACTCCAATATGCGATAAAGGCTAAAAGTGTTTTGATTATAGAAATGACTTGATGTTTGTTAATGTTGCGGGTGCGCGACGTCGCGGCGATCGTCCACCCTCAATAAATATAAAATGTAAATGGAATGGGGGGGATATATTTGGTCAATATGGGGAGACAAGGAATTCTTTGTCTCTTAGCAGTGAAAAATGGTGTGGGAGTCGCCACCTAGTATTTTGATCACTAGGAACCCTAACTGGTCTCAGAGATCGGGCACGGGGACTGGTTGCGTAAAGGGAAGGTATTAGCACCCCAAATACGCCCTACCTAAGGTAAGCTGCATCGTTTTATTGTCTGATAAAATTTAAGGTGTTTTCGTGTTTTCCTAGTTGTTGGTCTGTTTATGGTTCAAGAAAAATCCTCCTCAGTAAGAAGGTCTTTATCTTCTCGGGTAAAGTCCTAACCGTTCTAATGTCTATACCAAAACTTTATTATTAATATTTAGGAATACGTTTTACGTATAAATTCGTAATCCCAAATATTAAAAGAAAACAAAAGAGTTTTTAGAATTTTTGAAATATTGGCCTAGTTCTCATGACTTAAATAAACTGGTTATTAAAGCCAAAATGCATGCTAATACATATATTGTTTTTTGAAAATTTCCTTTGTTGTGTAAAAATATATTTGATGTATATATATATATATATATATATATATATATATATATATATTGGAGAGACTAGGCCGTATGCATGAAAACAAAATATTTTTTGAAAACTTGACAAAAACCGATTATTTTAATACCGGATTTGTATCTTTCCCAATATAAAAATACAAACCGATATTGATCAAAATACTGATAATAAAATTACAGAAAATCACATTTTTTGAAATAATTTTTTGAAGAATTTTTGTTCGAGCGGGCCAGACCCGCCCAAAAGGAAACCGGGCCAAAATCGCCCGAAATAAATTGGGGCCTGGTTTCTACAGGGCTGGACTCAGCCCAGCCCAAAACCACATGGCTGGTTACTGTTCACTGTACACACAGTGCAGGTGAACAGTAACCCGTTAACTAATTAGCCGGTTACTGTGCACACAGTAACCGGGTAATTATTTCCTTGCTTGCAGAACGTGCACAGTGCACGTTCTGCATGCAAGATGATGAACAGTAAACAGAGATAAGGGTCAGAGGGCTAACCTGTGGTGGCTCTGAAGGCGGTGCTGCTGTGGAAGCCGGGGACAGCAGCTGTTTTCTCTTCCCCTCTGTAGAGGCGTTGCTCCTTCTCTTGGTTTCCTTTGTTTCCTCTGTCAACGCTGTTCTTCCCTCTCTACAGCAACTTCATGGAGGTGCAGGTGGTAGGGAATGGCTGGGATGAAGATGGTGAGCTATCCTTGGTGAGTTGGTGTCTGGCAGTGTCTTGCTGCTGCTATCTTCGTCTGAGTAGAGGTGCAGGTCGCTGCCCTTCTTCAAATGGCGCAGCAACGGGTGGGAGGAAGATGACAGTGGCTGGGAAGGTTGAGGACAACAGCTGTTTACTCCTTCTTCTTCCCCGTGCAGAGCAAGTGCCGCCTTTTCTTCCAATGGTGCAGCGCCGGTTGGGATGAAGATGATGAGCTGAGGAAGGAGGTGGGCAGTGTTGATGAAGAGGAATGGCAGCGGTTCCAGGAGTGAGGCTCAGTTCTTCTTCTCCTTGCAGAGGTGCTGTTGCTGCTTTTTTTTCCAGTGGTGTTGTGGTGCTGCAGCGGGAGGGAGAAGCAGGTGAGCAAGAAAACGAAGATCCCTAGCAGTGTTGGTGCGTTTGTATTTTTCCTCCCTCTGTTTCAGAAATCCTTTCCTTCTCTGCTCTCCATTCACTTTTCTCTCGTTCAACTTTCCAAAGGTTCCCCTGCTTTCGTTCCTTCTTCTGTGTCTTTCTCTGTTTATTTTTTTTGTGCTTTCCTTTCCCTCCTGCCTCCTGTCTCTATCGTCTCCCCCTCTGTCTGTCTCTCCCCTCTTCTATCTGTCTTGTCCTCCTGTGTTTCCTTCCTCCTCCTTTCTCTTTCGTTCAAACTCTCCCTCCCTTTTCAGTTTCAAAAGAGCCCTCTCTCATCCCTCCAAAATCCTCCTCTCCTCTGTTTTTTTTTTCCGTTTCCCCCCTCCTTCTGTACTGCTGTGTTGGGTGCTATTTATAGAGCCAAGTGAGTGGGGCTTCTTACCGTTGCGCATGGGAGCAGGGCAAGCGGTGGCTGGTCGGCCATTGGGTGCTACTGTCGAGGTTCGGCTCCAACGGCATGGGGCCTTGGGTTGGTCGGTGGGCTCCAGGCGAGAGAGGCCCCGACAAAATTTAAACAAAAGCTCCTTTTTCCTTCTTCCCTGCTGCATGTTCGGGGGAAGAAGAAAGAGGAACAGTATTTCGATCTCCGCCCCCCATAGTTGGCCGTGTGTTTCACTTCGGTCCTTGGTCTCTGATTTATGCAATTTGACCCTCAATTGATCAACAAACTTTTAATTTCTTCAATTTAACCCCGATTTAACCAAATCAACTCTCAAAAATTATAATTCGACCCCTAGAACTTTAATTTCTTCCAATTAAAGCCTAAATTGACTTAAAAATCAATTTTTCTTGCAATCAAATCCTCTTTAAATTCAATTAAACCTTCAATAAAATCCAATTGAGTCCATAAACATCCAATTTTGGCCTTTTCTCTTCAAAATTAATTTTTCTTTTCTAACAGGGCTCTCATCATTCAAGTATATCCTGTAAAAAATTTCACTCCTTGTATTTCTGAACCTCCTTCATCAATTTTTCCGATTCTTTTCAAGCGCTCCCACCTTTTATTATTTTTCTAATTTCTTCCGGCTATATATTTATATTTTTGTGGGGGGACCCAAAAATGGGTTACAACAGTTAAGATAACATGATAAACAACATGAAGTGACCAAATAAATTTTGAATTCACCCATAAAATTAAACCACACATCATGCCAGTATGCATAATGATATGTAGTAGATCCGACAGTTATGGACTCGAGAATCATGACTCTTCACAAGTCCAAATCATTACATTAGAAGAGAACAAAATTTATCAGTTATAACCGAACTTGCTTGAAATGAGAAAAGGCCATCATTGTTATCCCTTCACTTTCTAAAGATTACATCCTTGTGGTCCCCTTTTGAGCCAAAATGATTTTTTTCCATAAAGAACCCCTGACTAGGATCACACCCCATACTAGAGGGCAAATAAGAGATCTTTTAAGGGCACTGATAGAATCAATGGAAAAGGAAAGGCTAAAAAAAATCCAATAGTTGAGAAAGGGCTAAAAGAAAAGGGGAGATATAGATCGGGGGTAGAAAATACTAATGTTGGTCTTTCATTACATCCAGACAAAGCAATGAAGATGGGTACTGGAATTGATCACGTCACAGTTAGAAGACACAGCAAACGCTAAAAGTCAAACACCAGAAAAATATACTGAGCTACAAACATAACTTTCAGTATCCATGATAAAGCCTCTGATGACTTCAAATGATTATGACCCATGTTCAAAGAATTTTCATTTTTTTTAATATGGTCTTCTACAAAGACGACAAGAGAAAGAAAGTTAATGGATAGTTGATGTTGATCCTAGGTCTTTGAAACCCTCAAACACCTTTTGAGCTCGTGAAATTCTTTTCTTTCATAGCCATAAACCATAGCTTGCATTACTTGCTTTCAAAAGCCCTTTTGGATCAAGCAAGCAATTTCAATTGATAAATGGCACTCTCAAAACTTGAAGAGTTTTTCTATAAGGGTTGTGACTGTATGAATTAATTTAGTGGTTATTATACATATTGATAAAAAAAAAAAACAATCTTTCTTGATAGAGCCTTAATTTTGACTTGAGCATCTTGTTTCTTTGAAATTGATAGAAGGTCACCTCATCATAGACCATCAAAAGACATACTCAAAACCAGAGATTACAATTGACACAAAGAACCATAGAAAAAAACTATTTTGATCTTGCATCGATTGATTTCTGTTTCTAAAAGACAAGACAATCAAAGGACTGCATGTATTAGATGATGTATGTTGGGTCTTTGACCAAATAAGCTTGATTTTCAAAAACTACATCTTTAATTTCATTTCAACAACTAGACTTTAAATAGACATAATCTTTGAAATATGAGAATTGATTCCAGAACAAGACAACTTCCAGAACAAAACAGAATTCCAGAACAAAAACATCGATCTAATTGTGAAAAAGGAAGAACATTGATGACATCAACATTTCTCAATGCTCCTCGGGGGAGCATATTAGGGGACAAGGTTGATCTAGGAACAATTTATGATCCATTAAATCTCGACAGTAAATTGGGAGTTAAGATGTACTTAAAGGACTTCTTCATATCTTTATCTTGGGTACCCTATGAAACATGACTATGACTCTGGATAGATGTTATCGCACGGGTGCATTTGCATGAATATTGGAAAGATGCATACCACCAAGATCGATCAGAGAACAATGTTGCACTAAAGGACATTTTCATATCATCACTTTGGTTTATCCTCTGAAACATGACTATGACTCCCGATAGACATTATCGTGCAACTACTTTAGAATGAATGTCGGATGGATGCACACCGCCAAGACTGACTATGGGACCATCTGTTTTAAAACCCAAAGGTGTATTTCACCGCATGAATGTGGGTGATAAAATGAACATCATTGATGATGCCAATGCATTTCTTTTCACAATCTGATTAAATGAGCTAAGAGGAATCCATTGAGAAGAACACTGAGCATACAACGATGAACCTTTTACCGCAAACTGGATAGTTTCCAAGAAGGTTGATGATAACATATACTTGAAGAGTATTGTTTCAATTAGAGGCAAGTTCGTGGCTGATTAGCAATCTAAGATGAGGATGACATTAGAAAGCCTCTTAATAGGTGTTGGCAAGATGCACACAGCTAATCAAAGAACAGTTCTCGAGAGAATCTAGGAGATGAATGATTGCTTAAGCACCTTCATGATGAATCAAACAGTACCACACTTGGGGGCATTATCAAGCTTGATAAACAACGAAAGTAGTAATCGTTGTGCACAGCTCAGAATGGGCACTACACTTACATTCGAGTGGAAGGCTAACATACAAATGAGCCAAATGCATAGAAGACCAAAGAGGATTTTGAATAGCAAACAAAGGCGCCCTATGGCAAAGGAACATCAAAGAGGGGGGACCTATATTTCAAACCAGGTAAGAATGCATGCATGTCATCTAACCTCAAAACATAGCACACATATTTTTTGAATTGTTACATGAAAAATCCTCAATGAAGTCCAGCAAGATTGTGCACAAAGAAAGAGTCATTGAATCAATGATAGCAAAGAAATCGCAGTTTTGACCCTGAAACGAGAAGAAGATGAGATAAACCCTATCATTAGAAAAATCTCAAAGAAAAGAGAAGATCAACCCTGTCAGGAAGAAGAGTCTTTAGGTCAACCCTGCAATCAGGAGGCACCGAATTTTCAAGCCCCGTGATCGGGAATTATCAAGTTGGAAAAGACGACACACAAGAATTTGGTTCTAGTTAAAAGGGATCGCCAAAAGGGATCTCAGGTTAGCCCAACCATACCTAAATTTTGGTTCTGGTTAAAGAGGATCGCCAGAAGGGATCTCAAGTTAGCCTAACCATACCTTTACTTTTGGTTTTAGTTAAAGGGGATTGCCAGAAGGGAGCTCAGGTTAGCCCAACTACACATAGGATTTTGGTTATGGTTAAAAAGGGTCACTAGAAGGGATCTCACGTTAGCCCAACCATACCCTTACTTTTGGTTCTTGTTAAAGGGGATCGCCAGAAAGGATCTCAGGTTAGCCCAACCACTAACATTATCTTGATTTTGGAAGAAGATGAGATAAACCCTACCATTAGAAAAATCTCAAAGAAAAGAGAAGATCAACCCTATCAGCAAGAAGAGTCTTCAGGTCAACCCTGCAATCAGGAGGCACCAAATTTACAAGCCCCATGATTAGGAATTATCAAGTTCGAAAAGACGACACACAAGAATTTGGTTCTGGTTAAAGGGGATCGCCAAAAGGGATCTCAAGTTAGCCCAATCATACCTTTACTTTTGGTTTTAGTTAAAGGGGATCGCCAGAAGGGGTCTCAGGTTAGCCCAACCACATACAATATTTTGGTTCTGGTTAAAGGGGGTCGCCATAAGGGATCTCAGGTTAGCCCAACCATACCCTTACTTTTGGTTCTGGTTAAAGGGGATCGCGAGAAGGGATCTCAGGTTAGCCTAACCATACCTTTACTTTTGGTTATAGTTAAAGGGGATCGCCAGAAGGGATCTTAGGTTAGCCTAACCATACCTTTACTTTTGGTTTTAGTTAAAGGGGATCATCAGAAGGCATCTCAAAGTTAGCCCAACCACACACGGGATTTTGGCTCTAGTTAAAGGGGGGTCGCTGAAGGGATCTCAGGTTAGCCCAACCACTAACATTATCTTGATATTGGAAGAAAAATGAAAAAAAAAAACTTAAGATTGGGAAATTTTTCAAAAAAATAAGTTCAAACCCCGTCATTAGAGGGAACAGTTTTGTGTTCGGTTTAAGGAAATTGCCAGATGGGATTTCAGGTTAAGTCAACCAAAGACAGAGTTTAGAGGATCACTAGATCGGGATCTCAAAATAATCCAGTTATACATGGTTCTGATTATTGGTTTCTGGTTGAAGGGAATTGTCATAAAGACAATGTTTCAGATTAACCAAGTTTTTAAGAAGATCAGTTTTGGAAGTTCGGGTTTTGTTTATCTTTACAAAGCTTACTATGCAAAGTCTTTGCTCCGTAAGCATTGTAAAAAAGGGGGGCATATGTTATTACCCATTTTTGGGTCCCCGCACAAAAAGGAAGAAAATACAAAACAATATATATATATATATATATATATATATATATATATATATATATATATATATATATATAAAGCAGTGAGGAAAGGTTGATAGGGCGTCCAGAAAATGGCCAAAATTTGGTTGAGGAGCTTCAAATATAAAGATTGAAATTTGAAAGTATATTGTTGACTGATGAGATGTAACAGCACAGCTTTTACAAGCTCAAAACAAGAGTAAATTGTTTTTTTTTTTTGTACTTGACACACATCGTATCGGTAATCGGCGAACATGTTCCCTTCACATCATTAATATATAATCCATACATCAACAACAATCAACATTTCATTTAAAAGTGAATCTTACATAAACTTATAATATTATGTTTGCATGATTAGAAGTTCGCATTTAAAATATACATGCATAGTCATGAGTTTGTATTCTATCCTATAAATAGTCATCATGAATTTAATCTAAAAGGATCTAATAATAGTTATACATTCAGTACATTGATTTATATAAAATACATCATGATTTAGAATGCAACTACATGATTCCTTGCAAAAGTAGGTTCCCATGTATCGGTTTCCTAGGCACCTTGTTGGTATGACGTCCCTACTGCAGTACAAAACATTTACAAGAATGCAATTACTTAATAATACTAATAATAATAATAACAACAATAAGAAAATGGTCTGGCAGTTTAACGAAGCATTAACATTATCTCATGTTTGAAGCGTGACATTTGTAGTTCCTTCATGTTCTTGGTATACATAACTTGCAGTATATATATATACACCAATTCTTGCAATCAACTATAATCTTAAATCCGGCCATTCTTTTAAGACATCATTTGTTGAGGTTAGCTATTCACTCACCCTGGCCATCCCTTTCGAATTCCATTAGCCAAAACTAATCAACCGTTTGTCCTGGTCATCCCTTTGGATGCCATTAGCCGAAGCTAATCATTCATTTATTCCGGTCATCCATTCGGATGCTATTAGCCGAAGCTAATCAATCGTTTGTCCCGGTCATCCCTTCAGATGCCATTAACCAAAGCTAATCATTAATTTGTCCCGGTCATCCATTCGGATGCCATTAGTCGAAGCTATTCAATCGTTTGTCCCGGTCATCCTTTCGGATGCCATTAGCCGAAGCTAATCAATCGTTTGTCGCCAAAGCTAATCAATCATTTGTCTCTGTCATCCCTTCGGATGCCATTAGCCGAAGCTAATCATTCGTTTGTCCCGATTATCCATTCTGATGCCATTAGCCGAAGCTAATCAATCATTTGTCTCGGTTATCCCTTCGGATGCCATTAGCCGAAGCTAATCAATCATTTGTCAACATTTAAGCATTTGGCAATCTGATATCTGAATTAACACAATACGACAACGTTCATGATAAGATATTTCAATGTTCAAGGTCATCTCTTCAGATGCCTTTAGCTGAAGCTAATCGTTCATTTGTTAACATTTAAGCATTTGATAATCCGGTATCTGAATTAACACAATACAGTAATATTCATGATAAAGTATTTTCATTATTCAACATTATTTAAAAGGAAGGTGAAAGTCACCTACCTGCAGTAGAAGCTCTACTTGTGCTCCCCTGTTGCTGCTGTTGCACCACACCGGTGGTCCCTCCTACAGTCACAGACTCATCTCATAAATTTTCCTCATTCAAGGATATGTTTTATAATAATCATATTAATAGCTAATAAATCTTTCTTTCAATCATTTCTTTCTTTATATCTTACGTTTTTCTCATTACACCCATTAATGTTGTCATCCTTTATCCAACCATAGTTATCATTCCTTTAGGTTGATATTATAGAGAATCCATATTCATCCATTACTCATAGGTTACTTTCTTATGCATGTTCATTTTCTCATAATAACATACATACATATATCATATATATTTTCAGAGTTAGTATCTCAATGTGCAAGTGTTCGTATGACTCAATTCCTTTATATAGTATTCATGTGAAAGTCTCCTGTTACTATCTAACTTTGAACTGTTGTTGTCCACTTTCCAAGCTATTCGTCTAACTTTGAGTTATTCTCGCCCAATTTCCAACCGTTATTGTCGACTTTGAGCATTCTTCGTTTGACTTTTAATTGTTCTTGTTTGATTTTTCCAATCATTCTTGTCGACTTTGAACCGCTTCTTGTTTGACTTTTCCAACCGATTCTTGTTTGACTTTGAATATATCGTTTGACTTTTCCAACCGTTACTGTTTGACTTTTCCAACCGTTACTGTCTGACTTTGAACCGTTACTGTTTGACTTTTCCAACTGTTACTGTCTGACTTTGAACCGTTACTGTTTGACTTTTCCAACTGTTACTGTCTGACTTTTCCAATCTATTCTTGTTTGACTTTGAATTCTATCGTTTGACTTTTCCAACCGTTATTGTTTGACTTTGAATTGTTACTGTTTAGACATTTGAAATCCTTTGTCTACACTTTGAACAGCTATTCTTGTCTAGACATTTGAATTCTTGTCTAGACATTTGAATTATTGTCTACACTTTGAATCATTCATTGTCTAGACATTTGAATTGTTATTGTTTACACATTGAACTGTTACTGTCCAACTGTTACTATCTAGACATTGAACTGTTACTATCTGAACATTCATCAGATTTTTAACTATATCTAGACTTATAGAACTCTGTTTCAAGCGAGATTAGTCTCGTTGGAAAGCTAATACACGAGGCTACAAGTTCTTTGAAGGAAGGAGAACCCAGTTCTGCCTTTGAGATAGTCAAAATTGTTCATCAACAAACACTACCCAACAGGGTCTATCAAGACCCAATCTCGGTTGATGACCCATAGCTGGGGTTCTACAGCTCCATATTGAGCAAGACCAATTTCTTAGTTAGCTAACATCCAAAACTACAATTACTATGAGAAACATGATCTTAATTCTCTCATCCTTCTACTCGAATTCTCTCCAAATGTTAGGAGACGAATATGTCCAGATTCATCAACCTTTCCATTTACACACAACATCCACAATTTAACTCTTTCTCTATCATCTCAACCCCTAGTCATATCACATATCGTTTAGGACTGTAAAAAAAAGAATATCTTTATAAGAGCCAATTTATCTTATTTATGTCAATCTTCCCTTTTAACGTCAAAATAAAACATTCTTGTCGATTTTACAAACTTTCCGAACAATATTCTTCTAAACACAATCCTTGACACGGTTCCTATAAACCATAAATAACAAACGAATAATATTCCAAATAATCTATATTGTCAAGTTATAATGCATTATTATGAGTATAACATATCCAAATATTAACTTCATCAAATGGTGAAATTTCCAGAAATATGGGTTTAACCGAACTGACCTCAAACTTGCAGACCTACTGTGCGAGATATACAACTTCTATACCAAATGTTTGTTTCAGATCTCCACCGTTCCGAATCTAGTCAAAATCAGGAAGAACAACATATTCAAGTTATAGCCTAATCCAACGGTGGCCGAAGGAGAAACCAGACAACAAAGAAGACTGGCCCAAAAGTGTATTTCCCAAATATTTTCCTCCCTCGATATCTCTCAAACGGGGACTGATATAGAAAATCCCTACGGTGACAATGTACACGACATGGATGAGAACAACATACTCAAATATCGTGCTGATCCAACGGTGGAAGGTGGAGTTATAGCTGTCGGTTGATTTACCATCAATATATCTTCTCTCCAGCCTCTCTCTAAACTCTCTCCTACTCTTGCCAGTCACTCCAAGAGAGAAAATAGAATGATATTTATAGTTCTAACATCTTGTTAATTGCACATTTATCCCCATCCCTTTTTATCATTTATACATAAACTCCCATCCTTCTGTTATTTGAATATTGACCTCTCTTGATCTTACATATCCATTTTGTCCTCACAAATGTTTTTCTTTTCAATGATTTAGTACTATATTCACTTTTCATTTCATTAATTTCACTATTTTTATCTTGATTAGGTTTCTTTAATTTAATTTAACCCATTTTACTATTGGTTAAATTTCTCATCTTTTAAATACCCAGAAAAATTATAACCGAGGGTTTACATGAAAGCCCTGTTGATAAAGAAAATTCAATTCAAGAAAGAAATGATTAGAGAAAATTCAATTGATTTTTAAGTCAATTTAAGCTTTAATTAGAGGAAATTAAAGTTCTGGGGTCAAATTATAATTTTTAAGAGTTGATTTGGTCAAATCAGGGATTTAATTGCATAAATATTGAAGTTTGAAGACCATTTAAGGACTTGATTGAAGACATCCAAAATCAAGGACCAAACTGGAAAAGGTGCGTAAATAGAGGGACTGAAATTGACCGAATTAGGGACCAAATTGAAGAAATTTGAAGTTTATCGATCAATTGAGGATCAAATTGCATAAATTCAAAACCAGGGACCAAAGGGAAAAGGGCGTTGAAATCCGGGGTTTGAATTAAAGTTTTTCAAGGGTGAAATTAAACAAAATGGAAAGTTTTATGCCAATTAGGGGTGTAATTAGAAACAAATCACAAATTAAAAGACTAAAGCATAAGTATCCAAAACGACGCCATTTTAAAGATGACTATTCATCTTCTTCTTTAGAGAGGCCACTCGAGGGGCCTCCTTTTCCAAGGCGTTTGACGCCTCGTTTGTCCCCTAAATTGGATGAAGCTTGCACGCAAACAATCACCTGACACCTAACTACACGCTAATATAAACCGTTCGACCTGATCGAGGTTGGAGTGATGGTGGCACCGCTCGAAAGTGGTCAGCTCGACCATAATATAATATAATATAATATTATGTAATATAATTTTAACCGAGAAAAAAAAAAAAGAAAAAATTGCAAAAACAAAATTTTTTTTAAAAAAGCCTTTCCAAAAATTGATGATTTTTTTGCTTGTTTTATGCCTTTTTTTATTAACATTGGTTTGTATTTTTATACCGTAAAAATACAAATCTGGTGTTAAAATATCCGGTTTTTTTCCTAAATGTAGCAAAAACAAATTTATAAAACAAAAAAAATCTACGGCCAAGTTCCTCAAAGCTTATAAATTTTTTTTAGCATATTTGTATTAAAACAAATGTCTTAACATGCATTTTTGGCTTTTATAACCAGTGTATTAAAGTCACGAGAACTAATGCAATATTTCAAAAATTTCAAAAATTTTTTTGTTTTCTTTTAATATCTGGGAATACAAATTTATACGTAAAACGTATTCCTGATATTAAAAAAGAAGTTTCTTTTATAGATTTTAGAACGGTTAGGTTTTTAGTCGATAAGATAAGGATTTCCTTACCTATGAGGACTTTTCTTAAAACATAGATAAACTAATAATTAGAAAATACAACAAGACCTTAGTTTTATCAGATAATTAAATAATGCAGCTTACCTTATTAGGTAGGGCGTATTTTGGGTGTTAGTACCTTTCCTTTACGCAACCAGTTCCCGTGCCCGATCTCTGAGACTAGTTACGGTTCCTAGTGATCAAAATACTAGATAACGACTATCATTTCTCCTTTTCACAGATAAAAAAACAAGAATTTCTTGTCATCTCCATTTTTTGAACAACCCCAAAACCGTTTAAAATAAAACAAAATCCAAATCAAGCTCTTTTGAATCAACCTGCCGTGGAAGCCAAGATATTATACCTATGATTTAGTGGTTGATATAAATTGAATGAATACCTAATAATTATAATCTATGATTCCGTCTCGTAGTTTGTTTACGTCAAGTCAACTTATTTTGGCTTTTATAAAAGTCAAGTCTCAATTTTGGTATATAATTATACGTGATAAAAAATAAATTAAAATATTTCTGATAGGGTGCTAAATCCACAAAGTAATAACTAAATATATTAAGTTTAGCTAACTCTTCCATTATCCTCTTAAATTTTCTTCCTCTTAAATATTATACGCATAAATAGATATGGAGGAGATTCGCCGGGCTGCTGTAGCTTGTTACGAACACCTGCCCGGAAAAAACAAGAAACTGGTCAGGACAACTTTCAAATCCATGGATAAGAACGGAGACGGGAAAATTAGCCTACTTGAATACGTGGACTATCTCAAGAAAAAAAAAGCCACAGATTTCATTCATCCGAGCATCTTTACGGCGGTGGACAAGGACGGCAATGGAAGCTTGGATTTTGAGGAAGCAATCGTCTTGTTCTACATCATGAATAGTGGAAGGGCTATAATTTGCCGGTCTTGTAAGACGTTCTTGGCAGGAGCATACTTCAGTTGCTCTCAATGTTTCTTCAATGATTCAGTTAGCCCCTATGAAATTTGCTGTGCTTGTTATGGTGGTAACAATTTCACACACCACGGTGATGCCATCTTCTGCGATAACTATACTTTACTACGTCTAAGCAGGAGCGTGATACAAGAGGCCCCCATAAAGGTAATTAATTTTAGAAACTAAAACAGTATAATTATTTCTTTACTATTTATTACTATACATTTGCCTAAATTCACTGGTAACTCATTGTTTATGGAGCATTACTTTTTTTTTTTTCATTTTGATAATCAATTTTGTTTTTGCAATTTCAGCCACAAATGTTATATTGTCACTTTATTTGTTGAGATTTTCTTTTCTTTACATGCTCTCTCAAATTCAAAGTGTATGAGAAAATTATAAAATTGAATTAAAGATCGATTTAATAAAATAGAATTGAAGGTTATGATCCTTTTACTCATTTTCTTGTGAAAAATTTCGCTTTGGTCTTTTTGATTTTAGAATTTTCAGTTATGATCCTTAGCTTTATTTTTTAACACTTCAATTCTTGAGTGTTGAGACGATAGAGAAACTCAGTAAAAAAAGAGCAATGATAGTGAAAAAGATTGATTGGCCACATTCTGAACACACAAAAATCTTATCTTGACGTCAGATTAGGATGTTTTGTTCATTTTACAAAGAGAAGTGCCATTGAGGTTTGAAAAAAAAAATTATTTGTTTTTTATTTTAATGATTAGGATGTTTTGTTTTATTGAAAACATATTTATTAAGGTTTATAGGAAGTTTCATAAGTATTTTCAAGTAAAATAAAGTTTAATATGAGTTTTTAAGGTTAAAAAACTGGACCCCTCGAACTACAATCTGAACTAGAAGGCTATCCATTGTCTGCAAATGCAAAATTTAGGTTGAAGAGATTTTATTTTACTTATTTCAAATTATTAATTTTTTTACAAATATGTTTTTATTGTATTTATTATTCAAAAAGTTTGGTACAATAAAAAATATATGATTTAGTAAAAAACAAATACATGAATAAGAAAAGAAAAATTCTTCTAACAAAATATTTTTTCTCTAGAATTTGTTGTTTTCTGAACAAATATTAATTTTAATTATAATAGAACTAAGTAAAAATATATTTTGAAAACTTCGCACTGGAAAATAACTAGTGACGTACTACAAAGAAATAAATAACATAGTATACAATTTGCTTAACATTCCCAATTTGTTTCTTAATAGTGGATTTGGTTTGAATTCAATTTTTCTCGCGGATTGTTTGTTCTTTATGAGGAATTGAATATAGATTGATCTTTTATTAAATTAAAATATTTGAGAAAAACAATAAGATTAATAACCTAGTTTTCAAGTATGTGTTTCAAATCAAATTTCGACCATTACAGTTTTTGTTTTTTGAATTTTGTGACTTCTTTAATTTCTTTTCAATTGTCCTGTGACAATTTATATCAGTACTTTATTATAATGATAATTATATTTGATTGTGAATAATTTAGTATAATGATAATTTCTTTTCAATCTATTTGACCGTTTCTTTTCTCTTATTGTGAGCAATTCAATCAATTTAATATTCATCTTTTTTTTTTTTGTGGTGAATAATTTAATAGATTTATTATATAATATTCGCAATTGGATAAAAATTAAATCTCGAGCATGATAAAGTATTTTGGTGAATATATTTTGAATAAATAACTACTTTGTGTTGTCATATTTGTATACATATCCAGTCATTTCTATTAATTAAGAGGTCACATATGAATCATCTATATGTATATAAAAATAGATTAATGACATATTTTGCCAATATACTCTTTTGTTTTTTTTGTTTTTTTTTTATGGGTTCTACCCTTTGATTATATGTCTCATTAAGTTTGCTTTCCTTCTGTCCAATTCCATTAAATCAAGTGACCTGTGTCAAAAAATATGTACGTTGACCGATAAAACCATTATATGAAAAATAAAACTACATATATAAAAATTAAAAATATTTCAATTAAAATGCCCAAAATAATAAGAATTCATCATAAAATTGAGATTTTTTATAACAGGACAAATGAGATATTTTCTTGAGTATTTTCAAGTATAGTGATAATGAATTTAATGTCTTGGTGTCCATAGCATAGTGATAGTGGCAATGAGAATACATCAGAATCGATCGAAATTTGTTTTATAGTTTGGATGTTACCAAATTAGTTTCACGTAATTTACCCATAACAGGACATTAGTATCTAATATTCATCATGCTTTGTTATCTTTACTTTCAGAAGCGAAGAAAGGTGGTTAAATCCCATAAAAAGAGACTGCTAGTTGCAGAGATAACTGTTGGTCTTGCAGGCATAACTGTTGGTGTTGCTGATCTTGCATCAAAATCTTACTGTAGCATTATGTGAAATAACCAACGATGCATTCTATCACAAGTCAAATGCCTCCAATCGTACAGTGATTGCTGATGAGGTAAGAGGAAATGACTGGAAACTCTTCAAGAAAAGCTCACGTCCAGTAGAGAATAAGCTCAAGTTACTATATAAAATTGTATTATTTTTTTTGTTTCAATTTTATTCTCATGCATTCGATCTCCATATTCTCATGTGTACTTTAGGAGGGCATTGTAAAATTTGTTACTTTAATCTTAACCTGCCTTTGTGTAAAATCATGTAGTAAATGAAGTTTATCTAGTAAAATCATTGAGCACACCATCGCAAGTGATTTCATTGTAAGTAAGATTAACTCTAAATAGATATATAGACAAGATCACTGTTGGATCAAATGAGACAATTACAATTTGTTTTTGCGTTTAAAAATGCATTAAAATGACATAATTGAGATCAAAATAAATGACTGTTATAGAAATCTTGATAAATAATAACTAACACATATTTTTTACTTGTTGAAAGAAAAAAAAGACATAGAGAGCTCAAAAACCATAACAATCACTGCTATATATTTCATAAAAAAATAAATATTCTTAACGCTATCATTCTGAACTTTTCTATTATATTACCATGGACGACTATGCAATAAATGATATGAATCTATAGGAATTATATCACACCAGACCTATTCACTACTTTTTTCCAATAAAAATTGAAACAAGACATCAATTTATTACCTTATGTTCATGCTTCTTTTCCAATGACCTCAATTTGTAGGGATGAGAGTATGCTTCCATCTTAAGGCGGAACTTGCGTACCATATCAATAGATACAACTATTATAACTCAATTTTGGCCTGTTGACTTTTAATTTTAAATTATTGGGATTAAAATTTAAAATTAAAAGATCAGGGGTTTATTTCGATGAAAAGTGTGATTTGTCAACTTGTAGGGAAACTAGAGACTACAATATGCTTTTGTCATTCTCTCCTTCTCATCAAGTTAATGATAGTTATCTGTTTTTAAATTTGATTCTTTATCGAATTCAAATTTTAAAAAGAGAGAATAAGTTTAATTGAAACTTTGTTTCTCAAACGCAATGAGACTTTTGCATTATAAATACAAATCTCAGTGCATGTGCAAAAATCTGGGGAGACATTACAAGAAAGAAAAAAACACATTACTTAACAAAAAAAAAGAGAAACATTAGGGGGGGCAAACCCTATACTAGTCATCGCCGCCTCCCTCGGTCTTTTCTTTCTCTTCTTCCCCGACCTTAGAAACCCTCACAGGAACCGCTCCCTCATCTCTCCTTTCAAAAGACCACCCTTTGGTCTCTCTCTCTCTTGAACCAAGAGACCCCCCCACCCCAGCCTTTCCTTGGACTAGAGTTGTAGGATTCATTTCCCTTTTAGGGCTTATTTCCTTAGTAAGTTAAGGCATAATCACACATCTGGGATGAAGTTGGTCAGCCCGGTTATGTTGTTTATACGTTCAAATTGTCGAAATATGGTGGTAAGCGGGTATGTCCTGTAATGAAACAACCCCACCTCTACCAAGTGTTTTATCCATATTTCGAATTCTATAACTCCAAGTGAGGCAAGGCTTATTTCATGTGAAAACTAACATGATGGCAGACATCTCTCATAAAGTCATTTATCCCAATTTCTTACAGCTACAACTCTAGAATTTTAGTTCAAGGTCTAGTGTACATGGTGTCAAGAATTTTCCAATTTGACCTATCTATGGTCTAGCTACAAGGATAATTGATATGATTTTATGTGAAGATTGAACAAGAAAATCTAGATTGTTGATGAAAAGTCATGAACTGACTAATTTTACATTAGAAAGTAGAGCTCTTAATCCAATCATCGGATTGGGATGCCATTTTGCATGAAATATATTAATATGTTTTCCTACCTTAGTTAAAGATCTCATCCCAATCGGAGTTCGGTAAAGACTAGCAATTTAAGTAGAAATCAACAGGATAGTTTACATGAAAAATAAAATAAAATACGTAAAGGCATAATTGAGGGACAAAATTATAATTAGGGGAAAATGTGCCTTTAAAACAGTAAAAGAGGCCACCAGTTCAAAAAGAAAAAGGTGAGAGACAATAGAGAAAATTCAGCTAGAGAGAGAAGTGCAGAATTTGGAGGAACCAATAATGCTCCGGTGGCCATATCTCTAGAATCCATCGTTGGATCATGCTGATTGTTGGATATATTGTTCTTCTCACACTCCTCTACTAATTTACTAGAGGGATTTGAAGGCACACAATCCGTTTGACAGAAATCATCATCGGAAATTTCCTCGAAACAAAAGAAAATACACTTGTAGGGCAGTTTTGGTCGTCGACCGATTTATCTCTCTTCCACCATTGGATCATGTCTATTGTTGGATATGTTGTGCGCCTAGATATTGCCTTCATTCTGGATGGTGGAGATCGGAAACACACTCTATGACAAGGTGTCATTCATGTTTACCAGTAGCTCGATCTTTTTCAGATTAGTTTGGTTTTATTCAGATCTAGGGAGATCCAACCGTTGGATCATTTTGATTTTGAGATATATTGTTCACAACGCTATGATCTATATTCTGACCGTTGGGTTCGAAAACGTAAGAGGTTGATGACTTATTGCTTTTTGAATCTATTGCTATTTTTGACAAAATTTAGTAAGCTTGATTAAAGACATATTTTGATGAAATTAGAATTATGTGGGTGTAGGGTTTATGGAAGATGTAATGGTAAAATATGTTCTTGTTATTAGTATTATTATAGATTAATTGTGTATTCTTTATATGATGGGAAGAATGATTATTGTGTAAACATTGCTATATGAACATGAAGGAACATTGCTATATGAACATGTTGATTGAATAAAAAGCTAACTTGTTGGTTGTGTGGATATGAAAGGGGTAGACCATGAAGAAATTGAAATGAAAGAAATTTGAAAAATAAAACATATTTAAAGCTAGCCATAAGTATTTCTTTTTTCATCCCATCATGTCAAAATCTCCCAATCTAGCTATTCTTCTAGTATTTTGATCTTTTGCAGCTTGAAAATTTATCTCCTCGTGTCTCGAAAATACTCTTGGATTTTGAATTTTTTTTTTTTAGATTTTTGAATATGTATTTTAAAAAATAATTTTTGGGGATCCAAAATTGGGTTATGGCAGTTCTTTTGAGATAACCAAAGACTCTTGCAATTGCCTTCCAATGATTTGTATTTTGCTTGTTTGTATATAATGATAACTTGCATATAACAAAAGCTATTTTTTTATCTTTGCATATATCCAAAAACCTTTTTCTCATTTTTAGGAAGTATAAAATCCTCATATTTCTTGATATAAAGTTCCTCCTTTAAATATCCATTTAAGAAAGTTGTCTTAATGTCTATTTGATGAACATAACATTTATACACTACCAGAAATTCGCCTAAAACCAATGGAATTACCGACAGAATAATTCTGTCGGTAAATGGCGGTGATAAATACCGACAAATACTATTTTTTCTATACTTCGGTCAGTAAATACTATTTTGTCTATACTTCGGTCGGTATATACCGATGGAACAATGTTGTAGGTAATGTTAGTCAACGTCCAATCGTAGAAGAAGAGCCTAATGCAGATGCAAAAATGGTTTTTGATCTGTTGAAATATTCGGACGAACCATTATGGGATGGCTGCACGAACCACAATAAATTATTAGCTGTAGTATAGGTGTTCACCATCAAGTCAGATCACGGGTTAAGTGAGGCCGGTTATGACAAAATTATCAAATGGGCGAGAAACATTTTACCTGAAGGGAACAGGCTGAAAGAGAACTTATATGCTGCAAAGTCCATGATGAAACCTCTCGGTTTAGGATACCAGAAAATTAACATGTGCCCTAACTTTTGCATGTTATACTACTTTGAAAATGTTGAGCTGATCGAGTGCATGACATGTGGGTATTCCCCTAACAAACCCAGAACTGGCAGGGGAAAGACTCTCGTGGCATATAAAAAACTTAGATACTACCCAATCACACCTAGACTACAGAGGTTATTCATGTCAATAGGGATTGTTGAGCACATGACATGGCACCAATCACATGATGCGGTTGATGGAGTGATGGTGCATCCTTTTGACGGTGAAGCATGCAAACACTTTAATAGTGTGCATCCTCACTTTTCAGTTGAATCAAGAAACGTGAGTCTTGGGTTGTGTATAAATGGATTCAACCCATTCAGGTCATTTGCTGCTCCTTATTCTTGTTGGCTGGTCATAATCACGGTTTATAACTTGCCACCGGGGATGTGTATGAGGCCGGAGTTCATGTTTTTATCTACTATCATACCCGGTCCGAACAGCCCAAGCTGGAATATAGATGTTTATCTTTGACCGTAGATTGATGAGTTGACGCAGTTGTGGTCCTCCGGAGCTTTGACTTATGATATATCGAGGAAACAAAATTTTGTTATGAGGGTGGCTTTGATGATGTGGACCATCAATGATTTTCCAACTTATGGAATGGTTTCTGGTTGGAGCACGCATGAAAAACTAGCATGTACATACTGTATGGAAAATAACAAGGCATTCAAGCTAACAAATGGAGGTAAAGCTTCTTTTTATATTGCCATCGTCGTTTCTTGCCATCAAATCACAGGTACAGAAAGAACAACAATGATTTCTTTGTTGGCAGAGTTGAAAAGGATGTTGCACCCCTACATCTTTCTAGTAAAGAATTGCATGATGTTGTATCAGAGTACGGTGACATTGTGTTTGGTCTCTAATCAAGTAAGCAGAAGTTTTCTGGTTTTGGTTTGACCCATAATTAGGTAAAGCGGAGTATCTTTTGGGAGCTTCCTTCTTGAAAGACCAATCTTCTTCGCCATAACCTTGACGTCATGCATATTGAAAAGAACATGTTTGAGAACATTTTCAACACCGTCATGGATGTGAAGGGGAAGACAAAGGACAATATCAAAGCTAGATTGGATTTAGCGTTGTTCTATAATCGTAAAAATATGGAGTTGGTTTGTGATGGTTCACGGGTCGCAAAACTAAGAGCAAGCTTCATGTTAGAGAAAAACGCACAACTATTAGTCTACAAATGGCTTAAGAGTATGTGCTTTCCCGATGGACATGCCTTAAACATATCAAGGTTGGTTAATACGGAGGAATGCAAAATATATGGAATGAAGAGTCATGCCTGCCACATGTTTATGCAAAAACGCATTCCATTAGCTTTTCGTGATTTGTTGCCAAAGGGGATATTGGATGCACTCATGGAGATCAGTCATTTCTTTAGAGATATATGCTCTAGCAAGTTGAATGTTGATCACATTGAAAGGCTTGAAATGAATATCATCGAGACAATATGCAAACTTGAGATGATATTCCCTCCATCATTTTTTGACTCAATGGAGCATATACCCATACATTTACTGTATGAGGTAAAAGTTAGAGGACTGGTCTAGTATAGATGGATGTATCCATTCGAGAGGTTAGATATTACAGTTGCAATGTAATTCATAATTAAACATTTTGTCATTGTTTTTTTAATTGATAATTTTTATTTAATTCTAGATATGCAAGTACTTGTTCAATATCAAAAAAAAAGTTAAGAACAAGGCGCATGTTGAGGCGTCAATATGTGAGGCCTATATTGTTGAGGAGATCTCAACATTTATCTCATACTATTTCGAACCTCATTTGAGAACAAGGATCAACCGTGTTCCACATCATGATAATGGTGGTGAAATGCCTTCAAGTGAGAACTTGTCAATCTTCTTCAATCCTAGATGACCCACACCTAAAAATGCTGTAAGGGGAAGATATTTGTCTGAAATAGAGTTCAGACAAGCACACAATTATGTCTTATTTAACTGTGATGAGCTGAGACCTTTTATTAAGGAAGTAGATGTACTACTTAAACTTTGTCAAGTGTACTATTTATATATTGTGATATCATAAACTCATACAATTTGGAAAAACCTTGCAGGCAACATCGATGATATTTACTGTACAATAACTCACAGCTGACCGAATCTCAAATCTTTCAATTACAAGCTGAACAATTTGCCACGTGGTTTAGAACACATGTAAATCCTATCACAAAATCATTATCTCTTGCAAGGTAACTGTACGTCAATATTACAGAATGTTCGTTTATTGATTATTGTTGTATTTGATATACAAGGTTTATCAAATGGGAGGTAGTGCTGTTATTTCATTGTCTTTGTTGTTACCCATTTTTGGATTCCCACAAAACCAAAAAAAATGAAAATGAGAAAATACAAAAAAATATATCAAAAAAATATTCGAAAGAAATCCGAAAATAATAGGAGTGAGAAAAGGATGTTGGAATGCTAAAAATGATAGAAATTGATTGAGGAGATTCAAAAATACAAGAATTGAAATTTTGACAGTATATTTTTGACTGATGAGAGCCTTGGGACAAGGAAAATTCAATTTGAGAAAGAAAAGTCCAAAATCAGATGTTTATGGACTCAATTAAATTTTATCCAAGGTTTCATTGAATTTCTGGAGCGTTTGATTGCAAGAAAATTGATTTTTTAAGTCAATTTAGGCTTTTATTGGAAGAAATTAAAGTCTCCGGGGTCCAATTATAATTTTGAAGAGTTGGTTTAGTTAAATTAGGAGCTTAATTGCATAATTATTGAAGTTTGATGGCCAATTAGGGACTTAATTGAAACAATCCGAAACCAAGGACCAAACCAGAAAAGCGTTAAGATCAAGGGATCCAATTACAATTCATCCGGAGGCTTGATTACAAATTTATAAAAACATACAAGGACCGAATCGCAAATATTCATTTGAAGTTTGAAACGACGTCGATTCATTAAAAGCACTATTCGTTGTCTCCCTCAAGAAGCCGTTTTCAGCAGTAAAGAAACAGAGATACGTTTTGCAGCAAAAGCTCCAAATTGCTTCAATCTTGGGGCACGTTTTATGGCTGCTATCTCGTTATTTCCAGATT
The DNA here is from genome assembly GCA_015852605.2 of Populus deltoides. Lineage (NCBI taxonomy): Eukaryota > Viridiplantae > Streptophyta > Magnoliopsida > Malpighiales > Salicaceae > Populus > Populus deltoides. The sequence continues at coordinate 12,269,197 of CM027588.2, read as the reverse complement.
ACAAGGCGACCGTTACCACTTACCAACACAAGGCCGTCTCTGGCCTATAAAAGCAGGAGAAAAAGACTGAAAAGGGAGGAGAAACAGGGGGAAAAACAGAAAGGAGAGGTAAGGAAAGAGACAGGAAATAGAGGGAAATGTAAGAAACGAAACAAGGCAGAGAAGGGGAAGAACTGGGCAGCACAGGGAGACGAAAACAGAGGAAAGGGTGAGCATAAGAAACGAAAAAGCAGAGAAAAAGAAAAGACAAAACAGAGAGAACACAGGAGAGAAAGGGAGGGAATACAGAGGAGAAAGAGAGAGCGTACAGGGGAGAAGAGAGTTAAAAAAAAAAGGAAAAAAAAGAGGAGTAATAGAGGAGATTACAAAGGGGAACAGAGGACGAAGAGGGGAGAACCAATGGCGTCTCTGCAACGGGGAAGAAGAAGAAAAAAAGCAGCGCCACCGAGCTTCTCAACAACCACCACAGTTAGCTGTCGCGACACCAACGCCAGCACCGTGAACGTTAGCGCCTCCATTCCAGGTAACACTCTTCTCCTTCTTCTCTTATGCCCGGTTGGTCTCTTGCATGCAGAACGTGTGCTGCTCATGTTTCTGCAGCAAGGAAGATAATTAACCGGTTACTGTGCATGTTCACAGTAACTGGCTAATTATAATTAGTTCCCCTCAGCCCCAAAACAAACCTCAACCGACCTCCATTGTTCCCCCAGCTTTTTTCCTATCATCTTCTCCTCCCAGACCCACACACACCCATCTCCTCCACATAGGAGCAGCCCCACAGTCGTTCCTTTCTTCCTCAGACCGAACATGACAGCAGCCCCCATTGTATCCTTCAGTTGCTCTCGTCTTTGCCTCAGCCACGGTCTCCCTTTCACTGGTTGTTTCAGCTTCTTCTCACTACCGATCCGACAGGCCCATCGCCGATCGAACAACCACTCCCATCTCAAGAGCAGCTTCAACGGCCATGCGCACAACAGCAAGGACGACCCCATAGCTACCCCAATCGCCCGATTTAACATCGGTAGAAAGTAGGACAAATAAGGAGAAGAGAACATAATGTTTTAAACCAAGGCTGTTAAAATCGCGAGTTGACTCTTAAAATCCTATGATTTTACGAGTCAACATGTATATAACGTGTCAAATCAGGTTAAAACTCGAAATCGATCAAAATCGATCAAACTCGGTTAAAATCAGTAAAATCAAACTGATTTCACGAGTTTGACCGATTTCGACCGAGTTTGACCGATTTCGAGTTTTAACTCGTAAAAGTTAAAAAATTTACTGCCTCCCTGTCCGAGTCCACTAACACTCCACTATATAGTCCCACTCCCCAGTCTCTCCTTTCCCCATTGCTCAAATCTCAAAATTTCAATCTTAGCAGACTAACACCAACATTAGAGGATCTTGGGCATGAGAAAGCCTTATATTGTATTCTAGGCCAGGGAGGCATGATCGGAGGATCGAAACCATGGGAAGACAGAGGTAGATGGTGAGGAATCAAAGGAGTAAAATAAGAGATAGGAATACTTATATAGAGAGAAATCATGTTTTAGACTAACCATTTGTTAACTACAAAGAGAGACAGCAAAGACTCAGAGAGAACTTGAAATACATGTCTTGCTTGGTGGGATATTTGGACATTATTTCTAAGACTTGTTACTAACATAAAAAAGATGGAAGGTGAGGTAGCATAAGATTAAATTGATGTCATTTTGTATGTTTTTGTTCTCGTTGTCACGGATTCACTGTATTGGTCTCTGTTAATTTTTTTTAAGTTTGTGATATACCTTGGAATATTGTATCATCTCACTAATTGCCTACAGTGTGTTTCAAGACCTGTCCTCTAGAAAATGTTTTGAAACTCTATCAATAAAACATAGTTGTTCAATCTTATTTTTTTTGTTTTTGTATTTTTAAGTTATTTAAACCTTGCATGAATTTTTATTTGAATTATGTATTTTAAGGTGTTTGGACATTTGTATTGTTTATTTCACTTTTATTTTAATTGTGTTATATTATTATTTACTACTTGAATGAAATCGTCAATATATAATTAGTTGAAATATTTTTCTTGCGATTTTACGATTCGAGTTTACGATCCGAGTTTATATTGTATATTTCGTGTCGTGTTAAAAAAACATTTTTGACAACCTTGCTTTAAACAGATCTAAAAAATACCCAAATAAAATCGACTGCTTGTTTATTTTCTTCTTTTGCAGGTGACGGTGAACCAGATCCCACTGTTTCCAGTTTCTTCCCTAACGCGGCGTGTAAACCCACGCGCCGCTAGTGGCGGTGGCGCGTGGAGGAGACGCGCCGCCACTGTTTTTTTGGTTCAGAAGCCTTCCCAACAGCTTCCTGGATTTTTAGGGGCTATTATGTAATTTTTGAATGGTGTAATGTGTTGTTTGATTTATTTTGAATTTTTGTGATTTGTAACTTGTAAAATGTGAAAAATAATAATAAAAAAAAGAGATATGTGTGTGTTTATTTTTTTATGTATGTTATTGAATTATAAAATTAAAAAGACAAAAAAATGAATTTAATGTTTTAATTTATATATAGTCAAGTATCTGAAGGACAAATAAAATCATGTTGTATTTCCCGTGAAAATGTAAAAACACATTTCTACATGCTTTTTGGGATTCAATAACTGATTTATTAAAGCCTTAAGAATTTGACTAATATGTGGTTTTTAACCTTAATTGTGATTAAATGTAATGTTTACGTTTTTACAAAGAAAATATAAAAAATGTTTTTGTGTGTTGCATACGACCAATACCCTAACATGTTTTGAACGTTCTTAAAAAAAAATCAAAAGTTTCAAAAATGTGTTTTCGCATGGATTTCTTAAACACAACATAAATTATTTTCTTGCATTTCTGGATTTTACAACATGTTTGTAAAACTTGAAAGGTAATGGCCAATATTTCAAAAAATACAAAAATCTTATTTTGGGGGAATTTATCTATTATTCACCGCTAATGTTTGGATAAAGAAATCCCTAAGGGACGAATATCCAAAATATTAGTGGGAATAATTTGTTATTATTCAATGTTAATATTTGGATAAAGAAACCCCAAGTGGTAAATATCCAAAATAATTTTTTAGGAATAATATATCATCACACATCCTTGAAAGAAGCCTCAATTATAATTGAGGACATTTCAACTTTTGACTCCACGGTTTACGAGCCGTGAAAGTATGAAACACTAAGGCAAAAGGAGACTTTTAAAGCGCTCTGAATTTTCTTAGATTTCTAAATCTTTGTTCTTTTTCCTTGCAATTTACGAGTCGCGAACACTTGAAGTGCTAAGGAAAAAATGAGCTACTAAGCATTGAATCTCCTTAGATTTCTATCTTACCTATCTCATAAATCATAGGTTATAAATTTAGTCTGAATCAAACACAGATTTCAAGAGATATGCATTGGTTCTCCTTGGTACTTTATAGACATATCTAAGGGTGTGATCCACATTGACCAAGGGTTCTTGCTTTTAGACTTTGAACCCAAATCCATTCATTATAGCAAACCTATCATAGGAAACCTATTTAAGAGAACACCAACACCATAGCAATTATAAGGCAAACCAAACATCAAGCAGCTTACCTTAGGTAGGGCGTACTAGGGGTGCTAATACCTTCCCTTTACGCAACCAGTCCCTGGCCTTAGAATCTCTGAAAAACCAGTTAGGTTTCCTAGTGACCATAATACTAGGTGGCGACTCCTTTATTCACAAAAACAAATAAACCTGAAATCAAATGAAAAATCACCATCAGACGTTGCATGGGGGACGTGTGACAGAATGGCGACTCCATTGGGGACCCTTGGACTAGGCTTGGTAATTGTTTTTTTTATTGTGCTATGTGTTGTTTTTTTTTTTTTACTATGAATGATACTTTGTTTAAAAGCTTTAGCATGCATCTTTATGTTTTGTCATACATGGTATAGTCATGCATCACTTTATTATTATTATCTTTTTGAGGGCACATACATTAAACTTTAAGTTAAATGGGGGACTAGCAGCTTGCCTTATGACTTGAGTCAAGGTTTAAGTTTGTGTAAACCCCAACTCTTTGCTGAGTGTTTAGACCAATAGTGATTGGTACACGTGCCATCACACTATCTGCTGAACCCCCATATTGCCTTTACGAGGGTGATCACTAGGACAACAAGAGACCCTCTTTAAAGACCAAGTAGTAAACCTACCCTATGTCTCACATAAAGGAACTAGAACCTATCCTTATGATGTATGGTCTATAATATCTTTTTGCATCCAAACAAGCCTAAACTCAAAGCATCTTGAATCTCAAGACCTTCATTCAAAAGCTAGCCAAGGGAGAGATGTTCCAGAATTGGGAGACCCAAGAAGCTCCATTGGTGTTCAAAATTTAATCAACAATGCTTGTTTGATCATGATATAATGTTGTTTGCCTTTTTCATTTTTTTTGGCAGTCGAGGTTTCAAATGTCAATTGGATTTTATCCTTGTTTTTTAGCCAAACTTTCCTTTTAATGAGATCATGCATTTTTAAAAGTTCATCTTTATGTTTTTACTATGCATTTACACATCACTTTCTGCTTTCAGAAACCCTGAAAGCGGATCTTCCATAACAAAGCGGACCTTTCAATGTCATTTTGTTTAGGTTTTAGTTTTTTTTTTACTTATAACATAATTTATGAACAACTGATTAATATTTTATTAATTTTATTTAATTTTAGGTTCACAAACATTGAGGTTGCTTGAACAATAACGTCGGCATTTAAATCGTCGTTAGAGTTTCCATTATTTCAATGGAGTCAGGTTTCCATACACTGAGGCGAACCCTAGCAGAATTTAATGGTATTCGCGACCCCAAGATCAATTTAACCCAAGTTTGTTGAGATTTGAATGAGCTTATCACAATGGAAGACTTGCTCCAAGGCAACAAGACTATAAACCAACTCGATCACAACGCCTACACCTGGAGACGAGCAAAAGAAGTATAAATTCACAACAAAGAATGGTCAATTCTTTGAAGAGTTGAAAGTTCAAGCAAGAACCAAGATTGAGCAACCAAAAGTCGGCTACAATGCTGAAAATATTATAAAAAGTCTGCCCTAAAAATATTCCTAAAGAGTATTTAAACTCTAAGCCAAAACCCTAGTTTTTCTAATGGATCTCACAAAACCCAATTTAAATAATAATCAACCCAAGCTAAAACTAGCCCAAACTAATTAAAATAAACAAAATAAACAAGTCTAAAACCCAAACAAGTTGTCTCCTCTCAAAATAAATAAAGTTTGATAGCCCAACTAATTAAATAAGACAAGTTCGTTGTTTCCGTATTCTGTCTGGCAGCAGTAAGACCCAACTTAAAATGAATGGTTCTCTCTCGTATTAATGAATTAGAAGGCGTGCCATATACCGTTGTCAAGGTATGGAAGTCTAGTTTCCAGCCCAACTAGAATCACATCAAAATTCGATCTGTAGCTTTAGTTATGACCAAAAGAGTAACGAAAGGTCAAACTGTCCGAATCTAGTCTTCTTCTCCCAATCCTTGTGTAATGGTCTTAGTTCCACCAACAAGCCCCTCTTGAATATGACTCAGATTAATAAAGGCTTGCTCTTTATTATTACAAATCCTCTTGAAGTCCACCTTAGCCCATGTATCTTTAAAAAGTCCAATGAAAAGTTATTTGAACTTCTTAGCCCTAAGCCTAGTAACTGGACCAACTGGAACCTCCAATGGATCCTTTGATGGTTGGATCGCATCACCATACATCCTGAGTGGAGACCTAATATCGATGCATGGTTTCGACGATTTCAGGTAGGTGTTAACTTCTAATTTCCAGCTTATTTTTAATAAATTATTTTTATAATTTTATATCTTGCACTATTTTTATTTTAAATGAATTATTTATACACAACACAAATTTGAGTGGGATAGGGCGAACAACAATGTTGTGAGGAGGGTATGAGAGAATCACGCTGCAACTAGGTAACATAAAAAATAATATAATTTTTTTTTATAATTTTATGTTCTAAATTCTAATTTGTTACTATGAAAGTAGGTTGCATGACTTTTGGTATGACACACAAAAGAAAGCAAAAAGATATGCGAGAGATAATGGTCTAGAAGGCTGGAATGAGGTGGTGATTTGGTGGGAATTCAAACCGCCATTCACCTCGGGGGATATATTGACGCAATATATTGAGCACGTGACATCTGAGCGGTTTACACGACAATCACAGTCTGGTGCCGACAACCGGAACCGACAAATTTATGGTTCGGTGACCACGCACACCGGTGGCTCCATCCCGTTCAGTGCATATGCGAAGCGGATGGTAATATTAATTTAAATGAAATATATCGTTAATTAATTTGTTGTTGCTTATAAATATATTTAACTTGCAACCTTTTTTTTTCCTTACAGGCTACGTCTTTTGGACGTGAGCTGAGCCCAATGGAGCTGTTTGTAGAGATGCACGTGCGGAGTCAAGACCGCCAAAAGGGGGTGCAACAGTTTGTGGACAACCGTGCTCAACACTTCGTGGTGTGTTCGTTCAATCATTTTATTTCATAAGTTATTATTTTATTGAATTGAATAGGATGATTTGTTTTAATTTTTAGGAGACCTATAATAGCCAGTTGAGGGAGAGATATGGGGACAATCCTTCAACCCATCCGGATTTCGATCTGGATTTTTGGATGGAGGTAGGATCGTCTGGTGCACTCGATAAAAATCGGTCTACGGGCTCTCCAACACTACGGCCAAAAACTGGGAGCTCTCCATCGATGTCGAGCAACCGATCCCGAGGAGTTCATGGCCTTGAAACAACAATATGAATGACTCTCGACGGATTATGATCAGCTCCGTCAAATGGTCATGGACATTAGATCAAGGATGGGTGATGATACATGTGCAGCCTCTTTTTGGTCATACGGTCCCAGGAACAACCAGCCTCCTCCTCCTCCTCCTCTAGCTCCGCCGTTAATCTAGTTTAATTTTGTTTTTCAAACACATTAAATTTGTAATCAATATTTGTATGGATATTATTTAACATTAGTTTTATATTTTTAATGTTTAATATAATTTTATTTGGTTAATTTGTTTTTTTTACTATTAATAAATAATTTTTTAAAAATATTTTTAAATAAATACTGACTGCCTTACAGATGGAACATAGCCGTCGATATTTTACCGAGAGTTGCAAAAAAATTACAGCCCATGCCACAATCACCGACGACGTTATTCCGTCTGTGTTTACCATTGATATTACCGACATATATATTCTGTCAGTATTTTACAGATAGTTCTAAAATATTTACTGCACATGCCACATCCACCGACGGCCTACAGTTCCTTGAATAATTGATCTCCTTTCAATTATCCAATGCAGGATACGAACATCAAACAAAAATCTAAGCGTGGAAATGGATACCGAAACCATACACTACTTAAAAAGTAGTTAAAAACAAAAGATAAAATTTGGCTCAGTTGTTCATAAAATTAACATCAGACATAATATATATATAGTTACCGATGGACGAAAATCCAACCATCACTGCTATGTTCTTTAACGTCTAAAGCAGGTTTATATAAATTAAAAGAAAATGCCAGACCTATTCCTTTCCTCATCAGGGGACCACAACCTCAAATCTCCATCTCCAGTTAGATTGATTGGTAATAGGTAACAAAACGATAAGCATCTTTCCATGATTATCTTTCAGTGCACATGCCAAAGAAGAAAAAGGATTGTGATGCAGGAGATGAGGATTTGATTAGACAGACTGAAATATATAGATACAAGCCTAAGAAAAGATACGGTGGAATCTTGAGGGATGTATCTCAACTGATTAGGTTCTGGATTTGCTCCCGAGAGATTATCAATTCGAGTGTCACAAACCTCAAGGCTATTGGAGGCTTATATGATTATTAACTTCAGAGTCCGTGAGATTAGTCGAGGTGCGTGCAAGCTAACCCGAACACCAACATTAATAAAAAAAAAAAATACAGTAGAATCAAATGAGATGACTTACAAATTATATGACTGTTAAATCATGCTCAAATCTCACCAAATAAATAGAAATTAATTATATGATTTGTTTATGGTAGCAGTCAATGGAATTGACCTCCGTTAGATCATTTTTTTAACAATGGAAGTAAATCGATGTAACAGTAATAATAATAAAAAAAAATGTTTTCTCAAGTTTAAATGAGGAAAACACTTTCTCCACTCAAAATATTATATTTTCCTTTCAGTGAAAAACACGTTCGGTTGATTTATTTGCAGCCCAATGACCATTTCGTGTAATTAAATTTATTTTTAAACAATAATTTATTTTTTTCATAAAATAACCATTTCGTGTAATTAAATTTATTTCATATAAACTAGAGCTAATTAAGATATTAAAATAATAATTTATTTTTTTTCATAAAACAACCATATCAGAAATATTTTAATTTTAATTTTATTACATATAATTATTTGCCTCCTAGCCTAATGACCACTTCGTGTAATTAAATTTATTTTTAAACAATACTTAATTTTTTTCATAAAATAACCATTTCGTGTAATTCAATTTATTTCATATATATACACCAGAGCTAATTAAGATTTTAAAATAAATTTTGTACAGGAACTAAGAAAGTGCTCAGCCTTGTTTGCTGGTTGGGATACCATATCAGAAATATTTTAATTTAGATTTTATTACCAAAATTAAGACTTGACTTTTATAAAAGCCAAAATAAGTTGACTTGACGTAAACAAACTACAAGACGGAATCATAGATGAATTCATTCAATTTATATCAACCACTTATTAGGTATAATATCTTAGTTAGTGAATTTAGCCAAGTGTGATTACTAGAAAATTAATAAATATAATATTTTGTTAGTTATATGACAAATTTATAAAAGAAAATATTGATGGAATGAAACGAGTAATTATTTTTTTATGTTTTTTTCGTGTCAGTAAATTCATTAGTAATAATATTTTTTATTACTGATAAAAAAAAAACCGACAAAAAGTTTACTAACAAAGCATTTTTGTCTATAATCTTGTTTGTAAATTAATTATTAATGAAAAAATAGTATAAATACTAACAAAAAATTTTATCCGTAAATATAAGAATTCTAATAGTAGACTAAGTCAAAGTCAAGAAATTAATAAAATAAAAAATGATAAAACATAAAAAAAAAAATATACCCAAGTATACATGGTAATACGAGAATTAACCCAATGATCCGTAGGTTAACCTGACATCTCTATTTGTGGATATGGATAGAGGTCAGTCCTTCAACTATGCACCAAATGACTAGAGGCAGGATTCTAAGACACGGTCTCATGAATACATGGTCTAAAACTTTATTTGGCATTATGTCTAATTTGTTTTTTATTTTTTTAATTTTAAATTATTATTTTGTTATATTTTTGAAACTTTTTAATATGTAAATATTAAAAATAATTTTTTAATAAAATTTATTTTAATATATTTTCAAATAAAAAACACTTAAAAAAAAATTCTCTATACAATTCAAGCCTTAAATCAAGGAAATTTTAGATTAGAGTTGAGCCACTTCCTTATAAAGTCCCTTAGGAGTTTTGAAGTTGTAGATCTAAGATACCTCTTCCATTATCCTCTTAAATTTTTCTCGTCTTAAATATTACAAACATAAATAGATATGGAGGGGATTCGCCAGGCTGCTGTAGCTTATTATGAACATCTGCCTGAGGAGAAGATGAAATCGGCCGAGGACACTTTCAGAGCCATGGATAAGAACGGAGACGGGAAAATTAGCCTACGTGAATACGTGGACTATCTCACGAACTCTAACAACGCAGTTTTTACTCATCCAAACATCTTTAGAGCTCTAGACAAGGACAACAATGGAAGCTTGGATTTTGGGGAAGCAATCGTCTTGTACTACATCTTGTTTAGCGGTAGAGCTCTACTTTGCAAGTGTTGTGATACGTTCTTGGCAGACGTGTACTTCAGCTGCTTTCAATGTTTCTGTCTTGATGAGTCACCTAGCACCTATGATCTTTGTTGTGCTTGTTATCGTGGAAAAAGGTTCACTCACCACGATGATGCCATCTTCTGGGATAACTATACTTTACTAAGTCAAAGCAGGAGCTTGGCACTTGAAGCTCCCGTACAGGTAATTAATCTTTGAAAATAATATCAACTATACTTCAGATTGCTTAAACCAATTTTTGAAACGAACTAATTATGTTTCTTTAATTGTGGATTTGGTTTGAATTGGGTTTTTCTAGCAGATTGCTTCTTCATTATTAGGAATTCATATATGTTCTTTCATTAAATTGAAAAATTTGAGATAAATAATAGGATTAATCAACTAGTTTTCAAGTATATGTTTCGAATCAAATTCCAAAAATTATAGCTCTTTAACTTTTTTGACTTCTTTAATTTTTTTCAACTGTTTAGTGACGATTTATATCATTTTAGCATAATGATACTTTTTTTTATCGGAATAATTTAATCCATTTATTCATCTATTTTCCTTTTTTTAACGTGAATAATTTAATCAATTATTGGATATACGCCCGTGCTCTTCTTCATTAGGCATTACCATTGTATAAAAATTAAGTCTCGAGCGATTGTTTAATATGAATAATGATAAAGGATTTTTGAATATAAATATGAATAAAGAAGTGTTTTTGTAAATGCAATTGTTATGCAGTTAATGGAGCGATTTGCTCTTCTATTTTTTTTTTTTATATATAAATTGTGTCATTCAACATTTTTTATATATAGCATAGTGATAATAAGAATACATCAGAATCAAACTTTGTTTTATGGACATTAATCCAAATATCTAATCATATGCTTCTTTATCTTTAATTTCAGAAGCGAAGAAATGTTCTTACAAAAATTGGAATGATAGTGCAAGTTACAGGCATAGTTGTTGGTGGTGCTTGCCTTGCGTCATCCTCTAGCTGCAGCATTATGTGAATGAACGAATGATGCATTTTATTATTATTGATGAAGTAATGAAAAACTTTAGACTAGAACCGCTTGGCTATGGAAGACTATTATTGATGAAGTAATGAAAAACTTTAGACTAGACGGAGCTTTTCATGGGCTGCGATCTTCAGCTATTGAAGTGACTGACTTCAGCACTAGTCCACGAGCTATTCATGCAAAACAAGATTCCTATCAAAACATGGGATTCTGATAGTAAAGAATGTTGGAAAGTATATTTATGTATTCTATCTGAACTTAATTATGAGATTGTTGAGTGATTATTCAATTTGTTGTACCATTCCTTTGATTTCTAGAATTTGGTTACTTGTGGTCACTCGTATTGTTGTATGGTTGTAGTTGCTTGTTGGATTTGTAGGTGATGGTCACTACAATTAGCGTAGAAAATGGACTTGTGCACAGAAAAGGTTTAGATATATGCTAGTAGTTTTGAATTTTTCGTGGTATTGGGTCAAGACAAAAAAAAGAAAATAAAAAAAGGGTAGTCCGTTCAGGCCAGCCCAAACAAACTGGAGGCAGTCTGCTCAAGCCATGGTCCAAACAAGACGATTTATTTTTTTGAAAAATCTTGCACAATCAACTAATGAACTATAAGACTTGATGAATATTTCAATAAGAATCTTCATATTGCATTAATTAATTATGATGGTGGAGTTTATGGAAACATTAATCAATTATTGATTGTTTTTGTGAAAATAAAATTGTTCTATGTTCCTTAAGATTAAATTAACCACCAATCTATAGGTCTTGATACTAATTATCACTTGGTCCCTCATGTTTCAATGCTTGTAATTTAATCATTTGACTCTTGTTGACAAATGCCCCATTAAAACTTATTATGGTTTGTTGTAATCCCATTGTGGTTTTGAAAATTTTATTTTTTTAGAGAAAGATTAACACAATTGAGTTTTAGAGAGAAATCAAAGTAAGAGAATTGAGAACATGAGCCATGGGACTAAATTATAGATTTCAAACATAAAAGACTAGTTTATAGTCATGTTCATAACTTAAGGACCAAATAGTAATTAACTTTTCCTTTGACTATGGAGTTTGTCAATTTCTAAATAATTGTACCAAACTTTAGCCCTAGAGGTATCCATGTTTAACTATGGGTGAGTATTTACCCTTTTCAATTCGTCTTGAATATTTCATTGATGATATTCAAGGACTCATATATGCTTTGAATCGGCGCTTGATTGAGCCTGAGGATGCTATATTATCCCTCGACCTCTAGTTCCTTTAAATTAGGATCTTGGTAAAAGTAAAAATAAAAATAAAAATAAGAACAAAACATGTTATCCATCAATAACCCTCCAAGTCTTTGCGTATTTATTATGCAAAGATTTTTAAAGGTTATCAACAATAAATGAGAACATTTTTTACCTTCTTCATAAGATTTCTCTGTCTCATAGGGGATTGTTGGATTCTTTATTGCCAGGTGACTTATCTTTATTTAAAAGAGGCATCTTTGGGAAGCAAAATGGTGGCTTGCATTTAATACTATAATTGAGTAGATTTCTGGGATTAGAGATGATATGAAAAATCATTCATCCAATGATGAGGGTAGAAAAATGTTTCCTTTATAACCTTAGTCGTTCTTGCCTCAATCTTTTCTCTTACTTTCTGTTGTTGAAAACCCCGAACTATTTTAGTTCTAATCCAATGAGACAAACTCATTTCCAGGTATTTTCCACCACCAGTTTCTTTCCTTTTCTACTTTAAACCAAGATATGGACCCAAAAAGAGTCAGATTTGTCTTTTAAAAAAGGATGTTGTTGTCCCTAAAAAGGGATGTCACAGAATTAGAAGAGGTGACACCCTAGCATCCATCTCTGACAAGGGGGAGATTAGCTCTCCTAGTAGAAGTCCTTCTCCTGCCATTACTAAGGAATCCCAGGAGAGAGGGAGGCTACCTCAAACCCTCGAGGATGACGTTCCTTTATTCCTTGGCATGAGAGCTCAATCTTCTTAAGGAGGAGAAACTTTAGTGAAGTCTATAAAAGAGAGTTCATCAAGGAAGTTTTTGTCTCTTGTTGCTATTAGAGGCAAGGTTGAAGAAGTGATGGAGGACTACCCCCATGATTTTTATTAACTCTCAATTTTGAAGGGCTCTGTTCCTAAGGAAACAACAGTTGGAGTAAAAAATCCTACATAAAATGATGGCAAAGGAAGTTGTACTCCCCCAATTAAGGTTGATGTAGATTTAACTTCTCTTAAAGTGATTGTGAGCTCCGCCACTCGCTATAAGATGAGGAGAGTCTACACCCTTGTGGATTCTGGTGTTCTAGTCTCAATTATAGAGATTTATATGATGGCATTTTCTCTACCTCAACTTCCAACTTTGCTAATAGAGGTCGAAGGTTGGGCCCTCTACCCGGGTTGTTCTTGAGGGAGCTGTGTTTGAGGATGCTTATGCCAACCTCACTCTTGGTCGAGCTCCCATCACTTTCCCCGCCTTTGTTGAGGAGGAGAGGCGGCTTATGGAGGTTATTATTGGTGAAAGGTAAGGCATTGAGAAAGATGGCCTTGAGGTGGTGAGACTACTAGAGAGATTCTCACCATCTCAGTTAGACATCTCAAAGATGTCTGATGAGAACTACAACCGTTATTTGGCTTTAACTAGTCAAATGGCCTTTAATGTAAAAAACCTTCTTATTCACCTTTTTCTTTAGTTCTGTGACTATTATTCCTAACACTTCTTCTTGGCAGCCTTTCATGATGTGCCCCCATTCCAAGAGGCGAAGCCTCAAGATGGCTTATTCATCGTTAAATGAGCAAATACAAGGTGTTGTTGTTCAATGCCTCTAATGACAAATTACTTTTAACCGTTTATAATCAAGTCTATACTCCTAGATAGTTTGAGGGCTGACCTTCTCGCTGCCATGAAGGAGGCCCAAAGTTCTTAGGCTCTGCTAGAGGCTTTATACAACTCTCCCGAGGATTTCTAGGAATGTTTTAGGTGATTTGTAGCTTTGACCAAGACAGTTCAGGACCAGATCTTTTTTACCATATCCAATATACATTTCTTCAATCAATCAAGAGGAATGCAAGTGGACTTTAGTGTAAAGACCCACAAAATTTACAAATTCATGACATGATGTTTGTTCATAACGAGTTGAAAATGGAGTGATATGTTTTTTGTATTGTCATGTTCCATTAATGCATTGCGTAATATCATTTATAATTTCAGCAATTAGATATCATTAGGGGACGTAGTATGTCACACACATATATAATACCCGATAGCATCATAAAAGCACATACATAGTCATTTCATTCATAACATGAAGTGTTCATATATAACATAATCCATATTCACGATTTTGAAAGTCATAATCATAAGTTTTTACAAAAGTGTCGATCGGAAGTTCATAGCCCTTACATAATTGTACAAAATGCATATTCTCTAATCACACTATTACATGATTTATCCCAAAATACGTAGGATGGAGTTTCTAAGCACCATGGCTATGAGACATCACTATTACAAATTAAGTTCAATGTAAGCATAAAAACAATCTATCATAATATAATTGGACAACAAATATCTGTATGTATATGTTGTTACTCATTTTTGGTTCCTGCACAAAAAATAAAAAAAATACATATATACAAATATATATATATATATATATATATATATATATATATATATATTCAGAAGGAATAGGATGCTGGAACGCCCATAAAATGGCTTGAAATTAGTTGAGGAGGTTCAAAAATACAAGAATTAAAATTTGAGAGTATATTATTTGTTGCTACCCAATTTTTGACCCATGTTTTGATAAATTTTTAGAAAAATCCAAAAATAGCGAAAAACATTGAAAATCCAAAAAAATACTTTTTTTTAATATATTTGCATCATTTTTAGAATTTTTAGCATCGTCTTAAAAGAATTTAAATTTTCAAAGATCATGGGAACACGTTCGACTTTTAATGCGTTATTTTTAAAAATCACCGATTTTCCTCACTCGAGACGATGTTGATAAGAAAAATCCAAAAATAAGAAAAAAAATCAAAATTAAAAAAAAAAAGTTGATGGACCAATTTTGAGGCCCAAGCAAACATTTTACCTATAAATATTAGCCTTCAACACACACAAAAGGAGGGGGCAATTTTAAAACATCAGAGAAAGACAAAAAAAAAAACCCTAACCCTAAACCCATCTCTTTTAAAGGAGCGGCGCCCCCCTCCCTTTCCTCTGATCTGCTCAAGCCGCCGCTCCCTCCCTTGAAAACATAACTCTTACCCAACAGCCGTTCATCTACCTCTGCCAAAACAAGGCACGGCCAGCCGCTGACCTAAACAAAATAGCAGCCACACCCCACGAATTTTTTTCTCTACTCTTCCCCAGCCATCTTTCCCCCCTCTGGTCATTTTTCCTTCTCATTTTCCCCCGCTGCTCACCATCTTCCTCTCCTCTCTCCCAGCCGGCTTGCCTTTCTTCTTCACCTGTAGGAGCCAGCAGCGCAGTCCACACCGGAGATTTAGCGGTCGACAGATCTTCCCTCAACAGTAACTACCCAGATCGGTCCACCGCTCTTTCGTCCTTTGCTTTTTCAGTCGCCTCCAGCTTCCCTCTCTTTGGATCTCACCGACCAGCCAGCAACAGCCCATCTCCAGCCGCACTCCCACGAGCCGGCGGTGTCCACCCTCACCTCGGAGCCGTCAGCCACCAGAAGAAGGAAGAACTGATCACAAATCTAAAATGGTAAAGAACCGACCGGAGGAAACAGATCTAAAAAAACAGAAAACAAATTAGAATCGATTGTGTTGTTGAGTCCTTGTTCTTTTACAGGTCACGGCACCGCCGCCGATGCAGAAAGGAAGAGGAGGAGGAAGCCGTTTCGGATCTCCCCTGCTGCCTGTGTTTTCGCGCCGCTAGTGATAGTGGCGCGTGGGGAGACGCGCCATTGTTCCTGTTGTCCTTTGGCTTCACAGAACTGGTCCCAGCACTATTATGGATTTTTTTGAATGGTTGTTTTGTAATTTTAGAATTGTTTAATGTAATATTTGTTTAGTTTTGAGTTTTAGTAATTTGTATTTTGTATTTTGTAAACATGGAAAAAAAGGAAAAGAAAAGAAAAGAAAAAAAATATAGTGAAAGTGTATGTGTGTGTTTTGTATTTTTTTTCTATGGATGTTTTTATTTATGATAAAATTGTCAAGAATTATTAACTTATACGTAAGTTGTATTTCTAATGTCCGATGAAAAGATAAAATTTTAAAACTTCTTTAACACGTCAAAATCACGAAGCAGCTTATCTTAGGTAGGGTGTGTTAGGGGTGCTAATACCTTCCCTAACCACTACCAGTTCCTTACCCGCGAATCTCTGACAAGACCAGTACACCCGGGTTTCCTAGTAGCCTTCCATAAATTACTAGGTGGCGACTCCAAAGAATCAAAAGCAAGAAACACACAGAGAAAAATCATCAGTCGATGCCGCGCGAGTGACGTGCGACAGAATGACGACTCCGCTGGGGAAGGTACTGTTTCTAACAATATTGGACTAAGCTTTGGGTATTTGATATGTTTAAGTTTTTGCATTTTTGTCTTGTTTTATGTTTGTTTTATCCATGCATTTTTAGAACTGTTTCATGCACCTGTATTTATTTTCGAAAGCACACACAAGCTTCTAAGTTAGGTGGTGAATTAGCAATCTGCCCTATGACTATTGGTCAGGGTTCAGATGCGTGAAAAACCCAACTCATATCTGAGTGCCTGCTTGGTAATGGTGGGTGATTAGTACTTAAAAGTGCATTTTTATCAAGGTTTTATATCATCATTTTGCACTTGAAGTATCAATAACTCCTTAACTAAAGCATGTTTTATAATAACATATCTAATAATATAAGATACCTTTAATTTATGGTAAATGTTCATCTTAAATGCAGGCCTATCACATAAATGAAAGAATTGATTGATGAGTTGAAGTACTTAAATTGAAAGGACAAAGAGATGGCCAAACTTAGAAAAGAGATGATTGGTGTAGTCCAAACTTGAACACTGTTCGGTAATCGGGTGATATCTGGAGCTGCAGATCTTGGATTTAGATCCATTTTATATGGATGGAAAGATAAGACATAGGCCTACAACTTTCATGTGGAGCCCAAGATTTAAAAAGGCCGTTTTCAAGTCCAAATTGCAGCAACAACAAAGAAGTCCGAATCTGTCCTGCAGCCCAGACACTGTTTAGTGTTCAACCCATATCTCGAGTTCTAGAAGTCCAAATGATCTCAAATGTTTACCCTGGACAGATGAGACAATTCTCTAGAACTTTCATGATTTAAGTTTGTTCAAATTATGACGTCATCAATGACGTTTTTGGCAGACAAGAAGATAAGGATTGTCACCAAGTCAAGATGTGGCCATCCACTCATCAATTAGTCAACAAATCAATAGTTCCGAATTTTGGCCTATAAAAGGAGGCATTTGCCATGTATTTAGGCATCTTGGTGTTCAGATCAAGATCATGCTCTTGCTCTCTCTTTATGTTTTGTAATGCTTAAGTTTTGCTTATATTAATTTCTTGCTTATGCTTTTCATTTCCTTCCCTTGTTTATTTATGTTTCTTTCTTTCATTATGTGTTGCTAAGTTAATTATGTCAAGGTGAAAAGGGTACACTAATGGTGTAAGAATAAGTATAATATAAACTTAACATGGACCTTAATGTTGGATACTAACATGCTTTATATTTGTTATCTTGTTCACTTTTAATACTTTGCTTGTGAAATGGTTAATCTAGATTTATGTTGTATAACACTTGGTACAACAAATACTTGGCACTTTCATAGCCCATACTGTATGGTATAACCGATACCTGAGCTATGAAAGGAACTTGATTTGTTGTTAACATAAGTTATAATCATGAATATCTGACAACATTTACAAGTATTAGCATTATTCGAATAAGATAACTAATGTAATCATGTTAACAATTTATAATCCAATTGGAACCTCCTTTGTGTGTGGTTTCCAATTGAATAAAAAAGGTTTATACTATACTTATTTGACGTACCATTAGTGGATCCTCTAACCTTGACATTTGTTGTTATCATTGTTTAATCCTTACGTTAATCTTGCAACTCAAAGTTCTCATCAACTTCTTCTTCTTCTTCTTTATTATTATTATTATTACTACTATTATTGTTGTTGTTGTTGTATTGTTGTTAACTATAATTTATACAATAAACCTCCCTGTGGTTCGACCCCGGTCTTGCCAGGTTATTTATTACTTCGACACTCCTGCACTTGGGAGAAGACATCAATCTTTTGGTCGTGTCAAGTTTTTGGCGCCTGTTCGGGAGGTAAATTCTTGTACAAATTATAGTATTTATTTTATTTTCTCTTTTCTCTTTTCTTGTATCTAACTTTGTTTCTTTTGTTTTGTTTCTTTTTCTATTGTTTTTCTTTTCTTTCTTTTATTCTCTTCCTGCATGTGCATGAGAGTGTGGTCACGTACATTAAGTGGTAGACTTTGTAGAGTATCCTCATCATTTTCAGAAAATATGGCGAAGAAGATAACCAATCGCTTCATAATGAGAATAATGAGAATATTCGGGTTAGAACACTTAGAGACCACATGAATCCCACAAGAACAAGTGCACCCTCATGCATAGTTTTTCCCCCTGATGCATCTCATTTTAATTTTAAGCCAGGCATTATTCAACTTTTACCTTCTTTTCATGGTTTAGATTTAGAAAATCCATACTTGCATTTAAGGGAATTTGAGGAGGTCTCAGAACACCTATAATGACTCAAATTGTAGCATGAACACCATTAGGTTAAAGCTTTTTCCTTTTTCATTAAAAGATAAAGCTAAAACATGGCTACAAAATTTGAGACCTGGATCCATTCGTGCGTGGGATGATATGCAACAACAATTTTTAAAGAAGTTTTTTCCATCTCACAGAACAAACTCTTTCAAAAGACAAATAATCACTTTCTCTCAAAAACCAGGAGAAACATTTTACCAATGTTGGGATAGATATCGAGACTTGCTTAATACTTGCCCCCATCATGGTTTTGAAACATGGAGATTAGTTTCACATTTTTATGAAGGGTTAACTCCTAGAGATAGGCAAATGGTTGAATTAATGTGCAATGGAACTTTTAAGGATAAAGACCCCAATGAAGCCATGGAATACCTAGACTTGCTAGCTGAAAATGCACAAAAATTGGGACACTACGGGGAACTTATGAGGCACCAAGTAAAACCCAACCTCATACATCTAGTGGAGGTATGTACAACCTTAGGGGAAGATCATGACCTCCAAGCCAAGTTTGCATCTTTAGCTAAAAAAGTCGAGGCATTAGAATTAAAAAAGAGTGGTCAACTAAAACTGTTCAAGACATTGTGTGTCAAATCTGTGAAACCAATGAACATTCAACCCATGACTGTCCAACTTTGCCCTCTTTTAGGGAATGTCTCCATGAACAAGCCCATGCATTAAACAGTTTCCAAAGGCCCAATCATAACCCATACTCGCAAACATACAACCCTGGTTGGAGAAATCACCCAAATTTCAATTGGAAGAGTGATAACAATATTGCACAAACTTCACAACCACCGTTTCAAGCACACCATAATTTCCAAAATTCTCATGGATATGCACCTCCTTATGCTCCCCCTCCTAGAAGAAATCTTGAGGAAACATTGCATGCATTCATGGAAAAGCAAGAGGCAATTAACACTCAACTTGCTCAAAGCATGACAGATCTTAAAGATACTCTTGCAAAGTTCACAGGCGCTCTTAGTTTCCAAGAGAAAGGTAAGTTTCCATCTCAACCTCAGCAAAATCCAAAGGGGCAATACAATGCGAATGCAAGTAGTTCGGGAAGCCAGCACATGGATCACGTAAAATCAGTCATCACTCTTCGCAGTGGTAAGGTTATTGAAAAACCCATTCTTGAACCTTGTGAGAATGATGATGAGTCAATCTCTGAGGGTAAGGAAGGGGTTGAATCTGATCATTGCAAAGAAAAGACTGATCCTCCGCCAGCACTTCCATTTCCTCATGCCATGACCAAACAAAGGAAAGTCAATCACAACTCTGAAATCTTTGAAACTTTCAAACAGGTAAGGATCAATATACCTTTGTTGGATGCTATTAAACAGGTTCCTTCTTATGCTAAATTTTTGAAAGATCTGTGCACTGTGAAGAGAAAACTGAATGTGAAAAAGCAAGCCTTTTTAGCCGAACAAGTAAGTGCCATTCTTAAGAACAATAATGCTTTGAAATATAAAGACCCTGGTTGTCCTACAATTTCATGCTTTATTGGAGAACATAAAATTGAAAGAGCCTTACTAGATCTTGGAGCTAGTGTGAATTTACTTCCATATTCAGTTTTTCAAAGTCTCAATCTAGGTGAGTTAAAACCAACTCACGTAACTCTTTTACTTGCCGATAGATCTGTAAAAGTGCCTAGAGGAATAATTGAAGATGTGTTAGTACAAGTCGATAAATTCATTTACCCTGTGGATTTTATTGTCTTGGACACACAACCTATTGAAGCATGTAATTCATTTCCTGTTATTTTAGGACGTCCGTTTCTTGCAACTTCTAATGCATTGATTAATTGTAGGAATGGACTGATGAAGCTATCTTTTGGAAACATGACATTGGAGATGAATATTTTCAACATTTGCAAGCATCCTGGAGATGATAATGATTTACAAGAAGTAGATTCTATTGAAGAATTAGTTTATGATCAACTTGAATCTACTTTGAGTAATCCCGAGCTTGATGAATTTGAAGATTTGCAAATGACTTATTCTCAGGAAGAAATCACGGATGAAAAGGGCATTGAAAATGTTGATGCGAATCTTTTGTCAAGAGTGACAACAAATTCAATATCTGACATCACACCAACCGATGATTACTTTCCTGACAAATCCTTACTTTCTCTTAGTTCAATGCCTCAGTTTGCTAAAAATATCAATTTCCTTGCCTCAGGTGATTTGCCAAATCATTGGAGTACCGAAGACAAAGGTAAGTTTTTGAACGAAGTGAAGAAATTTTATTGGGATGACCCTTACTTATTCGAATATTGTCCTGATCAAATATTTCGAAGATGCATTCCTGACAATGAGGTAAGTAATGTCATTAAACTTTGTCATTCTGAAGCGTGTGGGAGTCATTTCTCGTCAAAAAAGACAGTTGCGAAAATTTTACAAAATGAATTTTATTGGCCCACCATGTTCAAGGACACACATGCATTCTGCAAGACTTGTGAAAATTGTCAAAAAGTTGATACTGGTCAAAAAGTTTTGCTTTATAATTCTCGACTCCATTTATGTCCTGGAAAGCTAAGATCAAGATGGAGCGGTCCATTTATTGAGAAACATGTGTATCCTTATGGGGCCTTTGATATTGAGAATCCAAAGAATGACAATGTTCCTAATGGAAATGGACATCGTTTGAAAGCTTATTTTGATAATTTTCCTAGTGAAAATGAATCCATTGGTTTGAATGATCCTATAGATAAAGGTTGAGTATTTTGTTTTTCTCACATTTTTTTTTTGTGTTTCTTTTTGGTGTGAATTTTGTTTTGTTAGTCTCTCTCACCCCGGTCAAATGGCGGATAACGGTACTCGTGACTTGATCGGTTCTTTCGATTTCCCATAATAAGCGATATCTGTATATATTTGTGCAATTCTTTGCTCTTTCTCCCTTCTTTGACTCTCTTCTCCAATTCTCATTTGAAAATGAACACCACTCTTGAAAAATTGAAAAAGTACTTTCCCGCTCCGCCTCGGAATGCGATTACAAAAATTTTGCAGTGCTAGGTGTGCAAGATTGAGGTTGTTAATGAATCATGGAATTCCCTGAAGATATTCATTGGCTGATTGAAGCAAAGGTCCGATTATCGGTGAGTCCTCTAATTCTTTCATTTCACACATGCCCGGAAGGTAAAAGCACTTTTGCAAAGAAACGTCGTGCAAAACGACCGAAAGTCTATCCGCAGATGTGCCGGATGGACTTGTAATGCAACATGTCGTTCTTTAGGAATGGTATCTATAAACCGTGAAGATAAAATACAATTCATTAAGGATGGCCTGAGTAAGGGGTCTTTAGATAATCTTCTATTGACCCTTGAGACGCATCCTAGTGAAGATGTGCATCGTGCAATTCATGATTTATGGCCCCATTTCCATAAAGAACATGATCGACTTAGTCTTGGGAATCTGACTAAAAAAGACCCTGTTTGCCAGTTTTTAAGAAAACTGGATGGGAAGCCTATCCCCGACCCATAGAGGGCGTTTAAGCCGTTCTTGGACGTAAAACCAAGGGAAGATGTAAGCCACAATCACAACTACCTGTACATACACATGCTTTTCAAAATAAATAAATAAATAAATACATAAAGAGAGAAAGAGTGTGTGAGACTCCAGCTGGCCTATATCTAGGTGATATGATTGCATTTTCAAATCCTCATCTATAAAATCTTCTCTTCCTTCCCCTCATTTCTACTCAACCCTTACATTAGAGCAGATATAGAAGTGTGTAGAAATGGCAGGTCCCTCAAGTTATCACATAAAAAATATTTGTGTTTTGGTGGATCCAAATCCCCGGGAAGGAAATAGCTTTTTTTGGAAGCAAACAAATCATCTTGGTCGGTACTAGCCGAGAAAAAGATTCATTTAGTGTATGGGGAGGCAACCTTGGGTTAATGGGGGGGTGTGGCAATAGCTGCATTTTTAGGAGGTAGTCAAGTTTTGGGGGGTCGTCCCCGAAGCTTTAACAAAAGGGGACATCATTGGAAGAACAATTGGAGAGGAACTACAGGTCTCCACAATGTTTGATCGAATGAATACAATGTTTAACCATGCTGATGCCTTCATTGCCTTACCAGGTGGTTTGGGCACATTGGAAGAGATCTTTCATATTTCCTCTTGGGCTCAACTTCACATTCACCATAAACCTATAGGTTTGCTCAATGTTAATGGTTTTTATGATAATTTGTTGTCTTTTCTTGATCAAGCTGTGGAACAGGAATTTCTAACATCTTCAGCACGACAAATCATAATCTCTGCTGCTATTGTTGAGCAATTGATCGACAAACTACAATCTTTCACCCTTGTAATTGATCCTTCCATGAGTCGCATCAATTGGTCAACTACAGAAAGCCGTAAAAAGCTTAGATTGGATTTGAGCCTTCGTTTGTGAATCCTTGTGTTTTTTTAGTTTTATTATTAGCATATTATTTTGTTTTGTTATTTCTTATATTTGTTTAAGTGTGTTTCAGGTTTGTCAGTGTTCGTTGTTTCAGGTGATGTCTTCTATACTCTATCTTTCTACCTTAAGGATATTGAGGACAATGTCTCGTTTTGGTTGGGGGGAGAGGGTAGTAGTATATATATAAAAAAAAAAAAACCATTTGGCTAAACTGTTCTTACTAGGATGGCAGAGTAAGGGGGAATTTTATTGACTCTTGAGACGCATCTTAGTAAACATTTTCTAATGGTCATTTGCAATATTCATAACAAGGCCTATTAGAATACTTCTTGAAATATTCAGGTTTACAAACTCTCGCATTCTTATCACATGATTCTGCTCATATACTCATTTAACAAGTATTCTTAAACCTTCATTTTCACACACACACTTTAACATATGATTGTGGGTTGCACATTGGATTATTACATTATTTATGTTCTTTTGTTAAAGGTAACAACTAAGGGATAGGGATAGTCTATAATTTGCAAAAAAAAAACAAAAAAATAAAAAAAACAAAAAACAAAAAACAAAAAAATAAAAAAATAAAAAAAAATGATGATAATAAAAACATAGATAAGTTTGATTTCGTAGCCTCCCTAACCTAAGCAATTAAGCCCGAAGGGGTGTTTTAACACCTAATACCCTAAAGTCAACTGACTTGGGAGCTATTGGCCTAAAGCTTATTACATGGGTTAAGGAGAAAAGCTTAAGGGAATCAAACATTGCACTATCTACGTATCTGCAACCCGAGTTACTAAGCTCGTAGGGGTGTCTCAACACCTAATGCCCTAAGACCAACTGGTCTGGGAGTCATTAGCTGAAAGCTCGTTACATGGGTTAAAGATGCATTGTGTTTTAAGTATATGTATATATATTGAAAAAGAAAGAAAAAAAGAAGAAGAAGAAGATAATAATCCCAACCCAAGGAAGTTAACCTTAAACATTAGAACAGAATATTGTTTTCTTCCAATAAAAGCCCCATCATCTATGTTTTCATACATTGAGCACATAAAAAGGAAGGTTTATTAATATTTTGTTTAAGAGGTATTGAGCAGATATATAAATTTAAAGAGAGTTTGTTTATCTGGATAGATTAATAGAAGTTGAATGATGAATGCCTTGCTTTGTGGAATTTGCAAATAGTTTTTCTATTTTAACGCTTTGATTACTAGGGACTAGTAATAAGCTGGTTGGGGGGTGTGATTAGTACTTAAAAGTGCATTTTTATCAAGGTTTTATATCATCATTTTGCACTTGAAGTATCAATAACTCCTTAACTAAAGCATGTTTTATAATAACGTATCTAATAATATAAGATACCTTTAATTTATGGTAAATGTTCATCTTAAATGCAGGCCTATCACATAAATGAAAGAATTGATTGATGAGTTGAAGTACTTAAATTGAAAGGACAAAGAGATGGTCAAACTTAGAAAAGAGATGATTGGTGTAGTCCAAACTTGAACACTGTTCGGTAATCGGGTGATATCTTGAGCTGCAGATCTTGGATTTAGGTCCATGTTATATGGATGGAAAGATAAGACATAGGCCTACAACTTTCATGTGGAGCCCAAGATTTAGAAAGGCCGTTTTCAAGTCCAAATTGCAGCAACAACAAAGAAGTCCGAATCTGTCCTGCAGCCCAGACACTGTTTAGTGTTCAGCCCATATCTCGAGTTCTAGAAGTCCAAATGATCTCAAATTTTTACCCTGGACAGATGAGACAATTCTCTAGAACTTTCATGATTTAAGTTTGTTCAAATTATGACGTCATTAATGACGTTTTTGGCAGACAAGAAGATAAGGATTGTCACCAAGTCAAGATGTGGCCACCCACTCATCAATTAGTCAACAAATCAATAGTTCCGAATTTTGGCCTATAAAAGGAGGCATTTGCCATGTATTTAGGCATCTTGGTGTTCAGATCAAGATCATGCTCTTGCTCTCTCTTTATGTTTTGTAATGCTTAAGTTTTGCTTATATTAATTTCTTGCTTATGCTTTTCATTTCCTTCCCTTGTTTATTTATGTTTCTTTCTTTCATTATGTGTTGCTAAGTTAATTATGTCAAGGTGAAAAGGGTACACTAATGGTGTAAGAATAAGTATAATATAAATTTAACATGGACCTTAATGTTGGATACTAACATGCTTTATATTTGTTATCTTGTTCACTTTTAATACTTTGCTTGTGAAATGGTTAATCTAGATTTATGTTGTATAACACTTGGTACAACAAATACTTGGCACTTTCATAGCCCATCCCGTATGGTATAACCGACACTGAGCTATGAAAGGAACTTGATTTGTTGTTAACATAAGTTATAATCATGAATGTCTGACAACATTTACAAGTATTAGCATTATTCGAATAAGATAACTAATGTAATCATGTTAACAATTTATAATCCGATTGGAACCTCCTTTGTGTGTGGTTTCCAATTGAATAAAAAAGGTTTATACTATACTTGTTTAACGTACCATTAGTGGATCCTCTAACCTTGACATTTGTTGTTATCATTGTTTAATCCTTACGTTAATCTTGCAACTCAAAGTTCTCATCAACTTCTTCTTCTTCTTCTTTATTATTATTATTATTACTACTATTATTGTTGTTGTTATTGTATTGTTGTTAACTATAATTTATACAATAAACCTCCCTGTGGTTCGACCCCGGTCTTGCCGGGTTATTTATTACTTCGACACTCCTGCACTTGGGAGAAGACATCAATCTTTTGGTCGTGTCAGTGGCTATACGTATCTTAACCATTTCTTGCAACGCCCCTATACTGTCTTTACGAAGATCGTCACTAGGCAGATATGAGACCATTTTGAGACCAGGTAGAAAACCTACCCATATTCACATAATGAATAGAACCTATCCTTAGGTTATATGTGCTATCGTTGTTTGCATCAGGGCAAACCCTTCTTGAAGGATCTTGAACTCAAGATTTATGGGTGACATAATGGCCGTCACTCAGAAAATTTTCATTATAGAGTTTGGGCAAGAATCATGATTCATGTTTTATCATATAAGAGTTACGACCATATGTCACCCCTCAAAGGGCGAGTTCATCATGTAGATTATATGCTCATACATTTGTCATACATGCACTAGGATGAAAAGTTGGTTCCCTCACCCGAGGTCTTCTTTACTGGATTGTGAAAAGTTGGGAAACAAAGAATGGGGTTCGATAAGAGGGTTATTGTCTAAAGGGAATTGAGGCATCAAACTTCAACGTAGCAGAGCTCTCTTTGCAGAGATCTGTTTGTGGATCTGCTAGTGGGGAATCCAAGAAGGAATACAGTAGTTTCAGAACATCTTTGATTTTTCTCCTACCAGTGTCAGAATTAAAACGACGAAGTAGAGAGAAAAGACATGCCTAGACTGAAAACCTTGAAGAAGACTGAAACTTCAACAGAGCAGAACTCCCTCTATTGGTGTTTGTTTGTTACACCACCAGTGAGGAATCAAAGAGGAGACAAAAGAGTTTCAAATTCATTAGTTTCTCTTCTAGTAGAGATAATGCATGATTCCACGCGTTGGCAATGGTAGTGTTGTGCGCTACCAAGATTACCTAGCTGTTGGGAGGTTCTAACAATCCTCAAACAACCATAACAACATTAGAGGATTGACATCATGTTGCTGTAAGGATTGCCGAAGGAATTGAACAAGCTATGAAGAGAGGAAAGATTGAAGGATTTACCATGGATTCCAGAACAGTTATGAGAGTTGAATCAGAAGATGACTCTCAATTGAGAAACCTCAGTTATTTTTCCTAGCCAGGTCTTGCCATAACATCAATTGCTCAAATGTCTTTGCCAAGATTGACATCCCTCTGCCACTCAAGTTTGTTTACCAGCATCTGCCAGATTCTAGACTTGTTGCCTCGACTCCGTTAAATCACATGCAACCACTATTTCCTAGGTGGTACAATCCAGACGAGATGTGAATATCATTGTGGGTTCCTCAGCCATTTCAATTGAACAGTTGAAAGAAATTCAAGAATCGAGACCAGATGATGGTGAGCAAGAAGCGAGTTGAGTTTGTGAAAGATGATGTCATCGGCCATATTGTCACCAGAACATCCTCAGATTGACAAAAGATCGAAAATGCTTGGCAAAGCACAAATATTGCTAGAAAAGTTGATCCAAGAATGGTGCTGAATTGTCAATCATTTCGTTGTGGAATTTTGCCATTTTGCATTTTGTTTTAGGGTCACATCTCATCCTTGAACGAAACATGTCTTTTCTTTGGCTTCCTGTTGTTTTGAAATCAAGAGATGCTTCTTTCAAAGGGTATTTTGACAAAATATTTTGATCAAACTCCAACATGCAAAATTAAGGCTAGTCAATCCTAAAAGATTAAAAGTATTTTGATTGTAGAAATGACCTCGATATTTGTTAAAATGGCAAGATAAACAATATGAGGTGACCAAACAAATTTTGAGCTCACACATGAAATTGAACCACCCACAATGTAGCTAAATTTTAGCAGTATGCATAATAACATATAGTGGATTCGGTAGTTATGGACTCGCGAATCATGATTCTTACAAGTCTAAATCATTACACTGGATGAGGTTAAAATTTATTGGTTCTAACCGACCTTGCTTGAAATGAGAAAAGGCCATCTTTGTTCATTCCTTCGCTTTCTAAAAATATTTATCCCTTGCAATCCCCATTTGAGCCTGATAGAATATTTCTTTTCAAAAAAAACCCTGACTAGGATCACACCCCACACTGGGGGCAAATAAGAGATTTTTGTTAGCAAAGATGAAGACAATGTTAGAATCAATGGATAAGGGGAAGGCTAAGAACAAAAGTCCAATGATTGGAAAAAGTCTAAAAGAAAAAGACATAGACTAGGGGCATGTGAGAAAAACTTTGAGGAAGGATACGAAAAAAAAAAAAGAAAAGAAGAGAGAGAGTTGAAATTGCCAAAACTTAAAGGCAAGTCAAAGGAAGGAGAACGCCTATCAAGTCTAGAAAGAGCAAAGAGGTTTTAATTAAGAAAAGATGTGGCATACGCCAAAAGTCAATACCAAAAAAAAATAATACTAAGTTACAAACATTGTCTTTTGGTATCAATGATAAAGCCTCTAATGATTAGATTGATTATTCATCAAGGAAGAAGTTGGATTTGCTTTATGACCTAGGTTAAGAGAATTCTGATATTTGAGGTTAATAAGGTTATATGTCACTTTCCCTACAAAGACAACAAGAGAAAGAGAATTGATGAATAGTTGATGTTGATCCTAAGTCTTTGAAACCCTCAAACACCTTTTTGAGCTTATGAATTTCCTTTCTTTCATAATCATGGACCATAGCTCGCATTACGTGCTTTTAAAAGCCCTTTTTTGATCAAGTAAGCAATCCGAACCAATAAATGACGCTCTCAAAACTGGAAGAGCTTTTCTATAAGGGTCGTGACTTCATGAATTAAGCTACTGGTTATTATGCATGTTGATAAAATAAATGCTAAGAAAAGAAACAACCTGTCTTGATAAAGCCTGAGCATCTTGTTTTTGAAATTCACAAAAATGTCACCTCATCACGGACCAACAAAAGATATACCCAAAATCGAGTTTAAAGTGGATACAAAGAACCATGAAAAAAAAAGCCATTTTAATCTTGCAACGAGTCAATTTCTGTTTTCAAAATACAAGACAACGAAAGGATTACTACGTTGAATGACATGTGTTGGGTTTTTGGCCAAAAAGCTTGATTTTTAAAAGATTTTTTTCCAAAACTAATATCTCTTTGATTTCATTTCAACAATTAGACTTGAATAGACATGATCTTTGAAGTATAGGATTTGATTCCAGAACAAGAAAGATTGTCGAACAAAGAAGAACATTGATTAAGTCTGTGGAATCCTTGACATGAAATGACATCAACTCTTCTCAACACTCTTTGAAAAGTTGAGACACCTTGGGGCAATACAGTGGACCCTGAGAAGAAAAACAAATAGTATTCAGCTCAGCTGAGGGGCAAAGAAAGATGATTAAATGAAGAATCGGTGAACGGGAGACAATATGTTTTAAAGAAAGATAATCAATGAACGAGCACATTCAGATCACACCGGGGGCAATATTGTTCAAAGATAGTCAAGATCTAGTGAATTCTAGCAGCAAATGAGAGTGGTGTTGCACTTGAAGGACATCTTTATCTGGGTTTAACTTCTTAAACATGGTTATCAACCGATGTGGACACACGATTGAATCTAAATGAATGTCGAAAAGACGCACACAACTAAGACTGATTGTGGAACAATGTTACACTTAAATGACATCTTCATATCTTCATCTGGGGTTATCCTTTGAAACATGGCTATAACATATGTTATCGCATAGTTGCATTTGAATGAATGTCAGAAAGATGCACACCACTAAGACTGACTGTGGGACCATATGTTTTGAATCTCAAAGGCGCACTTCACAGCATGAATATGGGTGATAAATTGGACATCATTGAATCATGGTTGTGACCTTGAAATAGGAAGAAGATGAGATAAACCTTGCTGTTAGGAAAATCTCAAAGAAATGAGAAGATCAACCTTGTCATCATGAGTAGTCTTCAGGTCAACCCTGCAATCAGGAAGCACTAAGTTTTCCAACCTTGTCATCAAGAAAAATCCGGTTAATTTCAGTCATCAGGAAAGATAAATGTCAACCTTGCAATTAGGAAGGACAGATGTCAGTCCTGCAAAAACATAAAAAGAAAGAAAGCATCAAGTGAAAAGTTTAATCAAACCTTATCATCAAGAAGAAAAATGAGAAGAACCTTACCATTAGGAAAATTCTCAAAACAAGAGAAGAAAGTTCAAACCCTGCCATCAGGAAGAACACACAGGATATTGGTTCTGGTTAAAAGGGATCACCGGACGGGATCTCAGGTTAGCCTAACCACACAAATTTTGGTTCTGGTTAAAGGGGATCCCCGGACGGGATCTCAGGTTAGCCCAACCACATGCAGATTTTGGTTCTGGTTAAAGGGGATCGCCGGACGGGATCTCAGGTTAGCCCAACCACACAGGTTTTGGTTCTGGTTAAAGTGGATCGCCGGACGAGATCTCAGGTTAGCCCAACCACACACAGGATATTGGTTCTGGTTAAAGGGGATCACCGAATGGGATCTCAGGTTAGCCCAACCACACACAGGATATTGGTTCTGGTTCAAGGAGATCGCTAGATGGGATCTCAGGTTAAAAAAAAAAGAGAGAAAGAAAGAAAGGAGAAAAAGAAAGGAGAACGAAAAGGAAAGAAACATTTTAAAAAAAGGGGGTCTTTAGATGAGTGGATATTGAGCAAGTTAGGAAGACAAAAAGACAAGTTTTCTTTACTAAGCTTACTATGCAAAACATTGAGGAGTTTTGCTTCGTAAGCATTGTAAAGAGGGGACATCTGTTACTACCCAATTTTTGACCCATGTTTTGATAAATTTTTAGAAAAATCCAAAAATAGCGAAAAACATTGAAAATCCAAAAAAATGCTTTTTTTAATATATTTGCATCATTTTTAGAATTTTTAGCATTGTCTTAAAAGAATTTAAATTTTCAAAGATCATGGGAACACGTTTGACTTTTAACGCATTATTTTTAAAAATCACCGATTTTCCTCACTCGAGACGATGTTGATAAGAAAAATCAAAAAAATAAGAAAAAATCAAAATTTTAAAAAAAAGTTGATGCACCAATTTTGAGGCCCAAGCAAACATTTTACCTATAAATAGTAGCCTTCAACACACACAAAAGGAGGGGGCAATTTTAAAACATCAGAGAAAGACAAAAAAAAACCCTAACCCTAAACCCATCTCTTTCAAAGGAGCGGCGCCCCCCTCCCTTTCCTCTGATCTGCTCAAGCCGCCGCTCCCTCCCTTGAAAACAAAACTCTTACCCAACAGCTGTTCATCTACCTCTGCCAAAAGAAGGCACGGCCAGCCGCTGACCTAAACAAAATAGCAGCCACACCCCACGGATTTTTTTCTCTACTCTTCCCCGGCCATCTTTCCCCCCTCTGGCCATTTTTCCTTCTCATTTTCCCCCGCTACTCACCATCTTCCTCTCCTCTCTCCCAGCCGGTTTGCCTTTCTTATTCACCCGTAGGAGCCGGCGGGCCAGTCCACCACAAAGCGTGGCCCGTCCACCGGAGATCTAGCGGCCGACAGATCTTCCCTCAAGAGTAACAACCCAGATCGGTCCATCGCTCCTTCGTCCTCTACTTTTTCAGTCGCCTCCAGCATTCCCTCTCTCAGGATCTCACCGACCGGCCAGCAGCAGCCCATCTCCAGCCGCACGCCCACGAGCCAGCGGCGTCCACCCTCACCTCGGAGCCTTCAGCCACCAGAAGGAGGAAGAACTGATCACAGATCTAAAATGGTAAAGAACCGACCAGAGGAAACAGATCTAAAAAAACAGAAAACAAATTAGAATCGACTGTGTTGTTGCATCCTTGTTGTTTTACAGGTCACGGCGCCGCTGCCGGTGCAGAAAGGAAGAGGAGGAGGAAGCTGTTTTGGATCTCCCCTGCTGCCTGCGTTTTCACGGCGGCGCATGAATCCACGCGTCGCCAATGACGGTGGCGCATGGGGAGACGCGCCGCCACTATTCCTGTTGTCCTTTGGCTTCACAGAACTGGTCCCAACACTGTTATGGATTTTTTTGAATGGCTGTTTTGTAATTTTAGAATTGTTTAATATAATATTTGTTTAGTTTTGAGTTTTTGTAATTTGTATTTTGTAAACATGGAAAAAAAAAGGAAAAGAAAAGAAAAGAAAAAAAATATAGTGAAAGTGTATGTGTGTTTTGTATATTTTTTTATGGATGTTTTTATTTATGATAAAATTGCAAAGATTAAAGAAGAATTTAATATTTTGATTGGATCACAGTCAATAATTATTAACTTATACGTAAGTTGTATTTTTAATATCCGATGAAAAGTGTTGTTACTCAATTTTGGACCCCAAGTGCTGGAGACGGTGTATACCTCTTTTGAACAGAGTGTAGAAGTTTAGCTCATATTCACCAGAAGATTGACAAAAGCACAGAAAGAAATATTTTGTTTGAGTTGTTTTCGCTCTTTTTTTATCCTTCCCCTTTACTACCAAAATCATCAGGTTTTCTTAGGTTGATCAGGAGTCTTCATAATGCTAAATTCGTTCTTTTTTATCTAGTCTTTAAGGTTGAATAAACCCCTCAGAATTTGCACTAAAAAAATAGTTATGCTGCTGTCGCAATTTTTTTGTTTCAACTTAGGCTCTAATTCTAACTCAGTTTTGTACGATATCTGACCATCCTAGGTATATTTTGTCACTCATTACATGTTGAAAAATTGACGTACACCTTTATTAGGTCCTAGGGATCATTGTTCTTAGAGCAGATTCTCAGTCAGATTTGGATGCTCAGTATTGTCAGATCAAGAACTTTTTTGACTAACTAGATTACTACCAGTTTCTGTTATGTAAAAAGATTTTATCTCACTTCAACTCCTTCATCAAAGTTATAGTCCTAGACATGTAGATGAATTTGAGCTTTTGAATCACTTGATTTCGTTATCAGAGGCTCAAGATGTTCCCGTTTGAATATCTAACGTGAAGGTAGAGAATTCTGCCGCGAGAAGGATATTGACCCGAGTCTGCACTAAAAAAACTCTATTTTTGGCCTGGTTTTTGTGATTTTTGTTCTTAGTTCATACTCTCAGTCATATCAGAATTCTCAGCATTTCGTCAGTTTTTGAGTTAGACCCGGAGATCCCTTTCGACCACCCAAATTACGGCTAGATTCTGTTCTGTAAAAAGATTTTATCTCACTTCAACTTCTGCATCAAAGTTTTAGTTCTAGACGCATAGATGAATTTGGGCTTTTGAATCACTTGATTTCGATATCAGAAGCTCAAGATATTCCCATTTGAATATCTAACGTGAGGGCAGAAAATTCTGCATTCCCATTTGAATATCTAACGTGAGGGCAGAAAATTCTGCATTCCCATTTGAATATCTAACGTGAGGGCGAAAAATTCCGCGCAGGGAAGGATATAGCCCAAGTTCGCGGGATTGATTCGAAGGATTTTTTTTGGACCAAAGACTGAATCAAAAAGTGTTAAAATGAGGGATTGAATTGAAGAATGATATTCAAAGCTGGAGAGGGGTTTGGATCATCATAAATGACAGGATTTTTACCACACCGAATGAGGAAAATAGGACCTTGCAGCTGCACCCTCTAGCTGATTTCTTTCTTTTTTTCTCTGCTGTTTTCTTTTCTCATCACGCCTGATTTTTGGAGCTGAAGACCACGTTTTTGTTGCCTCATTTCAAAGGGAGCAGCTGGCCCTATGGAAGGAAAGAAAAGAGCCACACCATCCTCTAAAACTGGAAAGAAATCAGACGTAAAGCACCAACATAAAATCAGAATATTGCAGTTTCCTTTTTGCGTTTTTTTATTGCAAATCAGTAGGGATTTGCATCCTAAGATTAATGCATTGAATCCTTTCTAAATAGAGACATATTTAGGCTATATATAAGCCCTTCTAATGACCTAACAGAGGCGGCAAAAAGAGAGCAGAAAACAGCAAAGAGGGCAGAAAATAAGTGAAAAAACGCAGAAAAAAAAGAGCATAAAAAGAGGAAAAAAACGCAAGAGAGGCAGAGTAAAAAAAATGCAGTAAATAGAGGGAGTTCCTTTCTTGCATTCTGGTGTTATTGTGAGGAAGGAGGAGAGAAAAAAGACAAGACAGAGAGGGAGATTTGCTGCTAAACCTTGACAGCGACGTTCGCTTGGTTTTCCATTTCATCTTCTGCAGAAAACAAACGTTGAGACCTGCAGGTATAAGTCTTAACTTTCTCCTCCTTTGCTGCCTTTAAATCTGTTGTGTTGACATTTTAAAAACCCGTTTTGTCTTGCTTTGCACATTCGTTTTCATTTTTAGACTACAATGAACGCTTGCCTTTTGTTGTTCCTGACGTTTAAAAACTCGTTTCTTTTTCTTCTTTTCTTTCTTTTTTGGTTCATAAGGAACCGTGGGGGGGGGTCATTGTTTCTTCATCATCGGCTCCCTTTTTGCTTCGTTTTTTCCCGCTTCTTGAGAGATTAGCCGCCATGGTTTTGTTTTTCCTATATACATGAATAAAGCATGCTTTCCGGTTCTGCTTTGTTTCTCTCTGTTGGCGTTGGGAAATGAATAAGGCAGTTTGTTTTTAAGGTGAGGAAATAATGGGGTTGTGAGGCACGGACATAGGGGTTGATTTCAAAATTTCAGTTTTAAAACTGTGGCTCCCTCATGCATACGGTTTTATTCCTTTCCAGTTACAAAATTTTAAGTTGATTTGGCTTTGAAGGATTTTTGTTATGAATTGTTTCAAGCTTCTTGTAATTCTTATAATATGTATGATGGCTTGCTACTTTCCATTTTGATGTTTACGTCTAATTGTGATGTTGGCGTTTCGACAAGAATATAAAAAAATATTTTCTTGTGTGTTGCATACGGCCAATACCCTAACATGTTTTGAACGTTTTTTTTATATAAAAAAAATTGAAAGTTTTTGAAAAATGTGTTTTCGCATGGATTTCTTAAACACAAAAATTATTTTCTTGCATTTCTGAATTTTACAACATGTTTGTAAAACTCCAAAGGGTGTTGGCCAATATTTCAAAAAATATAAAAATCTTATTTTGTGGAGAAATCATCTAGTATTCACCATTAATGTTTGGATAAAGAAATCCCAAAGGGATGAATATCCAAAATATTTAATGGGAATAACTTATTATTATTCACTGTTAATATTTGGATAAAGAAACCTTAAGTGGTAAATATCCAAAATAATTTTCTAGGGATAATAAGTCATCACACATCCTTGAAAGAAGCCTTGATTATAATCGAGGACATTTCATTTTTTTACTTCACGGTTTACAAGCCGTGAGAGTATAAAACACTAAGGCAAAAATAGGCTTTTAAAGCACCCTAGATTTCTAAATTTTTGTCCCTCCTCCTTGCGATTTACGAGTCGCAAACTCTTGAAATACCAAGGGAAAAATAAGCTTTTAAAGCACATGGAATCTCATTGGATTTCTATCTTAATAAATTTAGTTAGAATCAAACTTAGAAAAACTGATGGAATTAGAAAACACCAACACCATAGCAATTATAAGACAAACCAAACACCAAGCAGCTTACCTTAAGTATGGCGTACTAGGGGTCCTAATACCTTTCCTTTACGCAACCAGTCCCTTGCCTTAGAATCTCTGAAAGACCAGTTAGGTTTCCTAGTGACCATAATAGTAGGTGGGGACTCCTCTTTTACACAAACAAAACATAAAAACCCCGGAAATCAATCAAGGATCGCCGTAACGCCGCGCTCTGCTTACGAGGGTGCGACAGGATGGCGACTCCACTGGGGACCCTAGGACTAAGCTTGGTAATTTGTTTGTTTATGTTATGTATTGTTGGTTTTTGTTTTTTGTTTTTTTTTTGTGAATGATACTTTGTTTAAAAGCTTTAGCATGCATCTTTACATTCTGTCATACATGATATAGTCATTCATCACTTTATTATTATTATCTTTTTTAGGGCACACACATTAAATTTTAAGTTACGTGGGGGACTAGCAGCTTGCCTTATGACTTGAGTCAAGGTTTAAGTTTGTGTAAACCCTAACTCTTTACTGAGTATTTAGACTGATAGTGATTGGTACACGTGTCATCTCACTATCTGCTGAACCCCTATATTGCCTTTACGAGGGTGATCACTGGGACAGCAAGAGACCCTTTTTAGAGACCAAATAGTAAACCTACCTTATGTCTCACGTTAAGGAACTAGAACCTATCCTTAAGGTGTATGCTCCATAATATCTTTTGCATCAAAACAAGTCTAACCCCAAGGCACTTGTGAACGAAATGGCCACCATTGCTAAATTTTCCATCATAGAATATGGGACAAATTTTGAACTGTCACAATTGACTGAAGGAGACTACCTTAGAAGCGATGCTAAGAAACTGTCACCAATCAAGAACCTGAATTGCATTATGAATGAGGTGAACAAGTTAACGACTCACTTTCAGAATGTGGATAAGGATGCATTTTTTAATAAAGACGGACGTTTGAGGGAAATTGCAAGGGTAGAAGTTTTAAGCCTAGTTGTGCAAGCCATAGTTCATTTTTGGGATCCAGACTACCGGTGTTTTTCTTTTGGAAGCATAGACCTATGTCCCACTATGGAGGAATATGGGATGTTGACTAAGTTTCCAAACAATCTGTATTGGATTTTTTTGCCTTTGAGATCTGACAAGATCATCCCCGAACTGTCAAAACTGCTCAGAATCTCCAACTTGGAAAAATTTTTAGAAAAGAATGCTATCGGTCTGAAATGGAGGATGCTAGAAATTGAACCGGAAAAGAAGTCAGGATTAGAAAAAGAGAGATTGATTGCCTTGGGCATATTTGGCCTTGTGTTGTTCCCAAGTCAGACGGGTTTAGTGAGTTTGGAGGCCACTGTTGCTTATGTAGAGTATGAGAATACACAAATCAATCCAATGGCTGCTATTTTAGCTGAAACCATCTTGACGTTTAATCATTGTAGGAGGACCGGAAAAGAGGTAATGAGATGCTGCACACAGTTGTTGTATATCTTGATGGTTAGCCATATCGAAACAAAAAAACCTGTCTTCAATAATTTTTGGTGGTTCACCCAAAGACCCCTAAAGTTAGTAGAAGAAGAAGAATGGGGAGATCTAGACAACCAAGGTTGGGTTGACAAATTAGAAGGTTTGCCTAATAGTGATTTTAAGTGGAGAGCCCCATGGGTAAGGACAGTGAAAGTCCTAATGAGTTGTGGACAAAGACGTTGGGTACCATTGGTAGGGATTACAGGTTATGTGAGTTATGCTCCTGCCCTGATGGTAAGGCAACTTGGGGGCATGCAGTTTGTTCCAAGGACTATGGAAATTGCTCAATTCTTTGGTTTGTTCAAAGATCCCATTACACAAGAAGTTTTGGAGATCATCAAACAAGATTGGAAGCATCTGGTTTTGGTTGAGATAGAAGGTTTAAAGGATCCAAGTGCAAGCGAAAGATATGCAAGATGGAGAGACTTAGCTGCTTTAGCCATGCCTTGTGTAGAGGCCAAATCTCCCCAAACTATAGAAGAGTCTGTTAAGAGGAAAAGGGTCAATAATGATGAGGAGTTGAGAAGACAAGTGGAAAAACTTCGGACAGAGTTAAGCAAAAGTAGAAAAGACAAGGTAATGTTGGAAGAAATGATGCTAAAAGAAGATAAAAGGAGAGCATTTCTAGATGGGCAAATACAATCTAGAGATGCGCGAATAACAAAGCTTGAGTTAAAGCTGGGTGAGGAGAAGATTGCTAGGGAAAGGAGTGAGAAGGAGCTAAGATGGATGAGTTTGGATTGGATGCAAAGTTGCTCTGAACTTGAAGCAATGGAGATTGACTTTAATGATTGCCAAGGAAGTGCAGAATATTTCCAAGAAAAATTTGCACAAATCTAGTTCGAACTAATGGATAGAATTGGGAAGTATGAGGATTTGAACAAGAAATATATGGAGTTGGAAAGCCATTCGATGGGGATTGCAAAAGAAGAAAGTAAAAGGAAAGGTTTTGAGGCTATTGAAACAGAATTAGCCGTTAAGAAGAATGAGATAAAATTTATGAGGATAAAACTTCACAAGGAACGTGAAAAGGTGAAGTATTTGGACGAGAAGCTAGCAGCAATGGAAAAACACAAGGATCAAATTGACGCTAACAACGCTGCTTTAAACAGAACCAATATGTTGCTCATAGAAAAGATGACCAAGACAGATGAGCAAATGGACGAAGCTGCTGCACATGCTCGGATTATTAGAATCAATGCGTGAAATGTGGGAGGGGACATCATTCGCTATCGCCGAAGCCTAGCTGAAACCGATGCCTTTCTAGGGAAGATTGAGAATCACGGCTTTGCCTTTTTACCTTTGCCTAGAGAATTTGTGGAGGAAAGGGATTAATATGTTGTATTTCCTTTTCATTTATAAATGTAATAAACTTATCAAGCATTAATGAAAAGGGCGTTGACCCATCATCTTATGCAAAATCTGTCTCTTGGTGAATATGATTCAAGCAAACGACTTGAAAGGCAGTACTCCTAGTAATGTGACAAGAGAATCTATGTTTCTGTTTATAAGATGGTGGCTATTATTTGTTCACAAGAAGGCTGCATCCATACCCAATATACAAATGCATTCTTATCACAATCATGCATTATATCATGCATTTTCTTATACATATATACACGCATATGCAGACCTAGAAACATAGGTCTCTCTTCTAGAATCCATAACAATTGACTAAGGAAAATGATGAAAGGTCACACCTAGTGCCAAAAAGAGCTTGAAGGAATTTGGAATGATGATGCACACCTAATCGATTTTGCTCGAACAAATGTTTTGAGACAACCTTTTCCCTTTAATGAGATCATGCATTTTCAATAGTTCATCTTGATGTTTTTACACATCACTTTCCGTTTTCAAAGTGGATCTTCCAAAACAAACACTTGAACTTTATACTGAGAATGAATGGCCAAACTTTAAAGAATACATAGTAGCTGTAGAAAAGCAAGAATGGGATAAAAATAGGACAACATGAACAAGCTTGGAGACCCGCAAAAGAGAAACTTGAAACCATAAATATGGGTAATGAAGAAATCAAGAGAGAGCTGAAGATAGGGATTTTGATCACTCCTAAAGAAAGAGAAGAGTTGGTTACTTCGAGATTATATAGATGTTTTTGCTTGGTCCTAGAGAATATGTCTGGCTTAGATACAGATATTGTAGTACAAAGGGTACTGCTGGTAGAAGGATGCAAATCGGTTAAGGAAAAGTTGAGAAGAATCCATTCGGATGTCTTGATCAAAGTAAAGGTAGAAATTAAAAAGCAGTGGAACACCGATTTTCTAGAAGAGTCAAATATCCACAACGGGTGTCCAACATAGTGGTTGTACCAAAAAAGGAAGATAAAATTAGAGTTTGTCTACCACACATAGATATGTTTGACAAATACAGCACGTATCTCCACATATTCTTTTATGGATGGATTTTCGGGCTACAATCAGATAAAAAGGTGTAAGAGGATAAGAAGAAGACAATATTTGTAACACCATGGGGAACCTTTTGTTACAAGGTCATGCCATTTGGGTCGAAGAATGTTGGGGCCACCTACCATAGGGCCATGGTAACTCTATTTCACGACATGATGCACAAATAGTGAAGTATACATGGATGACATGATTGCCAAATCTAGGGAGGGAGAGAATCATGTCCAAATATTGAAGGAATTGTTTGAAAGACCAAGGAAGTACAAGTTGAGGCTTAACCATGCAAGGTGTTCATTCGGGGTGAAATCTGGGAAGTTGTTGGGATTTAGGATGAGTGACAAAAGGATAGAAGTGGACCTTGGTTAAGTAAAAGCTATTCAATCTATGCCAACTCCCAAGAATGAGAAGGATGTAAGAAAGTTCTTAGAAATGTTGAATTACATTGCTTGGTTTATATCCCAATTAACCATAACTTGTGACCCAATCTTCGATTGTTAAAGAAGAAGAATCTTGGAATCTTGGAATAAGAGTGTGAAGAAGCTTTCAAGAAAATCAAGCAGTACCTCTTGATGAAGATGTGTTTTCAGTTGAGGAAGGAAAATTAGATTGGTGGACTATGTACTTTGATGGTGTTGTAAACGTATGTGGTAATAGAGCTGATGCAATGATAATCTCTCCTAATAAAAAGTAGTATTCTCCTCTGTTTCTATTTTCTTCTTCTGTTTCTCATGGTGCTGTTGTCGTGTGTGCTGCGGTGGAGGTTGCTGGTCGGTGGAGTTGCTGTGGGAGGCGACGTTGGCTCTTCTCCTTTCTGTGCAGAGGCGTGAGCCTGTTTTTTTTCCAGAACTCTCTCTCCCTCTCTATCTTGTTTTTTTCTCTTCCTTACGTTCCCCCTTTACTGTTTTTCTTTTCCATCGGGTCCTTCTCCCCCTCCTTCTCCTTTTTTCTCTCCCTCTGCTCGGTCCTTCTTCTGGCTTTTATAGCCAAAGGATGCATGCGTTATGGCATGCATATGGTAATGGCCGCGTGAGACATGCTCCCCTGAAATAGCTCCGCTATCTCTGCAAAAACACTTCCCTGTCTCTTTATTTCCAGCCGTTTCTTTCCTTTTGAAGAAGACCATGAACAGTGCGTGCAATTCTTAATGAAACGGTGTCGTTTGCTAATTCAAAATGCATATTTCTGATTTGGTCCTTGGATGTTTTTTCTAATTTTGTAATCAAACCCCTCAGAAAAATTGTAATTAGACCCCTTGATTTTAGCGCCTTTTCTGATTTAGTCCTTGGTTTTGGATTGTTTCAATTAAGTCCTTAATTGACCACCAAACTTCAATAATTATGCAATTAAGCCCATGATTTGACCAAATCAACTCTTCAAAATTATAATTAGACCCTAGAACTTTAATTTCTTCCAATAAAAGCTTAAATTGACTTGAAAATCAATTTTTTCTTGTAATCAAATCCTCCATAAATTCAATTAAACCTTAAATAAAATTTAATTGAGTCCATAAACATATGATTTTAGACTTTTCTTTCTCAACTTGAATTTTATTTGTCAATAGGGCTCTTATCAGTAAAAAATATACTGTTAAATTTCAACATTTTGCATTTTTGAACCTTCTCAACCAATTTTGTTCTTTTTTTTCCAGCATTCCAGTCCTTTTCTCGCTCCTATTATTTTTTGGATTTCTTTCAAATATTTTTTGATATATTTTTTGTATTTTCTCATTTTCAATTTTGTTTTTGTGAGAACCTAAAAATAGATAACAACAACGAGTGTAAAAAATATTGCAACGATTCAGTTTTCACTTTCATCATGACCAACTCTCAAACTTCTTTGAATGATAAGCAACTCACCTTGATTAACATAAGTCATTTTATCTTCTAGATCTGATTCAATCAGCAAATCATCTTTGCTAGCTATTTCTTCCTCCATAATAGTATAATTTTGTAATTTGAATAATTAGAAGCAATATGTTTATACCCTTGACATTTAAAGCACTTATTTGAATTAAATTTGAAGAACTTGTTACTTTACAACCAACTCCAACATTTCTCTTCTCGGATGCTTTGAAAATGGAAGACTTTGTTGTTGTAGGTTTCTTAGAGAATGAAGTACTCTTCTAATTGGAAAAACTCTCCTTAGATGTTGATTTCCAACAAGTCTTTCTAATCTTTTTTTGTTGTTATTTAACATACAATGCAAGTTTTCTCGTATCATTGAATGTCCAATAAGATTGTAACCAAATCATAATAGAAATTCTCTCTTTTAACCCACCCAAGTATAGGGCTATTGTTTGCTCTTCAGCATAACAATATCACACTTAAGCATGAGCAATTCAAATTCGATAGTATATTCTTCAATGGTTAGTTTAGATCTCCTTAGATTATGAAACTTAAGAAAAGTCTTTGGTTGATACTGTTTAGACAAGAACCTCCTTTTATGCCCCATTTTCATCTTCTCACAGGAGTTTATTTTGTGTATACCCTTGTAAACCCTTTTTATCTTAAGATTCTCCCACCACATTGAAGTATATATTTTAAGCTTAAAAGCCACCAATTTCACTTTTCTTTCATCAAGGCACTCTATGAAATCAAAAACTCTTTCAACAGTTTGGAGTCGATCAATGAACTCATTAGATTGTATTTTTTTCCTTGAATTTAGGAATATCTACTCTTACATCAGAATCTTGATAAGGCCCTTCAATTCCTTCTTTGATGTTGAGAAACCATCACTAAAATTATGAATTTTTTTTTTTGTGATGAAAGGATTAACATCCTTATTATTATTACTAGAAGAATCAATTTTAGAGTCATTCACATCATCGTCATCTCAATTCATCATTGTCCAGATTTTCATATCGATTTAGACGATCTTGGAGCTGTTGGATTTGCCTTATCATTTAAGCCATTTTAGGAGCATGAATGTCCCTCTTAAATTCTTCCACTCTATGTCCAAGGATAGCCATGGTTTTAAATCCTAATCTCTAATACCAACTTGACACCCAGATGGTAGGAATATAAAGTATAAATAGTTCACTCAAATAAATGATGGTTTATGCTCACCACTTTAAAATACAAAATCAAAGAGATAAATGTACAAATAACTAACTATTCTAAATATACATATTTTCTCACCACTTTAGTTATATAGAGCTAAGAGATAAAAGTTCACAACTCAAAAGAAGATATATAACTAAATAGGGTGTCAAAAAGTCAAGTCAAAGACTTTTACTAAAATCTTCACCAAATATGGTTAATACATGATTCAAATGATTATTATATACTGGGAATAACCCTTAAAGTCAAGGGATAAATCAAAATAACATAATTAAGACCAAAATAAATTACTTTAACAAAAATCTAGACAAATAATAACAACACACATTTTTGACATGGGAATACAAACAAACATATAGAAATTTTAAAAACTAAAACAACCATAACTTAACTAAAACAATCATAAGTTCTTGTACATAACTTCAATGCATGTATAGCTAGATAATGTAAAAAAAATCATATTTTGAACTTTGAAATCACATGGGATAAAATTATTTTATATGCAATAAAAAGATACAAAATTTGGGCTCGATTATGTTGGCTCATTAGGTGACAGTAAACAAGTCAAAAACTTTATTTATTTGCATTGCCAATGCAAACTCAAGTATCTCACATCAACAGGACCATTAGGGAACACTTTTATATCATATTAGCAAAATAATAATAATAATAATAATAATAATAATAATAATAATACAAAGAAGTAGGTTATAAATGAAGAAGTGATTTGTGCGTGGCTGATGCCAGGGAAGGGAATTAGGGATTCATAACTGACAATAATTTGTAGTCATGTTCAGAAATGAGGACCAAATATCTATTAACTTTTCTTATGTGTTAGCATTTCTTTGTGCCTACCTTATATGGTTTTTTATAGTGAGCTACATCTGAAACTATAAAGAATAAAAATAAAGATTTACTCTGACTGAGTAACAGAGGTGGATTCAAAAAAATTCCTTGGAGTCACTAAATCTACAATATCCTTTTTAAGTACGTGACTAATATACTAGAACAAACATCATTTCCATGGATATATATGTTTTCATCATTCTCGAAGAAAAACGAGCAAGAACTATCCATTCAAAACCTCGTCAAGGTTTTTATCGGACTGCTAATGCATTTTTGCATCAATTTATGTACACGCAGATGTCTTTACATCTCGAAACCAACTTCCATTAATTTTGTTAGGTACGTGAGAAGTTTGACCAGTTCCTTCTAAAATGACAAATACCATAAAATAATTACCGCAAGAAGTCGGAGACTTAAATTCGAAGTTGACAATTATTTCTCAATTTAAGATAATAAAGATTTTTTTTTTCTAGATAGCAATGTTTATTCATTACCAGAAAATTTAACAACACTAACGGAATGTTACGTTGGTGTAAACAAATTAATTTTGTCGGTATAAAAATCACCGACAGATTTACCAATGACACTATAATATTTAACAGTTTTACCAACAAAATTTTTCCATCAGTGTGAGATTACTATTCTATCGGTGAAAAGTTTACCGACTAATTCACCGACGGAATGTGTCCGTCGGTATACCATTCGTTAGTAATTCCATCATCTATCGCTAATTATGTCGGTAAAAAAAATAAAAACTGATGGTTATACATATGGAAAATGCGCGAAAAAAAAATTACCCACTAGAAATATGCCGACGGAATATTTCGTCGGCATATTTCCGTTGGTGATTGTGGCATATGCAGTAATGTTTTTGAAACTCTCTAGAAAATAGAGACAAATTGAGTCTGTCGGTATTCCCATAGGTTCACCGACAGACTAATTCCGTTGGTGATTAATGTGACATGGGCAGTAAATGATTTCCAACTCTCTGGAAAACACTGATGGATTCAGGCCGTCGGTAACTTCATCTGTAATATTTAAAAAATATTTTTAAAAATAAAATTCTATAGAATAATTAATATAAAATTGTATAGAATAATAAAAAAAGAAAATAATTTAAAAAATTCCATTGTATAAAATTGAAATATGTAAAAATAAACTTGAATAGTATAAAATCCAAATATTCATTACAAATTTATTTGTACAAATAAAAATTAAACT
This sequence comes from Populus deltoides, assembly GCA_015852605.2. Taxonomy (NCBI): domain Eukaryota; kingdom Viridiplantae; phylum Streptophyta; class Magnoliopsida; order Malpighiales; family Salicaceae; genus Populus; species Populus deltoides. The sequence goes on along the minus strand of CM027588.2, from coordinate 12,224,782 downwards.
AGAACAATGGCGATGTTAGAGGAAGAGGAGGAGGAGGCATGTCGTTCCCAGGACCATACGGCCAAAAAGAGAGGGCACACATATCACCCATCTGTGATCTCATGTCCATGATCATTTGGCGGTTCTAGTTGTTAGCACCAGACTGTGAGCGTCATGTGAATCGCTTAGACATCACGTGTAAGATATATTGTGGCCATATAACCTCCGAGATGTATGGCAGCCTGAAATCCCTTCAAACCGTCATGTCATTCCAGCCTTGTAGACCATTATCTTTGACATATGTTTTGGCTTTTTTCTGCGCTTCATACCAAAAATCACACAATCTATTTCCATAATGACAAATTAGATTTTAAAACATATTTTTTTAAAAAAAAATATCATACTGTTTTAGATGTTACCTAGGTGCCGCGTGATTCTCCCACACCCTCCTCGCAACATTATCATGCGTGCTATCCCACTCGAATTTGTGCTATGTATAAATAACTTATTTAAAATAAAAATAATAATTTATTAAAAATAAATAAAACTAGAAGTTAACACCAACCTCAAATCTTCGAAACCATGCATCGATATAAGGTCTCCAATCAGGATGTCTAGAAATGTGACTCCATTGAAATAATGGAATGTCCATCGATGATTTAAACGCCGATGTTATTACTCGGGCGACCTCAATGTTTGTGAACTTGAAAATAAATAAAATTAATTAATATTAATTAGTTGTTCACAAATTACGTTATAAGTAAAAAAAAATACCAAAACCAAAACAAACTTACATTGAAAGGTCGTCTTTCTTGATCGGCTCACCACTTTTGCACTGTGAAACTATGCTGGAAGAGATAGCATCGTGAGTCAGTGTAAGTGCCTCTTCTTGATCGGCACCTAAGGACAAGTCATCCTCACTACTAGAAGAACTAGCTGCAACTATATACTCATGAAATGCTGTTGATTTCATTCTACGCATCTACATAAATTTAACAAATAATTACATAATCAAATTCGATTATTTAAAAAAAATTCAGCAACAACTCCCCTATACTGTAGACTACCCAAAATTTTCAAACCTGCAAATATTGACAATATATATGCCACAATCCAGTTGATTTTGTTTTATTTATACTTGAAATTTCATATTTTTCAATTTCATCTCATTTTCAAAATGATAATAAAATGTTTCTAACCGTAAAATAAAGAAAAAATAATCCTATATATAACCTAACATCTATACAAATTTAACAATAAAATGAAGAAAAAAAAATTAAATTTAATTCTATATATTCAACTAACATCTATAAACATTCATCAATAACAATTAAAATTCATGGAAACAATCAAACACTCTATTATGCAATAATAGAGTAAAATTGAGATAAAACTATTACATTTAATCCTCTATATTTAATTAACATTTACAATGCAAATTCAACAATAACAATTAAAATTCAACAAAATATTCAATTATTATGGCAATACAAACAATAAAATAGACAACAAATAAAAAAAAACTATAGACTTTAGAAATGAAAAATGCTTACCTTAATAGTGTGTTTATTTCTAGACTTTATTTACGTACAATACAAAAAAAAACAAAAACAAAACAAAAATATATTGTTAATAAAACAAAGAAAAGAAGAAAATGATTAAGTATATTGAATCACAATACATACCTTTTAATTTGTTGAAGATGAAGATACAACTATAGAGACGGATTATAAGAAAAAAAACGAGATGTTTTGAAACAAAAGAGAGGAAAAAAACAGATGAAACGAAGGAGAGAAAAAAATAAATTGAAGGGGCTCTCGGTGGGAGTTATACTGCAATTTTTTCGACGGACTTACCAATGGAATATTAAATAATATTATTTTTAATTAGTCTGTCGGAGAATTCACTTTAAAATTTTGAATTTCACACTAAAATTTTTAAATAACCCTCTAGATTTTTTGCAGTCCGTCGGTGATGTTGTTATCCCTTTTTGGGTTCCCACAAAAAAAAGAAGAAAATACAAAAAAATAAAAAAATATAGTCAGATGAAATCCAAAAAAATTATAATAGTGAGAATAGGATGTCAGAGTGCCTAGAAAATGGTCAGAAATTGGTTAAGGAGGTTAAAAAATACAAATATTGAAATTTGACAGTATATATTTGACTGATGAGAATCCTGTTGAAAACAAAAATCAATTTGAGGAGAAAAGTCCAAAATCATATGTTTATGGACTCAATTGAATTTTATTGAAGGTTTAATTGAATTTATGAAGGGTTTGATTGCAAGAAAAAATGATTTTAAAGTTAATTTAGGCTTTAATTGAAAGAAATTAAAGTTCTGAGGTCAAATTACAATTCTTAAGAGTTAATTTGGTCAAATCAGGGGCTTCATTGCATGAATATTGAAGTTTGATGGCCAATTAGGGACTTGATTGAAGAAATCTAAAACTAAGGACCAAAAAAACATGCAAATAAAGGGATTGATTTGAAAAATTAACGTGTTGGCGCCCTTTCTCTTTTAAATGAAGCGACGCCATTTCATTGCATTGTTCACTTAAAAAAGAAAACCAAAACGATGTCATTTTGAACGGCACAGTGGGTCTTCTTCTTCCCTTGGCACGCAGAGGCAAGGGAAGGAGAACATTTTCTCCCCTGTATTTTCCAGCACCCTCTCTCTCCCACTTGCCCAAACCCTAACATAACCCATGCCCCTCACCTGTAACCATTATAAAGATATAGGGGAGCCATGCCCTACGAGCGGATCTGGGGCGGCTGCATAGAGGCTGCCCTAGCCACCCTACCCTGTCCCATGACTAGACAGGACATGGTGAGCCTCTCTTCCTCTGCCTATAAATACTGAGAGGCAGAGAAGAAAAGGGGAGGAGGATGAGAGATTGAATTAAGAATTGATTGAGATATAGAGGGAGAAAGAGAGGAACGAATGAAAGAAAACAAAGAGAAGGAAAATAGGGAGATTGTTTTTGAAACCAAAGAGAAAACAATAGAAAAGCAGAGGGAAAGAGAAGAGATAACCGAAAAATCAAGGGGAAAGAAAAGAAAGAACCGGGGGGGGAATTTGGAGGAGATTATAGAGGAAATAAATGAAAAAACAGAGAGGGGAAATTAGAGAGAAAACAGAGAAAGACAAGGGAGGTTTGAGAGAAAGAAGAGAGGGGAGAACAAAAAACAGAGGGGAACTTGAAAGGTGAAAGAAGAGAGAACGAGAGACGTTATAGAGAGAACAAAATAGGGAACAAAAGGAAGAACGGAATATAGAGAGAGGACGAACGAAGAGGAGGGACGACTAGGAGAAACACAGAGGACGACATTTGGGAGGAGGAGCAGAAGCGAAGATAAAGAAAACAGGAAAACAAAGGAAGAAGAAATAGAGAAAGAACGCCCATAACACCGCAACAACTACCATTGCTCGTCTCCGCAAACCATCACTATTCTTCCTCTCTACCACCACTAACACCACCATAAGCCACTACAGGTCCTCCCTTTTTCCTTCCTCCTCCTCCTATTCATCTTCTTCAGTTTCTTCCTCCACTGTTCTGCGTGAACAGTAGAGAAAGAATTAAGTCACTCTCCACTGTTCATGTCAATAGTGGAGAGTTCTTCACTTTTCACTAGGCCGGACAACACCGACCCAGACAAAAAAAAATCTTTTCAAAAAAATTATGATTTTTCTTGTGTATTTTGATTAGTATTGGTTTATATTTTTATAGTGTAAAGATACTCAGTTTTCAATTTTCATGCATATGGCCAAGTCTCTAAAAAAAAAATCATGTCGTATTTTCATACAAAGAAAATTTTTAAAAATATGTTTTAGCATGCATTTTGGCTTTAATAACCAGTTTATTAAAGTCATGAGAACTAGGTCAATATTTTAAAAATTCCAAAAGATCATTTTGTTTTCTTTTAGTATCTAGGATTATGAATCTATACGTAAAATGTATGCCTGGTATTAAAAATGTAGTTCTTTGTATTGATGTTAGAACGGTTAGGTTTTACCCAATAAGATAAAGATCTCCTTACCGAGAAGGACTTTTCTTAAATCATAGACAGACTAGCAAATAAAAATACAAACAACACCTTAGCATACATCAGACAATTAAAACAATGTAGCCTATCTTAGGTAGGGCGTATTTGGGGTGTTAATACCTTCCATTTATGCAACCAGTCCCTATGCCGAATCTCTAAGACCAGAGGGTTCCTAGTGATCAAAATACTAGGTGGCGACTCCCATTCCCACTTTCCACTGATAAAAGACAAGAATTCCTTATCTCCCTATATTTGCTAGATAAATACACCCGAGAGTGGACGATCGCCGTGATGCCGCACACGTGCGACAAGTGAGTCAGTTAGTATTGTGAAATAAGTTCACGCGGTCAAAGATGCATTAATTACTTGTGCTTTGGAATTCATGGGTCGTCGATGATTCAAATGACTTTATCGACATAGGAGGTGAACACTTCCCATCCTCTTGAAAATACCGACAGACTCATTCCATCTGTAGAGACGTTGGTGATTGTGGCATATGCAGTAAATATTTTACAACTCTCTATGAAATACCGACAGACTCATTCCATCTATAGAGACGTCGGTTAATGTGGCATATGCAATAAATATTTTGCAACTTTCAGTGAAATACTGATGGACTCATTCCATCGGTAGAACGTCGGTTAATGTGGCATATGCAGTAAATATTTTGCAATTCTATATGAAATACTGATGGACTCATTCTGTTGGTAGAGAGGTCGATTAATGTGTCATATGTAGTAAATATTTTGCAACTCTATGTGTAATACCGACGGACTTAGTCCGTCTGTAGATCTATCGGTGATGTGCACAATGCTTGACAGATTGTGTTTGTATTACCTATATATCCTCCCTACAAACACTTAAAATATTGCAAACTTCCCACAAAACACAATAACAATAGTGAACAATTATAAAATAAATATTTCATGGTACAAAATTTTATCCATAATATTACATTATTAAATATTCTTTACACTTTCGTGTTCTAATAGTTAGTTATAATTTTTTCTTCTTCTTCATCAATTCAATCGTCATCAGCTCCATCGCAATCTTCGATGTGGATATCATCATCATCATCATCTTCATCGATATGTGCTTGTTCGCTAGAGCTTAGAATAACATGCATCTCCTCTGTGTCAACATCAACAAGACTATCATCGAAAACATGAAAATTTGAACTTTCTTCTAAGTCAATCGAAGGAGTAACTTGATATGGTTCAACCAACTCACTAACTTGAAAGACTTTATCTCGCACACTTGTATCTTTGTTGTCATCTTGAACAACCTCGACACGACCTATAGGTTTTGTTTTTAAAACAAATAACCAATTAACTCTTGATTGGTCCTTTCTAAAAGAAAGGGTGTATGTGTAATAAACTTGTTGGCATTGCTTTGCGAACAAAGACATCATTTCCATTACAGATCCACTCTGATTCCTCTGTCAGTGGTTTCATACCAATAGCATTTGAATAAAAACACTCCATTCTACTTGCTATGATATTGCAATTCAACGACCTCTTCTCATTTATCATAATAGTCAATTTCAAACTCACTACAAGTCGATCCCTTAACATAAAAACCGTTGTTATATATCTTTCTTTCATGCCCGTATCCTTCAGTATGAAACACACATCCATTGACAAAATACCTGTTGTAGCACTTAACTTTTCTTTCAGGACCCAAGTGTAGTAAAGACAATGAAATAACAACACTTCTTCCCATTTGATAAACCTTATATATCAATTACAACAATGAACACTAAACAAGGGGTATGTTTGTGATAGTACTTACATGTGTTTTGAACCATGTGGCAAATTGTTCATCTTGTAATTGAAAGATTTGGGATTTGGTTAGCTGTGAGTTATTGAACAGTAAATATTCTCGATGTTGCCTACAAGGTTTTCAAAATTATATGAGTTTATGATATTACAATATATAAATAGTATATTTTTAATGAAAGTTTAAGCAGTACATATACTTACTGAATAAAAGGTTTCAGCTCATCACAGTTAAATAAAACATAATTGTGTGCTTATCTGAACTCTATCTCAGACAAATATCTTTCCTTATAATATTTTTAGGTGTGGGTCATCCAAAATTGCAGAATATTGACAAGTTTCCATTGGAAGATATTTCACCACCATCATCATGTTGTGGAACGCAGTTGATTCTCGTTTCCAAATGAGATTCGAAATAGTATGAGATAAATATTGAGATCTCCTTACCAATATAGGCCTCGCATATCGACGCTTCAACATACCCCTTATTCTTAACCTTTTTCTTAAGATTGAACAAGTACCTATATGAAATTAAACAGATATTTTTCAATTAAGAAAAACAATGAAAATAGTTTATAAATTACATTGCATCTGTAATATCTAACCTCTCGAATGGATACATCCATCTATATTGGACTGATCCTCTAACTTTTGCCTTATACATTAATTGTATGGGTAGATGCTCCATCGGGTCGAAAAATGAGGGAGGGAATATCATCTCAAGTTTGCATATTGTCTCGATGATAGTCATTTCAAGCCGCTCAATGTGATTGTCAGCAACTTGCTAGAGCATATATCTCTAAAGAAATGACTAATCTCCGTGAGTGCATCCCATATACGCTTTGGCAACAAATCACAATAAGCTAATGGAATGAGTGTTTGCATAAACATGTGGCAGTAATGGCTCTTCATTCCATACAATCTGTATTCCTCCAGATTAACCAACCTTGATATGTTCGAGGCATGTCCATCAGGTGACACGACCAAAGAGTTAATGTCTTCTCCTAAGTGTAGAAGTGTCGAAGTAATAAATAACCCGACAATCGAACCATAGGGAGGTTAACTATATAAACTACAAATAAAGAAATAGATATTGATATAATGAGAGTTGAAGAGAGCTTTGGGATGTGATATTGATATAATGATTAAACAAGGATAAAATAATTATCAAGGTTAGAGGATCCACTAATGGTATTTCAAACAAGTATAGTATATACTCTTTTTATTACTCAACTAGAAACCACACACAAAAGAGGTTCCAATCGGATTATAAATTGTTAACATGATTAAATTAGTTGTCTTATTTGAATAATGCTAATACTTGTAAATGTTGTTAGGTATTCATGATTTTAACTTATGTTAACAACAAATCAAGTTCCTTTCATAGCATAGGTGTCGGTTATACCATACAGTTGGGCTATGAAAGTGCCAAGTATTTGTTGTACCAAGGGTTATAAAACATAAATCTAGATTAAGCATTTAACAAGCAAAATATTAAAAGTGAACAAGATAATAAAATACAAAACATGTTAGTATCAAACATTAAAGTCCATGTTGAGTTTATACTATACTTATTCTTACACCATTAGTGTAACCTTTTCACCTTGACATAATAAACTTAGCTAAACATAATAAAAGAGAGACACATAAATAAACAAGATAAGAACATAAAAAAGATATAAGTTAACTAAGTAAAGGAAATGAAAAGCATAAACAAGAGATTAATATAAACAAAACTTAAGCATTACAAAAATATAAAGAAAAAGAGCAAGAACATGATCTTGATCTGAAAACCAAGATGCCTAAATGCATGAAAAATACCTCCTTTTATAGGCTAAAATTTGAAACTATTGATTTGATGACTAATTGTTGAGTGGGTGACCACATCTTGACTTAGTGACAATCCTTATCTTCTTGTCTGAACAAAATGTTATTGTTAACGTTTGAATTTGAACATATTGTCTTCATGAAAGTTCTAGAAAATTGTCTTATCTTTCCAAAAAAAAAGAATCGGTGCATTTAGACTTCTAGAACTAGATATATGGGCTGAACACTGAACAATGTCTAGGCTCTAGGACAGATTACGACTTCTCCGTTGTTGATGCAATTTGAACTTGAAAACTACTTTTTTGAATCTTGGACTCCTCATAAAAGTTTTAGGCCTATATCTTAGCTTTCTATCCATATAAACCAAATAGAAATCCAAGATCTACAGCTCCAGATATGACCCAATGACTAAACAGTGCTTTAGTTTGAACTGAACCAACATCTCTTTTCTAAGCTTAGCCCTCTCTTTGTCTTCTCAATTAAACTCATCAATCAATCCTTTGATTTATGTGATAGGCCTGCTTTAAGATGAACATTTACCATAAATTAAAGGTATCTTATATTATTAGACATGTTATTATAAAACATGCTCTAGTTAAGGAGTTATTGATACTTGAAGTGCAAAATGATGATATAAAACCTTAATAAAAATGCACTTTTAAGTACTAATCATTAGGAAAACGCAGACTCTTAAGCCATTGGTTGACTAGTTGTTGTGCATTTTTCCAACATGAAGCTTGCTCTAGGTTTTGCGACCCGTGACCTATCAAAAACCAACTCCATAATTTTACGGTTACATAACAATGCTATATCCATTCTAGCCTTGATGTTGTTCTTTGTCTTCTCCTTCACATCCATGATAGTGTTGAAAATGTTCTCAAACATGTTCTTTTCTATGTGCATGAAATCAAAGTTATGGCAAAGGAGATTGGTCTTTCAATAAGAAAGCTGCTAAAAAATGTTTCGCTTTACCTAGTTGTGGATAAATCAAAACCAAAAAACTTCTGCCCACCAGATTGGAAACCAAACCCAATATCACCGTATGCTGATACAACATCATGCAATTCATCACCATAAAGACACATGGGTGCAACATCCTTTTCAACTCTACCAACAAAGAAATCCTTTTTGTTCTTTTTATACATGTGATTCGTTGGCAAGAAACGATGGTGGCAGTCAAAAAAAGAAGTTTTATCTCTATTTGTTAGCGTGAATGAGCACAGTAACTGGCTAATTATAATTAACTGGTTACTGTGCATGGCACAGTTACCAATCCGGGTTGGATCATCAACCCAGTCCACGCCACTAGGCTGAGTCCAACCCAATATAAGATAGTTGGTATTTTATTTGGGTCTGTCCCAACCCACTTTTATTTCGGGTCCGGCCCAGTCACAAAATTTTAAAAAAAATATTTTCAGAAAGATTTATGATTTTTCCACATATTATGTTACAAAATTTTTCTTAATATTGGTTTGTATTTTTATGCTGTAAAGATACAAATGCAGTATTAAAATACCCGGTTTTCGTCAAAACCTTGAAAAAAAATATATTTTTTTGCTTTCATGCATTCGACCAAGTCCTTCAAAGAAAAAAATCACATCATATTTTCATACAACAAAAATTTAAAAAAATATGTATTAGCATGCATCTTGGCTTTAATAACCATTTTATTAAAGTCACGAGAAATAGGCCAATATTTCAAAAAACACCCAAAAAATATTTTGTTTTCTTTTAATATCTGGGATTACAAATTTATACGTAAAACGTACTCTTGATATTAAAAAGGTAGTTTTTTTATTTGACGTTAGCACAATTAGGTTTTTACTCGATAAGATAAGGACCTCCTTACCTAGGAGGACTTTTCTTAAACCATAGACAGACAAAAATTTAGAAAACACGACAAATCTTAGTTTTTATCAGACAATAAAATAATGCAGCTTACCTTAGGTAGGATGTTTTTTGGATGCTAATACCTTCCTTTTACATAACCAGTCTCCGTACCCAATCTCTGAGACCAATTAGGGTTCTTAGTGACCAAAATACTAGGTGGCGACTCCCATTTCATTTTTTTCACTGATAAAAGACAAGAATTCCTTGTCTTCCTATATTTGCCAAGATAGACACTCCACACTTGATGAGGGTGGTGGGCGATCGCCGCGACGCCGCACACATGCGACACCAACCATCCTTTCTACCATGCTCTCAATACGAACAAATAGTTCTCTGTGTGCATACCAACACAGGGAATCATCCATGAACCCCTTGTGTAGAAGATGCATCGTTACAACATCTGGATGCATATACTTTTTATTTTTACACTTCTTGCATGGACACCTAATACAACCTCCACAAAAAATTTTTGGAATGGATGTTGCAAAATTAATAAAACCTTGAACCCAATTACAATAATCCATCCTCCGCAATCCTTATGGTGAATCTCGATACATCCATGAACGATCATCCATGACTTCTATCGAACCTCTATAAAATAATGATGACAACATGTATTAATTAACTATGTTAAGTAAATAAATTTGCAAAAATATTGATTTAACTCAAGATTATCCAACAAACTAATTAAAACTTCTCTTAAATATTCATTATCAATTATCAACGTCCATACAAATTTATACACATAAATTTACGCAAAATTACAACTTCACAATAGCATTGATAAAAATTAAAACGGACCCGTTAAACAAGCTATTATTTATTTCATCACAACACATCTAATTCAATAATTCGACATAAGTTTCAATAATTTACAAACAAATACAATTTTATAAAATCTAAAACAAACCATAACAAGTATAAAATTATACATTCATACTACAAGCTAGTTTGCTTGAGAAAAAATGATAAAACATGTACATACACTAACAAAATACATATACTAAAAAAAGTTAAATAATAATAAAATTGACATTTTAATGTTAAAATTAAAAAAAGATGGATTTATTTACAAAAATGACAAAATCCACAATAAATCAGAACACGGATGCTGTGACTATAAAAGTTAAAGAAGGATGACTTGTGTTGAGAAGAGGGGGATAGTTTAGGGGGGTGGGTGTTTGCAGTTGGAGGTGGGGCAGTTTCTTTAGATGCAGGGGTGGGGGAAGAAGAAGGAGAAATAGGATAGGGGAGATGAGGGTCGGTAGTGTGGTGATATATTAACTTTTACCGATGGAATCACCGATAAAAATATTTTTGTCGGTGATTCTATTGGTGAAGGGGTCACGTCACTGTACGAAGATCTCGGTATGAATCCCTCGGTAAAATCGCCTGCAAACACTTCCACATCATCAACCTGCTTTTTTTTCTCAAAATTCTAAATCATCCCTTGATAATTCTGTCAGTATATACCAACGGAATTTTCTGTCGATACATACCAATGGTGTTACTGACTAATTTACTGACGGAAGTGGTTGCATGGATTGATCAAATTTGTTGACTGTAATAGTCAAGGCCTCTGGGTTGGAAGCACTTTTTTTTTTTTTAGATGCAAGGCTTCAAGGGTGTATTTGTTGATTCTTTGGTATAATAAACATTTATGAGAGAAAGAAAAGATATGCAAAGTGAATTTCTTGGCCAAAACTTTTATTGATTTGATGAGAACTTATACAATCATGGATAATATTTCTTTACAGAATCGGAGTTCACTGGCCTACTCAAATCTTTTCCATCCATTCCTGTCAGTATCAATGCTCCTTCAGAGAATGCCTTCTTTACTACATAGGGACCTTCATAATTGGGTGCCCATTTGCTATGGCTATCACTAGGTAGTAATAGGATTTTTCTCAATACAAGTTCTCCTTCTTTGAACTCTCTTGGTCGAACTTTTCTGTCATACGCTCTTGCTATCCTGTTTTGATACAGTTGGTGGTGAAAAATTGCAGCTAATCTCTTCTTACTGATCATATTTAGCTACTCATATCATATTTTAGCCCATGTAGCCTCTTCTAGCTCAGATTCCATGACGACCCTTAGAGAAGGAATCTCTACTTCCAACGGCATCACTACCTCCATTCTGTAAACTAGTGAATAAGGTGTCGCTCCAGTTGACGTCCTTACTGCTATTCGATATGCATGTAGAGCATAAGGAAGCCATTCCTGCCAATCTTTGTATGTAACCACCATTTTCTGGACAATCTTCTTTATGTTCTTGTTAGCAGTTTCAATGGCACCATTCATCTTTGGTCTGTAAGGGGATGAATTAGAATGCTTGATTTTCCATTTAGTACATAACTCCACGATCATCTTCCTATTGAAGTTCTTGGCGTTATCGGTTACTATCTTTTCTGGCGAACCATACGTACAAATTAGTCTCTCTCAATGAATCGCTTGACCACCTTCTGAGTCATATGAGCATATGAGCAGGCCTCTACCCACTTTGTAAAATAGTCAATTGCAACCAAGATAAACCGATGACCATTGCTGGCTTTTGGATTAATAGGCCCAACCACATCTATCCCCCACATCGCGAATGGCCAAGGTGACACCATATTGAATAAGGGTAATCGAGGCGCATTGATTTTGTCACTATACACCTGACATTTATGACATTTTCGGACAAATTCTATACAATCCTTCTCCATAGTCATCCAAAAATACCTAGCTCTTTGCATCTGTCTTGCCATCATGTGTCCATTTGCATGGGTGGTGCAAATTCCTCCATGCACTTCATACAAGGCTTTATTGGCTTCTGATCTATCCAGACACCTTAATAAAGTCCCATCAAATGACCTTTTGTATAAGATTTCTCCATCTATAAAGTATTCCATTGCCATTCTTCTTAGAGTCTTCTTATCTGTCTTTGAAGCTTCAAAAGGATATTCCCGATATTGGATGAATCTTTTTATATCTGCATACCAAGGATTGCCATCCACTTCTTCTTCTATTAAACAACAATGAGCAGGATAACTTCTGATATCAATGCCTATAGGATGTACTCTGATACCACAATCGATCGTGGCCATAGAGGCCAAGGTTGTTAAAGCATCCACAAACTGATTCTTATCCCTTCCTAAATGATTGAACTCTATCTTTTCAAAGTTTTCAGCCAATTTTGAGAGATATTCTTGATATGGTTTCAATTTCTCATCTTTTGTCTGCCATTCCCCCTTTGTCTGACAGATTATCAACATAGAGTCTCCATATACCTCTAATTTCCCTATCTTCAGTTCCAATGCAGCTTCTAATCCATGAATGCAAGCCTCATATTCAGCTGTGTTGTTCGTGCAACTAAACTGCAGTTTAATGGAGATGGGATATTGTTTTTCTTCTGGAGAAATTATTACAGCACCAGCTCCATTACCAGACACATTCACCGCATCATCAAAGTACATGGTCACCAATCTCTTTCCATTACGAACACATATTCATCAGGGAAGTCAAAATTTAATGGCTCAAAGTCTTCAATGGCGTTATTAGCTAAATGATCTGCGATTGCACTTCCTTTCATGGATTTTCTTGTTTTGTAGATGATATCATATTCAGCTAACAACACTTGCCATCTGGCCAGCCTATTTGACATATATGGCTTTTCAAAAATATATTTCAGAGGATCTATCTTTGCAATTAACCAAGTGGTATAGTATAACATATACTATCGGACTTTTTTCGCATTCCATACCAAACCACAACACAGCTTCTCAATCATACTGTAACGAGATTCACATTCAGTGAATTTCTTACTAGGTAGTAAATGGCTTGCTCCTTTCTCCCAGACTCATCATGTTGCCAAGCACACATGCCATTGCTGATTCAGTCACTGTTAAATACAAAATGAGAGGCTTCCCAGGCATAGGTGGCACCAATAGCAGTGGTTTCTGCATATATTGTTTGATCTTATCAAAGGCTTCTTGACAGTCTTCATCCCATACTTTGGGGTTTTTCTTTCGAAGTAATCAAAAGATTGGTTCACAAGTGACTGTAAGTTGTGAAATAAATCGAGCAATGTAGTTTAAACACCCCAAAAAGCTTTGAACTTCTTTCTCAGTCTTAGGAGCTGACATAACTTGTATGGCCTTCACTTTGTTAGGGTCTACCTCTATACCATTATTGCCTACCACAAATCCAATAACTTCCCAGACTTCACTCCAAATGTGCATTTTACAGGGTTCAACTTTAATTGATATTTTCTCAACCTTTCAAATAATTTCTTTAGAGCTGGGATATGATTTTCCTCATCTTTAGACTTAGTGATCATATCATCCACATAGAACTTAATTTCTTTATGCATCATGTCATGAAATAGTGTCACCATTGCTCTTTGATAAGTTGCTCTAGCATTTTTTAGTCCGAATGGCATAACTCTATAACAATATGTTCCCCACGGAGTAACAAATGTTGTTTTCTTATTGTCTTGCTCGGCCATTTTAATTTGATTATATACCCAGAGAAACCATCCATAAAAGAGTAAGTAGAACTCTTAGCAGCATTATCCACAAGTATATCTATGTGGGGTAAAGGAAAATTATCCTTCGGGCTTGCCCTATTCAAATCTCGAAAATCCACACATATCCTGATTTTGTTGTCTTTCTTGGGTACTACTACAATATTGGACACCCATTGAGAATAATCAACTACTTCTAAGAATCCAACATCCCACTATTTCGTTATCTCTTCTTTCACTTTGATTAGTATATCAGGCCTTGTCCTCCTCAACTTTTGCTTAATCGGCTTACAACCTTCTATCAAAGGTAGTTTATATACCACAATATCAGTATCCAGACCAGGCATATCGGCATATGACCAGGCAAAAGCATCAACATATTCTTGTAAAAGAATGACCAACTCACTTCTTATATCAGCAGAGATTAGCTTCCCTATTTTCAACTCTCTTTTATTATGTTCAGTGCCCGCATTTATCAGTTCTAGTTCTTCTTTTGCAGGCTTCCATGTGCGATTAGATTGCTCCACTAACCTTGTGAACTCATTGATGTCTTCCTCACTCAACTCTTCCTCATCCATAGCAATTATAGTTTCATCAAAGTTAGGCCAATTATCCAAAGTGCATTGAGTTTGTGAGTTTAACGACAATCCACTTTTAGATTTCCTGAAAGCGGAAAGTGTTTCAGTTATGAGTGTATAATTCTGGGAAAGTAAATAAATAAACAAAGAACAAGAAAACATGTTTAAAAGAAAATATGCATGATTTCACAATGATTTTGGCAAGGCACAATTGTTCAAACAATATAATAATGAAAACAAAGAACAAACAAACATTACTTTTTAAAAACAATTGGGACTTTATGAATTTCCCAATTTTCCAACTCTTCTCCCTTAGCTACCTTCCTCACAAATTCGGATAAGCCATCTTCCAAAACACCAATAGTTAGTTGTGGTAGCAATTCATGAGGACTCTCTTCTTCCTTTACATCTTGCTCACTAACATTTTCAAGATAATTGATAGTAGCACCACTGAATTCTTTTCTTAGCCCCTCCTCATAATCCTTAGTTTTTATCACATACGCAGCTCTTGGAAATGTTACATGGATTGGTGGAATCTCGATTCGATCTTTATCTGGCTCTCTTCTTTCAATCCGGGCTACTCTCTTTTCTCTTCTAATTTCAGCTGCTCTTTTAAAATCTGCTTTTCCAGGCTTAAACCCTAAACCAAACCTCTGATCGGCACATTTCATTTTTATCACATTAACCCTCTCAGGCATTCCGGTAGTTAGGTCATATTGAAACGGTAATCCATGCTTCAAGAAGTATTTAGCAACTATTTTTGCTGCTTCAGAAATTTCTGGCTTTCTTCGTATCATATTTTTAGGTACCCATTCAGCATTTACAACTTCAAATGCATGCAGATTTCCATCCTTATTTTCTTCAGTTTCTATGTAAGGGATCAATACATTTCTCATCATTGACAAAGTTTCTTCAGCTCTCACAGTCACCAAATTCCATTGATGATGAACTTGACCCGTTGATGTAAAGAAAATGTGACAACTCGGGCTGCATGGATCCAAGGTCTCCCTAGCAAAATGCTGTATGATGGATGAATATCCATTACTTGTAATGTGACTTGGAATGGTTGGGGGCCAATGATTAGTTCAACATCAATACTTCTAATCATTAGTCTAGGTGACCCATCGTATGCCCTTGCAGTCATGGTACTTGGCTTCATGTGAGAGGCATCAACTGGCATTTTATCAAGTACATGCCTTGGCAATAAATTGAGAGCAGAGCCATTATCTATAAGCACCTTTGCAATCACACAATCCTTGCATTTTACTGTGATATGCAGTGGTTTATTATGACCGGTCCCTTTATGATCCAGCTCATCATCGGTAAAATAGAGGTAGTTAGTGGCTTGAATCCTACCCACCAAATATTCTATGAAGTCTTGTATGATATCCTGAGGAACATATGCTTCATTAAGAACCTTCTGAAGTGCGTTCCTATGCAATTTTGAACTCAACATTAATGATAACAAAGAAATCCTAGCGGGTGTTTTCTTTTGTTGATCAACCACGCTATATTCGCTATGCCTCATCAATTTCAGAAATTCATTAGCCTCTTCATCACTTACTGGCTTATTAACCTCATTTGTCTTTGCCAATTCCACCATATTCTTTTCTTTGGCCTTTCTATGGTTTTCTAACTCTTTAGGAGTAAAACATCTCCCACGCCGAGTGAGTCCTCCTATTTCGGCATGGAAAACAGGGGTAGGACTTGTGCTGTAAAAGGAATAACCATAATTATAGGGTTGGGCATTATAGCTTCCACCGACAGTATTCATAGGCTTGGCTAGGATCATTTTTGGCGGATCCCTTTCAGTTGGTATATATTTACAAACTTCCACTTTCTTGTTACAACCAGTCATTGTTCCTACTAACTCATCTTCTTTGGGTTTCATCAATCTTAATATTCCCAATGTCATCATATTTTCTACCTCGAAATGAAACTCCTCACACGAGTCAATATCATGCCCAAACTGCTGATGATATTTACAATATTCATTAGCATCCCCTACAGCTTGTACTCTGACTGGTGTCTTCAAATAATTAGTTTGCCTCAACATCCCATATAATCTATCCATAGTCACCCTTAACGTTGCTTTACTTCCCCTTTCTATCTCCAAGCTATTAACTCCTCCACTCCCAGAAGTATGGTTTGGTAGAGGGTTTGAATTAACATTTGGCGATTCATCAAAAGAAATCCATCCAGCTTTGATGAGTTGAAGGATTCTTCTTTTGAATGCAAAGCATCCATCAATATTGTGTCCCACGAGACCCGCATGGTATTCACATTTTTTATCAGGTTTATACCATTGGGGAAATGGTGGTTGTAAAGGAGTTAAAGGAACAGGTGCTACTTGGCCAATACTGAGTAACCTCTGATACATCTTTGTAAGAGGTATAGGTAGTGGTGGAAGTTCTACTTAGTCTATTGGAAAATTTCTTCTTGGGCGGTAGGTATTGTTGGTTTGGTTATTTGCTAGGTTATTCTGGGTGTTTGTAGGTGAGGTGAATTTTATGTTGGATATGGAGGGGGTAGGTGTAATGGTTTTGAAACTGTAATTATCTTGGTAGGTTTTCTTTCCTCTACTTTCCTTTTCGACATGGTGAATTTCTGCTTCTTTTCTTTTTCCAACAAAACCTTCTTTTTAGTAGGACCCATGATCCTACCCATCCGAACAGCTTGTTCGATCCTTTCAGCTATGACAACCAAATCAGAGAAGTTTTGTGCAGCACTACCTACCAAGTATTCAAAGTATGGGGCTTTAAAAGTGTTGGAAAATAAACCAGTCATCTCCCTTTCCAACAATGGAGGATTTACTTGCGCGGCTGATTCACGCCACCTTTGGGCATATTCTCTTACAGACTCCTTATTGCCTTTTTCCATGGCTTGCAAACTTGATCTATCTGGGGCAACATCCATATTGAACTTATACTATCTAATAAAAGCATCAACCAAATCCTTCCATCCTTTGATCTTGGTATTATCCAAACGCATATACCAAGCAAGAGTAGCATCACTTAAACTATCTTGAAAAAAATGGATCAATAACTTCTCATCATGGACTACCTCAGCCATGTTATTACAATATGCTTTAAGATGGGTGATCGTGCATTGAGTTTCAGTATATTTAACAAATTCTGGTACACGGAATTTTCTGGGGACAACCACATTAGGCACCAAACACATTTCAGCAGCCTTCACCAGATCATACAAACTATTCCCTTCCATTACCTTCATTCTTTCTTCTAAAGCAGCTAGCTTTTCATGACCATTTTCCTCCACTATCTTATTCCTTTGAGGTTCTTCCTCTGTCAAAACTGCATGGGGGACCCTCATTGGATATGCTAATTGGGTAGGTAAGAAATGAGTAGCATGTTGAGGTTCAAATGGCGGAATAAAGTGAGGCGAAAGCTGGGGTGTAAATATTTGTTGAGAAGATGTTCCTTCTCCAGCTCTAGGCCTCAAAGCCTGTTCAAGCAAGCTGGTAAGCCTTGCTACATCCTCCTTCAGGCTTTCCAACTCTTTTTGGTGTTGAATTTCTAATTAAGTTCTCTCTTCATTTTCCATTTTCTTCCATAAACAAGTATTATGGATACGTTTCAGTTGGGGACCTATATTTCACCTGTTATATGTAGAATATGACAATTTATAAGCAAATGTATGAAATGCATGAATATGAATGCAATATATTGGATATGGATTTGCTTTTCATTGGTGACATATGGCCGTCATTCTTTGGATATGTGGTTTGAGCTTGAACTTGATATCATTGTTGTGATGCCGAGAAGAGATCTGTTTAGCTTTTTGACATTTGGGCTTTCAGCCATATACGCATATTTTTGAATTGAAAATGTAGGTCTCAGCCCTTTATTACTTATTGAGAAGCTTACAATGAAAAATTGATCTAATCTATTACAGGAGAAAAAACACTACCTCTATTAGCTATTGCTTTTAAGAAAAGATCAGTGTTATCCAAGCTTCTTCGATACTTTATTATATCACCTCCCACTTGGCAAGCTTCCACTCGTAATAAATGGGCTTCTGCAGCTGCTTGATCAACTTGATCTTGTAGTTCCCTTATCCTCTCAGTATGTATCAAGTTGTTTCTAGACAAAAAGTTATTGGTAGCATCCAATGTTTGATTATGTTGTTCTATCATTTTATGGCTTTCCATAAGCTGTACAGTCTTCAATTTTTCTTTGTCCAGCTTAGATCTCAATGCTTCTACCTCAGTCTTATGATCATTTAACTCTACTCTTAGTTCTTCATGAATTTTAGTCGCATGTTTAATGTTGACTATTTCAATTTCAGCTCTTCATCTTTAAGCTTGATTACGTTTGCCCGACGCATTTTCAATGCAGCTTGTGTCTTAATAGCTAACTCCTCCCAATGCTTAGCTTTTGTCATATAATATGTCATGTCCTTATTAATTGTCTTCAAGTCATCTTTTGCCTTTATCCAGTCTTGACCCACAGAGTCCCTTTCTTCTTCAGCTGTTTTTCTTACAGCCATTTCTTTGGCTAACTGCTGCTCCAAGGACACTCTTTATTCTTCCTTTGTTTGAAGCTCAACTTCTAACAATTTTACCTGTTCTCTTAATTCTTCTTCACAGTTCACTCTTTTCCTTCGAGTTCCAATGGGTTTAGAAACTTCCGTCATGTAAATGACCCCTCCATTTTGCCATTCAGGATACTTTTCACTAAACATAGGATTCCTTACACCGATCTCTTTTTTAACTAGTACCAAAGATCCCCAATCATGTTTAATGCTCTCCAGCATCTCATTATATGCACCTTTGTAGACTCCGGTGAATTGAGCTAAGCCAACTAATATATGCCCCCAAGCTATCTTGCAACCAAAGCAGGCGCATAACTAATATATCCAGTCACTCCAATCAAAGGTACCCAAGGCTTCTTTCCACAACCCATTAGGAATATTACATTTTTCATCCAAGGAGCTTTCCAATTAAAATTGCTTTGTGGAATTCCTTGCAATTTTACCCTCCAATCATCTTCAGACAAGTTTTCCCATTCATTTGATACAAATAACCCGAGTGGCTTTTGATCAAACCACCAAAAATTTTGGAATATTGGTGTCTCGGATTCTATATGGCTTACCATCCAAATGAACAACAATGGAACACAACATCTCATAGAACCTTTTCCAATCCTTTTGCAATGATTGAGAGACAAAAAGGTTTCAACCAAGATCGCAGCAGAAGGATTAATTTTAGTCTTCTCATACTCAAGAAACAGATTAGTTGCCTCTAAACTGATAATTCCAACAGTCGAAGGACATAAAATCAGCCCAAATATTCCCAAAGCCAATATTTGGTATACCTCCAAATTAGCACCAAGATTAGACTTTTTAGCAATCAACAGCTCTTCTAGCCGTTTCCATCTCAAAACCCTAGAATTATTTTTTTCTCTATATAAGCTCATTTGATGGATTCCCAATAGCTTAGCAAGCTCCTCTATAGTATTCTCAATCTTTTGATGAAAGTAAACCTTATGGATATCCTCAGGGAATTCTATCAAAACACCTTATTCTTCAATGGTAGGAACCATATCGACATTCCTAAATGTAAAACATCGATAATCAGGATCCTAAAAATAAATTAGGGCTTTTATGGCTAATGGCAGTACTGGAACATTCAGAAGATGCAAAACTCTCCCATATATCTTAGTAAATTCTTTCTCATCAGCCAAGTATTTGGTGAATGGAAGCAAACGACTGGCATCATTTATTATGCATCTCACATCCTTTAGTAGTGGTATCCCACTGTCATCCAGTCTAGGGCAGTCTCCCTCAATCATATGCAATGATTCAGATTCGAGCCCATACTCAACAGTTGTAATTTCACGATTAACGACCATTATGTCACCCAAAAACAATCCTATAATGAAGATGTTATACGTTAAGCTTGCCTTAGTGAAATTTACATAGGGAACAACCTAAATGGTAGGTTCTAGTCATTTAAATGCTCGAGGTAGGTTGCTATCTAGTCTTGAAAGGTCTTTCACATGCTCAGTGATCTTCCTCGAAAGGTTGATGTGAGGCTTACAAGTAGTGTGAAGATAGAGGCCCTGAATGATATCAGTTAGGCATACCAACCACTATCGAGTAAAACAATTTTATCTCACTTTGGATCCCTCATGAAAGTTGTATTTCTTTACATGATGATGAATTTGGGCTTTTGAATTGCTTGATTTCGATATCATAAGCTCAAGATATTCCTATTTGAACATCTAGATGAAAAATAGAGAATCTTATCGCAAGAAGGATTCTAGCTCGAGTTTTTCAGGTCTTGATTCGAGGGACCCGATTTAATGTTTTAAGGATTTATCGGATTAATTAAAGACAAATTTCAAACTTTGGAAAATGAATCAGTTTCATTGGAGGAATTAAAAAAAATAGGGACTAGATCAGAAAACATCATAATAATTTCTGTTACTGGCGTCATGTTGGATTATATTCTGCTTCTTTTCATAAGAAAAAAAAACACTACCATTTGAGACTTTGCAGCATGAAACAACATAGGAATTAATTAGCATGGTACTGTTCATTTGTGTTTTGAACAGTACCCCTCCCCGTATGCCATTATTTCCTTTTCTCTGCAAATTCCTACTAGTTTCCTTTATCATCGCGCTTGATTTTTGGAGCTGCAGGCCACATTTTTTCTGCCTCAATCCAAAGAAAACAATTGGTGCCTCACGGTCCCAACTATGGAAGTATAGAAAAGAGTCGCACCATCCTGTAATTACTGGAAAGAAATCACTGGAATCAGCATAGAATCAATGAGAATATTTTAGTTTCCTCATCTACATTATTTGATTGTAAATTAGCCGAGATTTACATCCTTGAATTAGTTCATTGAATCTTTCCTAAATAGAGCTATATTAGGCTATATATAAGCCTCCTCTACTGACCTAATGGAGGCAACAAAAAAAGAAGGAAAGGGAGAGAGCAGAAAAAAAGAAAAAGAAGAGAAAGAGAGAGGAGAGGACAACGCAGATAACAGGGGAGAACAAAGGGAGTTTTCTGTCATCCTTTCCTTACTGTGAAAACCTTCATTGAACAGGGAAAGATGGAAAAAAAAGGGAAAGACATAGAGGAAAAAGTAGGAGAGGAGGAGAAACGTTGGAGATCTGCAGCGTATAGAGAGGAAGCTTTTCTGTTAAACATTGACAAAAACTTTCATTTATAAAAACTGGTGAGACCTGCAAGAGGCGAAGGAAGAGACGGAAAAAAAAAAGAAAAGAAACAAAAGAAAGAATAGAAAGGGAGAGGAGAAAAAAAATGCAGAGAACAAAGGGAGTTTCTTTCCTTCATCCTTGTGTTATTATGAGATGGGGAAATTAGAATATAGGAGAGGGAGAGAAGAGAAATCTAAGCTAAAACCAGTAGAGAGAGAGGGACGAAGACGCAGAGCTAAACGTAAGAGACGGATGCAAACAGAGAATAGAGGGAAAAGGTTTGAAACAAACGAACATGGATAGATCAACCAGCACGCCTTCAACATCACTGCAGCTCCTTTGTTTCCATCTCTAGGTCTGTTATTCCAAGTTTTGCATGTATTCTTAGTTGCATTTGTTATTGTTCAAGGGAAATTTAATTCACTTGAACACTTTCAAGGCACGCATGAGGAAACTCACGCTTGCCTTTGTTCCCAGCCGGGTCACTGGTCTGGGCCAGTTACCTGGCTAGGCCTGCTAGGTTCAGCCCAGCCACATGGGCCGAGTTGGACCCACACCAAAAAAAAGAGAGTAAGATCGTTGGTTTTCTTGTGTATTTATTTTGTGTTTGTTTTTTGTATTTTTATATTGTAAAAATACAAATCTTGTATTTAGAATACCTGGTTTTCAACGCAATGTGGAATATATATATATATATATATATATATATATATATATATATATATATAATGTTTTCACACATATGCCCAATACCCTAACATATTTTGAATTTTCTTTTTTTTAAAAAAAAGAATATTCGATGTTTAAAAGAAAATGTGTTTTAGCATGGATTTCTTAAACACAAAAAAAATATTTTCTTGCATTCTGAATTTTACAACATGTTTGTAAAACTTCAAAGGGTGTTGGCCAATATTCCAAAAAAATACAAATCTTATTTTTGGAGAATTCTACATTATTCACCATTTATATTTGGATAAAGAAATCCCAAAGGGATTAATATCCAAAATATTATTGGCAATTTTTCGCTATTATTCACTGTTAATATTTGGATAAAGAAACCCTAAGTGGTAAATATCCAAAATATTTTTCTAGAAATAATAAGTCATCACACATCCTTGAAAGAAGCCTTGCTTATAATTGAGGACATTTCAATTTTTGACTCCACGGTTTACAAGCCGCGAAAGTATGAAACACTAAGGCAAAAATAGATTTTTAAAGCGCTCTAAATTTCTTTAGATTTCTAATTTTTTTTTCCTTTTCCTTGCAATTTACGAGTCGTGACACTTGAAATACTAAGAGAAAAATAAGCTTTTAAGCACATTGAATCTCCTTAGTTTCTATCCTTAGTTTCTATCTTAACTATCTTTGAAATCATAGGTTATAAATTTAGTTTAAATTAAACACAGATTTTAAGAGATTTGCATCGGTTCTCCTTGACACTCTATAGACATATCTAAAGGTATGATCTATATTCGCCAAGGGTTATTTCTTTTAGACTTTTGAACCCAAGTCCATTCATCATAGCAAACCTATCCTACGAAAACTGATTAGAGAACATCAATACCATAGCAATCATAAGGCAAACCAAACACCAAGCAACTTATGTTAGGTAGGGCATACTAGGGGTGCTAAAACCTTCCTTTTACGCAACCAGTCCCTTGCCTTAGAATCTTTGAAAGACCAGTTAGGTTTCCTAGTGACCATAATACTAGGTGGCGACTCCCTTATTAAAAAAAAACCTCAAAATCAATCCCTGCTCCTAGAAAGGTTGCCGCGACGCCGCGCTCTCACAAGGGTGCGACATGGTTATTGCATCTATTTTGTTATATGTGTGTGTGTGTATCCATCACACATATGTTTTAAGTAAATAGAAAGTGGAAAGAATATAAGATGAATTGTGAGAAGCGATGTGAAAGAATCAAATGGAGAAACAATTGAATTGGTTGGTGGTCAAAGGTTACTACATGTATGTAATAGAGTTATTTGATATTGTGTTACCCAGGAGGATAAGAAAAGAACTTAGGAAATGTATAAGCTATAGTTGAAACTCTACTATAAATTTGGTAAACCAAGGAGTCAATAATGAGATGTATTGTTAGATAGATTGCACAAAAAAATAAAAAATTACCCCACTATACTCAGGCATGATGATTAGAAATATGAAAGTTACATGGAAATTTCAGGTCTTTACAACCTGACTGATCTCAAAATTGGATCCACTCAAGTACATTTGAGAAAAGTCATACATGTCGAGTAGGATAGCAAGATAGCAAGTGTTGTTATCATAATATGACATTGTTTTTATGATCAAGCTATGAAAGAGAGTGCGATTGCCGACCATCTTGTAGACCTTGCTGTAGAAGATTACGAGTCATTGAATTTTGACATTCCTAACGAAGACATGCTAACAATCAAAGATAGCAATGAGATGAAAAATTGGTGGACCTTATACTTTGAGGGGGCTGAAGTAGTGATAATATCCCAGAAAAAAAAAAAGCAATACCTTGTTTCTATAAGGTTGCAGTTTGAATGCATTAATAACACGACTAAGTATGAAGCCTGCATCATCAGTCTAGAAGCTGCTTTAATTAGAACTCAAAGTCAAGAAACTTGAGGTCTATGAGAATTTCTTACTAATCATCTGCCATATAAAAAACAAGTGGCAAACTAAGGATGAGAAGTTGAAGCCATATCAGAATTAACTCTTAAAATTAGCTAGCGAATTTGAAGAGATAAAATTCACCTATTTGAGTAGAGAAAAGAATACAACGCTAGCCTTGATCACACAAATTGTTATCAGAGGAAGGATCCAACCGGTAAACATCGAAGTCAAAAACCTCCAAGCTCATTACTACACAATCAAAAAATCACCAGACAGGAAACCATGGTATAATTGTAAACCCCTTAAACATCAACACATGAGATTAAGTAATTAAAGGAGATCCATTTAAAAGAGTGGGGAGGGAGGCAGAAAATCCCATCTTGAAGTGTGAATATACATAAGTGAATAAAGAGAGATTTAGGATCTGATGGAAAAAAAAAGGAGGGGGACTAGATTCAAGAGACATAAATAAGTGAAGGAAGAAAAAAAAAAGAAAAAAGAAAAAGAAGAACCCGTCAGCCTTTAGGGAAGAGAAGGAGTTGATGTTAAAGGGGATATAAAAGGGAAGAGGAAGAGTCACCCACTTTTCAGCCTTTTTCTCTCAAGAGCAAAGGAAACACTCACCACCAAACACATGAGAGAAAAACAAGAAAGAGGAGTGAAGATTGAACACCAAAAGACAAAACAAAGAGAGGAAGAGGGGAAAGAAGAGCTGGCAGTAGCAAGGAGGAAAGAGGAATAGAAGCCGAAACATTGAGGGAGAAAAGGGGTTTCAAGGAGCAGAAGACACAACAAGGACAAACATACAACCTTCCTAGAGTAAATTCAAACATTTTAGGTAAGTTATAAGCAGAAAATTACAGCCATAGATTGAGTTTATTGAGGAATATTTTGGGTATGTTTAAGGAGGGATTGGGAAGGGAAGAGAGATGAAGAAGAGTTTGATGATGTCCTTAACTAAATCAAAGAACAAGGAGACTAAATAAAGGGTTACAAGCCTTCAGCCAAACATGAATATGAGGGGGGAAATGCATTCTTGAAAACTAGTTGTTTATGCATGTTGAAATAACAAAATAGAAAATCCCATAAGAAGTTAAGATGTGCTGGAAAGTTTAGACTCATGAACAAACCCTTGTTACTTATACTTTTGTGAAGCCTAACTTTGAGTAAATTATATTTCCATGCATGATTGTTGGTGTGAAGATAAATTCTTAAGTAATAATGGTTGAGGAAAAGAAAGAAATGCATGAAAATAATGACCTATGTGCTGGACATTCAAACCGGACAAATCTGGGCTATGTTGATTTGTTAGTTTGTGACTAGCATTGGCACAGTTAAAGGCATAATCTTGAATGGTTTCCTTCATGCAAGTTGTAGAATTGGGTGTTAGCTTTTAAATGGAACTTGAATAACCTAAATTGGAGCTGTGGAGATCCAGATATTGGTAGAAGACCATAGAAAGGTCAAATTGAAAAATTCTGGATACCATGTACAACAGACCTTGAACTAAAATTCTGGACTTGTAACTGTAAGAAATTAGGATAAATGGCTTCATGAAAGATGTGTGCCATCATGTTAATTTTCACATAAAGTAAGCCTTGTCCCAGTTATACAACTCGAAATATGGATAAAACACTTGACAGAGGTCGGGTTGTTGCATTACAAGGCAGACCCGCTTACCATCATATTTTGACAATTTGAACATATAAATAACATAATTGGGTTGACCACCTTCATCTCATATGTGTGATTGTGTCTTAGCTTACTAAGAAAATAAGCCCCAAAGGGAAATGAATCCTAAGGAAAGACTGGGGGGGTCTCCTGGTTCAAGAGAGAGAGAGACCAGAGGGTGGTCTTTTAAAAGGAGAGATGAAGGAGCGGTTCTTGTGAGGGTTCCTAAGGTCAGGGAAGAAGAGGAAAAAAGACTGAGGGAGGCTGCGACGACTAGTATAGGGTTTGTCACCCCCTTTTTTAATGTTTCTCTTTTTTTTTGTTTAGTAATGTGTTTTTCTTTTTTTTTTTGTAATGTCTCCCCAAATTTTTTTTGTAATCCCCTCCTGTGCACATGCACTAAGATTTGTATTTATAGTGCAAAAGTCTCATTGTGTTTGAGAAACAAAGTTTTAATTAAACTTATTTTCTCTTTTTAAAATTTGAATTTGATAAATGAAAATGGATAATTATTATTATCTTGATAATAAGAAGAGAATAACAGAAGCACATTGTAATTTCTAGTTTCTCTACAAGTTGACAAATCATATTTTTCATTGAAATAAACCCCTGATTTTTTAATTTTAAATTTTAATCTCAATAATTTAAAATTAAAAACCAATAGACCAAAATTGGATTATAATAGTTATATCCATTGATATGGTAAGCAAGTTCCGCCTTAAGATGAAAGCACACTCTCATCCCTACAAATTGAGGTCATTGGAAAAGACGTTGAACATAAGATAATAAATTGATGTCTCGTTTCATTTTTTGTTGGAAAAAATGTAGTGATTAGGTCTGGTGTGATATAATTCCTATAGATTCATGCTATTTATTGCCTAGTCGTCCATGATAATATAATAGGAAAGTTAAGAATGATAGCATTATGAAGAATTTTTTTTTATGATATAATAGTGATTGTTTGAGTTTTTGAGCTCTCTATGTGTCTTTTTTTTTCAATAAGTCAAAAATATGTGTTCTTATTTATCTAGATTTCTATCAAAGTCATTTATTTTGATCTCATTTATGTCATTTAAATGTATTTTTAAATGCAAAAACAAATTATAAGTGTCTCATTTGATCCAACAGTCATGTCTATATATCTATTTAGAGTTAATCTTACTAACAATGAAATCACTTGTGATGGTGTGCTCAATGATTTTACTAGATAAACTTCATTTACTACATGATTTTACACAAAGGCAGCTTAAGATTAAAGTAAAAAATTTACAATGCCCTCCAAAAGTACACATGAGAATATGGAGATCGAATGCATGAGAATACAATTGCAACAAAAAAAAAATACAATTTTATAAAGTAACTTGAGCTTGTTCTCTACTGGATGTGAGCTTTTCTTGAAGAGTTTCTAGTCATTTCCTCTTACCTCATCAGCAATTACTGTACGATTGGAGGCATTTGACTGATGATAAATGCATCATTGCTTTTTTCACATAATGCTACAGAAAGATTTTGATGCAAGATCAGCAGCACCAACAGTTATGCCTGCAAGACCAACAGTTATCTCTGCAACTAGCAGTCTCTTTTTATGGATTTTAAGCACCTTTCTTCGCTTCTGAAATTAAAGATAACAAAGCATGATGATTAGATACTAATGTCCTTGTTACGATCCAGGCAAGATCAAATTTGGATTTTAACGTAAAATATGCAATTATCCAGTTTTACAGTAACAGTTATAATTCTCAATTTGACTGTTGGATCAGGCTGAAATTTTACATGAAGTCTTCTGACATGTTGTCCTACCTTGGGTTAAAAGTTCAGATCAATCAGAGTTCGGGAAGGCATCGCAATACTGGTCAACAGACATTGTACGAATTTTGTTATTTACTACCTTTTGACTTGTGGGCTTTCTATTTGGCAAGGATCCTTTTCCTACAAGGATATAACAACTTGTTTTGGGAATCTCCTAGCTCTACAAGAATCTTTAATTGGTTGCAATATAATTTTTAAGTGTGGCAATGATTCATAAATGTTTCAAAATCCTTTTCTTATAAGTATTTCTTATTCATCATAGCTACAATAAGGAAAGAAGACTTCAGAATTAATTCTACCTTCAGATCAGATTTTCTAGTCCATTTGGAACTTCTTAATGGTGACAAATATGATTCTATTAGATTTAGAAAAGTAATTTTCAGATTTTTATTATTTTCCTGAAGAGTAAGGGCAGCAAGTGATTGAGTTCAGTAGTTCCTCATATAAAATTATTGACTCTAGAGATATAGTAATATGGAGAAGACAAAATTGTTTCAAGCAACCCAGACCAAGCCCCCTTGTTTCAAAAGGGGGGGGGGAGGGGCGGGTTATTCACATTTCATTTGATGGTCAGAGGGTTATTATCACTTATTTGGGTCAATTGTAAGTAGACATCATATAAGTCCACCTATGGGGGGTCTATAAGGGTTTCTTTAAGTCTAGAGTGAGTATAAATAAAGGCATAACCAAACATGTAAGGTTACGTAATTTTTTCAGATCAATAAACTTATTTGTCATATTGTTGTGTGTTGGTGGGATAATCTCTCTTCTTTGGTTCTCTAAAGAACTGAAAATGACTTATAGAAGAACAATTGACTTCGTGGCGTCATCCTTATACTTCTCATTCGTGAATTAATATTCGTTGGGTGGGGGTTTTTCCGTTTCCAATAATGTTGGTGTTTAGATACAAGTTATCTTTGTGTCACACTCCTATCAAATCTGATTTACTTGGCTTTCCGGAAATTGATATATTTGCATGTGGGTTGCATAACCATATGATTACGAGATTCACATCAATCTTGTTATGGATAAATTACGTGAAACTAATTGGTAACATCAAAACTATAAAACAAATTTTGATCGATTTTGATGAATTTTCATTGTCACTATCACTATGCTATGGACACCAAGACAATAAATTCATTATTACTATACTTGAAAATACTCAAGAAAATATCTCATTTGTCCTGTTATAAAAAAATTTCAATTTTATGATAAATTCTTATTATTTTGGGCATTTTAATTGAAATATTTTTAATTTTTATATATGCAGTTGTATTTTTCATATAATGGTTTTATCGGTCAACGTACATATTTTTTGACACAGGTCACTTGATTTAATGGAATTGGACAGAAGGAAAGCAAACTTAATGAGACATATAATCAAAGGGTAGAACCCATAAAAAAAAAAAAAGAGTATATCGGCAAAATATGTCATTAATCATATATATATATATATATATATATATATATATATATAGATAGATAGATGGTTCATATGTGACCTCTTAATTAATAAAAATGAATGAATATGTATACAAATGTATAAAAACAACACAAAGTAGTTATTTATTCAAAATATATTCACCAAAATACTTTATCATGCTCTAGATTTAATTTTTATCCAATTGCGAATATTCTATAATAAATCTATTAAATTATTCACCACTAAAAAAGTAGATGAATAAATTGATTAAATTGCTCACAATAAGAAAAAGAAATTATCATTATACTAAATTATTCACCATCAAATATAATTATCATTATAATAAAGTACTGATATAAATTGTCACAGAACAATTGAAAAGAAATTAAAGAAGTCACAAAATTAAAAAAAACTGTAATGGCCGAAATTTGATTTGAAACACAAACTTGAAAACTAGGTTATTAATCTTATTGTTTTTCTCAAATATTTTAATTTAATAAAAGATCAATCTATATTCAATTCTCATAAAGAACAAACAATCCGCGAGAAAAATTGAATTCAAACCAAATCCACAATTAACAAACAAATTGGGAATGTTAAGCAAATTGTATACTATGTTATGTATTTCTTTCTAGTACGTCACTAGTTATTTTCCGGTGCGAAGTTTTCAAAATATATTTTGACTTAGTTCTATTATAATTAAAATTAATATTTATTCAGAAAACAAAAAATTCTAGAGAAAAAAATATATTTTGTTAGAAGAATTTTTCTTTTCTTATTCATGTATTTGTTTTTTACTAAATCATATATTTTTTATTGTACCAAAATTTTTAAATAAGAAATCCAATAAAAACATATTCATAAAAAATTTAATAATTTGAAATAAGTAAAATAAAATCTCTTCAACCTAATTGTATTGGCTGACACATCGCCTTCTAGTTCAGATTGTAGTTCGAGGGTCCAAGGTTTTTTACCTGAAAACTCATATTAATTTTTTTTTTTTAATACTTGAGAAACTTCCTAGAAATCTTAATAAACATGTTTTCAATAAAAAAAATCATAATCATTAAAATAAAAAACAAATAAAAAAACCTTTTCAAACTCGATGGCACTCATCTTTGTAAAATGAACTCACTAACGTCAATATAAGATTTTTGTGTGTTCAGAATGTGTGGCCAATGAATCTCTTTCACTATCATTGCTCTTTTTTACTGAATTTATCTATCGTCTTAACACTCACGAATTGAAGTGTTAAAATATAAAGTTAAGGATCATAACTAAAAATCCTAAAATCAAAAAGACCAAAGCGAAATTTTTCACATGTAAATGAGAAAAAGGCTCTGGTTTTTTTTTTAAGACTATAACCTTCAATTTTATTTTATTAAATTGATTTTTAATTCAATTTTATAATTTTCTCAGACACTTTGAATTTGAGAAAGCATGTAAAGAAAAGAAAATCTCAACAAACAAAATGACAATACAACATTTGTGGCTGAAATTGCAAAAAAAAAATGATTATCAAAATAAAAAAAGAAGTAATGCTCCATAAACAATGAGGTATCAGTGAATTTAGGCAAATGTATTGTAATAAATAGTAAAGAAATAATTATACTGTTTTAGTTTCTAAAATTAATTACCTTTATGGGGGCCTCTTGTATCACGCTCCTGCTTTGACGTAGTAAAGTATAGTTATCGCAGAAGATGGCATCACCGTGGTGTGTGTAATTTTTACCACCATAACAAGCACAACAAATTTCATAGGTGCTACCTGAATCATCATTGAAGAAACATTGAGAGCAACTGAAGTATGCTCCTGCCAAGAACGTCTTACAAGACTGGCAAATTATAGCCCTTCCACTCTGCATGATGTAGTACAAGACGATTGCTTCCTCAAAATCTAAGCTTCCATTGCCGTCCTCGTCCAGCACTGTAAACAAGCTCTGATGAGTGAAATCTGCGGCTTTGTTTTTCTTGAGATAGTCCACGTATTCACGTAGGCTAATTTTCCCGTCTCCGTTCTTATCCATGGCATTGAAAGTTTTCCTGGCCAGTTTCTTGTTATTTTCGGGCAGATGTTCATAATAAGCTACAACAGCCCGGCGAATCTCCTCCATATCTATTTAGGCGTGTAATATTTAAAAGGAATAAAATTTAAGAGGATAGTGGAAGAGGTAGCTTGGATCTACAACTTCAAAACTCCAAAGGGACTTTGGTCTACATCTGATCACAAAGCTCTCATGTTCGATAGTGATTTATAGTACTGGCAAGTGACCACACAATAAAGAAATATTAAAGAATTGAAATGAATATGGGTGTGGATTATCGTTGTGTTCCTTTAAAACTTTGCTGCTGTACATGGGTCCTTTGTTATCTTCAATAATTTAACTATCTCACACAACACATGAAACACGATTCCCGTATCAGAGTCATGATGAAGGGCCGCGCATGCATGGTAGTGTATAATCGGTTATTTTTTGAATTGTTTTCATACTTTGATATATCTTTTCAATAATTTAACTATCTCACACAACACATGAAACCCGACTCCCATATCAGAGTCTTGAAGGTCATATAATTGTAAAATCAGTTATTTTTTAATTATTTTTCTGATTGAAAATATATTAAATTAATAATTTTTTTAATTTTTAATACAAACACATTAAAATAATATTTATTTTTGGGTACTTGGAAACGTATCAAAATTCCGTCAAATTCTTACCTATATTTAGATCCAAGAAATAGAGATGTAGGTTAATCTACGGATCATTGGTTAATAATTCTCATATTACCGAGTCAACTCGGGTCTATTTTTATATTTTCAAAACGATATCATTTTAATTTCTTGACTTTGACTTAGTCAGGTTTGGCTAAATTCACTAAATAATGGACCAATATGTTGAGTAATCCAAGTTTAACTAAGTCAATATAAAAAATAATTTAAAATAAAATAAAATATATAGAATTAAAAAAAAGTGATTTGATGAGGTAAAAGATTTTGCGGGTGATTTTACCGATAGAATTATCAAGGGATGCAAACCGAGATCTCCGTACAGTGAAGTCACCAATTCACCGTCAGCATTACCGATGGAATAACCGATGGAAGTATTCTGCCAATGATTCCATCAAGAAAAGTTAGTATATCACCACTTTGCCGACACTCTCCTCCCCTATTTCTCCTTCTTCTTCCTCATCATTACTCTCCCCTCCCAAACTGCAAACAACCACCCCGCTAAAAATATCTCCCTCTTCTCAACACAAGTCATCTTTCTTTAACTTTTGTGATCACAACATCTGTGTTCTGATTTATTAAGAATTTTGTTGCTACCCAATTTTTGACCCATGGTTTGTGACTGTTGTCAATATTTGCAGGTTTGAAAACTTTAGGTAGTCTCCAGTATAGGGGAGGTGCTGTTGATTTTTTTTAATTATGTAATTATTCGTATAAATTTGTGTAGATGCGTAGAATGAAATCAACAGCACGTCGTGAGCATATGGTTACAGCGAGTTCTTCTAGTAGCTAGGATGACTTGTCCTTAGGTGCCGATCAAGAAGAGGCACCTGTGCCGACTCACGATGTTGCCTCTTCGAGAGCGGTTTCATAGCGCAGAGAAAGTGTGCCTTCACAGCGGAATCAATTCACCCGCAAGTACCAGGCATATTGGAAGGATGGCCTTTCAATGTAAGTTTTTTAATTATAACATAATTTATGAATAACTAATTAATATTTCATTAATTTAATTTATTTTTAGGTTCACAAACATTGTGGCCGCCCGAGTAATAATATCAACGTTTAAATCATCGATGAAGATTCCATTATTTCAATAGAGTCAGGTTTCCAAACATCCTAAATGAAGACCTTATCGATGCATGGTTTCTGTTGTAACCCAATTTTGGCCCGTTGGTTTTTAATTTAATTTTATGGGGTTTAAAATGTAAAATTAAAATATCAGATATTTATTTCGATGAAAAATATGATTTGTCAGCTTGTACGAAAACTAGGGACTACAATGTGCTTTTGTCATTTTATCTTTATCTTCAAGATAATCCTCACCTTCAAGATAATACTTACCTTCAAGATAATCCTTACCTTCAAGATAATAATAGTTGTGTACTTTCGAATTCGATTCTAATTCAAACTTAAAAAAAGAGAATAAGTTTGATTGAGACTTTACTTCTCGCAAGCGATGAGACTCTTGCACTATAAATACTGATCTTAGTGTATGCAGAAAAGGGAAGGACGATTAGGGAAAAAACCCTAGAAAAAAGCTATTACCAGAAACTCTACAAAAAAAATTAAAAAAAAGGACATTTAAAAAAAAAAGAGGGGGCGCGGCCGAATCGTATACTAGCCGCCGCTTCCCCCTCAACCCAGCCTTTTCCTCTCTTCTTCCCTGGTCTCAAACCAGCCATTAAACGCCCCCCTTAGTTTTTTTTCTTCTTCCCCGTCCTCAGGAACCACTCCCTCACTCCTACTTTTAAAAGAATACCCATCGGTCTCTCTCTCTTGAACCAGCTGCCCCGCCACCCCCGCAACCTGTTCTCTGTTTTCTCTTCACCACCTTCTTCAGCCTCACTTCCTTCCCTCCCCACCAATCGAAGCCATTACCACCATCTCCCAAACAAACCCTCTCTCAGCTTCACCCCATCAGCAGCTCTCTTTCTTCCTCAGCCATTTACCAATAATAGCAGAGAATCAGCACCCGAAGACCCAATGGTTCCAGCCACAGGCAGCTGCAAAACAGAGACAGGTTTTTCTCTGAACTCAGCTGCAACAGCAACCCCTTCTCTTCGGTCCAGCATTTAGAGCAACACCAATATCGCAGTGCAATAACAACAAACAACGTCGCCTCCTCCTCTCATCATTCAGCTTCCTGCTCACGTCCAGCCACCACACCAAAGTCCTGTGATGTAGTTTAATGTCCTCCAGCGGTGCAAATTTTTCTTCCATAGACACGGTGAGCTCTGGAAAGCAATAGCAGCTCCTTCTCCTTCTGCACTCGCGGCGTCCACACTAGTAGACTCGCGGTGCATCTTCATTTCTCTAAAAGGAACCTCGCGTCTTCATCAACACAGTAACAGTGGCGGAAGATATTCCTTCCAGCAGAAAAGGCAGCACCTTCTTCTCCAGCCATTGACAGCAGGAGAGACCGGTTTGGACTAGTGACACGACCCTTTTTTTTAGGTTTGAGACCGGTCTATAAAAATAAAAAGAGAAAATAAAAAAATAGTTTTTTTTCTTTTAATAAAAAAATTTTATGGATTTATTTACTGGCGCCCGAATCAGGAATACCGTACCTTTTGAGTTACACAATATTTACCAACGCTAGAGTAGGAAATATTCGTAGGCGAATATTCACTGACGCCAGAGTCGGGAATATTACAGGATGACCATAAGAACATAACACAAACAAAACCTTTAGCAATTTTAGACAAAATCAGCAATGCAGCCGCCTCAGGTAGAACGCTAAAGGGGTGATAACATCTTCCCTTTCGCGTAACCTGTCCTGAACCATAGAATCTCTGGAGACCAGTTAGGGTTCCTAGTGACCATAATACTAGGTGGCGACTCCTCGAACAAGATCGTTTCCCCCAAAGAACAAGATGCCAGATATCTGTTCTTTTTCCACTTGTGATTAATTTTTAATCGGTCGTCGCGATGTCCGGGTGTGACAGTTTCGAAGATTTTCAGGTTGGTGTTACGTTCTAATTTCCAGCTTATTTTTAATAAATAATTATTATAATTGTAAATAAATTATTATTTTTATTTTAAATAAATTATTTATACACAGCACAAATTCGAGTGGGACAACACACATGACAATGTTGCGAGGGTGTGGGAAAATCACAATATTTATCAATGCTAGAGTTGGAAATATTGTAGGCGAATATTCACTGACGCTAGAGTCAGGAATATTACAGGATGACCATAAGAACATAACACAAACAAAACCTTTAGCAATTTTAAACAAAACCAGCAATGCAGCCTGCCTCAGGTAGAATGCTAAAGGGGTGATAACATCTTTCCTTTCGCGTAACCTGTCGAATCTCTGTTGACCAGTTAGGGTTCCTAGTGACCATAATACTAGGTGGCGACTCCTCGAACAAAACCGTTTCCCCTAAAGAACAAGATGCCAGATATCTGTTCTTTTTCCACTTGTGATTAATTTTTAATCGGTCGCCGTGATGTCCGGGTGTGATAGTTTTGAAGATTTCAAGTTGGTGTTAAGTTCTAATTTCCAGCTTATTTTTAATAAATAATTATTATAATTGTAAATAAATTATTATTTTTATTTTAAATAAATTATTTATACACAGCACAAATTCGAGTGGGACAACACACATGACAATGTTGCGAGGGTGTGGGAAAATCACGCGGCAACTAGGTAACATCGAAAACAATATAATATTTTTTTTAAAAAAAATTATGTTTTAAAATTTAATTTGTCACTATGGAAGTAGGTTACGTGATTTTTGGTATGAATCATAAGAAAGCCCAAAAAATACCGACCTCCAAGGCTGGAATGATGTGGCGGTTTGGAGGGATTTAAGACCGCCATATATCCTAAAGGATATATGGCCACAATATATTCAAAGACGTGACGTCTGAACGGTTCTAATGCGATCCAACCATCAAAGGATCCATTGGAGGTTCCAGTTGGTCCAGTTACAATACTTAGGGCTAAGAAGTTCAAAGAAGCTTTCAATGGACTTCTTCAAGATACATAGGCTAAGGTGAACTTCAAGATGATTTGTAATAATAAAGAGCAAGCCTTCATTAATTTGATTCATGCAAGATATTATACCTATGTTAGGTTTTTATATCGTTTTAATGTGTTAATATCAAAAATAAAAAAAATATTATTTTGATTTATTTATAAGTGAAAACCACTTAAAAAAACAACGTACATCACACTATTAAACAGGCTCTTAATATAAATAGATGTCAATGTGAACAGTAAAAATAGATGAAAAAAAAAAGAGTTAAAAATAATAACATAAAAAACCCAAACAAGCTTATCTCTCCATTCCGCCGTACCCATGAATTCTTGATTTCTCCTTCACCCTTCTCTATCAAAAAGAAGAAAAAACAGTAGCTTGATGTTGACTCCACAATTATTAGTGAGACAGTGATTTATTGTGTTCCAAACTTATTTAAAACTTTGCTGTTGTCCATGATGGGACCTTTGGTATCTTCAATAATTTGGGTGTTGATTATCATTGTGTTCCAAACTTTTTTGAAACTTTGCTGCTGTTCATGATGGGACCTTTGGTATCTTCAATAATTTAACTATCTCACGCAACACCTGAAACCCGACTCATCTTATCTTTTTTATCCCGTATCAGAGTCCATGCAAACCCAGCTGCTACTATGAGAGGCCCCCACAAATTCGTTTTTGGAGACAAAGATTCTTTCTTTTATTCCGCCGTACCCATCAATAATTTGTTTCTCCTCAACCCTTCTCTATCAACAACAAAAGAAAACAGTAGCTATTAAAGAGACCACACAACGAAAAAATATTAAAGAATTGAAGTGAAGTTGTATCTTCTATAATTCCACTATCTCACACCGCATAAAACACGGTTCACGTATCAAAGTCATGAAAAGCCATGATGGAGTTTCTGGTAAGTTATCATAGCACAGGTAAAAAAATGTTTGAAAATTTAGTATAGTTGAGAGTATTATAACTGTCTTGTTCATCACGTGAGTCACAATGCCATCTGAACCTCTATTATCGCAAATATAATCTATTACCGGCTAATTTTAGATGTAAATTGCAACTCGCGTGTTGTATGCGGTATTTTCAACTTCTCTAAATGAGGTACATATCGACAGGATTATAAATGGAATATATAGAATTAAAAAAAAAGTGATTTGATGAGGTAAAAGTTTTTGCGGGTAATTTTACCGATAGAATTATCAAGGGATGCAAACTGAGATCTCCGTACAGTGAAGTCACCAATTCACTGTCAGCATTACCGATGGAATCACCGAAGGAAGTATTCTGCCAGTGATTCCATCAATAAAAGTTAGTATATCACCACTTTGCCGACCCTCTCCTCCCCTATTTCTCCTTCTTCTTCCTCATCATTACTCTCCCCTCCCAAACTGCAAACAACCACCCCGCTAAAAATATCTCCCTCTTCTCGACACAAGTCATCTTTCTTTAACTTTTGTGATGATCTGTTCAACCACTATGAAACAAAAGAAAAGAAAAAAAACGATAACACAGAATCAATTTGCAAGAACAAAGGATTTTATTTGATACTTGCTATGTGAATACTTCACTGATTACATCCCCCTTTTACGTGGGTTCCCTATCTCTATATATAGAGTCTAGGCTTACTATAGTGGGCAATCCTTACAAATCAGGTTGACTCATTCCTATGGAACTAGTCTTTCTCCACTATCTTTCTCCACTGTATGGGGACGTGGGATACTAACCAACTAGGCTAATCTCGTGCCGAGAATTACTCTTGCCTAGACCGATTCTTCTCATGGCTTATCCGCATGGCTTCTCTGCATGGCTAGTCCAGGTGTCAACCAACGATCGTCCCGGATCATGACTCCCCTTGTTAGGGACGAGAGCTCCCGGCCGGTTCTAGAATTGGAGGTGAGGAAACCGAGCTTGGCGGTTTCGGGAGAACCATTTTGCCTTACTTGGACGTTGACCTTTACTGCCAATGCGGAAAGATTCTCTTTCACCACGTCGAGTGGTAGTTGTTTTCCTTTCCACGATAGTATCTTCAGATAGGATGATTTCCTGTTCAGTTACTAAATCTTCCACCGTAGGTAGAGTTCCATCGGGCTCATCGTCCAGCATGGAAGGCTCAAAGAGTTTCAATTTGTCAACGTTGACTACAGAATACATCTCCATGTAAGCTGGTAACTCCAATTGACACGCATTATCACCAATCTTACGAAGGATTTTGAATGGTCCATAACGGATTGGCTTGAGTTTCTTTCCGACTCCACGCAGTCGGTCTTTGCCCAGGTGCAACCAAACAAGGTCACCTTCTTGGAAATGACCTTGGACGCGATGTCTGTCGTGACGCTCTTTATACTTTTGTTGAGCCTTTGTGAGCTGCTGCTCCACTTCCGAATGTATCTTCCTAATTTGATCCACAAACCGTTGTGCTCGTAACCTCTCGCCTTCCCCTTTATCTAATGCAGAGTTTGATTCAATTGTGAATTCCAAGTCAAAAGGGCTCTGTGGCAAGAAACCCAAACACACTTCGGGGAGACTTGTTTGTTGAACCATGTACGGCATGATTAATGGCAAACTGCAGGAAGGGAATGCTTTCATCCCAAGTTTTGGGGTGACGAGCATTGTATCCTCGTAGAAGGTGAACAACAGTCCTATTCACCACTTCGGTTTGTCCGTCAGTCTGAGGATGGAATGCGGTACTTCTTTTCAACTTAGTGTCCATCATGGCCCATAAAGCACACCAAAATTTGCTTAAAACCAATTTGTCTCGATCAGATATAGTCGAGTTAGGGAGACCAAATAATTTCCATACATTTTCAAAGAAGAGGCGTGCTGCTCCATCACTGGTGATCGTCTTTTTGCAGGGCATGAGTACCACCATTTTGGAGAATCGATCGACCACCACAAATAGATAGTCACTACCTCGCCGGGTCATTGGAAGGCCTCCCAAGAAATCCATAGAAATACTCTCCCATGGGCGTGTCGAACGGTAGTGGGGTATACAATCCCACCTTACGATTAGCGAGGTTTAGATGTGCTACACAAGACACACCCTCTTATGAAA
Organism: Populus deltoides; assembly: GCA_015852605.2. Taxonomy (NCBI): domain Eukaryota; kingdom Viridiplantae; phylum Streptophyta; class Magnoliopsida; order Malpighiales; family Salicaceae; genus Populus; species Populus deltoides. Next base: position 12,185,710 of record CM027588.2, on the reverse strand, counting down.
CGAGCCACATCATGTTGAATCCGGGGCCAGAAAACATAACGAGACAAATTTTGTAATGTTTTTGTGACCCCAAAATGACCAGCAATTTTGGATGTGTGTGCCTCCCGTATGTATCTCACCCTTTCATCCGATCGGGGTATGCATAAGAGTTTCCCTTTGTATAGAAGTCCATCTCGTAGCATGAACTCTGACGGTCTACTAGACAGCACCTCTTCCCATGTGCTTTGAAAGTCAGGATCTTCTTTATACCAATCAACATACTCCTCATGTAAAGCCGGATGCACTTGCATAAAAACTGATAAACAAATTGCTGTCACTGGAGGTCGTGACAACATATCTGCCAACTTGTTATGGCTGCCTTTCTTGTACTTTATCACCAAGTGAAATTGTTGTAGGTATGTCATCCATTTCATGTGTCGGGCTTGTTGTAATCGAGCTTGTGACTGTAAGTACTGTAATGGCTGATGGTCTGTGTGGACCACCGTTTCTTTGCCCAGAAGATAAACACGCCAATGTTTCACTGCTTGGTGTAGTGCTAGGAGCTCTTTGTCATATGTTGGATAGTTCTTTGCAGCGCCTTGAAACATCTCTGAATGGTAGGCTACTGGTCGTCCTCCTTGCATCAAAACGGCTCCCATTGCATATCCTGATGCATCCCCCTCAATCTCGAAGGGTTTTTGTAAATCCGGCAAGGCAAGAATTGGCGCTTCGCTTATCTTCCTCTTCAATAATTGGAACGTGTCCTCATGTGCCTTAGTCCAAACAAAGGCTTGGTTGGCCTTAGTCAAGGAATGGAGAGGAGACGCCAGAAGAGAGAAATTTTGAATGAACTTACGAAGGTATTGGCATGCACCCATAAAGCTTCGGACGTTTGTGACCGTACGAGGTCGTGGCCATTCCGTGATCACGTGAACCTTAGCAGGATCAACTTGCAATTCACCGCCACCCACGATGAATCCAAGATAAATTAAGGTTTTTTTTCCAAACTCACATTTCTTGCGGTTTAGAAGAGCGATGTTCTGCCAGGACGGCAAATACCTGTTGCACATGTACGAGATGTTCCTCCAAAGAGCAACTGTAGATCAAGATATCATCGAGATAGACGATGACAAAGTGATCAATGAAGGGCGGAGAACATCATTCATGAGTCGCATAAATGTTCTTTGGGGCATTGCAAAGACCGAATGGCATGACCAACCATTCAAATAATCCTTGTCGTGTTTTGAATGTTGTCTTCCAGGAATCCTCCTTGCAAATTGGAACTTGATGATACCCCGATTTCAGATCAAGCTTGGTAAAGATGGTAGCATGACGTAGTTGATCCAATAGATCATCAATACGGGGAAGAGGGTATCGGTTCTTACACGATAATTTTGTTAAGTGCTCGTGTAATCGATACACATCCGCCATCCTCCATCTTTCTTCGAACAAGCACAATTGGTGAGCCGCAAGGGAACTGGCCGGGTTTAATAACACCGTGTCCAAAGAACTCGGTTACTTGTTTTTTGATCTCCTCATTCTCCGATCGAATTGCGATACATGCAAATATTAGGCAATGTGGAGTCTGAAATGAGTTGAATTTCATGCTCAATTGCCCGTTTGGGAGGAAGTCGTCCTACTTCCGCAAACAAGTTTGTATACTTGTTAAGTAACTCATTCAACTTGTTGTCTATTGCCTTACATGATAGTGTGAAACGAGAAGGTGTGACTTCATCTGTTAGTGGTCGAATCATCATGAGGACAAACTTCTGAGATGCATTTATCATTCTTCTCGCCTGGCAGGCAGTGACTAAGTCTGCCTTTTGAGATGATCGATCTTTGTGGACAATGTACGTCTTCCCATCTTTCACAAGATGATATTGTTGAGCCCGTCGGTGGTAAATAGCATCTCGTTCCCACAAATATGGATTGCCAAAAATCACTTGACAAATATCCAAAGGGACTACTTCACAGGTTACCTCATCAATATATTGACTAGTGATAGCAAAACGAAATCTGCACTGCCGATCAATCTTGAGTTCCACGTCCTTTTGTATCCATCCAAGTGGATATGGTTTAGGATGTGGATTTGTCTCAAGTCCCAATTTTTGAACCAAACTGGCCGAGATCAAATTCTTTTGACTGCCAGTGTCAACGATTGCATCAATGATCTCTTGCTTCACTTGAATTCGTAGGGTAAAAAGCTCCTCCTTCTCATCAGGGGGGGTTAACAGATTTGAGGTTGTCTCCTTCGGCATTGCCATCAAAGACAAACTCATATCCGCTTCCTTCATCTGGCCGAGTTCAATGTGATCATTGAGGATTGTTGTTGTCATTGTGCGCTTGCCCTTGTCGTCCTTTTTCCATTTTATAGGAAAAAGGTCAGGACGTAGTTTCCAGCACGTCGCTTTGTCATGCCCCGAAACTCTACAATGCTCACAAAACTTAGTAGATTTGGATACAGATGAGGGGTTACCTTGTGTGAACTTCTTAAAATTGTGGTTGCCACTGTTTCTCTTCTTGTCATTGTCGGTAGGACGTTGCCCACGAGGTTTATTCCTCTGTTCGATAGCCATAGCAATGCTACTGGCAGCAGAGATATTAACGGCCTGATATAGCCGTAATTCATTTTGAATGTGCTGCCATAAGCCAGCCACAAATTTCGTGAAGACATCTTCGTGGTCCAGTCCAATTCCCAGTGTAACTGCTAGTCTGCGGAATTCGGTGGTGTATTCTTACACCGATTGATTCTGCCTCTGTCGCAAATTGTGCCATCGTGTCCAGCGATCTTGAACATATCCCATTGGGTAGAATTCCTGTTGCAAGAGTTGAGTAAATTCCTTCCAACTTATCTCTCTATCATCGTTATTCTTCAAGAATGCATTCCACCAGGCCAATGCATGGCTGGTTAATTTCAATCTTGCGAATGCAACCTTCTCACCACTACCAAACCATAAAGTGTGAAATAAGTCTCCAACTGATCCACCCAAGAATCTAGCTTCTCTGCATCTATGGTGCCGTCGAATGTTGGTATGTCTATCCTGGCTTCAACTTTAAAAGGTTGAGGTCGTATGCCAGTGACGAATCGAGGGTGGGCATCTTCATCCTGGCTCTTTTCCTTTTCAGTCGTCAGACGAGCTCTTGGAGGAGAAATGCCGTCATCAACATTCTTCAGTCCTGGTGATGCCGATGATGATGGTTGAGATTGAATCCATTTTAGAACAGCTTCTAGTTGCGTGGTCAGCCTATCAACCTTGTCTGAAAGGTTAGACTGATCCGGTGTAACTTCTTCTTCTTCGCTTGACATGCTTGATGGTGTTGTGGCCTTCCTTGTTGAACGTCGATGGGACTGCAAAACAGAGAGGGGTTCACCAATTGTCTGATATCCAGACTTGGTCAGCACCATTAACTAAAAGTTTTTCCACAGGGAGGAACGATTGCTCTGATACCAACTTGATCTGTTCAACCACTATGAAACAAAAGAAAAGAAAAAAAAAACGATAACACAGAATCAATTTGCAAGAACAAAGGATTTTATTTGATACTTGCTATGTGAATACTTCACTGATTACATCCCCCTTTTACGTGGGTTCCCTATCTCTATATATAGAGTCTAGGCTTACTATAGTGGGCAATCCTTACAAATCAGGTTGACTCATTCCTATGGAACTAGTCTTTCTCCACTATCTTTCTCCACTGTATGGGGACGTGGGATACTAACCAACTAGGCTAATCTCGTGCCGAGAATTACTCTTGCCTAGACTGATTCTTCTCATGGCTTATCTGCATGGCTTCTCTGCATGGCTAGTCCAGGTGTCAACCAACGATCGTCCCAGATCATGTGATCACAACATCTGTGTTCTGATTTATTAAGAATTTTGTTGCTACCCAATTTTTGACCCATGTTTTGATAAATTTTTAGAAAAATCCAAAAATAGCGAAAACATCGAAAATCCAAAAAATATGTTTTTTAAATATATTTGCATCGTTTTTAGCATTTTCAATATCGTCTCAAAAGAATTTAAATTTTCAAAGATCTTTGGAACGCATTTGACTTTTAACGCGTTATTTTTTTAAATCACTGATTTTCCTCATTCGAGGCGATGTTGATAATAAAATAAAAAAAATAAGAAAAATCAAATTTACAAAAAAGAAAGTTGAGGGACCAATTTTGAGACCCAAGCAATATTTTTGCCTATAAATAATGGTTTTCAACACACACAAAGAGGGGAAGCAATTTTTTAAAAAAGAAAAAACACAATAAAGCCTAAACCTAAAAGTTCCATCTCTACAAAGCCTGCCGCCCCTCTCCCCCCCAGCTTTCATTTTCTTTCCCCTGGCTTCTAGCGGCAGCTCACAATTTCCTGCCCCCATCATCTCCAGCAGCCCCCAAACACTTTCCCATCTCCTCCTCATCAACACAAAACCAGCCCCTCTCAGCCGCTCTTTCTGGGCCAAACCAGCCTCCACACCGTTCCCCCATTTTCTTCTCCTTTTCCAGCCAACAACACAGAGCCCCTCCTTTTTGATTTTCTTCTTCCTCAACCGCTGGACACAAGCCTCCCTTCCACCCTCTCTTAGGCTCCCTATTTTCCTTGATTCCTCCTCCGCCCACCGCGGCCTTCATTCCCCCGGTCTCCTCGCACGCCTGCCCACGGACCCAGTCATCACTATCGCCAGCCGGGCGCCTTCTTCATCCGGCAGCACCCAGCAGCGCCTTCCTCCTCCAGCTCCTCCCCCACAGACGCCATCCCACACAAGCCGGACCCCCACCTGCAGCAGAAGAGGAGAAGACGAAAAACCAAAAAAAGGGGCAGATCGGCAGATCTAAAAGAGAGGGTAGAGGAGCAAATCTAAAAAACTAAGAACAAATTGAAATCGACTGTATTGTGCGTGTTTTCTTCTTTTGCAGGTGACGGTGTTCCTCACAGCCGGCGGGGAGGGGAAGAGAAGAAGAAAGCAGGCCCGATCTATCCGTTCCCAGACGTTGACTGCGGCGGCGTGTGAACCCACGCGCTGCCACTGTTCATACGGGTCCAGAAGGTTTCCCAGCACTGTAATGGATTTTTGGGGGTCTGTTTTGTAATTTTTAAAATGTTTAATGTAATTGTTTGTTTAGTTGTTTTTGAATTTGTATAATTTGTAGTGTGTAATAAAAAAGAAAAAATATAGTAAAAGCGTATGTGTGTTTTTATTTGTTTTATGGATTTTTTTTATTTATGATAAAATTGCAAAGAATAAAGAAGAATTTAATATTTTGATTTGCTCACGGTCCAGAATTACTAACTTATACGTAAGTTGTATTTCTAATATCTGATGAAAAGATAAAATTTTTAAAACTTCTTTAACACGTCAGAGCCACAAAGCAGCTTACCTCAGGTAGGGTGCGTTAGGGGTGCTAATACCTTCCCTAACCACAATCAGTCCCTTACCCACGAATCTTTGATAAGACCAATACACCTGGGTTTCCTAGTAGCCCTCCATTAAATACCAGGTGGCGACTCCCAACGAATCCAATAAAGTAATCAATGAACGAAAAATTGCGAAGCCGACGCCACGCGGGTGACGTGCAACAAATTTTATCATTTTTTATAAGTAAATCTATCTTTTTTAATTTTAACATTTAAATGTCAATTTTATTTATTTATTTTTAATATATGTATTTTGTTAGTGTATGTACATGTTTTATTATTATTTCTCAAACAAACTTGTAGTATGAATATATAATTTTGTACTTGTTATGGTTTGTTTTAGATTTTGTAAAATTATATTTGTTTGTAAATTGTTGAAATTTTGTCGAATTACTGAATTAGATGTGTTGTGATGAAATAATTAATAACTTGTTTAACGGGTCCGTTTCAATTTTTATCAATGCTATTACAGAGTTGTAATTTCCGTAAATTTGTATGGACATTGATAATGAATATTTATGAGAACTTTTAATTAGTTTGTTGGATAATGTTGAGGAAAATCAATATTTTTTCAAATTTATGTACTTAACATAGTTAATTAATACATGTTGTCATCATAATTTTATAGAGGTTCGATAGAAGTTATGGATGATTGTTCATGGATGTATCGAGATTCACCCCAAGGATTGTGAAGGATAGATTATTGTAATTGGGGTTCATGGTTTTATTAATTTCTCAACATCTATTTCTAGAAATTTTACTTGAGGCGGTATTAAGTATCCATGCAGGAAGTGTAAAAATAAAAAGTATTTGCATCCAGATGTTGTAATGATGCATCTTCTACACAAAGGGTTCATGGAGGATTACTTGTGTTGGTATGCACACAAAGAACTATTTGTTCGTAATGAGAGCATGGTATAAAGGGTGGTTGGGTCAACTTCTAGTTCTAGCAACGTGCATGGAGTTGCAAATGACAACAGTAATACTTACAGGAATATGGTTATTGATGCAATAAGAATGAATCAAGGTAATGTCAGTCAATGTCCAATCGTAGAAGAAGAACTTAATGCAGATGCAACAAGGTTTTTTGATCTTTTGAAAGATTCTGACGAACCATTATAGGATGGTTGCACGAACCACAATAAATTATCGGTCATAACACAGGTTGAGTGAGGTCGGTTATGCCAAAATTATCGAATGGGCGAGAAGCATTTTACCTTAACGGAACAGGCTGAAAGAAAACTTCTATGCTGCAAAGTCCATGATGAAACCCCTCGGTTTAGGATACTAGAAAATTGACACATGCCCTAACTTCTACATCTTATACTACCTTGAAAATGCAGAGTTGACCGAGTGATTATGCATCCTTCTGACAGCGAAGCATGGAAACACTTTAACATTATGCATCCTCACTTTTCAGCTGAATCAAGGAACGTGCATCTTGGGTTGTATACAGACGAAGTCAACCCATTCAAGTCATTTGTTGCTTTTTATTCTTGTTGGCCGGTCATACTCACGGTTTATAACTTGCTACCGGGGATGTGTATGAGGTCGGAGTTCATGTTTTTATCTACTTTCAAACCCGGTCCGAGCAGTTCAGGCTAGAATATAGATGTTTGTCTTCGAGTATTGATTGATGAGTTGACGCAGTTGTGGTCCTCCATAGCTTTGACTTATGATATATCGAGGAAACAAAATTTTGTTATGAGGGCGGCTTTGATGTGGACTATCAATGATTTTCTAGCTTATGAAAAGGTTTCTGGTTGGAGCACACATGGAAAACTAGCATGTCTATACTGCATAAGAAACAACAAGGCATTCATGCTAGCATGTCCATAACTTTGTTCTGTATCCGTAAAATATGGAGTTAGTTTTTGATGGTGATGGGTCGCAAAACCAAAAGCAAGCTTCGTGTTAGAGAAAAATGCACAACTACTAGTCTACAAATAGCTTAAGAGTCTGTGTTTTTTCGATGGACATGCCTCGAACATATCAAGGTTGGTTAATATGGAGGAATGCAGATTGTATGGAATGAAAAGTCATGACTGCCACGTGTTTATACAAACACTCATTCCATTAGCTTATCATGATTTGTTGCCAAAAAGGATATGGGATGCACTCACGAAGATCAGTCATTTCTTTAGAGATATATGCTCCAACAAGTTGAATGTTGATCACATTGAGAGGCTTGAAACAAATATCGTCGAGACAATATGCAAACTTGAGATGATATTCTCTCCATCATTTTTTGACTCAATGGAGCATCTACCCATACACAAATATGTTCCACGGCATGATGGTGGTGGTGAAGTGCCTTCCAGTGGGAACTTGTCAATATTCTCCAATCCTGGATGACTCATACCTAAAAATGTCGTAAGGGGAAGATATTTGTCTGAAATAGAGTTCAGACAAGCACACAATTATGTTCTATTTAACGGTGATGAGCTGAGACCTTTTATTCAGTAAGTATATGTATTACTTAAACTTTGTTAAAAATGTACTATTTATATATTGTAATATCTTAAACTCACATAATTTTGAAAACTTTGTTGGCAACATCGACAATATTTACTATCCAATAACTCACAACTGACTGAATCTCAAATCTTTCGATTACAAGATGAACAATTTGCAATGTGGTTCAAAACACATGTAAGTACTATCACAAACTCATTATCTCTTGCAAAGTTATTGTATGTCATTGCAGAATTCTTGTTTACTGTTTATTGTTGTGCATGATATACAAGGTTTATCAAATGGGAAGGAGTGTTGTTATTTCATTGTCTTCACTAAGCATGGGCCCTGAAAGAAAAGTTAAGTGCTACAGTGGGTATTTTGTTAATGGATATGTGTTTCATACTGAATAATACGGGCATGGAAGAAAGACATACAACATCGGTGTTTTTGTTAATGTAGTGAGTTTGAAGTTAACTACTATGGTAAATTAGAAGAGGTCGTCGAATTGAAATATCATAGCGAGCATAATAGAGTGTTTATTCAAATGATATTGGCATGACACCACTGACAGAGGAATCAAAGTAGATCCTCACTATGGTCTGGTTGAAATCAACTCAAAAGCTAGACTCCGCAACGTAAACGATATCTTTGTTTTGGAAAAGCAATGTCAACAAGTTTATTACACATACACCTCTTCCTTTAGAAAGGATCGATCAAGACTTGATTGGTTATCTGTTTTAAAAATAAAACCCAGGGCTCATGTCGAGGTTGTTCAGGATGAGAATGAAGACACAAGTGTGCGAGATGAAGAGTTTCGAGTTAGTGAGTTAGTTGAACCATATCGAGTTGCTCCTTCGATTGACTTAGAAGAAAATTCAAATTTTCATGTTTTCGATGACAGTCTTGTTGATGTTGATGCAGAGGATTTGAATGTTGTTATGAGCTCTAACGGACAAGAAAATGTCAATGAAGATGATGATGATATCCACATTGAAGGTTGCGATGGAGTTGATGACGATTCAATTGACGATGAAGAAGAAGAAGAAGAAGAAGAAGAAAATTCTGACTAACTATCAGAAAACGAAAGTGTAAAGCATTTTTTTTATAATGTAATAAAAGACAGCACTTCTTCTCCAGCCATTGACAGCAGGATAAAAAGAGACCGGTTTGGACCAGTGACCCGACCCTTTGTTTTTTAGGTTTGAGACCGGTCTATATAAATAAAAAGAGAAAATAAAAAAATAGTTTTTGTTTCTTTTAATACAAAATTTTATGGATTTATTTACTGGCGCCAGAGTCAGGAATACCGTACCTTTTGAGTTACACAATATTTACCAACGCTAGAGGTGGAAATATTCGTAGGCGAATATTCACTGACGCCAGAGTCGGGAATATTACAGAATGACAATAAGAACATAACACAAACAAAACCTTTTGCAATTTTAGACAAAATCAGCAATGCAGTCTGCCTCAGGTAGAACGCTAAAGGGGTGATAACATCTTCCCTTTCGCGTAACCTGTCCCGAACCATAGAATCTCTGTTAACCAGTTAGGGTTCCTAGTGACCATAATACTAGGTGATGACTCCTCGAACAAGACCGTTTCCCCCAAAGAACAAGATGCCAGATATCTATTCTTTTTCCAATTGTGATTAATTTTTAATCAGTCACCGCGATGTTCGGGTGTGACAGTTTCGAAGATTTCAGGTTGAGTTCTAATTTCCAGCTTATTTTTCATAAATAATTATTATAATTGTAAATAAATTATTATTTTTATTTTAAATAAATTATTTATACACAACACAAATTCGAGTGGGACAACACACATGACAATGTTGCGAGGGTGTGGGAAAATCACGCGGCAACTAGGTAACATCGAAAACAATATGATATTTTTTTTAAAAAAATTATGTTTTAAAATTTAATTTGTCACTATAGAAGTAGGTTGCGTGATTTTTGGTATGAATTATAAAAAAGCCAAAAAATAACGACCTCCAAGGCTGGAATGATGTGGCGGTTTGGAGGGATTTAAGACCGCCATATATCCCAAAGGATATATGGCCACAATGTATTCAGCACGTGACGTCTGAACGGTTCTAATGCGATCCAACCATCAAAGGATCCATTGGAGGTTCCAGTTGGTCGAGTTACAATGCTCAGGGCTAAGAAGTTCAAAGAAGTTTTCAATGGACTTCTTCAAAATACATAGGCTAAGGCGGACATCAAGATGATTTGTAATAATAAAGAGCAAGTCTTCATTAATTTGATTCATGCAAGATATTATACCTATGTTAGGTTTTTATATCGTTTTAATGTGTTAATATCAAAAATAAAAAAAATATTATTTTGATTTATTTACAAGTAAAAACCACTTAAAAAAAACAACTTACATCACACTATTAAACAGGCTCTTAATATAAATAGATGTCAATGTGAACAGTAAAAATGGATGAAAAAAAAGAAGAGTTAAAAATAATAACATAAAAAACCCAAACAAGCTTATCTCTCCATTCCGCCGTACCCATGAATTCTTGATTTCTCCTTCACCCTTCTCTATCAAAAAGAAGAAAAAACAGTAGCTTGATGTTGACTCCACAATTATTAATGAGACAGTGATTTCTATTACTGATTATCATTGTGTTCCAAACTTATTTAAAACTTTGCTGTTGTCCATGATGGGACCTTTGGTATCTTCAATAATTTAACTATTTCACGCAACACATGAAACCCGACTCCCTGTCAGAGTCTTGAAGGCCATATAATTGTAAAATCAGTTATTTTTTAATTGTTTTTCTCATTCAAAATATATTAAAATAATATTTTTTTAATTTTTAATATTAATATATTAAAATAATATAAAAATATATTAAAAAAATTCAAATTTTACCCCAGCACCGTACATAGTTTCAATCGGCACCGAAGTAGAATCACATACAATTCATTTTTATCCTCGTATTACCAAGTTAACTCTAACCCTTACCAGCCTTATGTCTCCCTTTGCTCGTACTAGCCACCAGCCAGACACCTTTTCTTTTTCAAGCTGAAGCCGCCACTCAAAGCCCATGCAAACCCAGCTACTTCTATGAGAGGCCCCCACAAATTTGTTTTTGGAGACAAGATCTTATCTTTTATTCCACCGTACCCATCAATAATTTATTTCTCCTCAACCCTTCTCTATCAACAAACAGTAGCTATTAAAGAGACCACACAACGAAAAAATATTAAAGAATTGAAGTGAAGTTGTATCTTCTATAATTCCACTATCTCACACCGCATAAAACACGGTTCATGACGGAGTATCTGAAGAAAGATAACAACACGGTCCATACTCATCCAAGCTTGTTTACAGCGCTGGACAAGGACGGCAATGGAAGCTTGGATTTTGAGGAAACAATCGTCTTGTACTACATCATGCAGAGTGGAAGAGCTTTAATTTGCCATTCTTGAAATAAACACGTGTAGGAGAAAAAAAAGAAAAGAGATAAAAAATAAATTTAGAGAGTAATCCAAAAATAGATTATGACGGGGATAATCCTATAAAAAAAACAAAACAAATCACAAAACTTAAAACCTAATAAATCAATGTTAAATGATGAAAATAAAAAGAAAACAATTCCTAAAATGGATTTTAAAAAAAGACTGAACTCAAACCAGATAAATCATTGAAACTAGTAGACTGAATCATGAGACTAGAACTACCTTATAAAAGACAAATACAAAAAAAATTATAAAGCAAAATTTTCAATTATAAAAAATAATAAAAAAAACAATGAGGACTAAATCTTGCACCATAAATAATTGAAAGAAATTAATCAGGGATTAAATTGAAAATAAAATAAATGAAGAAAAGGAGCAATAAAAAAAATAAGGACCAGAATTTGAAAAAAAAATGACTTAAAAGGACAAAATAAAAATAAATAAATGAAAAGGATAAAAAATAACAATAAAAAAATAAGGATTATATTGGATACAAAAAATAAATTAAATTAAATGCGAAGAGATGAAATTGAAAAAAACAACTTTAAAAAGCATTAAAATCAAAACAAATAGAAATCAAAAGAATAAGGACCAAATTAAAAAAAAAAACACACTGGAGGATACAACTGAATTCTTAAAGGCTTGGCATGAATTCCAAGGCCTAGGAGAGAGAAAAGAAAGGTAGGAGAAAAAAAACTCTTCGCCGTCCGCCTTGCCAACACGCCACCCTAAAACTTGCACCATAACCTTGCGCGTCAGATGAGATGGCGATCGGATTTTTTTGGCCACCAGAATTGTCCTCACACGCCTCTATAAAAGCATCGAGGACTCTGATGTGCTAACGCGTGCCATTATATTTTGCTGATTTATTAATATTTTAATAAGGCATATTACGAAAAAGAGCCCAAGGGCATATCATTATTACAAAAAAAAAAGAAGCCATGAGACATAGACAAAAATGCCCTTCGAAGTCATTCTTAAATTTTAAAAAGTCAAAGGTTAAGTGTATACTTTTACTGCGCAAACAATTATCATGTTTTTTGTTATTGGAGTAATTTTTTAAATATATTTTTTACTTGTAAATAAATCAAAATAATATATATATATTTTATTTTTTAAAATTTATTTTTAATATTAACATAAATTTTTTTTTCAAAAGCATTAAATTTTTTTTAAATGATATTATATTTTAAAAAACTAAATTGATCCACTTCCTTAAATTCTCCTCCTCTTAAATATTACACCCATAAATAGATATGGAGGAGATTCACCGCGCTGCTGTAGCTTATCATGAAAACCTGCCCGAGGAGAAGAAGCGCTATGCCAGATAAAAGTTCGTGCGTAATAAAAATTAATTTTTAAAGTATGTTTTATTGTAAATAAATTAAAATATTTTTTTATTTTTAAAATTTAATTTTGATATAACTATATTAATTAAAATGATTCAAAATATTAAATATATATAAAAAAATAAAAAAATAAAATGATATTGTTTAAAAAAAAACCTGAGTTGACTCAGTAATATAAAAATTAACCCAATGATACGTAGATTAACTCCACTCTCTATTTCTTGGATATAAATATAGTTCAGATCTTTCAACTATGCACCAAATGACCAGAGGCACGATTTTAGAGTTATCCACTTCATTAAAAGTCCCTTCGCAGTCTTGAAATTGTAGGCCAAAGCTACCTCGTCCATTACCCTCTTAAATTCTCCTCCTCTTAAATCTTACACCCATAAATAGATATGGAGGACATTCGCCGCGCTGCTGAAGCTTATTATGAGAATCTGTCCGATGAGAAGAAGCGAAATGCCAGATTTTCTTTCAATGAAATTGACATAGACGGAGACGGGCGAATTAACCTACATGAATACGTGGAGTATCTGAAGAAAGATAACAACACGGTTCTTACTCATCCAAGCTTGTTTACAGCGCTGGACAAGGACGGCGATGGAAGCTTGGATTTTGAGGAAACAATCGTCTTGTACTACATCATGCAGAGTGGAAGAGCTCTATTTTGCAAGTGTTGTGATACGTTCTTGGCAGACGTATACTTCAGCTGCTTTCAATGTTTCTGTCTTGACGAGTCACCTAGCACCTATGATCTTTGTTGTGCTTGTTATGGTGGAAAAAGGTTCACTCACCACGATGATGCCGTCTTCTGGGATAACTATACTTTACTAAGTCAAAGCAGGAGCTTGGCACTTGAAGCTCCCGTACAGGTAATTAATCTTTGAAAATGATATCGACTTCGATCCCTGTTAGATGATGGCAAGCTAGAAAGAAATACTTCATATTGCTTAAATTCCCAATTTTTGAAACGAATTAAGACCTCTAATTATGTTCCTTTAATTGTGGATTTGGTTTGAATTGGGTTTTTTCTAGCAGATTGCTTCTTCATTATTAGGAATTTATATATGTTCTTTCATTAATCAACTAGTTTTCAAGTATATGTTTCGTTCCAAAAATAATAGCTCTTTAACTTTCTTGACTTCTTAATTTTTTTCAATTGTTTAGTGACGATTTATATCATTTCAGCATAATGATACTTATTTTATTTTTATTTTTATTTTCGGAATAATGTAATCAATTATTGGATATACGCACTTGCTCTTCTTCATTAGGCATTACCATTGAATAAAAATTAAGTCTCGAGCAGGATAAAGTATTTTTGTATATATAATATGAATAAATAAGTATTTTTGTAAATGTATTTGTTATGCGGTTAACGGAGCGATTTGCTCTTCTATTTTTTTTTATTCTACATTTGTTTTTATTATTATTTTTTATTCTACATTTATTAAGGCTTATGTATTTTTATTAGTTATGGGTCCACTTGTCTATCATTTATGTATATAAAAATGAATTAATGATATATTAGTTAAGAGTCCACTTATCTTATCATTTATATAAAATAATCTTAAAATTATATTGTTCCACTTATGTTTCCATAATCTTAAAAATGAATTAATGATATTTTACTATAATTTTTGTGTTTAATTTTCTTAAATTATATAACACATGTCAAAATATGTGCATTGCCTGATAAGATCAATAATTAAAAAATAAAACTATATTTATAAAAATTGAAAAAAAAAAGAACATTTGACTTAAAAAACCAAAACCAATAAAAATTATCATCTAATTTTAAAAATAACTAAGCATTTTGTTAAGAATATTATGCATGAAAAAAATTAAAAAAGATATAATATATAAATAAAGAAAACTAACAAATACATGTTATTTTTAAGAAAATAAGAACTCATATTTGTCCTTATTTTCATGTAAAACCTAATTATCTCAAACACACAATTAACCAAAACAATGCTAAATTTTTCATTCATAATAATTGATAATGATATGTTTTGTTCCTGTAGTCTTTTTGTTTTACTAGATTTTTCACTTATAAAAAATTATTTTATGGATTATACCGTTCCACTATATGTTTTCTTAAGGTTTTTTTCCTTGTGTTCAATTCTCATAACGTGTAAAAAAAAACGTGTTTTGACCGGTAACAGCATTACTTGAAAAAAAAAACTACATATAAAATTAAAAAAATAAGAATATTTGAATTAAGAAACCCAAACCAATAGAAGTTTATTATCAATTAAAAACATTTTGTTAAAAATATTATACATGAAAAAGAGGAATTAAAAAAGATATAATTTAATACACATAAAGAAAACTAACAAATACATATTATTTTTAAGAAGATACTAACTCGTATTTGTCATTATTTTCCTGTAAAGCCTATCTTAAACAAATAATTAACCATAAAATGGTAAATTTCTATTCCATAATCTTATTAATAAAATATTTTTTATTAGATATTAATATTTATTGGTATTTTCTAAACTAATATTAAATATTTGATAAAGGAGAATATTTGTAACTAAATCTTTAATCAATAAAATGAAGAAAAAAAACTATGACAATGTGCATCGATACTTTGAACTGATTAATAGAAATTCTAGCTTGTTTATGGTTGATATATAGTAAAATATACTTAGTAAAAACAACCCAACAGTACAGGTAGTGGCCTATTGATCAAACAAGTGATCCAAATTGTTCGTTTCTATAAATTTATTTGTCAAATTTGATAACATCTTTCTAATTAAATTTCCATAATTTAAAAAAAATCACAAAGTTTTATTATATAGCATAGTGATAGTAAGAATACATCAGAATCAAAATTTGTTTTATAGACATTGTTCCAAATATCTAATCATATGCTTCTTTATCTTTAATTTCAGAAACGAAGAAATGTGCTTGAAAAAATTGGAATGATAGTGCAAGTTACAGGCATGGTTGTTGGTGGTGCTTGTCTTGTATCATCCTCTAGCTGCAGCATTATGTGAAAGAACGAATGATGCCTTTTATTATCACCGTGTTTCAATTTTATTAGAATCTTGTAAGGGGTGGAACTTGAACCGCTTGCCTATGGAAGACTATTATTGATGAAGTAAAGAAAAACTTCAGCTTTCCATGGGCTGCGATCTTCAGCTAGTGAAGCCCTTCAGCACTAGTCCTATCAAAGCATGGGATTCTGAGAGATAATATACAAGAGAGTAAAGAATGTTGGAAAGTATATTTATGAATATTATGTATTCTTTGAACTTAATTATGAGATTGTTGAATGATTATTTATGATTATTCAATTTGTTGTACCATTCCTTTGATTTCTAGAATTATTGTATGGTTACTTGTGGTTACTCGTATTGTTGTATGGTTGTAGCTGCTTGCTGGAATAATAGGTGATGGTCACTACAATTAGCGTAGAAAATGGACTTGTTGTGCACAGAAAAGTTTTAGATATATGCTAGTAGTTTTCAATGTTTCGTGGTAATGGGTCAAGACCAAAAAAAAATATATATAGAAAATGGACTTGATGAATATTTCAATAAGAATCTTCATATTGCATTAATTAATTATGATGGTGGAGTTTATGGAAACATTAATCAATTATTGATTGTTTTTGTGAAAATAAAATAGTTCTATGTTCCTTAAAATTAAATTAACCACCACTCTAAAGGTCTTGACACTAATTATCACTTGGTCCCTCATGTTTCAATGCTTGTAATTTAATCATTTGACTCTTGTTGACAAATGCCCCATTAAAACTTATTTTGGTTTGTTGTAATCGCATTGTGGTTTTGAAAAATTTATTTTTTTAGAGAAAGATTAACACAATTGAGTTTTAGAGAGAAATCAAAGTAAGAGAATTGAGAACATGAGCCATGGGACTAAATTATAGATTTCAAACTTAAAAGACTGTTTATAGTCATGTTCATAACTTAAGGACCAAATAGTAATTAACTTTTCCTTTGACTTTGGAGTTTGTCAATTTCTAAATAATTGTACCAAACTTTAGCCCTAGAGGTATCCATGTTTAACTATGGGTGAGTATTTACCCTTTTCAATTCATCTTGAATATTTCATTGATGATATTCAAGGACTCATATATGCTTTGACTCAGCGCTTGATTGAGCTTAAGGATGTTATATTATCCCTCGACCTCTAGTTCCTTTAAAATAGGATCTTGGTAAGGGTAAAAATAAAAATAAAAATAAGAACAAAACATGTTATCCATCAATAACCCTTCAAGTCTTTGCATATTTATTATGCAAAGATTTTTAAAGGTTACCAACAATAAATGAAAACATTTTTTACCTTCTCCATAATATTTCTTTGTCTCATAGGAGATTGTTGGGATTCTTTATGGCCAGGTGACTTATCTTTATTTAAAAGAGGCGTCTTTGGGAAGCAAAATGGTGGGTTCATTTAATGCTATAATTGAGTAGATTTCTGGAGATTAGAGATGATATAAAAAATCATTCATCCAATGATGAGGGTAGAAAGATGTTTCAATTATAACCTTAATCGTTCTTGCCTCTATCTTTTCTCTTACTTTCTGTTGTTGAAAACTCCGAACTATTTTAGTTCTAATCCAATGAGACAAACTCATTTCCAGGTATTTTCCACCACTAGTTTCTTTCCTTTTCTACTTTAAACCAAGATATGGACCCAAAAAGAGTCAGATTTGTCTTTTAAAAAAGGATGTTGTTGTCCCTAAAAAGGGATGTCACAGAATTAGAAAGGGTGACACCTTAGCATCCATCTCTAACAAGGGGGAGAGTAGCTCTCCTAGTAGAAGTCCTTCTCCTGCCATTACTAAGGAATCCCAGGAGAGAGGGAGGCTACCTCAAACCCTCGAGGATGACGTTCCTTTATTCCTTGGCATGAGAGCTCAATCTTCTTAAGAAGGAGAAACTTTAGTGAAGTCTATAAAAGAAAGTTCATCAAGGAAGTTTTTATCTCTTGTTGCTAATAGAGTCAAGGTTGAAGAAGTGATGGAGGACTACCCCCATGATTTTTATTAACTCTCTATTTTTAAGGGCTCTGTTCCTAAGGAAACAACAGTTGGAGTAAAAAATCCTACATAAAATGATGTCAAGGGAAGTTGTACTCCCCTAATTAAGGTTGATGCAGATTTAACTTCTCTTAAAGTGATTGTGAGCTCTGCCACCCGCTATAAGATGAGGAGGGTCTACACCCCTGTGGATTCTAGTGTTCCAGTCTTAATTATAGAGATTTATATGATGGCATTTTCTCTACCTCAACTTCCAGCTTTGCTAACAGAGGTCGAAGCGGTTGGGCCCTCTACCCAAGTTGTTCTTGAGGGAGCTGTGTTTGAGGATGCTTCTGCCAACCTCGCTCTTGGTCGAGCTCCCATCACTTTCCCCGCCTTTATTGAGGAGGAGAGGCGGCTTATGGAGGTTATTGTTGGTGAAAGGTAAAGAATTGAGAAAGATGGCCTTGAGGTGGTGAGACTACTAAAAAGATTCTCACCATCTCGTTAGACATCTCAATGATGTCTGATGAGAGCTCCAACCGTTATTTGGCTTTAACTAGTCAAATGGCCTTTAATGTAAAGAACCTTCTTATTCACCTTTTTCTTTAGTTCTATGACTATTATTCCTAACACTTGTTCTTGGCATACTTTCATGATGTGCCCCCATTCCAAGAGGCAGAGCCTCAAGATGGCTTATTCATCGCTAAAGGAGCAAATACAAGGTGTTGTTGTTCAATGGCTCTAATGACAAATTACTTTTAACTGTTTATAATCAAGTCTATACTCCTAGACGGTCTGAGGGCTGACCTTCTCGCTACCATGAAGGAGGCCCAAAGTTCTTAGGCTCTGCTAGAGGCTTTAAACAACTGTCCCAAGGATTTCTAGGAATGTTTTAGGTGATTTGTAGCTTTGACCAAGACAATTCAGGACCAAATCTTTTTTACTATATCCAATATGCATTTCTTTAATAAATCAAGAGGAATGCAAGTGGACTTTAGTGTAAAGACCCATAAAATTTACAAATTCATGACATGATGTTTGTTCATAACGAGTTAAAAATTGAGTGATATGTTTTTTGTATTGTCATGTTCCATTAATGCATTGCATAATATCATTTATAATTTCAACAATTAGATATCATTAGGGGATGTAGCACGTCACACATATATATAATACCCGATAGCATCATAAAAGCACATACATAGTCATTTTAGTCATAGCATGAAGTGTTCATACATAACATAATCCATATTCACGATTTTGAAAGTCATAATCATAAGTTTTTACAAAAGTGTCGATCGAAAGTTCATAGCCCTTACATGATTGTACAAAATGCATATTCTCTAATCATACTATTACATGATTTATCCCAAAATACGTAGGATGGAGTTTCTAAGTGCCATGGCTATGAGACATCACTATTACAAATTAAGTTCAATGTAAGCATAAAAACAATCTCTCATAATATAATTGGACAACAAATATGTGTATGTATATGTTGTTACTCATTTTTAGGTTCCTGCACAAAAAATTAAAAAAATACATATATATAAAAAAATACATATATACAAATATACAAATATATATATATATATATATATATATATATATTCGGAAGGAATCCAAAATAGGAGTGAGAAAAGGATGCTGGAACGCCCATAAAATGGCTTGAAATTGGTTGAGGAGGTTCAAAAATACAAGAATTAAAATTTGAGAGTATATTATTAAGCGGTGAGAGCCCTGTTGATAAGGTAAATTCAATTTTTGAGGAAGAAAAGTCCAAAATCAGATGGCTAATTAGGGACTTGATTGAAGAAATCCAAAACCAAGGAACAAATTGGAAATGGCACGTAAATAAAGGGACTGAAATTGACCAAAGCAAGGGTCAAATTGAAGAAATTGAAAGTTTATTGATCAATTAAGGGTCAAATTGCATAAATCCGAAACCCAGGACCAAAGGGAAAAATGTGCCGAAATGTGGGGTTTAAATTGAAGTTCTTTATGGGTGAAATTGAACAAAATTAAAAGTTTGAAGCCAATCAGGGGTGTAGATAGAAATAAATCACAAATTGAAGGACTAAATTGTAAGGTACTGTTCATCTTCTTCTCCAGCGAGGTTGGTTGCGTGGACACTTTCCCAAGGCATTTGGCACCTCGTTTCTTCACCAAATTAGACAAAACATACACGTAAACGATCCTGTGATACCTGACTACATGCTAGTGTAATCCATTCAGGCGGATCGATGCTGTAGAGGCGGTGGCACCACCCCAAAGTGGCCAACCCGGCCAGCCATTTTCTTGCACAAAACTGACAGTTCATCATTGCTACTTTGAGCCAATGGTTGGGATGCTTTCGGGTCGAACCAAGGGTTGAGATTTTGCATTAGAAGAGAAAAAGTGTTCCTCTTCCACCGCCTATAAATAGATTTTATCTTCATGCTCCAGGGACGAAGAAATTTGGGTCCAAAGACAGACAAAAACCTAGCCTCCCTAACCCGGTTTGTGCTGCCAACAGAACCTCTCTGTTTCTCTCTTCACTGCGACCTCCTTCCACAACCACCACCACCATCGGTATGTCCACCTCCATATCCACTAACCCAGATCTTCATAGGATGTGGATCAGCCACCGTGACTTGGATTAGCCACCGTGACTATCACCATCATCAGCCTCAGTAAATTTCTTCTCCTTTCTTCCTCTTCTTGGGGCAAACCACCGACCGCCATCGGAGCAACACCACTGTCACCACTAGCCACCGTCAGCTCAGCTACCAGAGCGCCACCATTCCAGGTAATTCTCGTCCTTTCATCTCCGTTTTCCTGATTCATTCCCTTGCATACAGAACGTGCACTGTTCATGTTTCTACAATGCAAGGCAAAAATAATTACCCAGTTACTGTGCATGAGCACAGTAACCGAATAATTACATTTGGCTTGTGAAAACCCTAGAAATTTATAATTTAAATATGTAGATGTGCAAACCCACATGTAAACGTAAAGCTGAAAGTGGTAATATTTCAATGAGTGATGGAAACCAAGATTAGAAATAATAGATAAATAATGATATATAATGGAAGAGATGACCTCCATAAAATGAATTTCGGTTTAGAATTCATGAGGATAGAGAAACTGGTAATGTGTTTTGATGAACAAAATAATGAGAAAAATGACAATATTTTTAGGAAATAAGTGAGGTAATAAATAATGCATTATAATAAAGGATAGTGCAATAAAAAGGGTAGGATGAAGGTGCAAGCACCGTTTAAAAATCAGTGATGTTATTTTGAAATGGTAATAAGCCCGAGAAATAAATAAAGGTGGAAATCCTAAAATGAATACATTCCAAAATAATAAAATGACCTTAAAGGTTTAGAAGGATAATTGATATGATTTTTGTGAAGATTGAACAAGAAAAATCTAGATTGTTTATGAAAAGTCATGAACTAAACTAGTTTATATTAGGAAGCAAAGCTCTCAATTCAATCGTCGAATCGGGATGAAATTTTGCATGAAGTCTATTAATATGTTTTCCTACCTTGGTTAAATATCTTATCCCAATCAGAGTTTGGTAAAGACTAGCAATTTAAGCAGAAATAAACCAGATAGTTTACATGAAATGAAATAAAATAAAATAAAATACATAAAGGCATGAATGAGGGATAAAATTGTAATTATGGAAAAAGGTGCCTACAAAACTGCAAAGGGCCACCAGTTAAAAAAAAGAAAAAGAAAAAGAAAAAAATAGAGAAAAGCGGATAGAGAGAGAGCTGCAGATTTTGGAGAAAAAAACCAATAATGCTCCGGTTGCCATATCTCTGGAATCCATCGTTGGATCATGCTGCGTTTTGGATATGTTGTTCTTATTACACTCCTCTACTAACTGACTGGAGAGTTTGGAAGGAACACAATCCGTTTGACAGGAATCATCATCAAAAAGTTCCTGGAAAACAAAAAGGAAACGCACCTGCAGAGTAGTTTGGTCACCTGCTGATTTCTCTCTCCTACACTGTTGGATCATGCTCATTCTTGGATATGTGGTGCGACTAGATGTTGCCTTCATTCTGGACGGTGGAGATTGGAAACTCATTCTCCGGCAAGGTTTCGTGCATGTTGAACAGTAGGTCATCCATTTTCAGGTAAGCTCAGTTTTATGCAGATCTAGGGAGATCTAACCGTTGGATCATTATGATTTTGAGATATATTATGCAAAACGCTATGATATGTAGTCTGACCGTTGGGTTTAGAACAATAATCAGAGATTGATGACTTATTGCCTTTTGAATCCATTGTTAGTTTTGGTAAAATGTAGTAAGCTTGATTAAATACTTGTTTTGATGAAATTAGAATTGTGTGGGTGCAGGTTTTATGGAAGATGTAATAGTAAAATATGTTCTTGTTATTAGTATTATTATAGATTAATTGTGTACTCCTTATATGAGGGGAAAAATGATTATTGTGTAAGAATAAGGAACATTCCTATATGAACATGTTGATTAAATACAAAGCTAACTTTGTTGGTTGTGTGGATATACATGCGGTGGAACCAAGAAGAAATTGAAATGAAGGAAATTTGGAAAATAAAACATATTTAAAGCTAGCCATAAGTATTTTTGGCAAATTGATTAGTTAATGAAGATTGTCATGGATTCCAACTAGTAGGGTGAAATTGTTGTTGTGATAATGATCTAAGAATATTAATTGTTAAGGTTTGCCGCATATGTTTAATCGCACGAGGAGAAAGAGAAACAAAATGAATAGTTCATCATATTGTTGTATTAATAATAATAATAGGAGAAATCCCAAAAGGAATGAGTTTCCTTATTTTTGGTCTAATCTTGCTATATTGTAGAGGTAGGGAAATTGTTTGAATGTTTTGCTTTAGAATTGGTTTGAAATTGTGATTTAATGATGCCAAATGACCTTGGATGATATTGTTTTTGCATGAAAATAAGTTGGAAGTTGAAAAGGATTTCCAAGGAATGAAAATCCTCGTTGTCCAAAATTTTAGCTATAAAGGAGGGGCTATTGTGATTGTTGATTTTGAGCCTTAAAACAAAATAATTTGAAGTTGGTTTCTTCATAAAAGTTGTATTTCCATGCTTTAGCCTTTCATAGAGATAAATCACGCCCAAAACTGAGTTTTACAGCTTTAGTTAGAATTAAGACACTAGATAGTGTTCTGGGTTGTTAAGCTAAATTGATCGGAATTAGACAATTTTTAATCTTTGCTTGGAATTGTTGTTGAGTGATGCTTTTGATAACAAAATTATAAGAATGAATATAAACATGAAAATGAGTAAGAGTATGAGATCTTAAAGAAAATTCCTTGTGATTGGTTTGAGAATACTAGTTGAATGAGAATTAAATGAAGATGTGATGTTGGTTGTATTGTTGATAAAAATTGAATCCTTGGTGGTACAGGGGAAGTTGTGGGGGCTGAACAATTGCATGGAGTGGCAGCGCGTGCACCTATTCAAGGTAGGTGATTCATCACCTTATTTTGTAATTATTACTTTTTCTTAAATATTTGTGTTGTGTGTTTAATTGATGTTAAAAGAATGAAACAAATAAGTTGAGTGATTATTGTCATAACCCAATTTTTGACCATTTTATTTTAATTTTATGATAAAAAGAAAAAATGATAAAAAAAAATATATAATAATGATGAAAAAAATAAAAATGAAATAAATAAAGAATGAATTAAAATTTGGGTTAAGGGCAACATGATTGGAAGCTTAAAGATTTAATTAAATTTTTGACTTGTTTAATTAATCAAATCGAGGGTTTAATTGGACAATTTATAAGTTTTGAGACTTAATTAAGCCTGGAATTAATTTAATTAATCCAATCAAGGGTTTAATTGGAGAATTGATAAGTTTTGAGACTTAATTAAGCTTGAAATTAATTTAATTCATCTAATCAAGGGTTTAATTGGAGAATTGATAAGTTTTGAGACATAATTAAGCTTAGAAATAATTTAATTAATCCAATCAGGGGCTTAATTAGAGAATTGATAAGTTTTAGACTTAATTGGACTTGGATTTAATTAAATTAATGAAATCAGGGACTTAATTGAACAATTATCAAAGTATAGGGCTGATTCTTGTCCAATATGAAGGAAATTAAAACCCAAGGACCAATTTGTAAATGGCTCTAAGATGCAGGGGTTCAATTACAATTTATCCAAGGACTGGACTGCAACAATTCAAGATGTCAAGGATCAAAACACAAAACACCAAAAACGGTGCTGTTTCTCAGCACTATTCATCTTCTTCAACGCTTCAGCTGCCGGCCGCCACCATTACTCCTGCAATAACAGTCGATTGATTACCTGGTAACGGTGGAATTCTATGGCTATAAAGCCGGAGAAAACAAAGAACGCGAGGAGGCAGAGAGAGACAAAAAAAAAGTCACGAGCAGGAAAAAAAAAAGGGGCAGAACCGAGGCTGGTTGGAGTTAAGGTGGGAGAGAGATGAAAGAAACCCGAAAAGATACTGATACCAAGAAACCAGTGAACTCTTAAGTGTTTTGTTTAAAAACCCCATACCAGAAGTGAACTTTTCCTCACTAGCACTGGCCTAAAACAGCGAAAACAAAAACCGGCCAAGAAAGAGTAGAGACAGTGTTCTGAAACAGAGTAAAGAAACAAAACAAACAAGCCAAAACAGAACGCAAGGAAAGGTGGAAAGGGTGCCCTTCCAAGCGTGGTTCAATCACACAGAAGGAGCTTTGTCATCGTCTTCGTCCCCTTTGGCAAACCAAGGTAAGCCGCTTCCTCTACCTTTCATTCGGTTTCAATTTATTAGCAGCATACTGTGCAAGTGAATTAAATTCACTTGCACAGCACAACAACACGCGTGTTGCTGTTGCTCAGCACAACCCCCAAAAAAAATAGAAAAAATAGAAAAATAAAAAAAATAAAAAAAAATAAAAAATGTGTATGCATAAATAAAAATAATATAAATTTATTGGTTTATTCACTGACGCCAGAGTCAGGAATAAAAATACCGGTTTAAATTTATATTATTTTTATTCATTGTATTTTATTTTGTTTAGCTAGAAAATAAAAAATATATATGTGCATGCGTAAAAAAATTAAATTTATTTTATGTGAATATTCACTGGCACTAGGGTCAGGAATATTATAAGCAAATTATCATAGCATAAACTAATAAACATTTAGCAATTTAAGACAAAACCAGCAATGCAGTCTGCCTCAAGCAGAATGACACGATCAAAGAGTTGATGTCTTATCCCAAGTGCAGGAGTGTCACAGTAATAAATAACCCGGCAAGACCGGGGTCGAACCACAGAGAGGTTAATTGTATAAATTATAATTAATAAAACAACAACAACAACAACAATAATAGTAATAGTAATAATAATAATACTCAGTACGTGGCGTTGTTATACCTGAGAATGATCTCAAAGATCGGGTCACAGGTTTCCAGCCTATATACTGAGTTTATGAAAAGATCAAAGAGATATATTATATAATATATACAGATTTCCGATGCGAATGAATAAGGCAAGACCAACAATGTCGGGATCCTTGATCAAACCACAGAGCATACTTAAAGTGCATAAAATATAACAAGAATAATAATAATAATAATAATAATAATAATAATAATAATAATAATAGCAATATTAGTAGTAGTAGTAGTAGTAGTACTAATAATAATAAAGAAGAAGAGGAAGAAATTAATGAGAACTTTGAGATGGAAGATTAATGTAAAGATTAAACAATGATAAAAACAAATGTCAAGGTTAGAGGGTTCACTAATAGTATTAGAGATAAGTAAAATATAAACTCTTTATAAATTATCAACATGATCATATTAATCATCTTATTTACATAATACCATACTTACAAATTTTATCGGTATTCATGATGCTAACTTATGTTGACAACAAATCAAGTTCCTCTCATAATAACGATGTCGGGCCAAGACTATGAAGGATCAAGTATTGGATGTACCAAGTGTTATACAACACAAATCTAGATTAACCATTTAACAAGCAAGGTATTAAGGATTAATAAGATAAAAATGATAAGACATGTTAATAGCAAACTTGTTTAGGATTTAAGCATTGAAGTCCATGTTGAGTTCATATTATACTTATTCTAACACCATTAGTGAAACCTTGTCACCTTGACATAATTAACTTAGCTAGACATAATAAAGAAGAAGAACATAAATAAACAAGATAAGAACATAAACATGATATAAGTTAACTAAGTATAGTAAAGGAAATGAAAAGCATGAACAAGAGATTAATGAAAATAAAACTTAAGCATTACAACAATAAAGAGAGAGCAAGAACATGATCTTGATCTCAGAACCAAGCTTCTTAAATGAATGGAAAATACCTCCTTTTATAGGCTAAAATTCAGAACTATTCATTTGGTAATTGATTATTGATGTAGTGGCCAACTATTGATTTAGTGGACTTGGTGGACAGCAGCACTCAAGCACTTTGGCTGGATGAAATGACATTGCTCCATTCAGAATTTGGCAAAGTGTTCCCCATGAAAGTTGTTGGAAATTATCTTATCTTGTCACCCATAAAATTTCAGAGCATTTGGATCACTAGAGCTCGAGATATGGCTAAAATACTGAGTAGTGCTGTTGGTGGACGTGGTGGATAGACCTCAAGCTCTTGTCTGGATGAAATGTCATTGTTACCATCCGAATTTGAGAAAATATTCTTCATGAAAGTTGTTGGAAATTGTCTTTTCCTTCCACCCACCAAAGTTCACGTCCTTTGGCCTTCTAGAACTCCAGATATGGGTAAAATTCTAAGCAGTGTTTGGGCTGGATTACAGGACAGATTCTGACTTCTCTTTTGTGGCCAAACTTTGAATTTGAAAACGGCAGATTTGGGTCTTACACTATTCATGAACATTGTAGGCCTATTTCT
The DNA here is from genome assembly GCA_015852605.2 of Populus deltoides. Taxonomy (NCBI): domain Eukaryota; kingdom Viridiplantae; phylum Streptophyta; class Magnoliopsida; order Malpighiales; family Salicaceae; genus Populus; species Populus deltoides. The sequence continues at coordinate 12,159,111 of CM027588.2, read as the reverse complement.
TATCTTTCCATCCATATAAATTAAGCTGAAATCCAAGATCTACAGCTCCAGATATGACCCAATAACTGAACAGTGTTCCAATTTGAATTGAATCGATATCTCCTTTCTAATCTTAGCCGTTTCTTTGTCCTTTCACTTTCAATAGTTAATCACATCAATCAATCATTTGAATTGTGAGATATGCCTGCATTTAAAATGAACATTTACCATAAATTAAAGCTATCTTATATTATCAGATCTATTATTATAAAATATGCTCTAGTTAAGGAGTTATTAATACTTCAAGTGTAAAATGATGATATAAAACCTTGATAAAAATGCACTTTTAAGTACTAATCACAGAATGTTTAAGGGGTGATAATATCTTCCCTTTTACGTAACCAATCCCGAGCCATAGAATTTCTGATGACCAGTTAGGGTTCCTAGTGACCGTAATACTAGGTGACAACTCCTCAAACAATACATTTTCCCCTAAAAGAACAAGATGCCAGAAATCTGTTCTTTTTCCATAATTCAAGATTATTTTTTAGGGCCGTCGCGATGTCGGGTGCGACAATTATTACAAATGAGAATTTTTGGTAATTTAAGAGAAATTACCGAAATTATTTGGCTAACAAAAGAGGTTAGTTGGGATATGGGTAATTCGTATGGAATTACCGGATTGATTGTGGCAACCAAGATGGGTTAGCCAGATTTCTTAGGTAATTAAGAGAATTACCGGGTTTATTGGGTTAACAAGGAAGTTAACTGGATATGGGGTAATTCGTATGGAATTACAGGATTGATTGACTAACAAAAAAAGTTAGCTGGAGGCTGAGTAATTCGTATGGAATTACCAGATGTACTGGTAACCGAGGAAGGTTAACCAATTGTGTGGGCAATTATATGAAACTACTAGAATTATTGGCAATCGAGATTAGTTAGCCGGATAGTTAAGTTTTGAAAAGATTATGTGAATTAATTGATTGAAGTTAGAAGTAGTAAATTCTAAATGTTATGAGTAAAATAATTAATATATGACTAAGATATTGAGTAAATTAATTAATGTGGTTATTGGATAGACACAATGATTTAGAGATTGGAGGGGAATTGGTTACCATAGTGTTGGTGGTTAAGGATACAGTACAATGATACTTAACACCATAAACGATGGTGGCTAAGGGCATAAATTGATACTTGGCACTATGATGAGGGTGACCAAGGTTATGTGAAGGATGCTTAGTGACTGTAGTGTCGACAACTAAGATTATGTGCAAAAGATATTTGGTTACAATGCATATGATGTTAATAAGAAAAATAAGAGGGGTTCGATACGAATAGAAGAATCAAATGGCATTGATTAGCTATCCAGGTTTGGATTGCTAATGGTATCAATGAGGTTTCATCGGTGCCGGTATTTCTTAAATTGATTAGTCTAGCCCAATACTAGAGGACTAATGATACTAATGAGATTTATTAGTTTTGGCGATTACCTTCTAGCAATAGATGTAGAAAAGAGAAAATATTAATTAATTATTCCAAAAGAATGAGATAAACTAATGATACCAAGAGAAGAATATCTTGGTATCAAGTGAGAATTGATTTATAAGGAGATGGTGTTCGCAAATCGTTGAGTTGTTTTGAGATTTCCAAGATGGAATTATTCTTAGCAAATGAGATAGGATATTAGATGGATAATGGTAATAGATGGAAAATATATGTTGTAAAAAAGGTTTATGCCTAATTTTATATATCAAAGAAATTCCGTAGAGATTATTGTCTGCCAATATTATTGCTTGTTACTATCTTTTATATTTATGTGTACATGTTAATTTCTATTTTCAGGTCCATCAGGGTCGTGTCAAGGGTAATACTAGTTTAGTTATCTTTTACTTTTGACCATGTAAATTATTTATAAATTAAAAGACTTATCTCCTAAAACTTGAGATGTAATATTAATCCGTAAATTTGAATGTATGTCTTTAATCTAATGGTTGAAACTCTTAATACCTATTTGACCATGCATGTTTATAGTTGAAATTGAATCTTTCATTTGAACTACATTATATGATGTTATTGAATAAAATGTATTGTGTTGATGATAATGAGTTGGGTTGAGACCCAGGATGATTCGGTCGTGAATATGAGTTATGAGATGTGAGATATTAGAAGTGTAAACAGGATATATGTCGATAACTTGGGACCTACTAGTATAGGGGAGACTCTGCCGAAATTTTGATAGAAATTTTGGTGGAACCTGTATATCAAAAAAAAAATTACCTGAAAATTTTCAATATATTGCGAAAAAGAATGTAGAAAAATTAGGGTTGTTACATGGCTGGTTACTGTGCATGGTTGGATCATGGTTACTGTGCATGGCACAGTAACTAGTCCGAGTTGGATCATCAGCCCAGTCCACGTGGCTAGGTTGAGTCCAGCCTAATATAAGGCAGTTTGTGTTTTATTCGGGTCGGTCCCAGCCCAATTTTGTTCCGGGTCTGGCCCATTCAAAAATTAAAAAAAAAACATTTTCAAAAACATCCATGATTTTCTCGCATATTTTTCTATCCATTTTAATTAATATCGGATTGTTTTTATATACCGTAAAAACACAAATCCGATATTAAAATACCAGGTTTTCATAAAAAAAATGTTTTTTTGGTTTCATGCATACGGCCTAGTCTCTCAAGGCAAAAAAAAAAAAAATCACATTGTATTTTCATACAACAAAGAAAACTTCAAACAATATATTTTAGCATGCATTTTGGCTTTAGTAACCAGTTTATTAAAGTCACGAGAACTTGGCTAATATTTGAAAAAAAAATATTTTGTTTTGTTTTAATGTTTGGGAATACGAATTTATACATAAAATGTATTCTTGATATTAAAAAGGTAGTTCTTTTATAGACATTAGAACGGTTAGGTTTTACCCGATAAGATAAGAACCTCCTCATCGAGTAGGACTTTTCTTAAAGTGTAGATAGACCAACAATTAGAAATACAATGAAACCTTAGCATATATCAGACAATTAAACAATGCAACTTACCTTAGGTATGACGTATTTATATTGCTAATACCTTTTCTTTACGCAACTAATCTTCGTACCTGATCTCTGAGATCAGTTAGGGTTCCTAATAACCAAAAACTAGGTGGCGAATCCCATTCAATTTTTTCACTGACAAGAGACAAGAATTCCTTCTCTCCCCATAGATGCCAAGTTAGACACGACCACACTTGATGAGGGTGGTGGACGATCGTCACGACGCCGCACACGTGCGATAGAAGTCAATCAAGAACTTTGATATCAGGGTCACTAAGTTTAGATATTATGATTTAAATTTCATGGACTCGATCAATGGTTAGCATGTTGTCGGTAATCTCATACTAAAAAAATTTTAAAGCAAGAAAATGATTAAGACATGATTAAAAAAGTATATTAACCTTGTTAATTTTTCATAAATATAGTTAAACCAAACATACCTTTTCTTTTATGTTATTGATAAAAGAAAATGCCAGACCTATCCCTTTCCTGATCAGGGGACCACAACCTCTGGCATTGACAGTGAGATTGAATGGTAATAGGTAACAAAACAATATGCATCTTTTCATGATTATAATATTTTCAGCGCACATGCCACTGAAGAAAAAGTCAACTATAATTTTGATTAGAGGATTTGAATAATCAGACTGTGAAAAATATGGATGAATAGATACAAGTGGATACGGTCGAGTCAACTATAATTTTTTTTTTTTACTTTTAAATCATACTAAAATATTATTAAGAAATACTATTGCTCTTGTTTTATAACTTTATAATGGAACTAGAATATGCAATAATTTGGTTACGGTAACAGTCAATTGACTTGGCCTCCTAGCTCAATCTCATGCAATATATTTTTTTTTTCATCAAATAAGCACTTCGTGAAATTGAATTTACTTATACAACTAGAGCTAATTAAAATATTAAATAAATTGTATCAGAAATATTTTAATTTAATTTTTATCACGTATAATTATATACCAAAATTTAGACTTTTTATAGAAGCCAAACTAAGTTGACTTTTAATAAACTACGAGACGGAATCATAGATTATAATTATTATGTTTTCATTCATTTTATATCAACCACCAAATCATAGGTAATATCTTGGCTTCCACGGCAGGTTGATACAAAATATGAGAGATTTTAAATTGTTTTTGAATTTTGCTAAACCTAACTATATTAAAATTTAGAAATTGAAAGAATAAATAAAAAAAGACCGCGTTGAATTGGTAATATAAGAATTAACCCAATTAGCAGTACATTAATCTGACATCTCAATTTTTTGGATCCAAAAAAAGTCAGATTTTAAGGCACGGTCTCATGAAACACCTCGATAAGGTCAAAGAAATTTTAGATTAGAGCTGAGCCTCTTCCTTAAAAGTGCCTTTGGAGTGTTGGAATTGTAGATCTAAGCTGCCTCTTCCATTATCCTCTTAAATATTACACGCATAAATAGATATGGAGCAGACTCGCCGGGCTGCTGTAGCTTATTATGAACATCTGCCCGCTAAGACTAAGAAATTGGCCAGAAAAACTTTCAATGCCATGGATAAGAACGGAGACGGGCAAATTAGTCTACGTGAATACGTGGACTACCTCAAGAAAAACAAAGCCACGGATTTCACTCATCAGAGCTTGTTTACAGCGCTGGACAAGGACGGCAATGGAAGCTTGGATTTTGAGGAAGCAATCGTCTTGTACTACATCATGCAGAGTGGAAGGGCTATAAGTTGCCAGTCTTGTAAGACGTTCTTGGCAGGAGCATACTTCAGTTGCTCTCAATGTTTCTTCAATGTTTCAGATAGCACCTATGAAATTTGTTGTGCTTGTTATGGTGGTAAAAATTACACACACCACGGTGATGCCATCTTCTGCGATAACTATACTTTACTACGTCAAAGCAGGAGCGTGATACAAGAGGCCCCCATAAAGGTAATTAATTTTAGAAACTAAAACAGTATAATTATTTCTTTACTACTTAATACTATACATTTGCCTAAATTCACTGATACCTCATTGCTTATGGAGCATTACTCTTTTTTTTTCATTTTGATAATCAATTTTTTTTTTGCTTGTAATTAATTTTAGTGATAATGAATTTAATGTCTGGTTGTCCTAATTGTTGTGTGGCTTTTATTCTATAGCATAGTGATAGTGATAATGACAATACATCAGAATCGAAATTTGTTTTATGGTTTGGATGTTACCAATTAGTTTCACGTAATTTACCCATAACAGGACATTAGTATCTAATCATCATGCTTTGTTATCTTTAATTTCAGAAGCGAAGAAAGGTGCTTAAATCCCATAAAAAGAGACTGCTAGTTGCAGAGATAACTGTTGGTCTTGCAGGCATAACTGTTGGTGTTGCTGATCTTGCATCAAAATTTTACTGTAGCATTATGTGAAATAACCAACGATGCATTCTATCATAAGTCAAATGCCTCCAATCGTACAGTGATTGCTGATGAGGTAAGAGGAAATGACTGGAAACTCTTCAAGAAAAGCTCACGTCCAGTAGAGAATAAGATCAAGTTACTTTTATGGAATTGTATTTTTTGTGTTGCAATTGTATATATTCTCATGCAATCGATCTCCATATTATTCTCATGTGTGCTTTTGGAGGGCATTGTGAATTTGTTACTTTAATCTTAAGCTGTTTTTGTGTAAATCATGTAGTAAATGAAGCTTATCTAGTAAAATCTAAGCTCGGAAATGGATACCGAAACAATACACTACTTAAAAAGTAGTTAAAAACAAAAGTTAAAATCTGGCTCAGTTGTTCATAAAATTAACATCAGACATAATATATATATAGTTACCAATAGACGAAAATCCAACCAACACTGCTATGTTCTTTAACGTCTAAAGCAGGTTTATATAAATTAAAAAGAAAATGTCAGACCTGTTCCTTTCCTCATCAGGGGACCACAACCTCAAATCTCCATCTCCAGTGAGATTGATTGGTAGTGGTAACAAAACGACAAGCGTCTTTTCATGATATCTTTTCATGATATTGAATAATCATGATATATTTACAGTTTGGATGCATAAATATAAGTTCAATAAGAGGTCTAAGTTCAATGGCCTCTGGGCTAGTTGAACAAAACAACATGTCTTATTAAAACAACTATAATTTTTATATGATCATTGAATCATACACAAATTTCACCAAGAAATACTATACGCTTTGTTTTATAATGAGACTAAAACATGCTGGGTTGCATGGTTTGATCAGATTTGTTGACTGTAATAGTCAATGGCCAATGGGCTAGAAGTTGCTGCTACATTTCCTAGGAAATGCAATTTCATTAATATACACGGACAGATAGCAATATGCAACTCCAACATATCGATAGTTAAAATGAGCAACACTTTCTCCACTCAAAATCTTTTATTTTTCTTTTCAGTGAAAAACACGTTCGGTTGATTTATATGCCTTCTAGCCCAATGACATGCAATAATATATTATTTTCATAAAATAACCCTTTCGTGAAATTAAATTTATTTCATATAAACTAGATCTAATTATTAAGATATTAAAATAAACTTTGTGTGGGAGTAAGAAAGAGTTCAGGCTTGTTTGCTAGTTGGGATCACCATATCAGAAATATTTTAATTTAAATTTTAGTCCGTATAATTATATACCAAATTAAATTGAGACTTGACTTTTATAAAAGCCAAAATAAGTTGACTTGACGCAAACAAACTACGAGACGGAATCATAGACTATAATTATGAGGTATTAATTCAATTTATATCAACCACCAAATCATAGGTATAATGCTTCCTCGGCAGGTTGATACAAATACATCCATTATTTGGTAGATTTAGCCAAACTTGATTAGGACTAAGTCAAAGAAATTTTAGATTAGAGCTGAGCCACTTCCTTATAAAATCCCTTTGGAGTTTTGAAGTTTTAGATCTAAGCTACGTACCTCTTCCATTATCCTCTTAAATTTTCCTCCTCTTAAATAGATATGGAGGAGATTCGCCGCGCTGCTGAAGCTTATTATAAGAATCTGTCCGAGGAGAAGAAGCGAAATGCCTGATTTTATTTCAATGAAATGGACATAGACGGAGACGGGCGAATTAACCTAGATGAATACGTGGAGTATCTGAAGAAAGATAACAACACGGTTCTTACTCATCCAAGCTTGTTTACAGCGCTGGACAAGGACGGCAATGGAAGCTTGGATTTTGAGGAAACAATCGTCTGGTACTACATCATGCAGAGTGGAAGAGCTCTATTTTGCCAGTCTTGTAATACGTTCTTGGCAGACGTATACTTCAGCTGCTTTCAATGTTTCTGTCTTGATGAGTCACCTAGCACCTATGATCTTTGTTGTGATTGTTATGGTGGAAAAAGGTTCACTCACCACGATGATGCCGTCTTCTGGGATAACTATACTTTACTAAGTCAAAGCAGGAGCTTGGCACTTGAAGCTCCCGTACAGGTAATTAATCTTTGAAAATGATATCAACTTCGATCCCTGTTAGATGATGTCATGCTAGAAAGAAATACTTCAGATTGCTTAAATTCCCAATTTTTGAAACGAATTAACACCTCTAATTATGTTTCTTTAATTGTGGATTTGGTTTGAATTGGGTTTTTTCTAGCAGATTGCTTCTTCATTATTAGGAATTCATATATGTTCTTTCATTAAATTGAAAATTTTGAGAGAAATAATAGGATTAATCAACTAGTTTTCAAGTATATGTTTCGAATCAAATTCCAAAAATTATAGCTCTGTAAATTTTTTGACTTTAATTTTTTCAACTGTTTAGTGACGATTTATATCATTTCAGCATAATGATACTTATTTTATTTTTATTTTTTTATCGGAATAATTTAATCAATTATTGGATATAGGCACTTGCTCTTCTTCATTAGGCATTACCATTTGCTCTTCTATTTTTTTAAGTCTCGAGCAGGATAAAGTATTTTTGTATGTATAATATGAATAAATAAGTATTTTTGTAAATGTATTTGTTATGCGGTTAATGGAGCGATTTGCTTTTCTAATTTTATTTTTATTTTGTATATAAATTGTGTCATTCAACATTTTTTATATATAGCATAGTGATAATAAGAATACATCAGAATCAAACTTTGTTTTATAGACATTAATCCAAATATCTAATCATATGCTTCTTTATCTTTAATTTCAGAAGCGAAGAAATGTTCTTAAAAAAATTGGAATGATAGTGCAAGTTACAGGCATAGTTGTTGGTGGTGCTTGCCTTGCGTCATCCTCTAGCTGCAGCATTATGTGAATGAACGAATGATGCATTTTATTATTATTGATGAAGTAATGAAAAACTTTAGACTAGAACCGCTTGGCTATGGAAGACTATTATTGATGAAGTAATGAAAAACTTTAGACTAGACGGAGCTTTTCATGGGCTGCGATCTTCAGCTATTGAAGTGACCGACTTCAGCACTAGTCCACGAGCTATTCATGCAAAACAAGATTCCTATCAAAACATGGGATAGTAAAGAATGTTGGAAAGTATATTTATGTATTCTATCTTAACTTAATTATGAGATTGTTGAATGATTATTTATGATTATTCAATTTGTTGCACCATTTCTTTGATTTCTAGAATTATTATATGGTTACTAGTGGTTACTCGTATTGTTGTATGGTTGTAGCTGCTTGCTGGCTTTGTAGGTGATGGTCACTACACTTAGCGTAGAAAATGGACTTGTTGTGCACCGAAAAGGTATTGGGTCAAGACAAAAAAAGAAAAGAAAAAGGGAGTCCGTTCAGGCCATCCCAAACAAACTGGAGGCAGTCTGCTCAAGCCATGGTCCAAACAAGACGTTTTATTTTTTTGAAAAATCTTGCACAATCAACTAATGAACTATAAGACTTGATGAATATTTCAATAAGAATCTTCATATTGCATTAATTAATTATGATGGTGGAGTTTATGGAAACATTAATCAATTATTAATTGTTTTTGTGAAAATAAAATAGTTCTATGTTCCTTAAGATTAAATTAACCACCACTCTATAGGTCTTGACACTAATTATCACTTGGTCCCTCATGTTTCAATGCTTGTAATTTAATCATTTGACTCTTGTTGACAATTGCCCGGCCCATTAAAACTTATTTTGGTTTCTTGTAATCCTATTGTGGTTTTGAAAAAATTATTTTTTTAGAAAAAGACCAACACAATTGAGTTTAAGAGAGAAATCAAAAGTAAGAGAATTGAGAACATGAGCTATGGGACTAAATTATAGATTTGAAACATAAAAGACTAGTTTATAGTCATGTTCATAGCTTAAGGACCAAATAGTAATTAACTTTTCCTTTGACATTGGAGTTTGTCAATTTCTAAATAATTGTACCAAACTTTAGCCCAAGAGGTATCCATGTTTAACTATGGGTGAGTATTTACGTTTTTCAATTCGTTTTAAATATTTCATTGATGATATTTGTTGTTACTTATTTTTGGACCTCACGTGTTGGAGATGGTGTATGCCTCTTTTGAACTAAATACAGGAGTTTAGTTCATGATTGTTGAGGAATTGACAAAAGCAGAGAAGAAAGAAGTGTTTTTCGAACCATGTTTCAGTTGTTTTCTACTCTCTTTATCTTCCCCCTTTTGTTGCCAAAATCATTAGGTTTCTTATATCGATTAGGATTCTTCATGATGCTAAATTTGTTCCTTCTTTATCTGGTCTTTAAGGTTTGTTAAATCCCTCAAAATTTACACTAAAAAAACTGATTCTGCTACTGTTGCAATTTTTTTGTTACAACTTAGGCTTTGATTTTAACTTGGTTTCGTATAATATCTGACAATCCCAGCTATATTCTGTCACTCATGACATGTTAAAGAATTGACCTACACTTTTATTGGGTCTTAGGGCTCACTGTTTTCATGGCAGACTCTTAGTCGGATTGGGATGCTCAGCATTGTCAATTTCTGAATCAGATCAGGAGATCCTTTTGACCAACCAGATTGCAGCAAGATTCTGTTCTTCAAAACGAATTTCTCTCACTTTGAATCCTCCATGAAAGTTGTAGACCTGTACACGTAGATAAATTTGGGTTTTTTAATCTCATGATTTTGATATCAAAAGCTCAAGATATTCCCGCTTGAATATCTAATGTGAAAGTAGAGAATCCTACCGTGAGAAATATTCCAGCTCGAGTTTTTGCAATTTTGTTCTTCAAAACGATTTTATCTAACTTTTAATCCTTCATGAGAGTTATAGTCTTGCACGTGATGATGAATTTGGGCTTTGGAATAGCTTAATTTCGATATCATAAGCTCAAAATATTCTCATTTGAACATCTAGTGAAAAAACAAAGAATCCTATCGCGAGAAGACGAGTTTACAGGTCTGATTCGAGGGATCCATTTTAATGTTTCAAGGATTTATCGGGTTAATTAAGGAACAACTTTAAATTTGAAAAAGTTAATTAGTTTCGTTGAAAACAGGGGTTGGATCAAAAAAACGTCACAATAATTTCTGTCGCGCTGGATTATATTTTGTTTCTTTTCACAAAACCAGCGACCACGTTTCCTTACCCTCGTATATCCCACTCAAAAAAGGCCACCATTTAGAACTTGGCAGCATAAAACAGCCCCCACAGGATTTAATTAGCATGGTACTGTTCATTGCGATTTTAAGAACGACCCCCCGTCTGATTTCTTTCCTTTTTCTCTGCAACTTCCTGCTGGTTTCCATGATTCTCTCGCTTGATTTTGGAGCTGCAGACCATGTTTTTTCTGCCTTAGTCCAAACGAAACAGTTGGTGCCTCACGGTCCCAGCTATGGAAGGATAGAAAGGAGCCGCACCATCCTCTAATTATTGGAAAGAAATCGCTGGAAATCATCAGAATATCAATCAATATATTTTGGTTTCCTATTTTTGCTTTATTTGATCACCCCAGATTACATCCTAGAATTAATGTAATATTCGTTCCCGTTTCCTAATAAGAGCTGCATATAGACGATATATATATGCCTCCTCTGCTGACCTAAAAAGAAGAGGAGAAAAAAGAGAGAGAGGCAGGCAATACGAGGCAGAGAAAGAAAGGCAGAGAAAGAGAGAAAAAAAAAACACAGAGGCAAGAAAGAACAGAGGAGAGTAAGGAGGCGGAGAGTTAGAAAGCAGATGGAAACAAATGGAAAAGATTAAGTTTTCTTAAGATTATCAAAAGCAAGAACAAGCAGGGACTGCCTTTCGGTCTCTGCTCCATGTTCTGCAAACAAAATCTGCAGAACAGGGAAGAACAGAGGAGCTAAACCAGTAGAGAGAGAGGGAAGAAAACGCAGAGATAAAGCTCAGGAGACGGACGCCAACAGAGAATAGAGGGGAAAGAGCCGAGACAGACGACAACATTGATAGACTAGCCAGTACGCCTTCGCCATCGTCGTCTTCCTTTTGTTTTCTGCCTCTAGGTCTGTTCCTCCCCATCTCTTTGCATGCATTTCCTTTGTGTTTGTACTGTTCAAGTGAATTATAATTCACTTGAACAGTAACCGGGTCTCTTTGCATGCGTTTTCCTTTGTGTTTGTACTTTCAAGTGAATTTATTCACTTGAACCGTAACCGGAAAGTTTTCATTGAACAGTAACTGAGCCCCTTTTGTGTGCAGCCAGGTCAGTTGCTTGGGCAAGTGACCCAGCTAGAACTACTGGTTCCAACTTTTTTTTTCTTTCTCGAAAAAAATAAAAGAAAGAGAAAGAGATTTATGATTTTATAGCATATTTATTTTAAGGTCTGAATTTTTTTATATTGTAAAAAAAATATCAATCTCGCATTTAGAATACCTGGTTTTCAACGCAAATGCGGCAAATATATATATGTTTTCATGCATACGGCCAATACCCTAACATATTTTGAATTTCCTTTAAAACAAAAAAACAAATATTCGAAGTTAAAAAAATGTGTTTTAGCATGGATTTCTTAAACTCAAAAAATTATTTTAATGCATTCAGGATTTTACAACATGTTTGTAAAACTCCAAAGAGTGTTGGCCAGTATTTCAAAAAATACAAAAATCTTATTTTTGGGGGAATTCATCTATTATTCACCGTTAATGTTTGGATAAAAAAATCTCAAAGGGATGAATATCCAAAATATTATTGGGAATAACTTGTTATTATTCTCTGTTAATGTTTGGATAAAGAAACCCCAAGTGGTTAATATCCAAAATATTTTTCTAGAAATAATAAGTCATCACACATCCTTGAAAGAAGCTTCGGTTATAATTGAGGACATTTTAATTTTTTTGACTCCATGGTTTACGAGCCGTGAGAATATGAAACGCTAAGGCAAAAATAGGCTTTTAAAGCGCTCTGAATTTCCTTAGATTTCTAAATTTTTATCCCTCTTCTTTGCGATTTACGAGTCGCGAACACTTGAAATACTAAGAGAAAAATGAGTTTTTAAAGCACATTAAATCTCCTTAGATTTCTATCTCAGCTATCTTTTAATTCATAGGTTATAAATTTACTTCAAATCAAACACAGATTTTAAGAGATCTGCATCGGTTTTTCTTGGCACTCTGTAGACATATCTACAGGTATAATCTATATTTAGACTTTGAACTCAAGCCCATTCATCATAGCAAATCTATCATAAGAAAACTGATTAGAGAACACCAACACCATAGTAAGGCAAACCAAACATCAAGCAGCTTACCTTAGGTAGGGCGTACTAGGAGTGCTAATACTTTTCCTTTACGCAACTAGTCCCTTGTCTTAGAATTTTTGAAAGAACAGTTAGGTTTCCTAGTAACCATAATACTAGGTGGCGACTCCCTTATTCACAAAAACAAAAAAACCCGACATGAATCCCTGCTCTCGTGGCCATTAAGTTTGAAATGAAGACTCTTTGGAGATTAAAATACTTTTATGGGCATTGAATGGGCACGATCAAATTCAAGTATATTTCTATAACAAAAGAAATATGTACTAGATATGATAACAAAAACAGGAATGCTTATGAATTCAGTATGACCGAACTAAACATGTAGAAGTGGACCATCATTTTATCAAAGAAAAGCTCGAAGCTAAGATAGTTCAATTTCCTTTTGTAAAGTCAGAAGAACAACTAGCTGATATTCTTACAAAGGTAGTCTGTAGCAAAGCATTTCATAACTCACTAGACGCATTGGAGATATCCATATACCAACTTGAGGGGTAGTGTTGGTGTGAGTTATTACATAAGATTCGATGGAGAAATTGTAAGAGAATTATTGTAGAAGATTTGAAGGAGAAATTGTAGGGAAGAAATTTAGGATTTGACCGTTACCTCTATTTAAGCTATATCTATGTATAAGAATAATTACCTACCTAGATTAGAATTATCTACCCAGATTAGAATTTCTTGAACAACCTATATGATCATATACTTGTGTACAATTGAAATGAATCAATAAAGAGTGAATGAACACTCTTAGTACTTCTTATCCGCAATTACAAGTAACCATACAACAATACCATCTACCATAAGTAACCATACAACAAATTTAGTAAACCATAAACAACCATTTAACAATCTTATAAGTTCAAACAAAATACATAATATTCACGAATACGGTAGCTGATCATAGCCCGTGAAAAGCTCAATTTATTCTGAAGTTTTTCATTACTTCATCAATACTAATAGTCTTCTTCCATAAGCTAGCAAGCAATTCAAGTTTCACCCTTCACAAAATTCTAATAAAATTGAAACACAATGACGATAAAATGCATCATCCGTTCTTTCACATAATGCTACAGCCAAGACCATCAGCCACACCTATAACTGCCACTATCTTTCCAATTTTTTCAAGCACATTTCTTCGATTCTGAAATTAAAGATAACAAAGCATATGATTAGATATTTGGAACTAATGTTCTGTAATGGTAAATTTTGTGAAACTAATTGGTAACATCCAAACTATAAAACAAATTTCGAAAATACCAATAAATATTAATATCTAATAAGTTTTTTATTAATCTGATTATGAATGAGAAATTTAGCATTTTATGGTTAATTGTGTGTTTAAGTTATTTCGGCTTTACAGGAGAATAATGACAAATATGAGTTAGTTTCTTCTTAAAAATAATATATATATATTAAATTGAATCTTTTATATATAGTCTTTTTTTCAAGTAATTAATGCTATTAACAGTCAATACACATATTCTTGACACGTGTTATATGATTTATGAGAATTGAACGCAAGGAAAGAAACCTTAACAGAACATGTAGTGGAACAGCACATAATCCATAAAAATGTAAAATAATTTTATATAAGGGAAAAATCTATTAAGAAAAAGAGTACAGGAACAAAACATATGATCAATGAAAAATTTAGCATTTTTTGATTAATTGTGTGTTTGAGATAATTAGGTTTTACATGAAAATAAGGACAAATATGAGTTATTATTTTCCTAAAAATAACATGTATTTTGTAGTTTCATATATATATGTATGTATGTATGTATGTATGTATGTATGTATGTCTTTTTTAATTTCTTTTTTTATGTGTAATTAATATTCTTCACAAAATGCTAAGTTTATTTTTTATTTTGATGATAAATTTTTATTTGTTTGGGTTTTTTAATTCAAATATTCTTTTTTTATACATATAAATATAGTTTTATTTTTTTAATTAATGATCCTATCAGGCAAAGCACATATTCTTGACATGTGTTTTATGATCTAAGAAAATTAAACACAAAAAACCTTAACGAAACATAAGTGGAACAATATAATCCAAAAATAATTTTATATACATAAATGATAGACAAGTGGACTCTTAACTAATACAAATACACAAACATTAACAAAAATAGTTCTGGAAAAAATAATAAAAATTGTAGAATGACAAAATTTATAAAAAAGGAAAATAGATTAAATTATTCCGATAGAAAAAAAAAAAAAATAAGTATCACTAGTTGATTAATCCTGTTATTTCTCTCATTTTTTTTCAATTTAATGAAAGAACATATATCAATTCCTAATAATGAAGAAGCAATCTGCTAGAAAAACCCAATTCAAACCAAATCCACAATAAAAGAAACATAATTAATTCGTTTCAAAAATTGAAAATTTTAAGCAATCTGAAGTATTTCTTTCTAGCATGCCATCATCTAACAGGGATCGAAGTTGATATCATTTTCAAAGATTAATTACCTGTACGGGAGCTTTTAGTGCCAAGCTCCTGCTTCGACTTATTAAAGTATAGTTATCGCAGAAGATGTGCCCATCGTTGTGTCTGAACTTTTTACCACCATAACAATCACAACAAATTTCATAGGTGCTAACTGAATCATTGAAGAAACATTCGGAGCAACTGAAGTATACGTCTGCCAAGAACGTATTACAAGACTGGCAAAAGAGAGCTCTTCCACTCTGCATGATGTAGTACAAGACGATTGTTTCCTTAAAATCCAAGCTTCCATTGCCGTCCTTGTCCAGCGCTGTAAACAAGCTTGGATGAGTAAGAAGCGTGTTGTTATCTTTCTTCAGATGCTCCACGTATTCATTTAGGTTAATTCGCCCGTCACTGTTTTTGTCCATTTCATTGAAAGAAAATCTGGCATTTCGCTTCTTCTCATCGGACAGATTCTCATAGTAAGCTTCAGCAGCGCGGCGAATCTCCTCCATATCTATTTATGGGTGTAAGATTTAAGACGAGGAGAATTTAAGAGGGTAATGGACGAGGTAGCTTTGGCCTCCAATTTCAAGACTGCGAAGGGACTTTTAATGAAGTGGATAACTCTAAAATCCTGCCTCTGGTCATTTGGTGCATAGTTGAAAGATCTAAACTATATTTATATCCAAGAAGAAATAGAGAGTGGGGTTAATCTACATATCATTGGGTTAATTTTTATATTACCGAGTTAACTCAGGTTTTTTTTAAACAATATCATTTTATTTTTTTATTTTTTTTATATATTTATACTTTTTAATCATTTTAACTAAGATGTTTATATCAAAATTAAATTTTAAAAATAAAAAAATTATTTAAATTTATTTATAAGTAAAACATACTTTAAAAACCAATTTTTATATCACACGAACTTTTATCTGCCATACCGCTTCTTCTCGTCGGGCAGGTTTCCATGATAAGCTACAGCAGCGCGGCGAATCTCTCCTCCATATCTATTTATGGGTGTAATACTTAAGAGGAGGAAAATTTAGGAGGATAATGGAGGAGGTAGCTTTGGCCTACAATTTCAAGACTCCAAAGGGACTTTTAAGGAAGTGGATCAAGTCTAAAATCCTGCCTCTAGTCATTTCGTGAATAGTTGAAAGATCTACGGAAATAGAGATGTAGGTTAATCTACGGATCATTGTGTTAATTCTTATATTACCGTCTCAACTTAGTTTTTTAAAAATATAATATCATTTATTTTTATATGTTAATAAATAAAATATTTTAAAAAATAATTTACATGATGTAGTTGTGAACAGTAAAAAAGATTAAAAAAAAAAGAAAGAGAAAAAACGGGAGAGTAAATAGAAACCTTACCTCTCCATTTCCTCATACTGGCCACCAGCCATACACTTTTTTTTTTTTTTTTCATGCTGAAGCCGCGACCCAAAGCCCAAGGAAACCCATCTACTACTATGAGAGGCCCCAACAAATTTGGTTTTTTCTTAGATTCCACCGTACTCATTTAAAAAAAAAAAAAACTTAAGAGAATACAGTTTTTTCCTTTAGGATAGGAGGAAAATTATTGTGTATTCAAGTTAATTATTTTACTCTTTATTATTTTTAACAATTGTCTTGTATGGGGTAAAATTATCTTTTATAAATGATACAAATCGTTCATCTTTGAAAATTCACAGTGAAAATACTTTTTTTTGCTCTTGAAATCTAAAAAAAATGGTGTTTCATTTAAGGTTTTTTTTGTCTTTTCATTTTATTTGCACAATGAAATAACCCCTAGCTACTAAAAAAATAACCTCGCAGAGAGGGGTTTATTTGTCTTCATATTTTTTTTGCACAGTAAAATTATACACTTAACCTTCACCTTTTTAAAATTTAAGAATGACTTCGAAGGGCATTTTTGTCTGTCTCATGACTTTTTTGGTAATAATGATATGCCCTTGGACCCTTTTTCATAATTTTTCTTATTAAAATATTAATAAACCAGTAAAATATGATGAATCATGCCACGCATGCGTCAACACATCAAAGTCCTCCATGCTTTTGTAGAGGCGCGTGGGGACAATTCTAGTGGCCAAAAAAATCCGATCACCATCTCATTTAACGCGCAAGGTTGTGACGCAATTTTTAGGGTGGCATGTTGGGCAAGGCGGATGACGATGAGTTTTTTTTCTCCTACCCTTCTTTTCTCTCTCCTAGGCCTTGATATTTGTTCCAAGCCTTTAAGAATTGAGGTGTGTCCTCCAGTTTGTAGTTATTTTGAATTTGATTTTCATTATTTTGATTTCTATTTGTTTTGATTTTAATGCTTCTTAAAGTTGTTGTTTTTTTTCAATTTCATCTCTTCACATTTAATTTAATTTAATTTTGTATTCATTCTGATCCTTATTTTTTTATTGCTATTTTTTATTCTTTTCATTTATTTATTTTTATTTTGTCCTTTTAATTCAGTTTTTATTCAAATTCTGATCCTCATTTCTTCGTGTTTGCCTTTTATAAGGTAGTCCTAATCTCATAATACAGTCTACCAATTTCAATGATTAACTTGGTTTGAGTTCAGTCTTTTTTTAATATCCATTTTAAACTACACCATTAAACAGTTTTACTGACGGATTCAGTCCATTGGTGTGAGGCATGCAAACCGTCGGTCATATTTTCACCGACGAAATCCGTCCATTAAAATTTTGATCGTCGGTAATTTCCCATTCCGTCGACAATTCTGTCAGTAATTAAAAAAACCAAACATCGACGGTATTACAGACAGCGAAGCGCGCCAAAAAAAAAATTCCCGCGAGAATTTTACCGATGGAATAATTCCATTTGTATGTTCATCGGTATTTACTGATGGACTATCTGTCGGTGATTGTGGCATGAGCGGTAAATATTTCAGAACTCTTTGTCAAATACAGATGGAATATATCCGTCGATAATAGTAATGGTAAATACCGATGGAATATATCCGTCGGTGATTGTGGCATGGGTGGTAATTTTTTTGCAACTCTTAGTAAAATACCGATGGCCTGGTTCCATCTGGAAAGCCGTCGGTATTTATTTAAAATATTTTTTTAAAAAATTATTTATTAATAGTAAAAAAATTTAATAACCAAATAAATTTGTATTAAACATTAAAAATGTAAAAATAATGTTAAATAATATTCATCCAAATATTCATTACAAATTTAATGTTTTAAAAAACAAAATTAAACTAAAATAGCGGAGGAGGAGGAGGAGGTTGGTTGTTGCCGGGACCATACGGCAAAAAAGGAGCAGCACATGGATCATCACTCATCTTTGATCTAATCTCCATGACTATTTGACGGAGCTTATCATAATCCGTCAAGAGGCGTTCATATTGTTGTTTCAAGGCTATGAACTCCTCTGACTAGGTGCTCGATACTGATGTAGAGCTCCCAACGGTTGAGACACTACGGGCCGACCACAAGTTTTCAGCAGTAGTGTTGGAGAGCCCGTAGACCCGATTTTTATTGGGTCCACCAAATGATCCGACCTCCATCCACAAATTCGGATCAAAATCTGGATGGGTTGAAGGATTGTCCTTATATCTCTCCCTCAACCGGCTATTAAGGGTCTCTTGAAAATTTTTTAAAAAAATCATCATATTCAATTCAAGAAAATAATAACTTATGAAATAAAAGATTGAACGAACATACCACAAAGTGCTGAGCACGGTTGTCCACGTACTGCTACACCCCTTTTTGGCAGTCTTGACTCCGCACATGCGTCTCTGCAAATAGCTCCATTGGACTCGGCTCACGTCCAAGAGACGTAGTCTGTAAGGAAAAAAAAGGTTGCAAGTTAAATATATTTATAAGCAACAACAAATTAATTAATGATATATTTCATTTAAAACAATCTTACCATCCGCTTCGCATGTGCGCTAAACAGGACGGAGCCGCCAGTGTGTGTGGTCACTGAACCATGAATTTGTCGGTTCTGGATGTCAGCTCTGGACTTTGAGTGTCGTGAGAACCGCTCAGACGTCACATGCTCAATATATGCCGCCCATATATCTCCCGAGATGAATGGCGGTTTGAATTCCCGCCAAACCGCCACCTCATTCCATCATTCAAGACCGTTGTCCCTCACATAACTTTTCACCTTTTTTTGGTGTCATACCAAAAATCATGCAACCTACTTCCATAGTAACTAATTAGAATTTAGAACATAAAATTATAAATAAAAAATAAATATTATTTTTCGATGTTACCTAGTTGCCGTGTGATTCTCTCATACCCTCCTGACAACATTGTTGTCCACGCTATCCCACTCAAATCTATTCTGTGTATATAAATAATTCATTTAAAATAAAAATATTACAAGATATAAAATTACAAATATTATTTATTATAAATAAACTAGAAATTAAAAATTAACACCTACCTGAAATCGCCGAAACCAGGCATCGATATTAGGTCTCCATTCAGGATGTTTGGAGACCTGACTCCATTGAAACAATGGAATCTCCATCGATGATTTAAACGTCGATGTTATTGTCCTGGCAGCCTCAATATTTGTGAACCTGAAATTAAATAAAATTAATAAAAAATTAATTAGTTGTTCATAAATTATGTTATAAGTATATAAAAAAACTAAAACCTAAACAAACTTACATTGAGAGGTCATCCTTCCATTGTGCCAGGTACTTGCGGTTGAATTGACCCCGCTATAAAGGCACGTTGCCTCTGCGTTGTGAAACCGCGCTAGAGGAGGCAGCATCACAAGTTTGCGCAGATGCCTCGCCGTGATCAGAACCTACAGAGATGTCCTCCTCGCTGCTAGAAGAATTAGCAAAGAACCGTCACGACGACGTCTTCGTAGATTTCATTTGACGCATCTATACAAATGTATACAAATTATTACATAATTAACTTTGATTATTTAAAAAAAATTCGGCAGCACCTCCCCTATACTTGAGACTACTCACAGTTTTCAAACCTGCAATCTTTACAATAACCACAATCCAATTGACTCCAGCAACATCATATATACAACCTAACATCTATAGAAATTCAATCATTTAAAAAAATTCAACAGCACCTCCCCTATATTAGAGACTACCTACAGTTTTCATACCTACAAATATTGATAATTACACAAATATTGCAAAATCAACTCTATACAACCTAACATCTATATATTTTCAACTAACATCAATACAAATTCATAAATAACAATTAAAATTAATCAAAATAATAAACAACATAACAAACGATAATATCCTAAAATTAAGATAAACTAATTAAATTTAATTCTATATTTCAATTAACATTTTAAACATAAATTCAACAATAACAATTATAGCCAAAAAAACAATAATATCCTAAAATTAAGATAAACTAATTAAATTTAATTCTATATTTCAATTAACATTTAAAACATAAATTCAACAATAACAATTATGGCAATACAAACAATAATATCCTAAAATTAAGATAAACTAATTAAATTTAATTCTATATTTCAATTAACATTTTAAACATTAATTCAACAATAACATTTATGGCAATACAAACAATAATATCATAAAATTAATAAATAAAAATAAAAAACTAAAGAACACTACACAAAACATTCTAAACACAAAACAAACAATACACAAAACTAAAAAAAAACTACATAAATTCAAAATAAATTTAGGAATAAAAAATGCTTACCTTAATAGTGTGTTGATTTTAAGATTTTATCTACAAACAATACATAAAACAAAGAACATCAAAAAAATAATCATAATTAAAATAAAAAAATACAAAGATAAAGAAAGAAGAATACATACCTTTTAATATGTTTAAAACTACCACCAAAACAATAAAACCTCTTGCAAAAACTTAATACAAACAGAGAGGAGAAGAGAAATAGAGATGAAGAGCCACGATAAAAAATGAACCAGGAGGGGGAGGGTTTTATATTACAATTTTTCTGACGGAATTACCGACAAAATATTGAATAATATTTATTATTGTTGGTGGCATTAAATTCTGTCGGTAATGTCCGTCGGTAATTAATTGATATTCACACCAAAAATTTCAAAAATCCTGCCAGACTTTTCAGTCTATCGGAAAATCTATCGGTAAACGTGTGTCAGAGCACAGACGCTTTGGATTTGTCGTGTCCATCGGCAAATCCATAGGTAACTGTGCCGACCGACCAGGTGTTTTGATAGGCGTGCGCTTCGGGATGTGCGCTAACCGTCGGTGAATCCGTCGGTGATTGTGGCAGGGACTGTAATGTTTTTGCAACTCATGTCAAATACCGACTGGTGCAAATCCGTCAGTATAGTTGTCGGTGATAGTTGCAAAATTTATGTAATTTTTTTGCAACTCTTTGTAAAATATAGAGGGGTACCAGTCCGTCGGTGTACCCATCTGTGATTGTGGGAAAATTCTGTAAATTTTTTTCAACTCTTGGTATAATGTCGTCAGTAGTTCCATCGGTGAAACTGTCAATATTTTGGTAGCTTCTCCATGTATTTCTATCTATCCTCCTGCACAAAATCTTGAATTGCGAAGTTACAACACGCACAACACAATAACAAGAGCTGACAATTAAAGAAGAATAAATATTTCATGTTCCAAAATATCATCCTTAATATTACATTATAAAAATAAGGCTTTACAGCATGTTTAGTCAGAATTTTCATCTTCGTCCTCAATTGAATTGTTATCATCAGCTTCATCACACTCTTGAATGTGGTTATCATCTTTTTCATCAACATTCTTTAGTCCACTAGAACTCAAAACAACATTCAACTCCTTTGCGTCAACATCAACAAGACTATCATCGAAAACATGAAAATTCAAATTTTCTTCTAAGTCAATCGAAGGAGCAACTTGGTATGGTTCAACTAACTCACTAGCTTGAAAGACTTGTATTACACTTGTGTCTTCGTTCTCATCCTAAACAACCTTGACATGACCCCTGGGTTTTGTTTTTAAAATGGATAACCAATCAACTCTTGATCGGTCCTTTCTAAAGGAAGGGGTGTATGTGTAATAAACTTGTTGGCATTGCTTTGCGAAAACAAAGATGTTGTTTACGTTGCGGTGTCTAGCTTTTGAGTTGATTTCAACCAGACCATAGTGAGGATCTACTCTAATTCCTCTGCCAATTGTGTCATACCAATAGCATTTGAATAAAAACACTCTATTCTGCTCGCTATGATATTGCAGTTCGATTACCTCTTCCAATCTACCATAGTAGTCAACTTCATACTCACTAGAAGTCGATCCCTTAATACAAACACCGTTGTTGTATGTTTTTCTTCCATTTCCATATTCTTCAGTATGAAAGACATATTCATTGACAAAATACCCGTTATAACACTTGACTTTTCTTTCAGGGCCCAGGCTTAGTAAAGACAGTGAAATAACCTCCCATTTGATAAATCTTGTATATTAAATGCAACAATAATCAATAAACGGGTATTATATAATATTAACGTACAGTTAATTAAATTCAAAGAGATAATGAGTTTGTGACAGGACTTACATGTGTTCTAAACCACGTGGCAAATTGTTCATCTTGTAATTGAAAGATCTGGGATTCAGTCAGTTGTGAGTTATTGGACAGTAAGTATCGTCGATGTTGCTTGCAAGGTTGTTTCAAATTATATGAGTTTATGGTATCACAAAACATAAATAGTACACTCTTTACAAAATTTAAGTCGAACATCTACTTACTTAATAAAAGGTCTGAGCTCATCACAGTTAAATAGGACATAATTGTGTGCTTCCTCACGATATTTTTAGGTGTTGGTCATCTAGGATTGGAGAATATTGACAAGTTCCTACTTGAAGGTACTTCACCACTGTCGCGCGTCGGAAAAACCCCGCGCGGCGTCCCCGTCCTGGCGATGACGGTTTTTTTCTCTCTGTTATTGGAATTGATTGATTTGGGAGTCTCCACCTAGTATTTAATTGAGGGTTACTAGGAAACCCAGGTTGACTGGTCTTATCAGAGATTTGCGGGTAAGGGACTGATTGTGGTTAGGGAAGGTATTAGCACCCCTAACGCACCCTACCTGAGGTAAGCTGCTTCGTGGATGTGATGTGTTCAAGAAGTTTTAAAAATTGTCTCTTCGTCGGAATTTAGAAATACGACTTTCGTACAAGTTTGTACTTCTACACCGGGATCCGATCAAAATATTAAATCCTTCTTTATGCTTTGCAGTCTCATCATAACAAAATATTTATCCGTAAAAAAAACATTCAAACACACACATATGTTTTTTACTATATGTTTTTCCTTCTTTTTTTTTTTCTTTTTTTTTCTTTTTTTCTCTTTTTTTTTACATCCCCAATACAAATTATAATATCCAAAAATAAATAAAAATTACATCAAATAATTCAAACTTTACAAAATAGTCCCCCAAAACTCCAGGAATTGCAGAGGAACACTTCTGGAATCGCAGCAACAGTGCTGGAACAGTGGCGGCGCGTGGAGCAACGCGCCACCGCCACTGGCGGCGCGTCCGCCGGGAAAGCAGCAGGCCGAAACTGGCTTCTTCTCCTTCTCTTCCCTTCTGCAACGGTGACCTGCAAAATCAAACAAAAACACAACATAGGCAGTCGATTTTAGTTGTTTTTTCTTCGTTCTTTTTTAAAATCGGTTCTCGGGTTCTTCCCGTTTTTTCAAATCTGTCCCGTTTCCCTGCCTCCTCTGTAGATCGGTCGTCTTCTTCTTTTTTCGATGGCAGATCCGCCGTGGAGGACCCAGCGTCGTGGGTGAGGAGGCGGGTTGATTGCTGCCGTTCGGTGTGGCCAGCGGCTGCCGCTGGAAGAAAAAGAGAAGGAGACGGCCCAGTAGGGAAAACTGGAGTGGGAGCAGCTGCTAGGTCAGTTGAAGGAGAAGAAGAAGACAGCGGGGGCTGCCGCTGCGCTTGGGGGAGGAGCTGGAGACGGCGCCGAAGGAGACGATGAAGGCAGTTGGAAGCAGTGAGCTGGGTCTGCTGCCGGCCGAAGGAGATGATGAAGAAAATGGGTTTGTCTTGGCTAGCAGCTGGGGGGAGAATGGAAAAGGAGAGTTGCGATGGCTGCTGGTGAAGGAAAGACTCCTGCTGGCCGGTGAGGGAAGAAGAAGATGCTGGAACCGGCTGGAGAGGGAGAAGGAAAATCTGCCGTGGTGGCACCAAGAGAAAACAAAATCCAACAAAGAAACAGGGGGCACACGTCCGGAAGAGAAGAAGATTAGGTTTTTTTTTTAAGGGTTAGGTTTGTTTTTTTTTTTGTTGCCAAAAATGCCCCCCCTCTTTGCTTAGCTGAAAATGAAGGCTATTTATAGGCAAAATAGTTTTTTCGGGCTTCAAAATTGGTCCCTCAAGTTTTGTGTTTGGCCCCTGATTTCAATCAATTCACTTGGTAAAAATTAAATTGGGTATCTTAAAATTCTGATTTTTCAATTAAGTCCAAATTAAGCTCCCAAACTTAATTTTTCACCAATTAAGCCCTCAAATTAATTTGACCCGCTTAAAGTATAATTAAGTCCTTGCACTTAATTAAATCCTTCAATTGGACCCAAATTAATTCTTGAACATAATTAAAATTCAATTTGGCCCATGATCAAATCAAATTGGCCCATCAAAAATTTAATTATGTCATTGGACTTAATTCTTATGCAAATTCGTCCAATAATCATTTAATTTGACCTTTGAATTTGCATTTTTCTATTTTTGGGCATAACAGCATACACTTGGGCCTTGAAATTCTTCCAAAAATTGCAGCTTGATTTTCGCCTATTTTGCAGCCTTTCTTGGTCGGCTTTCTCCGCATTGCCAGCCTTTATTTTATTTTTTATTTTTTATTTTTTTTATTTTTTTGGGAAAAAAAATGAATTTTGGGGAATCACCCAAAATTGGGTGATGACAGTTGCCCCCCTCTTTACAATGCTTATGGTAGAAAGTCTCGTAAGAGACTTTAGATAGTAAGCATTGTAAAGAAGAAAAACAAGGATGAGATATGATTGACTCATCTTCTTGAGGAATGATGAATCCTCTTGGAGGTAGGGTTAGAAAGCGCACTCGAAAGGAGGTAGGGTTAGAAAGACACACTACCTAAAAGGTTAGGACTCGAAGGAGCTCTTAAAAAGAGGCAGGGTTGGACAACGCACTACCTAAGAGGTGAGGGCTCGAAGGCACATTCAAAAGGAGGTATGGTTGGAAAACACACTACCTAAGGTGGTTGGTGGCTCGAAGACGCACTAAAGAAGGAGGCAGGGTTGGAAAACACACTACCTAAGATGGTTGGTGGCTTGAAGGCACACTAAAAAGGAGGCAGGGTTAGGAAACATACTACCTAAAATGGTTGTTGGCTCTAAGGCGCACTCAAAAGGGAGGCAGGGTTGTAAAACACACTACCTAAGATGGTTGGTGGCTTGAAGGCACACTAAAAAGGAGGCAGGGTTAGGAAACATACTACCTAAAATGGTTGTTGGCTCTAAGGCGCATTAAAAAGGAGGTATGGTTGGAAAACACACTACCTAAGGTCGTTGGTGGCTCGAAGACGCACTAAAGAAGGAGGCAGGGTTAGGAAACACACTACCTAAGATGGTTGATGGCCCTAAGGCGCACTAAAAAGGAGGCAGGGTTAGGAAACACACTACCTAAGATAGTTGATGGCCCTAAGGCGCACTAAGAAGGAGGCAGGGTTAGGAAACATACTACCTAAAATGGTTGTTGGCTCTAAGGCGCATTAAAAAGGAGGTATGGTTGGAAAACACACTACCTAAGGTGGTTGGTGGCTCGAAGACGCACTAAAGAAGGAGGCAGGGTTAGGAAACACACTACCTAAGATGGTTGATGGCCCTAAGGCGTACTAAAAAGGAGGCAGGGTTAGGAAACACACTACCTAAGATAGTTGATGGCCCTTAGGCGCACTAAGAAGGAGGCAGGGTTAGGAAACACACTACCTAAGATGTGAGGGCTCGAAGGCCCACTAAAAAGGAGGCATGGTTGGAAAACACACTACCTAAGATGTGAGGGCTCGAAGGCCCACTCAAAAGGAAGGCAGGGCTAGAAAACACACTACCTAAGATGGTTGCTAAAAAGGAGGCAGGGTTGGAAAACACACTACCTAAGGTGGTTGGTGGCTCTAAGGCACATTAAAAAAGGAGGCAGGGTTGGAAAACACACTACCTAAGATGGTTGTTGGCTCGAAGGCACACTAAAGAGAGGCAGGGTTGGAAAACACACAACCTAAGATGGTTGTTGGCTATAAGGCGCATTAAAAAGGAGGCAGGGTTAGGAAACACATTACCTAAGGTGGTCGTTGGCCCTAAGGCGCACTTAAAAAGAGGCAGGGTTGGAAAACACACTACCTAAGGTGTGAGGGCTCGAAGGCCCACTCATAAATGGAGGCAAGGTTAGAAAACACACTACCTAAGGTGTGAGGGCTCGAAGGCCCACTAAAAAGGAGGGTAGATAAGGCTAGAAAGCACACTACCTAAGATGTGAGGGCTTGAAAGTCCACTCATAAATGGAGGCAAGGTTAGAAAACACACTACCTAAGGTGTGAGGGCTCGAAGGCCCACTCAAAAAGAGGGTAGATAAGGCTAGAAAGCACACTACCTAAGATGTGAGGGCTCGAAAGCCCACTCATAAATGGAGGCAAGGTTAGAAAACACACTACCTAAGGTGTGAGGGCTCGAAGGCCCACTCAAAAAGAGGGTAGATAAGGCTAGAAAGCACACTACCTAAGATGTGAGGGCTCGAAAGCCCACTCATAAAGGAGGCATGGTTGGAAAACACACTACCTAAGGTGTGAAGGCTCGAAGGCCCACTAAAAAAGAGGCAGATAGGGCTAGAAAGCACACTACCTAAGATGTGAGGGCTCGAAAGCCCACTAAAAAGGAGGCATGGTTGGAAAACACACTACCTAAGATGTGAGGGCTCGAAGGCCCACTAAAAAGGAGGCAAATAGGGCTAGAAAGCACACTACCTAAGATGTGAGGGCTCGAAAGCCCACTAAAAAGGAGGCATGGTTGGAAAACACACTACCTAAGATGTGAGGGCTCGAAGGCCCACTCAAAAAGAGGGTAGATAAGGATTGAAAGCACACTACCTAAGATGTGAGGGCTCGAAAGCCCACTAAAAAGGAGGCATGGTTGGAAAACACACTACCTAAGATGTGAGGGCTCGAAGGCCCACTCAAAAAAGGAGGTAGATAGGGCTAGAAGGCACACTACCTAAGATGTGAGGGCTCGAAAGCCCACTCAAAAATGGAGGCAGGGTTGGAAAACACACTACCTAAGGTGTGAGGGCTCGAAGGCCCACTAAAAAGGAAGCAGATAGGGCTAGAAAGCATACTATCTAAGGTGTGAGGGCTTAACAGCCCGCTCAAAGAGGTGATGGTGAGACACTGATTTGTCAAGGATGAAAATAATGTATCATGATTGTCGCACGTCAAAAAATCAGCGCGGCATCGGCTGGCGATTTTTTCGTTTCTCGTTTTGCTTTGATTGGTTCGTAGGAGTCGCCACCTAGTAATTGATTGCGGGCTACTAGGAAACCGGATGTACTGGTCTTGTCAGAGACTCATGGGTAAGGGACTGGTTGTGGTTAGGGAAGGTATTAGCACCCCTAACGCACCCTACCTGAGGTAAGCTGCTTCGTGGACTTTATGCGTTTTAAAAATAAAATTATAGCCCAATTCTAAGGCTTTGATAAATCAGTTATTAGTTCCCAAAATATATGTAGATACATGTTCTACATTTTTATGGGAAATACAACATGATTTTTATCTGTCCTTTAGATATTTGTGCCTATAAATTAAAATATTAAATTCATTTTTTTGATTCAATAACATACATAAAAAAAATACAAACACACACATACACTTTCACTATATTTCTTTTCTTTTCTTTTTTTTGCTTCCATGTTTACAAAATATAAATTACAAAAAAAAACACAAAAAACATACACAAATATTACATTAAACAATTTTAAAATTACAAAACAGCCATTCAAAAATCCATAGCAGTGCTGGGACCATGTTCTGTGCAGCCAAAGGACAGCAGGAACAGTGGCGGCGCGTCTCCTCCACGCCACCGCCATCGGGCGGCGTGGGGTTCACGCCACCGACAAAACTGAAAAAGGGGTCGACCACGGCTTCCTCCCCCTCTTCCCGTCCTCACGGTGTGACCTGCAAAACACCCAAAAACGCAACAGGCAGTCGATTTTAGTTTTTCTTTACTTTGTTTTCATATCTGCGTCTCTTTCTCTTTTTCCGTTTCGGATCTGCTCCTCTCTACAGATCGGTTCTTTTCCTTTTGTTTCTCCTTTTCTGTTTCAGGTGGTCGGCTGTATGACCAAGAGGGCCACCGGCTGCTAGGCTTTTGTCGGGTCTGGCAGGCGGAGATGGAGAAGAAATCTGCTGGTCTGATCGTCGGCTTCAGTTGTCTTTGCTGCTGTCACCTGCGGCTGCTGGAGCTGCGGTGGAGATGGGAGAGGTTGCTGGCAGTGTTGAGGCGGAGGAGCTACGGCTGTTGTGGTGCTTGCTGGAGCTGGATCGGCCGAGGGAGGGGAAGGTTCCAGCGGCGGTTCTGGCTGGAGAAAAGGGAGGTCTGTGTGCAGGCGGCTGAGGAAGATGGCGGACGGATCCAAGTTTGTGAGCGCCGCTGTGTTCGGGCTGGTCTGGAGGAAGCAGGCGGAGGCGGTGGCTTGCTTATGTGGAGGTCGTCGATGCTGAACGGTCTTCACCCCTGTCGGTGGTAGCGGCCTGTGATGGCTGCCGGTGGAGGAAAAGGGAGAGACCGGCTGACTGAGGAGAGATGGGGGTTGTTCTGCTGTGTGGCTTGGTGGAGGCCGGCGTTGATGGAGAGGCCGATCTGTGTGCAGCTGAGAGAGGGAAGGGGCTGGCTGAAGGGAATCGGTTTGGTTTTGGAGGGGAAGGCTCTGTGTGCCAGCGACCCAAGGGGAGAAGGGAGAGTCTGAAATGGAAGGAGAGCGTGGTAGCCGACTAGTGTGTGAGGGGATGGCGCCGGTTTCAGGGGAGAAGTCCGGCTGGAATGGCTGAGAGAGAAGGAACGGTGATCAAGGGGAAAAATCTGATGAGGAGGGGGGGCGGCGGCTGCTGCCAAAAAAATGGAGAAGAAAGTGATGGTGTTAGGGTTTATTTTTGGTTTAGGGTTTTTTGTATTTTTCTGATGTTGTCAAAATTGCCCCCCCTCTTTGTTTGAGTTGTGGACCAGTATTTATAGGTAAAATGTTGCATGGATCTCCAAATTGGTCCCTCAACTTTCTTTCTTTTTTTTAAATTTGATTTTTCTTAATTAATTTTTTTTGTATTTTTTTGAAAACGAGCAATATCAACGTCGACTCAATGAAGAAAATCAATGATTTTAAAAATAACGCGTTAAAAGTTGAACGCGTTCCAAATGTCTTTGAAAATTTAAATTCTTTTGAGACGATGCTAAAAATGCTAAAAACGATGCAAATGTATTAAAAAATGTATTTTTTGGATTTTCAATGTTTTTCGCTATTTTTGGATTTTTTCTGAAAATTTATCAAAACATGGGTCAAAAATTGGGTAGCAACAGATGCCCCCTCTTTACAATGCTTACGAAGCAAAACTCCTCAATGTTTCGCATAGTAAGCTTTGTAAAGAAAAACTCTAAATGTTTCTTTCCCTTTTTTTTTTTTTGTTAACTTGAGATCCCATCTGGCGATCTCCTTTTTCAAAACCAAAGAATGTGTGTAGCTCGGTCAACCTGAAATCCCATCTGGCGATTCCCTTTAACCAAAGCTACATGAGATCCCATCTGGCGACCTCATTAAACCAAAACAAAGAATAAGTGTGTAACTCGGTCAACCTGAAATCCCATCTGGCGATTCCCTTTAACCAAAGCTACATGAGATCCCATCTGGCGACCTCATTCAACTTGAACTTAAAAAAATGTGTGGTAGCTCGGTCAACCTGAAATCCCATCTGGCGATTCCCTTTAACCAAAGCTACATGAGATCCCATCTGGCGACCTCATTAAACCAAAACTAAAAGATGTTACGTAACTCGGTTAACCTGAAATCCCATCTGGCGATTCCCTTTAACCAAAGCTACATGAGATCCCATCTGGCGACCTCATTAAACCAAAACAAAGAATGTGGAACAAATGGTCTCATTGTATGGGTGACGAACCCAAGAAAAATGATGGTCTCATTGTATGGGTGACGAACCCAAGAAAAATGATGGTCTCATTGTATGGGTGACGAACCCCAGAAAAATGATGGTCTCATTGTATGGGTGACGAACCCAAGAAAAATGATGGTCTCATTGTATGGGTGACGAACCCAAGAAAAATGATGGAAAACGGTCTCATTATGATGGGTGACCTACCCAAACAGAAAGAATGTGAAGTGCTGTCTCATTATAATGGGTGACCTACCCAGGTGGAAGATAGAAAAAATGTGAAGTGGTCGCGTTATAATGGGTGACCTACCCAGGTGGAAGATAGAAAAAATATGAAGTGGTCTCATTGTAATGGGTGACCTACCCAGATGGAAGATAGAAAAAATGTGAAGTGGTCTCATTGTTATGGGTGACCTACCCAGGTGGAAGATAGAAAAAATGTGAAGTGGTCTCATTGTTATGGGTGACCTACCCAGATGGAAGATAGAAAAAATGTGAAGTGGTCGCGTTATAATGGGTGACCTACCCAGAGATAGAATGTGACTTACCTGGCAAAAAGACTTGGTTGGAGCAGTCCTGGCAGGATAAGGCTGACAAACTTGGCGCTTTCTGTTTGCAGGTTGACTTGAAGACTCCTTTTGATGACGGGGTTAATCTCCTTGTTTCTTTCAGATTCTCCTACTGGCAGGGTTCATCTCATTCTCTTCTCGTTCCAGGATCTAAACCGATTCTCGGTCATCATCAACTCAATGATTCTTTCTTTGTCCACAATCTTGCTGGACTTCATTGAGGATCTTTCTGTAACAAATCACAAATATGTGCAATGCTTTGAGGTTAGATGACATGCATGCATCCTTACCTGATGTGAAATATAGGTCCCCCCTCTTCGATGTTCCATCATCACAGGGTGCCTTTGTTTGCATTCCCAAGCTTTATTTGTCCTTCCCATGTACTGACTCATTCGTGTGCTAGCCATCCACTCAGTTGTAAGTGCAGTGCCCAATCTAGGCTGTCTTCAACGGTTACTGCTCTTGTGGTTTATCAAGCTTGACTCTGCCCCCCAAGTGCGGTGTTGCTTGATTCATCATGCAGGATTTTCTCTCCTGCATTCTTCTGAAAATTATCTTTCGATTGGTTGTGTGCATCATGCCAACACCCATCAAGATTGTTAATCAGTCATGAACTTGCCTCCAGTTGAAACAATACTTTTCAAGTATATGTTATCATCAGTCTTCATGGAAATCATCCAGTCGTCCAGACATACATCTCATAGCTTGCAGTGAAAGACTCATCGTTGTATGCTCAATGGTCTTTCTCATGAATTCCTCTCAGCTTGTTAAATCAGATAGTGGAAAGAAATGTCTCGACATCATCAATGATGTTCATGTTATCACCCATATTCATACGGTGAAGTGCGCATTGAGCTCCAAAACATATGGTCCCACAGTCAGTCTTGGTGGTGTGCATCTTTCTGACATTCATTCTAATGCAACTATGAGATAACATCTGTCATAGCCATGTTTCCAAGGGTAACCCCAAGATGAAGATAATAAAATGCCATTCACGTGCAGCGTTGCTCATCAATTGCTGCTGAAGTTCACTAAATCACTGACTGTCTTTGAACAACATTGCCCCCAGTAATGATCTGAATGCTTGTTCTGCTGATTAACTTTCTTTAAACACCATTGTCCTCAGTGCATTGATTCATCATTTGATCATCTTTCATTGCCCCCAGTTGATCTGAATACTGTTTGTTTTCCTACCCATGATCCACTGTATTGCCTCCAGGTGTCTCAATTTTTCAAGGAGTATTGAGAAGAGTTGATGTCATTTCATGTCAAATATTTCGCAGACTCACTCGATGTTCTTCATTGTTCGACAATCTTTCTTGTTCTGGAATCAAATCTCATATTTCAAAGATCATGTCAATTCAAGTCTAATTGTTGAAATGAAATCAAAGAGATATCAGTTTTGGAAAAGATCTTTTGAAAATCAAGCTTTTTGGTCAAAGACCCAACACACTATTCAATATAGTCCTTTGATTGTCTTGTATTTTGAAAACAGAAATGACTCATTGTAAGACTAAAATGATTTTTTTTTTTCATGGTTCTTTGTATCCATTTTAGACTTTGATTTCGGGTACATCTTTTGATGGTCTATGATGAGGTGACCTTCTGTGAATTTCAAAAAACAAAAGACTCAAGTCAAAACTTGAGGACTCATCAAGAAAGATTGTTTTTTTTTTAACACCAATTTTATCAGCATGCATAATAACAAGTAGCTTAATCCATGAAGCCACGACTCTTATGGAAAAGCTCTTCAAGTTTTAAGAGCGCCATTTACCGGTTCAAATTGCTTACTTGATCAAAAAGGGCTTCTAAAAGCACGTAATGCAGGCTATGGTTCATGGCTTATGAAAGAAAGGAAAATTCAGGCTCAAAAGGTGTTTGACGGTTTCAAAGACCTAGGATCAACATCAACTATTCATCAACTCTCTTTCTCTTGTTGTCATAGTAGAGAAAGTGATATATAACCTTGTTAATCTCAAAATATCATAATTCTCTTAACATAGGTCATAATGCTAATCCAACTTTATCTCTGATGAATAATGAATCTAAAAAATTTTGAAGACACTAAAGGCTTTATCCTAGACACACCAAAAGACATGAAACTTGATTTTTTTGGTGTTGACTTTTGACATTTGTTGTGTCTTTCTTCCATTGAAACCTCTTTTGCCCCTCTTAGAATTGATAGGCATTCTCCTTCATTCCACTCTTTCTATTTTTTTTATTTTTTTTTACATAGTCTTCCTCAAAGATTTCTTGGATGGCCCTCAATCTATGGCTTTTTCCTTCTAGCCCTTTCCTAATCATTGGACTTTTGTTCTAAGCCTTTCCTTTATCCATCAATCCTATCAGTGTCTTCAAAATATCTCTCATTTGCCCCTGGTGTAGGGTGTGATCCTGGTCAGGGTTTTCTTGAAAAATATTCTATCAAGCTCAAATGGGGACCTCAAGGGATAATATTTCAAGAAATGTGAAAGGATAACAAAGATGGCCTTTTCTCATTTCAAGTAAGGTCGGTTAGAATCGATAAATTTTGACCTCATCCAATGTAATGATTTGGACTTGTAAGAGTCATGATTCGAGTCCATAACTATTGAATCCACTACATGTCATTATGCATACTGCTAAAACTAGCTATATGATGCGTGGTTCAGTTTCAGGAGGTATGAGCTCAAAATTTGTTTGGTCACCTCATGTTATCATGTCATTTCAACAATCATCGAGTCATTTCTGTAATCAAAACACTTTTAATCTTCAAGATTGACTAGCTTTAATTTTGTATGTTGGAGTTTGATCAAAAAAAAATATATATTTTTGTCAAAATACCCTTTGAAAGAAGCATCTCTTGATTTCAAAACAACAAAAAGACAAAGAAAAGACATGTTTCGTTCAAGGATGAGATGTGACCCCAAAACAAAATGCAGAATGGCAAAAATTCCATAACAACATGATTGACAATTCAACGCCCTTCTTGGATCAACTATTCTGGCAATATCTGTGTTTACCGAGCAATTTCGATCACTCGTCATTCTGAGGATGTTCTGGCGACAAAATGATCAATGACAAGCTCCTTCACAGATTCCTCTCGTCTTTTGCTCACCAATTTGCGGACTCGATTCTTGCAATTATTCAACTGAATGGCCTGAAATCCCCCCATGATATTCAAATCTCCTGTTTGGATTATATCACATAAGAAACAGTGGTTGCATGGGATTTAACAGAGTCAGGCAAAAAGTTTGGAATCTGACAGATGCTAGTAGTCCAACTTGGGTGGCAGAAAGATGTCAATCTTGGCAACGACACTTGAGTAGCTGGTGCTACAGTGAGACTTGACTAAACCACATAACTATGGTTTCCCGTCTTCAGAGTCATCTCCTGATTCATCTCTTCACAGTTCGGGAATCCATGGCAGATCCTTCAAGCTTTCCTATCTTGACAGCTAGCTCAATTCTTTTGGCAATCCTCACAACATCATGTCAATCCTCTCATGTTGTTGTGGTCGTTCGTGGATTGTTGGAAACCTTCCAACAGCTAGGTAATCTTGGCAGCGCACATAAACATGCAACACTGCTACTACTGATGTGTGAAATAATGCATTGTCTCTACTAGGAGAGAACCTAATGAATATAAAACTCCTTTGTCTCCTCTTTGATTCCTCACTGACGGTGCATCAAACAGACACCTGTAGAGGGAGCTCTGCTCTGTTGATGTTTCAATCTTCTTCCTATTTTTCAGCCGAGGTCTGTCTCTTTTCCCTACTTCCGCATTTTAATGCTGACACTGGTAGGAGAAACTTGTAGGTGATATGAAACTACTTCATTCCTTCTTGGATTATCCACTTGCAGAGCCACAAACAAATTTCTGCGGAGAGAGCTCTGCCACAGTGAAGTTCTATATTTGCTCCTGTTTTCTAGCTCAAGTCTGGCTTTTCTGCCTACTACAGTGTTTCGATGCTGAAACTGGTGGGGTAACTTTTCACATTGTCTGGAACTACTACATCCCCTCTTGAATTCCCCACTTGCAGAGCCATAAACAGGTTTTTGTAGAGAGAGCTCTGCCACGTCAAAGTTCGACGACTGCTCATGTTTTCAGACTAGGTCTGACTCTTCGGCCTACTCCAGTGTTTCAGTGCTGAAACTGATGAGCCAAAGTTTTGTAGCATATGAAAGTACTACATCCCCTCTTGCATTCCCCACTTGCAGAGCCACAAACGGATTTTTGTAGATTGAGCTCTGCCGCGTTGAAGTTTAATGACGGCTCATGTTTTCAGACCAGGTGTGACCCTTCTGCCTACTCCAGTGTTTCGGTTCTAAAATTGATGGGGCAAATTTTTGTAGCATATGAAAATAATACATCCCCTCTTGCATGTCCCATTGGCAGATCCCCAAACAAATCTCTACAGAGAGAGCTCTGCAACGTAGAAGTTTGATGTCTGTTCATGTTTTTCAGACCAGGTTTGGCTCTTCAACCTACCACAATGTCTTTGTGCTGAAACTGATGAGAGATTTTTATAGCATATGCAACTAATAAATCCCTTCTTGCATTCCCAACTTGCAGAAGCATAAACAGATTTTTGTAGAGAGAGCTCTGCAACGTAGAAGTTCAGGGTCGAATCATGGTTTTTTTTTTTTTTTTTTTTTCGGGGTTTTTTTTTTTTTTTTTTTTTTTTACATCCTGTGCCGCTGAACTGAAATTAAGCTAACAGTTGGGGTAATGTCAAAGAAGGCTACCACACCATGCACAGAAGGCTAGCAGTTATTTGGTGCCATTGAAAGATACGGAGGCGATGAATAATTATCAGTGCAACTGAACAAGAACAAAGGTTGTCATTAGCTAATGACTGAAGGCATTGCTGCAATTATTCAAGACTGAAAAGAGGAGGTGTAACTTCAATGGGACATGGACAAGCAGTGTTCCCACAGAAGACTGTGTAGACATTCCCTTTCCCTTTGATGCTCTACACTTGTTCAAGCAGATCTGATTCTGGCTACTTCACCTCTGATGCTCTCAACTTCCTTTTGACAATGAGCCTCTCTCCGACAACTTTCTTTGCTTCTATCATCTTTCTTCATTCGCGCGTAGCACAGCTTGTGTGGGAGAACCTATCTTTCAACCCGGTACATGCATGATAAATGTATGGACATGTAAACTATATGATGAACTCGCCCTTCGAGGGGTGACATATGGTCGTAACTCTTGTATGATGAAACAAGAATCTTGATTCTTGCCCAAACTCTACAATGAAAATTTTCTGAGTGACGGCCATTGGGTCACCCAAAAGTCTTGAGTTCAAGATGCTTCAAGAAGGGTTTGCCCTGATGCAAAACAATGTATACGGAGCACACATCCTAAAGGCAGGTTCTAATCTTTTTAAGTGAGACAAAAGGTAGGTTTACTACTTGGTCTCTAAAAAGGGTCTCTTGTTGTCCCAGTGATTGCCCTCATGGAGGCAATATGGGGGCTTGTAGGCAATGAGATGGCACATGTCCAACTATTACCAGTCTAAGCACTCAACGAAGAGTTGGGGTTTACACAAACTTAAACCTTGACTAAAAGTCATAAGGTAAGCTGCTAGTCCCCCTCCTAACCTGAAGCTTGTGTGTGCTTTAAAAAATTAAAATATGTGATGCATGAAACAATTCTACAAAATGCATGAATAAAACAAAAATAAAACAAGACAAAAATGCAAAAACATAAACACATCAAATACACAAAGCTTAGTCCAATATCGTCAGAAACAATACCTTCCCCAGTGGAGTCGCCATTCTGTCGCACGTCAAAAAATCAGCGCGGCATCGGCTGGCGATTTTTTCGTTTCTCGTTTTGCTTTGATTGGTTCGTAGGAGTCGCCACCTAGTAATTGATTGCGGGCTACTAGGAAACCGGATGTACTGGTCTTGTCAGAGACTCATGGGTAAGGGACTGGTTGTGGTTAGGGAAGGTATTAGCACCCCTAACGCACCCTACCTGAGGTAAGCTGCTTCGTGGACTTTATGCGTTTTAAAAATAAAATTATAGCCCAATTCTAAGGCTTTGATAAATCAGTTATTAGTTCCCAAAATATATGTAGATACATGTTCTACATTTTTATGGGAAATACAACATGATTTTTATCTGTCCTTTAGATATTTGTGCCTATAAATTAAAATATTAAATTCATTTTTTTGATTCAATAACATACATAAAAAAAAATACAAACACACACATACACTTTCACTATATTTCTTTTCTTTTCTTTTTTTTGCTTCCATGTTTACAAAATATAAATTACAAAAAAAAACACAAAAAACATACACAAATATTACATTAAACAATTTTAAAATTACAAAACAGCCATTCAAAAATCCATAGCAGTGCTGGGACCATGTTCGTCGCGACCAAAGGACGGCGAGAGAAGTGGGCGCTGCGTCTCCTCCATGCGCCACCGCCACTGGCGGCGCGTGGGTTCACGCGCCGCCGCACAAAACGCTGGAAAAGCAGGGGTCAGCCACAGCTTCCTCCCCTCTTCCTGTCCTCGCCGGTGTGACCTGCAAAACACCCAAAAACGCAACAGGCAGTCAATTTTAGTTTTTCTTTACTTTGTTTTCATATCTGCGTCTCTTTCTCTTTTTCCGTTTCGGGTCTGCTCCTCTCTACGGATCGGTTCTTTTCCTTTTGTTTCTCCTTTTCTGTTTCAGGTGGTCGGCTGTATGACCAAGAGGGCCGCCGGCTGCTAGGCTTTTGTCGGGTCTGGCCGGCAGAGATGGAGAAGAAATCTGCTGGTCTGATCGTCGGCCGGGGCTTGTCTTTTCTGGCCGTCACACGCGGGTTCTCGGAGCCCGGTTGTGATGGGAGAGGTTGCTGGCAGTGTTGAGGCGGAGGAGCTACGGCTGTTGTGGTGCTTGCTGGAGCTGGATCGGCCGAGGGAGGGGAAGGTTCCAGCGGCGGTTCTGGCTGGAGAAAAGGGAGGTCTGTGTGCAGGCGGCTGAGGAAGATGGTGGACGGATCCAAGTTTGTGAGTGCCGCTGTGTTCGAGCTGGTCTGGAGGAAGCAGGCGGAGGCGGTGGCTTGCTTATGTGGAGGTCGTCGATGCTGAACGGTCTTCACCCCTGTCGGTGGTAGCGGCCTGTGATGGCTGCCGGTGGAGGAAAAGGGAGAGACCGGCTGACTGAGGAGAGATGGGGGTTGTTCTGCTGTGTGGCTTGGTGGAGGTCGGCGTTGATGGAGAGGTCGATCTGTGTGCAACTGAGAGAGGGAAGGGGCTGGCTGAAGGGAATCGGTTTGGTTTTGGAGGGGAAGGCTCTGTGTGCCAGCGACCCAAGGGGAGAAGGGAGAGTCTGAAATGGAAGGAGAGCGTGGTAGCCGACTAGTGTGTGAGGGGATGGCGCCGGTTTCAGGGGAGAAGTCCGGCTGGAATGGCTGAGAGAGAAGGAACGGTGATCAAGGGGAAAAATCTGATGAGGAGGGGGGGCGGCGGCTGCTGCCAAAAAAATGGAGAAGAAAGTGATGGTGTTAGGGTTTATTTTTGGTTTAGGGTTTTTTGTATTTTTCTGATGTTGTCAAAATTGCCCCCCCTCTTTGTTTGAGTTGTGGACCAGTATTTATAGGTAAAATGTTGCATGGATCTCCAAATTGGTCCCTCAACTTTCTTTCTTTTTTTTAAATTTGATTTTTCTTAATTAATTTTTTTTGTATTTTTTTGAAAACGAGCAATATCAACGTCGACTCAATGAAGAAAATCAATGATTTTAAAAATAACGCGTTAAAAGTTGAACGCGTTCCAAATGTCTTTGAAAATTTAAATTCTTTTGAGACGATGCTAAAAATGCTAAAAACGATGCAAATGTATTAAAAAATGTATTTTTTGGATTTTCAATGTTTTTCGCTATTTTTGGATTTTTTCTGAAAATTTATCAAAACATGGGTCAAAAATTGGGTAGCAACAATGATCAATATGCATGTATACTTACCTGAGAAATGTAGGTCTCCTTTCTTCATGGAGTTCCTTTTTCTACATGGAGTTCTCTTTTCTTCATGGAGTTCTCATTTTCTCAAAAGTTTGTCTCTGATAGTAAGCTTCGATGACTCTTTTCGCTCTTGCTTACTCGAGTCATCTCTTGTGATATTGACCCCTGGGAAAGACTTGATATCATCATACTTCTTTGTCCTCCGCCTTTTTATCTCAAGGGTTGCCAATTTTGCCCGATGTTTCTTAGAAAGGGAATCATGGAGCCAACTCTACTAGATGTTTTTGATTGCCCCTAGCTTGATAATGCCCGCAAGTATTCAAATCAGGTTTGGGGATGAGGCTATAGGAAGGTTTGGTTATTTACAAGGAGTTGTTTTCATGCAGAATTTTTGGAATTTCAAAGCTATTCCACAAACAGAAATCATTTTGACATCGATTCAAAGCAGACTCATTCTGAAGAAATTCAAATGATTCCTATGGAGAGGTTTTCAGATGTGATGAAAACGTTTTGTTTTGATTTTGGTGAAAATGTGAAGTGACATTTGGTTGGTCACAAAAGGTTGAAATTTCAATTTGAGGGTTAATGAGAACCGTGTTTCGACGAAAATGTGAAGAACACGAAGTGACATCAGGTTGGTCACAAAAAGGTTTAAATTTCAATTTGAGGGTCATTGAGAACTGTGTTTCAAAGCA
The DNA here is from genome assembly GCA_015852605.2 of Populus deltoides. NCBI lineage: Eukaryota > Viridiplantae > Streptophyta > Magnoliopsida > Malpighiales > Salicaceae > Populus > Populus deltoides. The sequence goes on along the minus strand of CM027588.2, from coordinate 12,119,613 downwards.
TTCATTTTATTTGCATGAATAATGATTTTGTTTCACATGAGAAAGCACTGCCTACCAATCCAAATTGCTTGCCTTTGATTAGAAAGGGCTTGATTAGGCACGTAATGTAGGCTTGGGCTATTGGCTATGAAGAAAAGGATATTCGTAGGCTCAAAAGATGTTTAAGGGACTTTAAGACTAAGGATCACTAGTGCTTATATCCCAAACTCTTTTGTTCATACACTTCTGGACCTTTGATTTGATTTGTAAAATGGTCCACGGTGCCCCCCAATGTTGGGCTTGGGCTCTTTCTCTTTGTTTTTGTTTTCTTCATTTGATTTTGAGCACCATTGCATTGGCTTTGTTTTTGCTCAAAATTTTTGGATCCTTTGGATTTTTCTTCATGCCCCCCAGCTTTGTATGGGCACCTTCGGTGATTGAGAATTTTCTTTTATGCCCCCCAGTATTGTTTGGGCACTTTCAATCATTGATGACTTTTTCATGCCCCCAAGAGTTATTTGGGCACTTTCAATCATTAAGGATTTTTTTGGCACTTGCCCCCCAATGTAGGGTGTGATCCTAGCCAAGGTTATTTTTCAAGAAAAATTTATTAGGCTCAAAAGGGGACTGCAAAGGATATATTTCAGCCTTGTGAAAGGATTATCAAAGATGGCCTTTCTTCATCTCAAATGCATGCATTTAGGATCGGTAAGCCTTGCTTTCATGCGAGTATGCAGAGTGATTTCTCATTATTCATGCAAATAAAACCCAGCTTTTGGAGTCACTTCATGGTGTTTTTTTTTGGGTTTTATTGGTGTATGGTTACCTCTCTAAGGAATCACCCGAATTTTCAGAACTCGTTTGTTTCAGACAAACATCAACATGATTTCTACTTTTTGTACTAAACTTTGATTTCCCAAAAATCCTTTGTGAAAACATGCATAGTTTTGGAAGAAAGGGGAAACACGCCCAAAGATTCTTGCCGCAATGGTTTTGTAAGTACAAAGGTGTGCTCAGTATGTTATTTGCATGAACACAAAAAAAAGAAAACACATGATTTTATTAACAGGAAAGGCTCATTTGACAGAGAAAGTCTTGTGGTATTTTGAGCCAAATTACCGATAAAAAATTGAATAGGTTGAAAAAAATCAAGAAATTTTTGCAGGCATGATCAAGCAGGGGTAGCTCTTTTTTTTTTTTTTGGGGCAGAACAAGAACAGGCTCCATTCTGCAATGGTGGTGCAATTCCCCTTCAGATTGTGTTGAGGCTCTTGACTATGTTTGCCCCCCAGTTTCTTTGGGTTGAGTTGTTATTGGGGTTTGAACAAAGATGATAGGTCAGTTGGAAGGAATCAGTTTTTGCTCGAGTAAGCTAGAGGCGAGTCAAGCTTTTGTTCAGAGACTCCAACTCTTCTCGAAAATGAGTGCTGCGACGAGCACGTTTTTTTATCTCCAATGTTTTTTGCTCAAAATTGGGTGTTGCAGACTCATAGGGGACCCACCTTTTATTCTGGTGCATGCATGAGAAAATGTATAAACATGCAATCTATATGGTGAACTTGCCCTTCGAGGGGTGACATATGATCGTCACTTTTGTATGATGAAACAAGAATCTTGATTCTTGCCCAAACTCTACAATGAAAATTTTCGGAGTGACGATCATTCTGTCACCCACAAGTCTTGAATTCAAGATGCTTCAAGAAGGGTTCGCCCCAATGTAGATAAATGATAGCACATACAACCTTCGGACAGGTTCTATTCATTATGTGAACATGGGTGGGTTTTCTACCTGGTCTCAAAAGGGTCTATGAGTTGCCCAGTGACCACCTCTCGTGAAGGCAGTATAGGAGTTTACAAGGAATGGTTGGGGCACCCTGTGACCGCCATTACCGAGTAAACACTCAGCTCATAGTTGGATGTTTCACAAATCTGAACCCCGACTGAAAGTCATGGGGCAGACCGCTACTCCCCACCTAGCTTAGAAGCTTGTGTGTGCTTTCAAAAAATAAATACAAGTGATGCATGAAACACTTCTAAAAATGCATGGATAATATAAAACAAGACAAAAACGGCAAAACTTAAACACATCAAATACACAAAGCTTAGTCCAATATTGTCAGAAACAGTACCTCCCCAGTGGAGTCGCCATTCTGTCGCGCGTCGGAAAAACCCCGCGCGGCGTCCCCGTCCTGGCGATGATGGTTTTTTTCTCTCTGTTATTGGAATTGATTGATTTGGGAGTCGCCACCTAGTATTTAATTGAGGGTTACTAGGAAACCCAGGTTGACTGGTCTTATCAGAGATTTGCGGGTAAGGGACTGATTGTGGTTAGGGAAGGTATTAGCACCCCTAACGCACCCTACCTGAGGTAAGCTGCTTCGTGGATGTGATGTGTTCAAGAAGTTTTAAAAATTGTCTTTTCGTCGGAATTTAGAAATACGACTTTCGTACAAGTTTGTACTTCTACACCGGGATCCGATCAAAATATTAAATCCTTCTTTATGCTTTGCAGTCTCATCATAACAAAATATTTATCCGAAAAAAAAACATTCAAACACACACATATGTTTTTTACTATATGTTTTTCCTTCTTTTTTTCTTTTCTTTTTTCTTTTCTTTTTTTCTCTTTTTTTTTTACATCCCCAATACAAATTATAATATCCAAAAATAAATAAAAATTACATCAAATAATTCAAACTTTACAAAATAGTCCCCCAAAACTCCAGGAATTGCAGAGGAACACTACGGAATCGCAGACAACGATCTTTGGAACAAGTGTGGCGGCGTGGAGCAACGCGCCATCCACCCGGCGGCGCGTCACGAAAGCAAAGCAGCCGAACCGGCTTCTTTTCCTTCTCTTCCCTTCTGCAACGGTGACCTGCAAAATCAAACAAAAACACAACATAGGCAGTCGATTTTAGTTGTTTTTTCTTCGTTCTTTTTTAAAATCGGTTCTCGGGTTCTTCCCGTTTTTTCAAATCTGTCCCGTTTCCCTGCCTCCTCTGTATATCGGTCGTCTTCTTCTTTTTTCGGTGGCAGATCCGCCGTGGAGGACCCAGCGTCGTGGGTGAGGAGGCGGGTTGATTGCTGTCGTTCGGTGTGGCCAGCGGCTGCCGCTGGAAGAAAAAGAGAAGGAGACGGTCTGTAGGAAAACTGGAGTGGGAGCAGCTGCTAGGTCAGTTGAAGGAGAAGAAGAAGACAGCGGGGGCTGCCGCTGCGCTTGGGGGAGGAGCTGGTGATCGCGAAAGGAGACGATGAAGGCAGTTGGAAGCAGTGAGTTGGGTCTGCTGCCGGCCGAAGGAGATGATGAAGAAAATGGGTTTGTCTTGGCTAGCAGCTGGGGGGAGAATGGAAAAGGAGAGCTGCGATGGCTGCTGGTGAAGGAAAGACTCCTGCTGGCCGGTGAGGGAAGAAGAAGATGCTGGAACCGGCTGGAGAGGGAGAAGGAAAATCTGCCGTGGCCGGCTGAAGAGAAAACAAAATCCAACAAAGAAACAGGGGGGGCGGCTGTCCTGGAAGAGAAGAAGATTAGGTTTTTTTTTTAGGGTTAGGTTTGTTTTTTTTTTTGTTGTCAAAAATGCCCCCCTCTTTGCTTAGCTGAAAATGAAGGCTATTTATAGGCAAAATAGTTTTTTCAAGCTTCAAAATTGGTCCCTCAAGTTTTGTGTTTGGCCCCTGATTTCAATCAATTCACTTGGTAAAAATTAAATTGGGTATCTTAAAATTCTGATTTTTCAATTAAGTCCAAATTAAGCTCCCAAACTTAATTTTTCACCAATTAAGCCCTCAAATTAATTTGACCCGCTTAAAGTATAATTAAGTCCTTGCACTTAATTAAATCCTTCAATTGGACCCAAATTAATTCTTGAACATAATTAAAATTCAATTTGGCCCATGATCAAATCAAATTGGCCCATCAAAAATTTAATTATGTCATTGGACTTAATTCTTATGCAAATTCGTCCAATAATCATTTAATTTGACCTTTGAATTTGCATTTTTCTATTTTTGGGCATAACAGCGTACACTTGGGCCTTGAAATTCTTCCAAAAATTGCAGCTTGATTTTCGCCTATTTTGCGACCTTTCTTGGTGGCTTTCTCCGCATTGCCACCTTTATTTTATTTTTTTATTTTTTATTTTTTTTATTTTTTTTATTTTTTTGGGAAAAAAAATGAATTTTGGGGAATCACCCAAAATTGGGTGATGACAACCACCATCATCATGCCATAGAACACGGTTGATCCTCGTTCTCAAATGAGGCTTGAAATAGTATGAGATAAATGTTGAGATCTCCTCAACAATATAGGCCTCACATATTGACGCCTCAACATGCACCTTGTTCTTAACCTTTTTTTTTTAAGATTGAACAAGTACCTACACACATATATATATATATATATAGATAATTAATAAAAAATTATCAATTAAAAAAATAAAAAAACGTTTAATTATGAATTACATAGCAACTGTAATATCTAACCTCTCGAATGGATACATCCATTTGTACTGGACCAGTCCTCCAACTTTTACCTCAAATGGTAAATGTACAGGTAGATGCTCCATTGAGTCAAAACATGATGGAGGGAATATCATCTCAAGTTTGCATATTGTTTCGACGATATTCGTTTCAAGCCTTTCAATGTGATCAACATTCAACTTCCTATAGCATATATCTCTAAAGAAATGACTGATCTCTGTTAGTGCATCCTATATCCCCTTTGGCAACAAATCATGAAAAGCTAATGGGATGAGTGTTTGCATAAAAACATGGCAGTCATGACTCTTCATTCGATATAATCTGCATTCCTCCGTATTAACCAGCCTTGATATGTTCGAGGAATGTCCATCGGGGAAACGCAGACTCTTAAGCCATTTGTAGACTAAATTGTTTTCTTTTATTTTTATCATTTGACATTGATTTATTAGGCCTTGGCCTTTGTGATTTGTTCTGCTTTTCTTTTTGTAGGGTTATCCCTGTCATAAACCATTTTTGGATTCCTCTCTAAATTGATTTTTTGTCTCATTTCTTTTTCCTCCTACCCGTGTTTATTAGTGAAAATAAGTTGAATTTTTATTTTTTTTGCAAAAACCAATAAATGTTTTATAGAAGGGTTAAGGATAATAAAGAAATCTAAAGAATAAAAACCAAATAAAAAACAGGAACTCATAAAACTACATGGTGGATAGATAGTTTTAACCACTGGGAGGCGTTGCATGCAACAACTATAGTGTGAGGACACCTTCTATACGTTGACGAATGTAATGCACATGAGAGCAGGTTTTTGAGCTGCACTACGAGTGCATATTTTTCTTCGTGGAAAAAACAATGATAACAAACTATTACTACCAATGATAACAAACTATTACTACTACTCTTATAACCATTATTATGAATATTAATAGTACTATCATTAGCGTAATTATTATTATTACTACTATTATTAGTATTATCATTATTATTAATTTTCTATCATGACTATTACTACTAGTATCACTATTAATACTACTATTATTACTAATATTGTTGTCATTATTATTACCAGCAGCTATTATTATTATTATTATAACTATTATTATTATTATACTAATAATAGTAATTGTTCGACAAATGAAAGGAAGGGAGAAGCTTCTTTTTATTTGGATATTTGAGTGTTATCGATTAATAGGAAAACTGATTAAAGATAATTGAAAACGTGCGTAAGACAGCTCCTGAATCTTGCTTTGCTTTGTTACCTTGTATGCTCTTTCTGCTTCAGCACAAGATGGGCAATAGTCATCATCAGATATGTGTGTGTGTGTGTGTGTGTGTGTGGATGCAAGAGAATAGTTATTACAGAGCATCCTGAACTTTCAATTGGAAGAATTTAAGGTGTGCTAGGAGAGTCTTGAGCAAATCACTAATAGTTGTCAAAATGAAGCCAGGCAAAAAACATAGTGGAGTTATTGAAGATACCAAAGTTTCCACACCCAACTTGACTTCAATTCTTTAATATTTCTTCGCTGTGTGGTCTCTTTAATAGCTACTGTTTTCTTTTGTTGTTGATAGACAAGGGTTGAGGAGAAATAAATAATTCATGGGTACGGTGGAATTAATAAAAGAAAAGTTCTTGTCTCCAAAAACAAATTTGTGGGGGTCTCTCACATGTAGTAGCAGGGTTTGCGTGGACTCTGATACGGGAGTCGGGTTTCATGTGTCGCGTGAGATAGTTAAATTATTGAAGATACCAAAGGTCCCATCTGTACGATAGTAAAGTTTTAAAGAAGTTTGGAACACAATGATAATCCACACCGAAATTATTGAAGATGCCAAAGATCCCATCATGTAAAATATTTTTTTTTGCGCACTAAAATTATATACTTATCCTTTTACTTTTCAAATTTTAAGAATGACTTGAAAGGCACTTTTATCCTTGTCTCATTTGACCCTTTTTCATAATTTGTCTAATAAAAATATTACTAAATCAATAAAATAAGATGACGTGTGCCATGTATACATCAGCACTTCAGAGTCCTCCATGCTTTTTTTAAAAGGCACGTGAGGACAATTCTGATGGAAAAAAAAAAATCCGATCGCCATCTCATCTGAAGCCCAAGGTTGTGGCGTAACTTTTAAGGTGGCATGTTGGGCAAGTCAGGCGGAGATGAGTTTTTTTTTCTCATACTCTTCTTTTTTCTCTCTCCTAGGCTTAGGTATCTGTGCCAGGCCTTTAAGAATTCAGTTGTGTCCTCCAGTTTGTATTTGTTTTGAGTTTGTCCTAATTCTTTTGATTTCTATTTGTTTTGATTTTAATGCTTTGTAAAGTTTTTTTTTCAATTTCATCTCTTCGCATTTAATTTAATTTATTTTTTGTATCCAATCTGATCATCATTTTTTTTATTGTTATGTTTTATCCTTTTCATTTATTTATTTTTATTTTGTCCTTTTAATTTATTTATTTTCAAATTTTGGTCCTCATTTTTTTCATTGATCCTTTTCTTCATTTATTTTGTAATCCCTGATTAGTTTCTTTCAATTATTTATGCTGCAAGATTTAGTCCTCATTGTTTTTCTATTTTTATTTTTTATAATTGAAAATTTTGCTTTATAATTTTTTCGTGTTTGCTTTTTATAAGGTAGTCCTAGTCTCATAATCTAGTCTACCAGTTTCAATTATTTTCCTTGTTCGAGTTCAGTCTTATTTTAAAATTCATTTTAGAAATTATTTTCTTTTTATTTTCATCATTTGACATTGATTTATTAAGCCTTGAGCTTTGTGATTGGTTCTGCTTTTCTTTTTGTAGGGTTATCCCTGTCATAACCCTTTTTTTGATTACTTCCTAAATTTATTTTTTCTCTCTTTTCTTTTTTCTCCTACACGTGTTTATTAGTATTTTTCAGTGAAAATAAGTTGAAAATTATTTTTTTTTGGAAAAATAATTTTTATAGAAGGGTTAAGGAAAAAACATAAGAAATTTAAAGAATAAGGACCAAATAAAAAAAAAAAGAACACATAAAACTACATGGTGGATGGATAGTTTTAACCACTGGGAGGTCATGTTGCATGCTACAACCAAAGTGTGAGGACGCCTTCTATACGCTGATGCATGTAATGCACATGCCAACAACTTTTTGTGCTGCATTACGAGTGCATATTTTTCTTTGTGGGAAAACAAATGATAACAAACTATTACTATTACTACTACTCTTATAACCATTATTATGAATATTAATAGTATTATCATTAGCGTAATTATTATTACTACTACTATTATTATAATAGTACTATTATTATTATTATTTTTACTATCATGACTATTACTACTACTATCACTATTAATACCACTATTATTACTAATATTGTTGTCATTATTATTACTAACATTATTATTATTATTATTATTATTATTATTATTATTATTATAGTAATTGTTTGACAAATAAAAGGAAGGGAGAAGCTTCTTTTTATTTGGATATTTGAATGTCATCGATTAGTAGGAAAACTGTTTAAAGATAATTGAAAATGTGCAAAAGACAGCTCCTGAATCTTGCTTTGCTTTGTTACCTTGTATGCTCTTATTGCTTCAGCACAAGATGGGCAATATTCATCATCAGATATGTGTGTGTGTGTGTGTGTGGATGTAAGAGAATAGTAACAGAGCATCTATTTAATGCTTCTTTTAATGCCTTTATTTTTTTATCTTGTAATTGGTCCATTTAGAACATGTAATAGATACGTATTGGTGTTTGTGGGCTGATCCACATCAATTATGGTTACGAGAAAATCCTAATTAGTCTTTAGAGTTCTAAGATAATGGACTTGTGACGCTAATGAAAATGTATTATAACCCTAAAGTATCATACCTATAGTAAATTCCATTGCTACTTGTCTTTTATCCCTCATAGTTTGTTGTGTCTAATCTACTGATGGTGTATCTACTGTAATGAGTTAAACTTATGGTAGGTTTTATTCCTATCTGTTCTAAAGTTCTGATTATTTTTGTTACTCCTAATTTGTTTGGAGAATTGATATTTCTATCACTATTTACTCTAGATCATGACCCGTGACTATTAATAGTTCATAAAGCCATGTTCGTGAATAATTGGATGGGTCTATGTTAGGTTCATTAAACCCAATTCAAATCCTAGGATGGGATGTCGCTAAACAATTTGTTTATGCAACGGTGGTTTATGGATAATGCCCTATTCAAGTTCATTTATCCTATAGTACCAGGGTTCACTCGTAATTTTTACTAAATAAGGGTTTTGTACCCTGATCCTAAAATATCCAGGCATTAACTATTCTGGGTTAATCTACTTAGTGGTGAGATCTAGTGGCACAAATATTTTAGATAATATTGGACTTAGATATTTTTAAGATTTATTTTTTTATTTAAAATCAAAAGAAACAACTAATATATACTTTTAATATACAATGTAATGATCCATGTTGAATCTATTTACTATAAATACCAAGAGCGAATAGCAAAACACATTTTGACCTAATTTTAAAACAACAAGGATGAGTTGTAAAAGCTTGGAACATAATACTAAACATGACTTAACATAAATATAATATCTTGCAGGTCAATTAAAAAATTTTAAGATCTAGAGCTTCATTTATATTTTATTTTATTTTAAATTAATTTTTTAATATTGACTTAGTTACATTTGGATGACTCAATATATTGATTCATAACTTAATTATGTACTGCTCATGTGAATTGTATTTTGATACTGAAAAATTAATTATTTCTGATTGTGCGCATTGCAACTTTTTTAGAAAAGAGATATGATGACGAAATAAACTATCACAGGATGTCTATCACAGGATGTCTATGTAAAAGGAGTCGAAGATATCTTCTGCAACTCGCAAGTTGCGATTGACATCTACGACTTGCATGTTGTAGAATGTATATGCAATAATGGAGGTTCATAAGGCATTTGTGACTCACGGACACACATGCTAATGACAACACTCTCAATTATATTAGATTTCTAATATTATTTTATTTTACAAAATAAATAATTTTTTAAGGGTGCTCACTTACCAAAAACTCTATCCTGGCTAGATTCAGTTTGTCATGTTCCTTGGAAAAATGCAACTCGGCTTTTCATGACTTTGATACGTGAACCGTGTTTCCTTTGGTGTGGGATCGTGGAATTATTGAAGATACCAAAGTTGTGTGGTCTCTTTAATAGCTACTGTTTTCTTTTGTGGTTGATAGAGAAGGTTGAGGAGAAATAAATAATGCATGGGTACGGTGAAAAGATCTGTCTCCAAAAACAAATTTATGGGGGCCTCTCATAGTAGTAGCTGTATTTGCTGGTGGCTAGTACGAGGAATAAATATAATGACGTGGGCAGGTATGCATCAGCACATCAGACTTCTTCAAGATTCTGACACGGGAGTCGTGTTTCATGTGTTGTGTGAGATAGTTAAATTATTGCAGATACCAAAGGTCCCATCATGTACAACATCAAGCTACTGTTTATATATATATATATATATATATAGAGAGAGAGAGAGAGAGATGGGTGAAGGAGAAATAAGTGAAGGAGAAATAAATAATTGATGGGGACGGTGGAATGGAGAGATAAGCTTGTTTGGGTTTTTTATTGTTATTATTTTTTTTTTCATGAATTTTTATTGTTCACAACAACATCTTTTTATAGTGTTTAATAATGTGATATAAATTATTTTTTTAAGGATTTTTTACTTGTAAATAAATTAAAATAATATTTTTTTTATATTTTTTGTTTTATTTTTAATATTAACACAACAAAACTATACAAAAATATAAAAAATTTAAAAACACGGTTGGATCATAATACCAAAAAAGACCTAACATAGGTATAATATCTTGCAAATCATCCAAATTCACTTCAATTCTTTAATATTTCTTCATTGTGTGGTCACTTATCAGTAATATAAATCACTATCGAACAGAAGAAATTTGTTTTTTTTTTTTGATAATCATCGAGAGAATATTGAGAAGGCCATAAAGTGAATAGCCAAAAAGAAATACAAGAGAAAAAAAAAACTGATCTACTACAGCAAACAAGAAGAAGACTACCTAAAATTTCTTATTACACCATAATTTGATGTCATCAGAAGATCTTAAGAGGTCATTTCCTGTATAATTGAAGTTTGAATCTTGAGAATGCAACCAAATAGCAACCCGATGAAGTATGGTGGAGAAACAATCAAACAAGTTTATAGTTCCCTCCTCAAAAACAATTTTGTTCCTCAGCAACCATATACCCCAAATAGTACTACTTGAAATTAATCTCCAAGCTGATCTTTGGAATTTGCCATGTACCATTTCGGGCCACTGCAGAAGCAGCAAGTCAATTGTTCTCGGTAAACAACATTGGATACCCCACCAATCCAAAACTTTCATCCAAACACTCCTAGAAAAGTTACAATGTATAAAAAGATGCTCTGAGGTTTCCAAATTTGAGCTGCAAAAGACACATGAAGCTTGTGTGGCAGACAAAACAGTCCGTTGATGGAGAAAAGCTCTTGTACTAACTTTGTCCTGTACTGCCAATCAGAGAAACACCTAAACTTTTGGAGGGGCCCTTTAATCCAAACATTGGCTTCGAAGAAATTTGTAATACACTGTCTCATTAATAATAGCTACTGTTTTCTTTTGTTGTTGATAGAGAAGGGTTGAGGAGAAATAAATAATTCATGGTTACGGTGGAATAAAAGAAAAGATCTTTGTCTCCAAAAACAAATTTGTGGGGGGCTCTCATATTAGTAGCTGGGTTTGCATGGACTCTGACACGGGAGTCGAGTTTCATGTGTTGTGTGAGAAAGTTAAATTATTGAAGATACCAAAGGTCCCATACAAATTCACAACGATAATCCACACCCAAATTCACTTCAATTCTTTAATATTTCTTCATTTTGTGGTCACTTGCCAGTACTATAAATCACTATCGAACATGAGAGCTTTGTGATCAGATGCAGACCAAAGTCCCTTTGGAGTGTTAAAATTGTTGATCTAAGCTACCTCTTCCGTTATCCTCTTAAATCTTCTTCCTCTTAAATATTACACGCATAAATAGATATGGAGGAGATTCGCCGGGCTGCTGGAGCTTATTACCAACATCTGCCCGAAAATAACAAGGAACTGGCCAAAAAGACTTTCGCTGCCATGGATAAGAACGGAGACGGGAAAATTAACCGAGATGAATACGTGGAGTATCTCAAGAAAGATAACAACACGGTTCTTACTCTTCCAAGCTTGTTTACAGCGCTGGACAAGGACGGCAATGGAAGCTTGGATTTTAATGAAGCAATCGTCTTGTACTACATCATGCAGAGTGGAAGGGCTATAATTTGCCAGTCTTGTAAGACGTTCTTGGCAGGAGCATACTTCAGTTGCTCTGAATGTTTCTTCAATGATTCAGTTAGCAGCTATGAAATTTGTTGTGAATGTTATGGTGGTAAAAAGTTCACACACCACGATGGTGCCATCTTCTGCGATAACTATACTTTACTTTGTCGAAGCAGGAGCGCGACACAAGCGGCCCCCATTCAGGTAATTATTTTTAGAAACTAAAACAATAAGATATTTTTACTATTTATTACTATACATTTGCCAAAATTCACTGATAACTCATTGTTTAGGGAGCATTACGTATGGAGTTTCCTTCAACATTGGGTTTTGTTTTATTATTATATTTCTTCTCTGCTTTACATATGAATTCCCATTCTTCGTATTGATTGAAGTTCTTTAATTCTCTGGATGAAGAGATTAATTATATTTTCAAGACTGGCTTCAAAATAACTAGTGGAATCCTCATATTTTCATTAATACAAATATTCTCTCCATCTAATTGATAAATAAATACTATATTAAGTATAAAAATATGTTTGCTTATAAAAATATGAACTCAGCCTCTAATATATTTGCGTATTATCTTTTATTTCAGAAGCGAACCAAGGTGCTTAACATCCTTAAAAAGGGACTGCAAGTTGCAGGCATAACTAGTAGTGATCTTGAAGGCATAAGTACTGATATTGGTGATGGTATTGGTGATGGTGAAGGTTCATCAAAATCTAACTGTAGCATTATGTGAAAGAAACCAATGATGCATTTTATCACCAGCCAAATGCATCCAATCGTACAATAAATATTGCCGATGAGGTAAGAGGAAATGACTGAAAATTTACTGGAAACTCTTCAAGTGGGCTCAGATCCGGTAGAGAATAAACTCAAGTTACTTTATATTGCAGTATCTTGTTTGTGGCAATAATTGTATTCTCATGCATTCGATCTCCATAGTCTCATGTGAACTTTTGGAGGGCATTGAGAACTTGTTTAATCTTAAGCTGCTTTTGTGTAAAATATCATGTGGTTAATGAAGCTTTTCTAGTAAAATCATTGAGCACCATCACAACTGATTTCATTTCAAGCAAGACTAACTCAGATACACATGGCTTCCGGATGAAGCGAGACATTATCGTGGTACGTGTATTTTAAAATTATGTTTGACTCGAAATTTAATGCTTGTGTGGGTTTTAAAAGATGAGTTCCTCTAGGCATAGGCGAGAGGCTGGATCCAGTCCATGATTCATGAATTAAGCGAGTTGACCCAGGAGTGAACCGATCAAAAGTAAAACAATGATGAGTTCCTCTGGGCATAGCACCCCTATTTTTTCATTATGTCGTTTGAATTCCTACTTTTCTACTAACAAATAATGAATAATAGTTATATAATCTCACCGTAAAACAATTGTTTTATGTAAATTCAAAGTTTAAAGCTGCTGCTACTTCTACCATCTTAAATGCCATGCTAATCTTGGACTAAAAGTGCTCGACTATTAGTTGGGTGTGGAAACAAATCCTTAAAGTTTGTGTATTGCTACGTTGGTAAACCTCATCTATTTGCAGATTCTTGATATAACATTAACATAAGCTGCACATTAAAAATCTTAATATATAAAGGTTGATCAAACAACACGAAACAAGAAGTATAACAACACAATCAACAGAACCTGGACAGAGATCAACTATTGTCTTGCAAAAAACAATATTAGCAAATTCACTATCAGAAAATTAGCAAATAATAATGGAATTACTGAAAGAAAATATTATATTAGTAATGTTGTAAATAGGGAGAAGTTAGAGGTGGAAGCAGCTTATGATACCAAAGATAATACGATTAAAGAGTAGAAACAATTCACTCACATAAATAATGGTCTATACTCAGCCTTTTAAAGATATAAAATCATAGAGATATAAAGTTATGAGTTTAAATTTTATAACTCGCAGGGAGATATAAAACTGAATAGGATGTCAAAAGATCAAGTTAAAGACTTTTACTCAAATTTTCACCAAATATGTTTAGTATACAGTACAAATGATCATTATATCCTTGAAACAACCCTCCAAATTTAGAGAAAAACAAAAATGACATAATTGATATCAAAATAAATAACTTTGACTTGAATCTAGACAAATAATAACTAACACATATTTTTGACTTGTTGAAAATACAAACAAATACATAAAAAATTTAAAAACTAAAACAATCACTACTACATCATAAAAGAACAATTATTCTTAACGCCATCATGCTGAACTTTCCTATCATATTACATGAATGACCAAACAACAAATAACATGCATCCATATGAATTATATCACACCACTATTTGTTTTCCAAAGAAAAATAAAACAAGACATCTATTTGTTACTTTATGTTCATGCTTCTTTTCCTACCATCTCAATTTGTAGGGATGAGGATATGCTTCCATCTTAAGGTTGAGATTGCTTACCATATCAGTAGATACAACATTAGTAGAAGCACCAATTTATAAATAAATAAAATAAGAGATGTCTAATTTATTTTATAGAGATTAATAGTATTATTTAGATTCAATAAAAATACCTGAACAATTTCTCTAGATTTCTCTACAGTTTGATTTGTAACCTTAAAGCTAGAGAACCATCTCCGTGACGATGATCAAGGGATACAGGCTGTGTCAGGTGGAAATTTTTCTCTAGTTTTATCTTCGCTATATGTTTTGTCAGGTGGTATTAGAGCAGGTCAACATCCGGATCAATGGCAAATCGTGAAGAGAATTGTGGAGTAGTTGGCCAATACAATCTCTGTGATGATGATCAGGAGATGCAGGTTGTTTGAGATCAACTAAATCATTATTCATTAATAATAGCAGCTTTAGAGGGGCAAATGCAAACTAGGTTGGGTGAAACATTCTCATGTATTAAAATTATTTTTAACAAGCAGCTTGTATCTTAATATCAAACACTCAATCCTGATTTTTGGCACTTGAGAATACAATCTCTTTATCAGTAACAACATATTAATTTTATACAATGAAATTTAATTGAAAATTGGAGCCCCTAAGCAACTAAATATTAATTTTATACAATGAAATCTAATGCATGTGTGGGTTAATGACCTATGGTCATGGTTTTAAAAGATGAGTTGAGTCTCCTTTAGGCATAGCTAAGAGACTGGATCCTGTTCATGCGATTTGACCCACGAGTGAACTGGTAAAAAGTAAAACATTCAGGTGTCGGGTTCAGTTTTACGAGTGAACTGGTAAAAAGGAAAAACTCTATCCTGGCTAGATTCAGTTTTGTCATGTTCCTTGGAAAAATGCAACTCGGCTTTTCATGACTTTGATACGTGAACCGTGTTTTATGCGGTGTGAGATAGTGGAATTATTGAAGATACAACTTCACTTCAATTCTTTAATATTTTTTCGTTGTGTGGTCTCTTTAATAGTAGTTTTTTTTTTTTTGGTTGATAGAGAAGGGTCGAGGAGAAATAAATTATTGATGGGTACGGTGGAATAAAAGAAAGGATGATCTTGTCTCCAAAAGCAAATTTGTGGGATGGATTGGTGTGGGTCCTTTACGCCTAGGACACCAGAATATCTAAAAAGGCATGAGACGAAGAAAGGCATGAGAGAAAAGCATATTGCACATATTGGCTAGTGATTGTGAGGCCCCAATTCTTTTTGATTATCGTAGGTGTCCGGGCCAGCTTGTGCGCACCTCGACTAATCCTACGGGCCCTGAAGTTAACGACCATGTAAGCCTCCAGTGGCCATCATATGAGCGACCACAGGGTTCGAACCTGAAATCTAAGAGGGAGCAGTGAGGTCCCAATTCTTGACTGGGCATAGTTGTAGATGAGCTTTGAGTGGCGGCTGCAGCTTGAAAAAGAAAAGGGTGTATGTATAGCGAACCAAGGTGCTTAAAATCCTTAAAAAGGGACTGCTAGTTGCGGGCATAAATAGTGATCTTGGGTATTGGTGATGGTGATGGTGGTGATGGTGGTGGTTTATCAAGATCTAACTGTAGCATTATGTGAAAGAAACCAATGATGCATTTTATCACCAGTCAAATGCATCCAATAGTAGAATATATAATTGGCGATGAGGTAAGAGGAAATGACTGAAAATTTACTGGAAACTCTTCAAGTGAGCTCAGATCCAGTAGAGAATAAACTCAAGTTACTTTATATAGAGCTGTATCTTTTTTGTGGCAATTGTATTCTCATGCATTCGATCTCCATAGTCTCATGTGTGCTTTTGGAGGGCATTGAGAACTTGTTACTTTTTTTTTTATATAATGTAGGTGTTCGGGTCAGCTAGCTTACACGCACCTCGATTAGTCCCACAGGCCCTAAAATTAACGACCATAAAAATCTTCAATAATTCTGAGATTTTTAAGACTCGAACTCATGATCTCCATAGAGAACTTGTTACTTTAATCTTATGCTGTTTTTGTGTAAAATCGTGTAGTTAATGACGCTTTTGTAGTAAAATGATTGAGCACCATCACAAGTGATTAACTCTAAATAGAGATATAGACATGAATGCACGATGAAATGAGATACTTATTGTGTTTATTTTTACTTGAAAAAAATATTAAATTTATATTTTTTAATGTTTTTTAATAATTTTTATTTGTTCATGTTAAATTTTTTTTTAAAAAAATCATTCTCATGTATTAAAATTATTTTTAACAAGCAGCTTGTATCTTAATATCAAACACTCAACCCTGATTTTCGGCACTTGAGAATACAATCTCTTTAACAGTAACAACATATTAATTTTATACAATGAAATTTAATTGAAAATTGGAGCCCCTAAGCAACTAAATATTAATTTTATACAATGAAATCTAATGATGTATGGGTTAATGACCTATGGTCATGGTTTTAAAAGATGAGTTGAGTCTCCTTTAGGCATAGCTAAGAGACTGGATCCTGTTCATGCGAGTTGACCCACGAGTGAACTGGTAAAAAGTAAAACAATGTTACAACACTTCTTTTTATTCTGCCGTTTCAATTTTCCTTCTTTTCTACTAACAAATAATGAATAATTGTTATATAATCTCACTTTTTTTTATTTTGTTTTATGTAAGTTCAAAATTTAAAGCTGCTAATCCGCACATTGTTTTTATTTTTTGAACACATGGTTTTTTTTTTCCTTTTCTTTTTGTTTCTTTGTTATGATTTAAAAAAAAATATTTATATCAATTTTATTTTTTAATATTGAAATGGTTAAGAATTTAATTTTGTAATTTTTTTCCTTTTCTTTTGTCTTTCTATGAGGTTAGCGTGGTTTCCGGGTTTGTCAAGGGAACCCACGTTATCCCAATTTATGGATTTGGTGGGGTTTTTTTTTAATTAAACTTGATTTTTTATAGTCTATTTTTTTCTTATATTGTTAATAAGAAAATAGTTTTATAGAAAAACCATATTATTAAACTTTATGAAGTAACAAAAACTAAAGGATATGGGGGAAACCATTGTTCATCCAACACTCATTGTGGATTACAATAGTAATCCACAATGTTTTGCTTTCTTTTTTCTGTTTTTTTTTTTTGAATTTTTGCTATGATTTTTTTTCAAATATATTTTTGTCGATTTTATCTTTTCAAATAAGATGGAATTTGACACCTCTTGCAAATTAATTAAATGTGCTAAGGCCTCCTCTTGATGCTCCAATGGACCTCTAATTTCTGCATTGGCCGAAACTTGCAAGACTAGTCTATTTAATACTTCTTTCAATGTCTTTATTTTGGACCTTGTAATTGGCCCATTTAGAACATGCAATAGATACTTATTGGTGTTCGTGGGCTGATCCACATCAATTATGGTTACGAGAAAACCTTAATTAGTCTTTAGAGTTCTAAGATAAGGGACTTGTTACTCTAAAGGAAATGTATTATCACCCTAAAGTATCATACCTATAGTAAATTCCATTGCTACTTGTCTTTTATCCCTAATAGTGTGTTGTGCCCAATCTACCGATGGTGTATCCACATGGATATATTGTAATGAGTTAAACCAATTGTAGGTTTTATTCCTATCCGTTCTAAAGTTCTGGTTATTTTTGTTACTTCCAATTTGTTTGGGGAATTTATATTTATATCCCTATTTACTCCATATCATGACCCATGATTATTAATAGTTTACAAAGCCTTGCTAGTTGTTGCTACCCAATTTTTGACCCGTGTTTTGATAAATTTTCAGAAAAAAATTCAAAAATAGCGAAAAACATTGAAAATCCAAAAAAATGCGTTTTTAATACATTTGCATCGTTTTTAGCATTTTTAGCATCGTCTCAAAAGAATTTAAATTTTCAAAGATATTTGGAACGCGTTCAACTTTTAACGCGTTATTTTTAAAAATCACCGATTTTCCTCACTCGAGACGATGTTGATAAGAAAAATCCAAAAAAATAAGAAAAAATCAAAATTTACAAAAAAAAGAAGTTAAGGGACCAATTTTGAGGCCCAAGCAACATTTTGCCTATAAATAGTAACCTTCAACACACTCAAGAGGAGGGAACAATTTTGAAACATCAGAAAAATACAAAAAAAAAAAAACCCTAACCCTAAACCTATCTTTTTTTAAAGGAGCGGCGCGCCCCCCTTCCCATTGAGCAAAAAACCAGAGAGAGCAGGGGCGGCCGCAAGCCTCCCTTTCCCTGTTTACAGAGGTCGGCCGCCCCTCCCCTTTGATTTTCTTCTTCCCCTCAGCAGCCGGCAACAAACCCACAGCCCCCTCTCTTTCAAAACCAAACCGGAGCAGCCACTCCATTCCCCCAAGTCACAAATCTTCCCTCTCTCACCTGAAAAACCAGTCAAACCCCGAACCAGTCGCTACCCACAGACCATACCCACATTCCCCCTGCCAAACGCCATTTCCTTTCCTTCTCTCCCTGCACAAAAAACAAAAGCTCATTAGAACCAGCCCGCGCCGCCCCCTTCCTTTGGGATTCTTGATTCCCTTCCCTCTTAACAACCATTCTTCCAAATTTAACCCGACAGACCCAACAATACCCTTTCTTCCCCGGACAACCGAACACAACCTCTCCCATCTCGCGCGGCTCCAGGAGACCCCCAAGCGACAAAGAAAGAAGACAAGCAAGCCGACGATCAGACCACCTCATTCTCCTCCATCTTCGCCGGCCAGACGCAACAGAAGCACAACCTCCGACAGCCCCTTGGTCACACAGCCCACCGCCTGAAAACAGAGAAGAAGGGGAAACGAAAAGAAAACACTGAGCTGCAGAAAAAAACTGAACCAGAGAAGCAGATCTGCAAAACAAAAACAAAAAATTAAAATCGACTGTGTTGTGCGTTTTCTATTATTGCAGGTAATGGTGTTCCTCACAACCGTCAGGGAAGGGAAGAGAAGAAGATAGCCGACCAGATCCGTCCATTTTCCAGGCGTTGTTTGCGGCGGCGCGTGAACCCACGCACCGCCAGTGGCGGTGGCGCGTGGGAAGACGCGCCGCCACTGTTCATGCAGTCCGAAGGTTTCCAAAGACTTATTATGGATTTTGGGGGGCTGTTTTGTAATTTTCAAATTTTTTAATGTAATTTTTTGTTTAGTTTTGAATTTTTATTATTTGTAGTGTTGATGTAACAAAAAAAAAACAAAGAAAAGAAAAGAAACAAAAAATATAGTAAAAGTGAATGTATGTGTTTAGATTTGTTTTATTTTTTTATATATTTTTTTTATGATAAAATTGTAAAGATTAAAGAAGAATTTAATATTTTGATTGGATCACGGTCAAGAATTATTAACTTATACGTAAGTTGTATTTCTAATATCCGATGAAAAAACAATTATTAAAACTTCTTTAAACACATCAAATTCGCGAAGCAGCTTACCTCAGGTAGGGTGCGTTAGGGGTGCTAATACCTTCCCTAACCACAACCAGTCCCTTACCCGCGAATCTCTGACAAGACTAGTACATCCGGTTTCCTAGTAGCCTTCAATAAATTACTAGGTGGCGACTCCAACGAATCAAGTCAAGCAAATGCAACGACAACGAAAAGATCGCCAGCCAACGCCGCGCGGATTTCACATGCGACAGAATGGTGACTCCACTGGGGAAGGTACTGTTTCTGACAATATTGGACTAAGATTTGTATATTTGATGTGTTTAAGTTTTTGCATTTTTTTCTTGTTTTATTTTTGTTTTATCCATGCATTTTTAGAATTGTTTCATGCATCACCTGTATTTATTTTTGAAAGCACACACAAGCTTCTAAGTTAGGTGGTGAATTAGCGATCTGCCCTATGACTATTGGTCAGGGTTCAGATGCGTGAAAAACCGAACTCATATCTGAGTGCTTGCTTGGAAATGGTGGGTATACGTACCTTAACTATTTCTTGCAACGCCCCTATACTGTCTTTACGAAGATCGTCACTGGGCAGATATGAGACCCTTTTGAGACCAGGTAGAAAACCTATCCATGTTCACATAATGAATAGAACCTCTCGTTAGGTTGTATGTGCTATTTTTATTTGCATCAAGACAAACCCTTCTTGAAGCATCTTGAACTCAAGACTTGTGGGTGACCCAATAGCCGTCACTCAGAAAATTTTCATTGTAGAGTTTGGGCAAGAATCACGATTCTTGTTTCATCATACAAGAGTTACGACCATATGTCACCCCTCGAAGGGCGAGTTCATCATATAGATTACATGTTCATACATTTTTCATGCATGCACCAGAATGAAAAGTAGGTCCCCTACGAGTCTACAACACTCGATTTTGAACGAAAAAAAACACGGAAGATGAAGAGTGTGCTCGCCGTAATGTCTATTTTTAAGAAGAGTTGGAGTTTTTGAAGACATGTGTGACTCCCCTCTAGCTTACTCGAGCAAATACTGAAAAATAACTCTATGAAAGTTCCTTCCAACCGACCGTTCATCTTTGTTCAAAACCCAACAACGACTCAGCCTGAAAAAATTGGGGGCAAACATGGTCAAGATGCCTCAACACAATCTAGCATTTCTACAAAAAGCTTTTGTGGGAAGGCTAACCGAAGGGGAATTGCACCACCGGTGCAGAATGGAGCCTCTTCTTGTTCTGCAAAAAAAAAATACCTCTGTTTGATCATGCCTGCAAAACTTCTTGATGTTGTTTCAACCTGTTCCGGTTTTTGTTGGTAATGTGGCTTAAAATTTCATAAGACTTTCACTGTCAAATGAGCCTTTCTTATTAATAAGATCATGTGTTTTCTTGTGTTCATGACATGCCTTCATTTTTGTTGTTGTTTCATGCAAATAACACATTGAACATAACCTTTAAGCATGAAACCATTACACCAAGAATATTTAGGTATGTTTCCCCTTTCTTCCAAAACTATGCATGATCGCACACAAGGATTTTTGGGAATTCAAAGTTTAGTACAAAAACAAAAATCATGTTGATATTTGTCCGAAACAAACGAGTTCTGGAAATGCAGGTGATTCCTTGGAAAGGTAACAATACACCTAAAAAAACAAAAACACCATGAAATGACTCCAAAGTTGAGTTCTATTTAAATGAATAATGAGAAATCATGTTGCATACTCGCATGAAAGCAAGACTTACCGATCTTAAATGCATGAGTTTGGAATGAAGAAAGGCCATATTTGATAATCTTTTCACAAGGCTAAAATATATCATTTGTAGTCCCCTTTTGAGCCTAGTAACATTTTTTAGAAATAGCTGTGGCTAGGATCACACCCCACACTGGGGGCATGTGCAAGAGACATAGAAAAAAAAAACCTCAATGATTGAAAGTGCCCAAACAACACTGGAGGGCATAAAAGAAAATTCTCAATCATCAAAAGTGTCCAAACAAAGCTTGGGGGCATGAAGAAAAATCCATAGGATCCAAAAATTTTGAGCAAAAAAAAAACCAATACAATGATGCTCAAAATCAAATGAAAAAAAAACAAAAACAAAGGGAAAGAGCCCAAGCCCAACACTAGGGGGCACGATAGACCATTTTGGAAAGACATTCCAAAGACAAAAGGTCAGCAAACAAGCACAAGTGATCCTTAGTCTTGAAATCCCTTAAACACCTTTTGAGCTTGCAAATATCATTTTCTTCATAACCAATAGCCCGAGCCTACATTACGTGCCTAATCAAGCCCTTTCTGATCAAAGACAAGCAATCTGGATCGGTAGGCAGTGCTTCCTCATGCGAAACAAAATCATTATTCATGCAAATAAAATGAATGCTTTGAAGACCGGTTCTCGGTAACTCTCAAATTAAATCTTAAACTTTTTTGACCAACCAAATGTCACTTCATATTTTTCACCAAAAGCAAAACAAAAAGTTTTCATCACTTCTGGAAACCTCTCCATAGGAATCACTTGAATTTCTTTAGAAAGAGTTTGCTTTGAATCAATGTTAAAATGATTTCTGTGTCTGGAATAGCTTTGAAATTCCAAAATTTCTGCATGAAAACAACTCCTGGCCAAACCTTCCTTCACATAGCCTCATCCCTAAACCCGATTTGAACACTTGAGGGCATGATCAAGCTTGGGGGCAATCAAAAAAATGCATGGTAAGGCTGGCTCCATGATTCTCTTTCTAAGAGAAATACCGGGCAAAATGGGCAACCCTTGAGATAAAGGGCGGAGGACAAAGAAGTATGATGACATCAAGTCCTTCCTAGAGGTCAAGATCACAAGATAGTACTCAAGTAAGTAAGAGCGAAAAAGCCATCGATGTTTACTATCAACACTCCAACTTTTGAGAAAAGAAAGACATCATGGAGACATGGGGACCTATATTCATAACTTAGTTACATTTGGATGACTCAACATATTGATTCATAACTTAGTTATGTACTGCTCATGTGAATTGTATTTTGATGCTTGGAAATTGATTATTTGTGATTGTGCGCAATGCAGCTTTTTTAGGGAAGAGAGATGATGACAAAATAAATTATCACCTGATATCTCTGGTAAAGAAGTCGTAGATACCTTCTGTGACATGTGAGTTGCAATTGACATTTATGACTTGCATGTTGTAGATTGTATCTACAATAATGGAGGGTCAGAAGTCATTCCTGACTTACTGATGGCACATGCCAGTTATAATACTCTCAATTATACTTAGATTTCTAAATATTGTTTTGCTTGTGTTATTTTACAAAATATTTTTTTTAAGGGTGCTAACTTACCAAAAACTCTATCCTAGCTAGATTCAGTTTGTCATGTTCCTTGGAAAAATGCAACTCGGCTTTTCATGACTTTGATACGTGAACCGTGTTTCCTTTGGTGTGGGATCGTGGAATTATTGAAGATACCAAAGTTGTGTGGTCTCTTTAATAGCTACTGTTTTCTTTTGTGGTTGATAGAGAAGGTTGAGGAGAAATAAATAATGCATGGGTACGGTGAAAAGATCTGTCTCCAAAAACAAATTTATGGGGGCCTCTCATAAATTTGTAAGGGTTATAGTTAACTTGGTAATACAAGAATAAAAATGAATTGTATGTGATTCTACTTGGGTGCCGATTGAAACTATGTATGGTGCTGGGGTAAAATTTGTTTTTTTAGTATATTTTTAAATTATTTTAATATGTCAGTTTTAAAAATAATAAAAAATTATTATTTTAATATATTTTTAAATAAAAAACAATTTAAAAATAACTAATTCTATACTTACATGGCCTTCAATACTCGGGTTTCATGTACGAAAAGTCCCATCATGTACGATACTCTACACTTAAATTATTGAAGATACCAAAGGTCCCATCATGTATAACTTTTTTTTCACACTAAAATTATATACTTAACCTTTTACTTTTCAAAATTTGAGAATGACTTGAAAAGCATTTTTATCTTTGTCAGCTTTTTTTATAATAATGATATGTTCTTGGATTCTTTTTTATAATTTATTTTATAAAAATATTAATAAATTAATAAAATATAATGACGTGGGCAGGTATGCATCAGCACATTAAAGTTCTTCAAGATTCTGACACGAGTCGTGTTTCATATGCGTTGTGTGAGATAGTTAAATTATTGAAGATAGCAAAGGTTGTACAACATCAAGCTACTGTTTTTTTTGTTATATATATATATATATATATATATATATATATATATATATATATATATATAGAGAGAGAGAGAGAGAGAGAGAGAGGTGGAAAAGAAATAAATAATTGATGGGGACGGTGGAATGGAGAGATAAGCTTGTTTGGGTTCTTTATTGTTATTATTTTTAACTTTTTTTTTTCATCAATTTTTATTGTTCACAACAACATCTATGTTTAATAATGTGATATAAATTATTTTTTAAAAGACTTTTTACTTGTAAATAAATCAAAATAATAATTTTTTTATTTTTTTGTTTTATTTTTTATATTAACACATCAAAATTATACAAAAATATAAAAAATTTAAAAACACGGTTGGACTATAATACCAAAAAAAACCTAATATAGGTAAAATATCTTGCAAATCATCCAAATTAACTTCAATTCTTTAATATTTCTTCATTGTGTGGTCACTTATCAGTAATATAAATCACTATCGAACAGAAGAAATTTGTAATACACTGTCTCATTAATAATAGCTACTGTTTTCTTTTGTTGTTGATAGAGAAGGGTTGAGGAGAAATAAATAATTCATGGGTACGGTGGAATTAATAAAAGAAAAGATCTTTGTCTCCAAAAACAAATTTGTGGGGGTAGTAGCTAGCTGGGTTTGCATGGACTCTGATACGGGAGTCGTGTTTCATGTGTTGTGTGAGAAAGTTAAATTATTGAAGATACCAAAGGTCCCATACAAATTCACAATGATAATCCACACCCAAATTCACTTCAATTCTTTAATATTTCTTCATTGTGTGGTCACTTGCCAGTACTATAAATCACTATCGAACATGAGAGCTTTGTGATCAGATGCAGACCAAAGTCCCTTTGGAGTGTTAAAATTGTTGATCTAAGCTACCTCTCTTCCGTTATCCTCTTAAATCTTCTTCCTCTTAAATATTACACGCATAAATAGATATGGAGGAGATTCGCCTTGCTGCTGGAGCTTATTACCAACATCTGCCCGAAAATAACAAGGAACTGGCCAAAAAGACTTTCGCTGCCATGGATAAGAACGGAGACGGGAAAATTAACCGAGATGAATACGTGGAGTATCTCAAGAAAGATAACAACACGGTTCTTACTCTTCCAAGCTTGTTTACAGCGCTGGACAAGGACGGCAATGGAAGCTTGGATTTTGATGAAGCAATCGTCTTGTACTACATCATTGAGAGTGGAAGGGCTATAACTTGCATGTCTTGTAAGACGTTCTTGGCAGGAGCATACTTCAGTTGCTCTCAATGTTTCTTCAATAAGAATGATTCAGATAGCACCTATGATCTTTGTTGTGCTTGTTATGGTGGTAAAAATTTCACACACCACGATGATGCCATCTTCTGCGATAACTATACTTTACTACGTCGAAGCAGGAGAGCGATACAAGAGGCCCCCATACAGGTAATTAATTTTAGAAACTAAAACAGTATAATTTTTTCTTTACTATTTATTACTATATATTTGCCAAAATTCACTGATAACTCATTGTTCATCGAGCATTACGTATGGAGTTTCCTTCAAGATTCTGAATTTGGATCTAGTTAGGATCTTTTGAGCTAAACGCTATGCATGACATGGCTTTTGAGATAGGAGAGCTATTGATTACTACTGAATCAAAGGTTAACAATGATTTCTTTTCTCTTGTAGTATAGAGCTTTACAAGCTCGCTATGTTTTTTATTATTATTATATTTCTCCTCTGCTTTACATTTGAATTCCCATTCTTCGTATTGATTGAAGTTCTTTAATTCTCTGGATGAAGAGATTAATTATATTTTCAAGACTGGCTTCAAAATAACTAGTGGAATCCTCATATTTTCATTAATACAAATATTCTCTCCATCTAATTGATAAATAAATACTATATTAAGTATAAAAATATGTTTGCTTATAAAAATATGAACTCAGCCTCTAATATATTTGCGTATTATCTTTTATTTCAGAAGCGAACCAAGGTGCTTACCTTCATTAAAAAGGGACTTCAAGTTGCAGGCATAACTAGTAGTGATGTTGGAGGCATAACTAGTAGTGATGTTGGAGGCATAACTGGGTACTGTAGCATTTTGTGAAAGAAACCAATGATGCATTTTATCACCAGTCAAATGCATCCAATCGTACAATAAATATTGCCGATGAGGTAAGAGGAAATGGCTGAAAATTTACTGGAAACTCTTCAAGTGGGCTCAGATCCAGTAGAGAATAAGCTCAAGTTACTTTATATTGCTGTATCTTTTTTGTGGCAATAATTGTATTCTCATGCATTCGATCTCCATAGTCCCATGTGTACTTTTGGAGGGCATTGAGAACTTGTTTAATCTTAAGCTGCTTGTGTGTAAAATATCATGTTGTTAATGAAGCTTTTCTTGTAAAATCATTGAGCACCATCACAACTGATTTCATTGCAAGCAAGACGTTATTATGGTATATTTTAAAATTATGTTTCACTTTGAAAAAATATTAAATTTATTTATTTTATGTTTTTTAATAGTTTTTATCTTTTGATGTTAAAAAAGATTCTAAAAAATCATTCTAATTAATATATTATAATTATTTTTCAAAATCATCATATATCACAATATCAAACACTCATTTTTTTTGTACAAGAGAATACAATCTCTTTAACGGTAACAAAATATTAATTTTATACAATGAAATTTAATTGAAAATTGAAGGAGCACCTAAGCAACCACATAATAATTTTATACAACGAAATTTAATGCTTGTGTGGGTTAATGACCATGGTTTTAAAAGATGAGTTCCTCTAGGCATAGGCAAGAGGTTGGATCCCGTCCATGATTCATGAATTAAACGAGTTGACTCAGGAGTGAAACGATCAAAAGTAAAACAATGATGAGTTCCTCTAGGCATAGCACCCCTATTTTTTATTTTTTTTTTATTATGTCGTTTGAATTCCTACTTTTCTACAAACAAATAATGAATAATAGTTATATAATCTCACCGAAACACAATTGTTTTATGTAAATTCAAAGTTTAAAGCTGCTGCTAGTTCTACCATCTTAAATGCCAATTTTTAACCTATCTTTTTAATAAGTTTTCAAAAAAATCAAAAAATAATAATAAAATAATAAAAACTCAAAAAATATATGTTATTGATATATTTACATCGTTTTTAATGTTTTCAGCGTTATTTTAAAAGGAATTTAAATTTTCAAAGATCTTTTAAACGCGTTCGATTTTTAACATATTATTTTTAAAATAATTAAATTTTTTTATTGAATCGATGTTGATATTGTTTATTTTTAAAGTACAAAAAAATAATAAAAAATCAAAATTTATAAAAAAAAAATTAAAAAAAGTTTGAGAGATCTATCAATATTTACCTTTAAATATAGGTCTTCACAACACATACAGAAAAAAGAGATTTTGAAAATTAGGGAAACACAAAGAAACTGTAAACCTAAACTCATCTACGGACAAGCCACCACCCCTTCCCTTGAGCGAAAACCAGAGAAACCCCTGGCTTTGGGCTTTTGAATTTTCGGCTTCTTCTCCCTTCAGCCGGACAAGTCTTCCCCTTCCCTCTCCATCCCCACAGACCCAACCATCTCCTTCCCTTACTAGATCTTCCCACTTGCCCTCCATCTCTCCAGCCGTTCACCCTTTGGCCAAATCGTCCTATCCTTTCCCTCACCTAAAACAGCCACACGCCAGACCTTCTCCCTCTCAGGTGTTCTTCCCATTGCCACCGAGAGCACCACCTCCATCTCTTGGCCAAACCAGAGCTGCTGCTCACTGACATAGGAGACCAACCCCACAGACATCGTCTCCAGCTTCCCTCATCCCTGCTAATCCGAGACCCATCTCTCTCTTCCTTGACCAGAATCCAGTGGCAGCCAAAACATAGCAGCTCTCACAGACCCGTGACCGTTCCCCGCGCCCAGGAGACACTTACTTCTCCTCCATACCAAGGCCTTCAAGCACTGGCAGATTCGTCCACTGCAACGGCCACCGTCACCGCCAGATCTACAACCATCAAATCTGCCACCTAAAGAAGGAAAGAACAATGAACCAAAAAAAGACACAAAAGAATAGATCTGAAAAAAAGGAGAAAGAACCAAAAACTTTCTTGTGTTTTTCTTCATTTGTAGATGGCGATGGCCCTCACCACCGATAGGGAAGAGAAGAGAGGAGGGAGTCATCCCAGATCCACCCATCTCTTGGGCTTTGCTTGCTGCGGTGGATGAACCCACGTGCTGCTAGTGGCAATAGCGAGGGAAGCAAGCACCCGCCACTGTTCCACGACTCGGAAATTCCTAGCATTGTTACCGATTTATTTTGTCTATTTTGTAATATTTTAATTGTATATGTGTTGTTTGATCTATTTTGAATTTTTATTATATCCTAACATGTAATTAGGAATATGGGAGTAAAAATAGTGAAAACTGATGTGTAGTGTTTGTACTTTCTTTTATTTATGTTTTTAAATGATAAACTAAAAGGATAAAAAAAGAATTAAAAAGATAAAAAATTAAATGTTTTAATTTGCATAGAATTTAGTTCATATTTCAGAAAATATTGTTTTCTTTTGATATTTAGGATTATGATCTTATATGTAAGACATATTTTTAATATTAAAAAAGTTTGTTTTGTTTTTTGATGTTAATGTTAGAATTTCTTTATCTGATAAGTTAAGAATCTTCTCAGTGATGAGAATATTTCTTGAACTTTAGATAAATCGTTGATAAGATAACCGTCAAAACTTATAAATCACATCAAATCACGAAGCAACTTACCTTAGGTAGGGTGCGCTATGGGTGCTAATACTTCTTTAGCCACAACCAGTCTCTTACTTGTGAATCTCTACAAAGACCAGTACATCTAGATTTTTTAGTAATCCTGAACTAAATACTAGTTAGAAACTCTCAAGAATCAACAAAGAAATGAACAAAAATTGTTATCGACGTCGCGCGGGCACATGCGACAGAATGACGACTCCACTGGGAAAGGTACTGTTTCTGACAATATTGGACTCAACTTTGTGTATTTAATGTGTTTAAGTTTTTGTATTTTTGTCTTTTATTAATGTTTTTGTTTCCATGTATTTTATAAAAATGTCTCATGCATCACATGTTTTTATTTTTGAAAGCGTACACAAACTTTTAAGTTAGATGGGGAGTTAGCGATCTATCCTATAACTATTAGTCAGGGTTCAGATATGTGAAACACTCAACTCGTATTTGAGTGCCTGCTTAGTAATGGTGGGTATACATGCCTTAACCATTTCTCACAACGCCCCTATGTTGTCTTTATGAAGATCATCACTAGGCAGATATGAGACTCTTTTGAGACCAGGTAGAAACTTACCCATGTTCACATAATGAATAGAACTTGTCCTTAGGTTGCTATCTTTACTTGCATTAGGACAAACCTTTCTTGAAGCATCTTGAACTCAAGACTTGTGGGTGACACAATGATCGTCACTCAAAAAATTTTCATTGTAGAGTTTGGGCAAGAATCAAGATTCTTATTTCATCATGCAAGAGTTACGATCATATGTCACCCCCTCGAAGGGCAAGTTCATCATATAGATTACATGTTCATATATTTATTATGCATGCACCGGGATTAAAAGTAGGTTCCCCCACCCGAGGTCTACTACACTAGACTGAGAAAAGTTAGAAAATAAAGAATGGGATCCGAAAGAGGCTCATTGTCTAAAGAAAATTGAGAGTATCAAATGTGAAGAAGCTAGACTCCTTGATCTGCTTAAACAAGTGTTGGGCTTTAAGAATGGAAAAGGAATGTTCACACAACCTCTTAGGGAAACACTGTTTGTCCGCATCTCACACATGAAAACATAATTGACTTTTCTCCTCAGCACTCCACTAGTAGAGGCCATTAACACTGAAGTGGCACCGACTCTCCTTCATTTCAGTCATGAACAACAACAACAATGCCTTCAATCATCAACACATATTGTAATTTGACCCCATAACTTTAATTTATTTTAATTAAAGCATAAATTGACTTAAAAATTAATTTTTCTTGTAATCAAACCCTCCATAAATTCAATTAAAACTTTAATAAAATTTAATTGAATCCATAAATATTTGGTTTTGAACTTTTCTTTCTCAAATTGAATTTTTTTTGTCAACAAAGCTTTCATCAGTTAAAAATATACTGTCAAATTTCAATCTTTGTATTTCTGAACCTTCTCAATAATTTTTTGGTCATTTTCTAGGCACTCTGAAATCCTTTTTTCACTGCTATTATTTTTTTGGTTTTCTTTCAAATATAATTTTTGAATTTTTTGTATTTTTTCTTTTTGTGTGGTGTTAAAAAATGCATAACAACTTTCTTTAACGTCTAAAGCAGGTTTATATAAATTAAAAGAAAATGTCAGACCTATTCCTGTCCTCATCAGGGGACCACAACCTCAAATCTCCATCTCCAAAATGACAGTGAGATTGATTGGTAATAGGTAACAAAACGATAAGCGTCTTTTCATGATATATTTATAGTTTGGATGTATAAATATGAGTTCAATAAGAGGTCTAGTTGAACAAAACAACATGTCTTATAAAAACAACTATATAATTTTTTATATGATCATTGAATCATACACAAATTTCACCAAGAAAAACTATAGGCATTGTTTTATAATGAGACTACAACATGTTGGGTTGCATGGTTTGACAGATTTGTAGATTGTAAAAGTCAATGGCCTCTGGGCTAGAAGTAGTGTTAGAAGTTGCTGCTATATTTCCTAGGAAATGCAATTTCTAATTTAATATATACGTATAGATAGCAATATGCAATACTAACGTATCGATATGCAAAATGAAAAGTGTTTTCTCAAGTTAAAATGAGCAACACTTTCTCCACTCAAGATCTTATATTTTTCTTTTCAGTGAAAAACACGTTCGGTTGATTTATTTGCCTTCTAGCCCAATGACATGCAATAATTTAATTAGATCTAATTAACATATTAAAATAAACTTTGTGTGGGAGTAAGCTTGTTTGCTAGTTGGGATAACATATCAGAAATTAAATTTTAGTCCGTATAATTATATACCAAAATTGAGACTTGACTTTTATAAATGCCAAATTAAGTTGACTTGACGCAAAGAAACTACGAGACGGAATCATAGATTATAATTATGAGGTATTCATTCAATTTATATCAACCACCAACTCATAGGTATAATGCTTCCTCGGCAGGTTGATACAAATACATCCATTATTTGGTAGATTTAGCCAAACTGGATTAGGACTGAGCCACTTCCTTATAAAGTCCCTTTGGAGTTTTGAAGTTGTAGATCTAAGCTACGTACCTCTTCCATTATCCTCCTCTAAAGTATTACACGCATAAAAGATATGGAGAGGATTCGCCGGGTTGCTGTAGCTTATTATGAAAATCTGCCCGAGGAGAAGAAGCGATATGCCAGATTTATTTTCGATGAAATGGACGAAAACAGAGACGGGCAAATTGACCTAGATGAATACGTGGAGTATCTCAAGAAACATAACAACACAATTTTTACTGATCCAAGCATGTTTAGAGCGCTGGACAAGGACGGCGATGGAAGCTTGGATTTTGAGGAATCAATCACCTTGTACTACATCTTGCAGAGTGGAAGAGCTCTATTTTGCGACTGTTGTCATACGTTCTTGGCAGACGTATACTTCAGCTGCTTTCAATGTTTCTGTCTTCATGAGTCACCTAGCACCTATGATCTTTGTTGTGATTGTTATGGTGGAAAAAAGTTCAATCACCACGATGATGCCATTTTCTGGGATAACTGTACTTTACTAAGTAAAAGCAGGAGCTTGGCACTAGGAGCTCCCATAGAGGTAATTAATCTTTGAAAATGATATCCATGTTAGATGATGGCAAGCTAGATAGAAATACTACAAATCTTGAAAGGTGTAACTTAATTGGTTAGGTTCTAAATTTGTTTTTTAGAAGTCACCGGTTCGAGTCCCACAAACCTCGAAACCACTAGAGGTTTACATGGTCGTTAACTTCACGGCTCATGGGATTAGTTGAGGTGCACGTAAGCTGATCCGGACATCTACGTTAATAAAAAAAATACTTTAGATTGCTTAAAATTTCCAATTAATACCTCTAATTATGTTTCTTTAATTGTGGATTTGGTTTGAAATGGATTTTTCTAGCAGATTGCTTCTTCATTATTAGGAATTGATATATGTTCTTTCATTAAATTGAAAAATTTGAGAGACATAATAGGGTTTCAAATCAAATTTCGAAAATTATAGCTTTTTAACTTTTTTTACTTCTTTAATTATTTCCGATTTTTTAGTGACGATTTATATAATTTTATCATAATGATACTTATTTTTTTAATTTTTTTATTGGAATAATATAATGCATTTATTCATTTTGTAACGTGAATAATTTAATCAATTATTGGATATACGCACTTGCTCTTCTTCATTAGGCATTACCATTGCATAAAAATTTAGTCTCGAGCAGGATAAAATATTTTTGTATATATAATATGAATAAATAAGTATTTTTGTAAAAAACATTTTTATGCGGTCAATAGAGTGATTTGCTTTTCTATTTTTTTTTTATATAAATTGTGTCATTCTACATTTCTTTTTTTATGAATTCTGCTTTTTTTATTAGGAACTATATTTGTTAAGGTTTATGTATTTTTATTAGTTATGGGTCCACTTGTCTATCATTTATGTATACAAAAATTAATTAATGATATATTAGTTAAGAGTCTACTTGTCTATCATTTATGTATATAAAAATTAATTAATGATATATTAGTTAAGAGTCTACTTGTCTATCATTTATGTATATAAAAATGAATTAATGATATTTTAGTTAAGAGTCCACTTATCTATCTTAAAATTATATTGTTCCACTTGTGTTTCGGTAAGGTTTTTTTTTGTTTAATTTTCTTAAATTATATACCACTTGTAATTAAAAATATGTGCATTGCCTAATAAGATCATTAATTAAAAAATAAAACTATATCTATAAAAATTGAAAAAAAAAGAACATTTGAATTAAAAAACCAAAACCAATAAAAATTATCATCAAATTAAAATAAAATAAAAACTTAGCATTTTGTTAAGAATATTATGCATGAAAGTTTTTTTTAAAAAGATATAATATATATATATAAAAAGAAAACTAACAAATACATGTTATTTTTAAGAAAATAATAACTCATATTTGTCCTTATTTTCATGTAAAACCTAATTATCTCAAACACGCATCTAACCAAAAAAATGCTAAATTTTTCATTCATAATTTTGTTGATAATGATATGTTTTGTTCCTGTAGTTTTTTTTTTTTTTACTAGATTTTTCACTTATAGAAAATTATTTTATGGATTATACCGTTCCACCATATGTTTTCTTAAGGTTTCTTTCCTTGTGTTAATTAACCATAAAATGCTAAAGTTTTCTTTCATAATCTTATTAATAAAATATTTTTATTAGATATTAATATTTATTGGTATTTTATAAACTAATATTAAATATTCGATTAATTAAGGAGAGTATTGGTAATTAAGGAGAGTATTTTGTAATTTACCACAGGACATTAGTTCCAAATACCTAATCATGTGCTTCTTTATCTTTACTTTCAGAATCGAAGAAATGTGCTTGAAAAAATTGGAACGATAGCGGACTTTACAGGCATGGTTGTTAGTGGTGCTGTTTTTGCGTCATCCTTTGGCTGCAGCATTATGTGAAAGAACGAATAATGCATTTTATTATCACTGTGTTTAAATTTTATTAGAGTTTTGAAAGGGGTGGAACTCGAACCGCTTGCCTATGGAAGACTGAGCTTTTCACGAGGTGCGATCTTCAGCTAGTAAAGTAAGACTATTATATTGCTGTGCCAATGCTTGTGATTTCTGAAATTATTGTATGGTTACTTGTGGTTATATGGTTGCTTATTGTTGCTTGCTTGTGATTGGTGGATTTGTAAGAGATGATCACTGTGATTGGTGTAGAAAATGGCCCTAAATTTTCCATTCATAATGATATATATGTTTTGTTCCTGTAGTCTTTTTTTTTTTTTTTCACTTGTAGAAAATTATTTTATGGATTATACCGTTCCACTATATGTTTTCTAAAGGTTTCTTTCCTCGTGTTCAATTCTCATAAATCATGCAAGACGTGTCAAAAATATATAGCATTACTTGAAAATATATATATATATATATATATATATAGAAAACTAACAAATACATATTATTTTTAAGAAGATACTAACTCATATTTGTCATTATTTTCCTGTAAAGCCTATCTTAAATAAATAATTAACCATAAAATGCTAAATTTCCATTCCATAATCATTTTAATAAAATATTTTTCATTACATATTAATGTTTATTGGTATTTTCTAAACTAATATTAAATATTTGATAAAGGAGAACATTTGTAACTAAATCTTTAATCAATAAAATGAAAAAAAAAAAAACAACTATGACAAAGTGTATCGATGTTTTGAACTGATTAATAGAAATTCTAGCTTGTTTATGCTTGATATATAGTAAAATATACTTAGAGTCCGTTTGGTAATGAGGTTGCATCTGCGTTTTGTTTAAAACGCAGATGCAACCTGTTTGGTAAAGGAAAAAACATAGCTTACTGTTTATTGGAACCACATGTTTTTGCGTCCGAAACTCAGGGGAAGGAAAAGTAGCAAAATGCTGCTTCTTGCGCACTGTTCATGCTAATTAATTAGCATGAATAGTGTAGCTATGCTACCCGCTCGTTCAACGAGCGGTGTAGCCCTCTCATGTTTCGGTCGGACGGTTCGGTTCAAAACTCAAAATGCATTGAACCAGGTCCGACCCAGTAAAATAAAAAATAAAAATTATTTTTTATTTTTTAATTGTGTTTTATTCGAAAAACTAGTGTTTAACATTATTCAATGACACTACATAAATTAGACAGAGATCGCTTGATGACGTAGCATTTGCAGAATTTGATCGCAATCCCAATTTTGTTCCTGATTATATTTTACCTGATGTTGTTGCGCGCTTAAGAAACCAAAAACATTGTAGTCCTTGTCGGATGTATTTCATGCGTGATGGAATTGTAGATAGTTTAATGGAACAATAAAAAATATTTTATATAAAGTATTATTTATTTCATGATGTAATAACAATAGTTAAATCTACAATATTTAAATTAAAAATCATCAATATTAATATATATTTTTTAAAATTATTTTATAACCTCAATTTCAAAAGCATTATTAACCAAACACATTAAATTACTTTTTGTTCAATCTCAATTTCAACCACATTTTTAACCAAACATACATAAATACCAAATTAACCTCAACCAAAAGTACTTTTTATAGAACAATTTTTTTCAAACCAAACCAGCTAGAGGAAGCGAGATAGCATAAGCAAACCAGCCAACCCGCGTTCTGTTCTATAATTCCCTCTAACCTAGTGTTGTAGTATACCCAGTAATCCCAGGTGCTGGAGTTATAAAAAATGAAAGGAGATATGCACCTTTTTAAGGGATTGTCTTGCTCAACCGAAAACAGAGATAAGCTCGAGTGATGTAAGTAGGTCTATCAAGAGGGATCGGTTTACGGTTCACGCATGTTTCAGTCGAGAACTTCCTTTCCTGTGGAAAATAGCTTCGACGATTGGTCTTCTCAGATAATTCGATCGGCGAGTAAGACTCCCTATGTTATGTGGGTGCAATTTATAAAGGAGTGCTTTCTCGCTAAAAGCACGACTCGCAGTGCTTGAACGTCTTGTGGCGGCTAAGGCAGCGTTAAGCCTAGGGAATAGAAGTCAGTCAAGTCAAAAAGCCAGAATGTCTTTCCTATGGCATCTGTCTTATAAGCGCTCTTTTTTAACTTTCAGGGAAAGGCGGTCTGGTCGACCTTCACCACAACAGTTGCCACAATACCAAACACATTTTTAGTACAAACAACCCAATAGTACAAGACTACAAGTAGTGGCCTAGGCCTATTGATCAAACCAGGGATCCAAATAGCTCGTTTCTATAAATTTAGTTGTGGGATTTGATAAAATCTTTCTAATTAAATTTCCATATTTAAAAAAAATTCTCAAAGTTTTCCATAATTGCAGCTTTTGAATTTAATGTCCTGTTGTCTTAATCGCTATGTGGCTTTTATCAAAAAAATCTTCTCAACTCAATAGGTTAAGCTATTAGGTGAGGTTCTAAGATATGATTTATATTATTCTCTAACGCACCCCTCAAGTTCAAGCCTTTTGGGTTTAATACTTTTACAGGCTCATACTATCTTGTGCTTTATTGTTATCAAATAAAAAGAAATGATGAGATTTAAACTTGTGACCGCTTAGACATTAAGACTCTGATATCATGTGAAAGAACCATCTCAACCCAATAGCTTAAATTATTAGGTGAGATTCTAAAATATAATTTATATTATTCTCTAACAGATTTTACTCATTAGCATAGTGATAAGAAGAATACATCATAATCGAATTTGTTTTATAGTTTGGGTGTTACCAATTAGTCTCACGTAATTTACGCATAGCAGACAGGACATTCGTTCCAAATATCTAATCTTATGCTTCTTTATCTTTAATTTCAGAAGCGAAGAAATGTGCTTAAAAAAAATTAGAATGATAGTGCAAGTTACAGGCATAGTTGTTGGTAGTGCTTGTGTCTTGTATCATCCTCTAGCTGCAGCATTATGTGAAAAGAACGAATGATGCATTTTATTATCACCTTGAAACTTGTAAAGGGTGAAACTTGAACCGCTTGACTATGGAAGACTGTTATTGATGAAGTAATGAAAAACTTCAGACTAGATGGAGCTTTTCACAGGCTGCAATCTTTGGCCAGTGAAGTGACCGACTTAGCACAGGTCCACGAGCTCTTCATGCAAAACAAGATTTCTATCGAAATGGGGGATCTTATGATGTTTAAGTCAGTAAAATATAAGAGAGTAAAGAATGTTGGAAATTATATTTATGAATATTATGTATTCTAATGATTATTCAATTTGTTGTACCGTTGCTTTATTCCTTGGCATGAGAGCTCAATCTTCTTGAGAAAGAGAAACTTTAGCCAAGTCTATAGAAGAAAGTCCACCGAGGAAGTTTTTGTCTCTTGTTGTGGTTAGAGGCCAGGTTGAAGTGATGGAAGACTATCCCCATCATATTTATTAACTCTCTATTTTTAAGGGCTCTGTTCCTAAGGAAACATCGGTGAGAGTCAGAAATCCTGCAAAAAAAAATAAAGTCAGAGGCAGTCGTACTCCCTCAATTGGAGTTGAAGCAGATTTTAACTTCTTTTAAAGTGATTGCGAGCGTTGCCACCACTTTAAGATAAGGAGGGTCTATACCCCTGTGAAGTTCGATGTTCCCAACTCAACTATAGAGATTCCTATGATGGCATTTTCTCTGCCTCAACTTCCTTCCAGCTTTGCCGATAAAGGCTGCAGTTGTTGAGCCATCTACTTGAGTTGTTTCTGAGAAAACTAAGTTTGAGATGCTTCTGCCAACCTCGATCTTGTTCGAGCTCCCATCACTTAATTTCTCCATCTTTATGGAGAAGGAAAAGCTTATATCACCATTTTATTAGAGATCTTAATAATATCTTATGAGAGCTATAACTGTTATTTGATTTGAATTAGTCAAATTCCAATGACAAAACAAGAATTTTTAAATAAAAAAACATTTTAAAAAAATTGTTATATAACTTCCAAACAGCCAGAGGAGATCATGTTCCTTAGACAAATAGAACTTGGATTTCCATGACTCTAATACATGAACCGTATTTCATGTGGTGTGATATAGTGGAATTATTGAGGAGAAATAAATAATTCATGGGTAGGTGGAATCAAAGAAAAGATTCTCTCCAAAACCAAATTTGTGGGGGCCTCTCATAGTAGTAGTTGGGTTTCCTTGGGCTTTGACTCGCGGTTTCAGTGAACTACACTTACAGCTATACAACTCCAATTAAAATATTTGATTTTCTTTAAAATATTACAAAAAATATTATTAAAAATATATTTTATTTTCATGCATATAACCAAGTCTCTCTAAAATAAAATAAAAAATCATAGCGTATTCTCATTCAACAAAATTTCAAATATGTCTTAAGCATGTATTTTTTGCTTTAATAACCAATTCATTAAAGTCATGAAAACAAGGTCAATATTTCAAAATTTTCAAATACATTATTTTGTTTTCTTTTAAGCCTCGTTTGTTTGCTGGAAAGTAATTTCTTTTTGTAAAGTAAATTCCGGAGAAAGTGAATTCCGGGAAAGTATTTTTCGATGTTTGATAGTGTAATGAAAAATAAGTTGGAAAACACTTTCCAATGTTTGGTTATGTTATGGAAAATGAGCTAGAAAATAACTTATTAATGTTTTATTTTTTTCAAGTTTATTAAAATAATGAGGAACAAATCTTACATATTAAAAAGTTGAATGGGAATGAAATTGAAAAAAAATATAATTTCATAAATTATCTCAGACAAGGTTGTCAAAAATGCTTTTTTGACACGACACGGAACATACAATATTAACTCGAATCGTAAAATCGTAAAATCACAAGTAAAAAATTTTAACTAAAAATCATAAAATCACAGTTTAATTAATAAATGAAGAGCATGCATGTTAAATATGCATGTTATATCCTTCAGTTCAATACACTTGAACACAAATTAATCAGACATGCTAATTGTGCAAGGACAAGAAATTTAATAAATGTTGAGGCTGCCAACAACACCACAATGCAAGCAACAACTAAATTTCTCAATTTTAATAAAAACTTTTTGGTTACAAATCTAGGTAACAATTGACTTGTCTAAACGGGCATGTGAAATTTCCATGGAAACTAGGTTACAGTACAACTCTTTTCACTATAAAAATATAAAAAAACTGAACTAGTGTAAAGATTGACAGAAAAGGAAAACACTAACATCATACCACAGGAAGTTGAACCTTAGTTTTAAGTTTTCCAATTCTGCAAAACTATGACAAGAAATATGAAAGGTGAAAGCAATGGATCAGGTTCTGTATTGGAGGACGAAACAAAGCACGAAGATCCACCAAGAAGGGATTGTAAACTTCCTTCTCGCAGCTCTTTTCTCAGTATAGAAAATGCTAAGTTAGCTCCCCCCCTTCTGCAGTCTCCTCTTACGCTGCACGTAATCTCCAGTCAAGGAACTTCAACAGAGAAGTCAATACAAACTAATAGTTTGGACACCGTTAACCGGTAACTAACAAGATAGATTTTCACCCCTTTGATGTTGAAAGTTTCCCATGAGCCTAGAGATTCACTAGACAGATTTTCAGTTACCAACATTACCTAGGTCACTTTTCCATATAATTAACATTTGAACTACATAAACATGCATGTTTGGTTGTGTGTAAACCAATCCAGACTATGCAAAAAAACCAGAACCAAAATGTTAAATGTTAAGAGTCAAATTTTGAGATAAAAGGATATATTAAAGAAGTTCCCATGCTGCCCAGTAATGTGAGTAACAATGTTCATCCCCACCCTTTTAGCACAAACTGGACATACCTGAAAATAAACAATTCCAGTATCATTTCAGTAACAGTCTCTAGACAAAAAAAAACTAGGGAAGTGTAATTAATAGTGTTCCAAAAAGAAAATGACCAATTTATATGCTCTAGGATAAAATAAAAAATCCTAAAAAACAAGGCGACAAACTCACACAGTTAACCAAATTATCTCATTTAAAATCAAACCCCATAAAACCCTTTACCAAAAGCAATTTAACACTAAAGAACTAAACTTTTTAATTTACATCCATCAATAGAACTCGATAAGAATATGATACCCCATTCTTGGCTTCAGCAGGATGCTCTTCATGGATGTGGCAAAAGAGACCAACAACATCAAAATCCTCGCCGCAAAATGGACACAAATACTCTGCTTTCAAATCCTCTTCTGTTTTAGTCTCATCATACAGATCTAGCACCACAAACCAACAAAAAAATCCAAAA
This sequence comes from Populus deltoides, assembly GCA_015852605.2. Taxonomy (NCBI): domain Eukaryota; kingdom Viridiplantae; phylum Streptophyta; class Magnoliopsida; order Malpighiales; family Salicaceae; genus Populus; species Populus deltoides. The sequence goes on along the minus strand of CM027588.2, from coordinate 12,079,800 downwards.
AAAAAGCAGCTTTCAAACACCATCTCTTACTAAACTAAGGACATTGCAAAAGAAATGAAAGATTTTAAACAAACCAGATCCTAGTTCTTTCGTTCTTGGTTGTGATGGTTCTTGCTTCTGCGCATTTAGAAAGGGAGGGAGAGAGATAGAGATGGCGAATCCTTTATCCTTTCATAAAAACCAGAGTCATCAGGTGGACAACAAAGGTCCCCTCAACATGGTGGTGTTGGGTTCAATTCATGCTCCCTCAGCTCTCTCTCCACTCCAAATGATGATCGTTTCTTCTTCAGATAATAAGAGCCTAGTTCTTGGAAGATGAAGAACCATAGCCTTTGGTTCCAGTGTTGTAGTACTGGTTTCCTTACTCAACTTGCACAACCCAATTCGTGTCAGTTACGGGTGGGGAGGGGATTGGGAAAAGGGGTGCTGAGTCAGCACAAGGCACAGGTTTTAAATTTCATGTGAAATCGTGAAATCAGACCGGTTTTTATGTTTTATATGGATTGACCTGATTTTATGCGAATTTAACTGGATTTGATTGATTTTATCGGTTTTGGAGTTTTAAACATGATTTTATATTTTTATGCATTTTGACTCGTAAAATCAGCGATTTTACGAGTCAAAACTAGTTTTTAACAACCATGATCTCAGATAAAATAAATAATAATCAAAATAATAGAGATCAAATAAAAAATAAAAAAATAAAAAGATGAAGAAATTAAAATAATAATAATTAACATTTCATAAATTATTTCAAATAAAATAAGTAACAATCAAAAGAATGAAGACCAAATTTGATAGATAAAAAATTTCAATAAAAAAATGATAAGGAAAAAGCAAATAGCAATTATAAAAATAAGGACCAAAGTTAATATAAAAATTAAATTTTAAAAAATAAAATTAAAAAATAAATATTCAAAACAAAATATATATATAGCAATCAAAAGTTTGAGGATCAAATTTGATATAATCAGCAAATAATGACATTTCTAAATTTTTCACAACTTTCGAAAAGTGTTTTCTACCCAAATTTTCTAGGAAAACACTTTCCTAAAAACCAAGCCAAATTTTCCTTTGATTGGAAAGTGTTTTTCGTTGACCAACTTTTCTAATGGCAAACAAACACATAAAAGTTTGGAAAGCCGGAAAACAAACATAGCCAAAAGAGAAAATACTTTTCTGGAAACCAAGTAAAATTTTTCTTTGACGGGAAACTGTTTTCCTTTAACCGGAAAGTGTTTTCCGTTGACCACCTTTCCTAATGGCAAACAAACACAGGAAAGTTTGGAAAGTGATTTCCGGGAAACAAACATGGCCTTAATATCAAAGATTATAAACTTATATGTAAGACGTATTTCTAATATTAAATAAGCGTTAGTTATTCTTTTTGTTGATATTAGAACGATTATGTTTTATCCAATAAGATAAGAATCTCCTTACTGAGGAGGTCTTTTCTTAAACCTTAGACATATCAATAATTAGTAAACACGACGACACCTTAGTTTATATCAAACAATCAAACAATGCAGCTTACCTTAGGTACAACATATTTGGGGTACTAATATATTTCCTTTACGCAACTAGTCCAAGTGTCTAGTCTTTGAAACCAGTTAGGATTCATAGTAACCAAAAACTAGGTGGTGACTCTCATTCCCTCTTTCCACTAATAATAAACAAGAATTTCTTGTCTACCTTAATTTCCAGATACTCAAATCAATAAAGTGGAAACATTCACCGCGATATCGCACACATGCAATAAAATTCAAACTATAAAATAAAAGGAGTAATCATTCATCAAGTTCCATTAACCTCTTTGTCATGTGGCCGGATTTGTTTGTTTGTTTGTTTGTTTTTCTGGGATACAGGCGACATCTCTCCCACTAACTTTTCTAGCATGTCCTAAAATATTGTATTGTTTTCCATCCTCTCTGACATGTCATCAAAAGCATTGTGATTTCATGATTATCTTTTTGGTGTACATGCCAATCAAGATCAATAACAATCAAGGTTAATAAAGAAACCAAAAGGTCAGAAATAATATTACTATTAATAATAATGATAATAGTTTTATGCATTTTTCATTTTGATCCTTGGTCTTGGATTTAAGCGATTTGACCCTCAATTGACCATTAAACTTTTAATTTTTTTCAATTTAACCCTAGATTGCAATCAATTGGGTCCTTATAGTTCGATTTTTTTGCAGATTGGTATTTGAATGCGAATTTCTTTAATTTAACCCCTAATTGACCCAAAACTTTGATTTTCTTATGATTTTACCCCTGATTTCATCAATTAACATGGTAAAAAATGAATTTGGTCTTCTAAAATTTCATTCTTCTTAATTAAGTTCAAATTGAGCTCTCCAACTTAATTTTTCACCAATTAGTCCCTTAATAACATTAATTTTATTGGTCCCTGGATGTGAATTTCTTCAATTTAACTCTAATTGACCCTAAAACTTTGATCTTCTTATGATTTTACCTCTAATTTCAATCAATTAACACGGTAAAAAATGAATTTGGTCTTCTAAAATTTCAATCTTCTTAATTAGGTCCAAAATGAGCTCTCAAACTTACTTTTTCATCAATTAAACCCTTAATAATGAATTTGGGTCCCTATAGTTCGACGCCTTTTACATATTGGTATTTGGATGCGAAATTCTTCAATTTAACCCCTGATTGACCCCAAAACTTTGATTTTCTTATGATTTTACCCCTGATTTCAATCAATTAACATGATAAAAAATAAATTTGGTCTTCTAAAATTCCAACCTTCTTAATTAAATTCAAATTGAGCTCTCAAACTTAATTTTTCACCAATTAAGCCCTTAATAAAATTAATTTATTGGTCCTTGGATGTAAATTTCTTCAATTTAACCCCTAATTGACCCTAAAACTTTGATTTTCTTATGATTTTACCCCTGATTTCAATCAATTAACATGGTAAAAAATGAATTTGGTCTTCTAAAATTCCAATCTTCTTAATTAAGTCCAAATTGAGCTCTCAAACTTAATTTGTCACCAATTAAACCCTTAATAAAATTAATTTGACCCATTTACAGTATAATAAAATCCTTGTACCTAATTAAATCCTTCAATTGGATCCAAATTATTTCTTAAACATAAAAAATTATTTAATTTGGCCCATGATTAAATCTAATTGGCATATTAAAAAACTAATTATGTCTTTGGACTTAGAAATTATGCATATTTGTCCAATAATGATTTGATTTGACCTTAAATCTGCATTGTCTCTCCAGGTTTGGGTATAATGAGCTACAATTAGGCTTTCAATTTGTCTAGAATTGTAGCTTCATCTTCCTATATATTTGAAATCCTTTCTAGCCTACTTTTTCAAGTCGGCAGTACTCTTCTTGCTTTCTTTACTTTATATTTTTATTTTGGAAAGAAAAAAGATGAATTTAAGGCATAAATTGGTTGTTGTTGTTATTATTATTAGCACAATTATTATTATTACTAATTAATATCATCACTATCATTATTACTATTATTATTATTATTATTATTATTATTTATTTATTTATTTATTTATTTATTTATTTCCTGCAATCATTCAGCAAATGCAAATTATAAAATGAAAAAAAAGGAGTAATCATTTATCAAGTTCTACTAATTTCTTTGCCATGTGAACGTGTTTTTTTTTTTTCGCAGGACCCCCACTAACTTTTCTAGCATGTTCTAAGAAATTATGCAGTTTTTCATCCTTTGTGACATATCATCAAAAGTTGTGCAGTTTATATAGATGATATGTAGCTTTTCATGATTATTTTTTTGGTGCGCATGTTAATCAAGTCATTAATAATAATAATATTAAAGGATTGTGGTGCAGGAGATTATGAAGATTTCACTAGCCAGACTGAAAAATATAAAAGATATAATTATGGAATAATATAAGTCTAAGAAAAGAGACGGTCGAGTCAAATGATATGTGTAATAAAAACAACTATAATTTTTAACAGTGCTCAAGTCTCATAAAAAATACTTGAGGTCTTTTTTTATAACTTTTTAATGGACTACAAGAATTATTGAGGAGAAATAAATAATTCATGGGGAAGTGGTATCAAAGAAAAGATAGTCTCCAAAACCAGATTTGTGGGGGCCTCTCATAGTAGTAGGCAGTAGCTGGGTTTCCTTGGGCTTTGGGTCGCGGCTTCAGCATGAAGAGGGTGTTTGGTTTTAAAATCAAAGACAAATGATGATATCATGGTTTGATGTGGCGGAGGGAGATTGAGTGGGATTTGGAAAGATTGTGGAAGCGGGTACACTTGATTTTTTTTCTCTTCTTCTTCTTTTGTTTTTCTATTTAGGAAAATATTAAACTTCATAGATGTGTATATTAAAATTCGGCCTAGTCGTCTTGCGGGTCTTTGAATCTTATTGACTTGCTTCAACCGATTCAGATTGAAAATAATAATAATAATAACTTGTACAAAAATTTAAGATTGGTGGCTAGTATGAGAAAATGAAGAGATAAGATTGTTTGAGTTTTTTATTGTTTTTATTTTTTACTTTTTTATTTTTTTATTATTTTATATTATTTAAAAACATGTTNGTGTGCAATAAAAAATGTATTTTANTTGTAAATAAATTAATATTTTTTTATTTTAAAATTTTAATTTTGATATGAATATATTAAAATGATTTAAAAATATAAAATATATAAAAAAAATTAAAAATAATAAAATAATATTATTTAAAAAAAATCTGATTTAACTGAATGCTACGAGAATTAACCCAGCTCTCTATTTCTTGGATATAAATATAGGTCAGATCTTTCAGATATGCACCAAATGACCAGAGGCAGGATTTTAGAGTTATCCGCTTCATCAAAACTCCCTTCGCAGTCTTGAAATTGTAGGCCAATGCTACCTCGTCCATTACCCTCTTAAACTCTCCTCCTCTTAAATCTTACACCCATAAATAGATATGGAGGAGGTTCGCCGCGCTGCTGTAGCTTATTATGAGAATCTGTCCGAGGAGAAGAAGCGAAATGCCAGATTTTCTTTCAATGAAATGGACAAAAACGGAGACGGGCGAATTAATCTACATGAATACTTGGAGTATCTCAAGAAAGATAACAACACGGTTCTTACTCATCCAAGCTTGTTTACAGCGCTGGACAAGGACGGCAATGGAAGCTTGGATTTTGAGGAAACAATCGTCTTGTACTACATCATGCAGAGTGGAAGAGCTCTAATTTGCCAGTCTTGTAATACGTTCTTGGCTGACGTATACTTCAGTTGCTCTCAATGTTTCTTCAAGGATGATTCAGATAGCACCTATGAAATTTGTTGTGATTGTTATGGTGGAAAAAGGTTCACTCACCACGCTGATGCCATCTTCTGCGATAACTATACTTTACTCAGTCAAAGCAGGAGCTTGGCACTAAAAGCTCCCGTACAGGTAATTAATCTTTGAAAATGATATCAACTTCGATCCCTGTTAGATGATGGCATGCTAGAAAGAAATACTTCAGATTGCTTAAATTCCCAATTTTTGAAACGAATTAATTATGTTTCTTTTATTGTGGATTTGGTTTGAATTGGGTTTTTCTAGCAGATTGCTTCTTCATTATTAGGAATTGATATATGTTCTTTCATTAAATTGAAAAACAAATAGAGAAATAACAGGATTAATCAACTAGTGATACTTATTTATTTTTATTTTTTTTTATCGGAATAATTTAATCTATTTTCCTTTTTTATAAATTTTGTCATTCTACAATTTTAATTATTTTTTCCAGAACTATTTTTGTTAATGTTTGTGTATTTGTATTAGTTAAGAGTCCACTTGTCTATCATTTATGTATATAAAATTATTTTTGGATTATATTGTTCCACTTATGTTTCGTTAAGGTTTTTTGTGTTTAATTTTCTTAAATCATAAAACACATGTCAAGAATATGTGCTTTGCCTGATAGGATCATTAATTAAAAAAATAAAACTTTATTTATATGTATAAAAAAAAAATATTTGAATTAAAAAACCCAAACAAATAAAAATTTATCATCAAAATAAAAAATAAACTTAGCATTTTGTGAAGAATATTAATTACACATAAAAAAAGAAATTAAAAAAAGACACACACACACACACACACACACACACATATATATATATATATGAAACTACAAAATACATGTTATTTTTAGGAAAATAATAACTAATATTTGTCCTTATTTTCATGTAAAACCTAATTATCTCAAACACACAATTAATCAAAAAATGCTAAATTTTTCATTGATCATATGTTTTGTTCCTGTACTCGTTTTCTTAATAGATTTTTCCCTTATATAAAATTATTTTACATTTTTATGGATTATGTGCTGTTCCACTACATGTTTTGTTAAGGTTTCTTTCCTTGCGTTCAATTCTCATAAATCATATAACACGTGTCAAGAATGTGTGTATTGACTGTTAATAGCATTACTTGAAAAAAAGACTATATATAAAAGATTCAATTTAATATATATTATTTTTAAGAAGAAACTAAAAACACACAATTAACCATAAAATGCTAAATTTCTCAGTCATAATCAGATTAATAAAAAACTTTTTAGATATTAATATTTATTGGTATTTTCGAAATTTGTTTTATAGTTTGGATGTTACCAATTAGTTTCACAAAATTTACCCATAACAGAACATTAGTTCCAAATATCTAATCATATGCTTTGTTATCTTTAATTTCAGAATCGAAGAAATGTGCTTGAAAAAATTGTAATGATAGTGGAAGTTACAAGCGTGGCTGTTGCTTTAGGCTGTAGCATCATGTGAAAGAACGTATGATGCATTTTATCGTCATTCTGTTTCAATTTTATTAGAAATTTGTGAAGGGTGAAACCTGAATTGCTTGCTTGTGGAAGACTATTATTGATGAAGCAATGAAAAACTTCAACTACATTGAACTTTTCACGAGCTGTGATCATTAGCTAGTGTATTAGGGGAATATTATGTATTCTAGCTGTTTGAACTCGTAGGAATGTTAAATGATTGTTTGTGGCTTACTAAATTTATTGCATAAGAGCTTGTGATTCCTAGAATTATTGTATGGTTGCTTGCTTGTGGTTGCTGGTCACTGCAATTGGTGTAGAAAATGGCCTTGTTGTGCATAGAAAAGGTTGGTTGTGCACTCACACTGACCATGAATCAATAGCTGATCATTTCATATTTTTTTTAACATTATATATATTGTTTTTGTATTGATAATTTAAAAAAAAATAAAAAAAATTAGAAGAAAAGAATATATAAGAGAAAATCAATACATCAAAGACTTTCTTTCAGTGGGTAAAACATAATTCAAAATATAATAAGGGCTAATTTAGTTTAAAAATAATAAGTGCAAGGAAAAAAAAAAGAGTAGAAAAAGCAAAATTGTCTTATCGGTCACGGGCACCAACGGCATTTAAAGAAGTTTTGAAAGATTACCACCTAATATCAACAATAGGGGACAAGAAGCAAGTAGAGATGCTTATAATGAGAAATTGGAAGCAGCATACATTAAATTCTCCCTAGTATAAAGTCCCTTTGGGCATCAAATTCGAGAGGCACCGCATTGTTATTTTGTTTTTTTTTTTTTTCTTTAATCATCAAAAACAGATCCTTGCCCTTGCCGCATTATTCAATGAGTTTTTCATTTAAAAGATCATCAACTTGACATGTCATTGAAAGCTGTGCAATTTGTTCAGATTATATGTATCTTTTTATGATTATTTTTTTGGTACGCATGCCAATCAAAATTAATAAAGAAATCAAAAGCCATTAATAATATTACTGTTAATAATAATAATAATAGTAGTACTATTATTATTAACACTATATCCTTACATATCTTTCATGGACATTATATCTTATTTTCAAACTAAATCTCTTTTATTCATATTTTACACAAGCTATTTATATCTAAATCATGCATTTATAAAAATTTATTTCTTGCAATCATTTATTAAATTCAAATTATAAAATGAAAAAAAAAGGAGTAATCGTTCATCAAGTTCAACTAACTTTTCTGTCATGTGAGCATTTTTTTTTTCCTGTGATGCAGGTGACATCTCCCCCACTAACTTTTCTGGCATGTTCTAAAAAACTGTGCAGTTTTCCATCCTCTTTGACATGTCATCGAAAGCTGTGCAATTTGTCCAGATAATATGTATCTTTTCATGATTATCTTTTTGGTGCGCATGCCAATCAAGGTCAAATCTCTCTATGATAAAAAAAAATCATATCGTATTCTCATACAACAAAATTTCAAAATATGTCTGAAGCATGTATTTTTTGCTTTAATAACCATTTCCTTAAAGCCACGAGAACTAGGTTAATATTTTAAAAATTTCAAAAAAACAAATTTGTATTCTTTTAATATCAGAGATTACGAACTTATACATATAACATATTCCTAATATTAAATAAGTGTTAGTTATTCTTTCTATTAACATTAGAACGGATGTATTTGGGGTGCTAATATATTTTCTTTACCCAACCAGTCCCTGTATCCAATCTTTAAAACCAATTAAGGTTCCTGGTAACCAAAAACTAGGTGATGACTATCATTCCCTCTTTCCACTAATAACAAACAAGAAGTGATGACTATCATTCCCTCTTTCCACTAATAACAAACAAGAATTCCTTGTCTACCCTATTTTCTAGATACTCAAACCAATAAAGTGGAAGCATTCGTCGTGACGCCACACACATGTGATCATTCATCAAGTTCCACTAACCTCCCTGTCATGTGGGTGTGTTTGTTTGTTTTTTCTTTCTGGGATGCAGACGACATCTCTCCCACTAACGTTTCTATCATGTCCTAAAATACTGTGCAGTTCTCCATCCTCTCTGACATGTCATCGAAAACTGTATGGTTTCATGATTATCTCTTTGGTGCACATGCCAATCAAGATCAATAACAATCAAGATCAATAAAGAAACCAAAAGGTCATTAGTAATATTATTGTTAATAATAATGATAATAGTTTGATGCTTTTTTTATTTTAGTCATTGGTCTTGAATTTAAGTGATTTGACCTTAATTGACCATTAAACTTTTTATTTTCTTTAATTTAACCCTTGATTGCAATCAATTAGGTCCCTATAGTTTGATGTCTTTTGCAGATTGGTCTCTGGATGCGAATCTCTTCAATTGACCCTAAAACTTTGATTTTCTTATGATTTTACCCCTGATTTCAATCAATTAACATGGTAAAAATTGAATTTGGTCTTCTGAAATTCCAACCTTCTTAATTAAGTTCAAATTGAGCTCTCAAACTTAATTTTTCACCAATTAAGCCCTTAATAAAATTAATTTTATTTGTCCTTGAATGTGAATTTCTTCAATTTAACCCTTAATTGACCCTAAACTTTGATTTTCTTATGATTTTACCCCTGATTTCAATCAATTAACATGGTAAAAAATGAATTTGGTCTTCTAAAATTTCAATCTTCTTAATTAGGTCCAAATTGAGCTCTCAAACTTAATTTTTCACCAATTAAACCCTTAATAAAATTAATTTGACTAATTTACAGTATAATAAAATCCTTGTACCTAATTAAATCCTTTAATTGGATCCAAATTAATTCTTAAACATAAAAAATCATTTAATTTGGCTCATGATTAAATCTAATTGGTCTATTAAAAATCTAATTATGTCTTTGGACTTAGAAATTATGTATATTTGTCCAATAATGATTTGATTTGACCTTGAATCTGCATTGTCTCTCCAAGTTTGGGTATAATGAGCTACAATTAGGCTTCTAATTTGTCTAGAATTGCAGCTTGATCTTCCTATATATTTGAAATCCTTTCTAGCCTACTTTTTCAAGTTGACAGTCTTCTTGCTTTCTTTACTTTATATTTTTATTTTGGAAAGAAAAAATATGAATTTGAGGAATGATTCAAAAATTGGTTGTCGTTGTTATTATTATTAGCACAATTATTATTATTACTAATTAATATCATCACTATTATTATTATTATTATTATTATTATTATTTATTTCCTACAATCATTCATCAAATGCAAATTATAAAATGAAAAAAAAAAGTAATCATTCATCAAGTTCCACTAACCTCTTTGCCATGTGAACGTGTTTGTTTTTTCTTTTCCGCGGGATGCGGGCGACATCACCCCCACTAACTTTTCTAGCATGTTCTAAGAAATGATGCAGTTCTTCATCCTTTGTGACATATCATCAAAAGTTGCGCAGTTTATATAGATGATATGTATCTTTTCATGATTATTTTTTCAGTGCGCATATTAATCAAGTCATTAATAATATTAAAGGATTGTGGTGCAGGAGATTATGAAGATTTGACTAGTCAAAATATAAAAGATATAATTATAGAATAATATAAGTCTAAGAAAAGAGACGGTCGAGTCAAATGATATGTGTAATAAAAACAACTATAATTTATAACAGTGCTCAAGTCTCATAAAAAATACTTTAGGTCTTGTTTTATAATTTTATAATGGACTCCAAGATGCTGGGTTGCATGGTATGATTAGATTTGTTTATGGTAACAGTCAATAGAATTATTGAGGAGAAATAAATAATTCATGGGTAGGTGGAATCAAAGAAAAGATTCTCTCCAAAACCAGATTTGTGGGGGCCTCTCATAGTAGTAGCTGGGTTTCCTTGGGCTTTGAGTCGCGGCTTCAGTGAACTACACTTACAGCTGTACAACTCCGACCAACCTCGCAGGTGAATTTAGAATCTTATTGACTTGCTTCAACTGGTTCAGATTTTTTTTATAAAAAAAAAGAGAAAAAAATTATATATATTTTTTATTTTTTTATTTATTTTCTATTAAATAAATTGTTTGCCTTACTTTTAGCTGATAAAAAAAAGTTATTCTAATTTCTTAAAATATTTTTTATTTTTAAATAAATCAAAGCTTTTAAAAAAAATAAAAATAAAAATAAAACTACGCTGTCTTGGTTACTTACCTGTACTATAAATCACTGTCTAATCAGATGGAGACCAAATTCTCTTCGGAGTGTTAAAATTGTACATCTAAGAAGAAAATAGATATGGAGGGGATTCGTAAGGCTGCTGAAGCTTATTTTGAAAATCAGTCCGATAGGAAAAAGAAAAAGGCCAGAAAAACTTTCAATGCCATGGATAAGAACGGAGACGGGAAAATTAGCCTCCGTGAATACACGGACCATCTCACGAGAAAAAAAGCCACAAACTTCACTCATCAGAACATCTTCGGCGCGCTGGACAAGGACGGCAATGGAAACTTGGATTTTGAGGAAGCAATCGTCTTGTTCTACCTCATGCAGAGTGGAAGAGCTCTAATTTGCAAGTCTTGTAAGACGTTCTTGGCAGGAGCATACTTCAGTTGCTCTCAATGTTTCTTCAATGATTCAGTTAGCACCTATGAAATTTGTTGTGAATGTTATGGTGGTAAAAAGTTCAGACACAACGATGGGCACATCCTCTGCGATCACTATACTTTACTACGTCAAAGCAGGAGTGCGATACAAGCGGCCCCCATAAGGGTAATTTACTGATTTGTTTACTAATTACTATACACTTGCCTAAATTCACTGATTACTCATTGTTTCTGGAGCATTACGTTTTTTTTTTTTTTTTTTTTTTGCAATTTCAGCTGTCATTTTTTTGTGTTGAGATTTTCTTTTCTTTACATGATCTTTCTAATTCAAACTGTCATGAAATTAAATCAAAGATCAATTTAATGAAATAGAATTTAAGGCTAGTCTTAAAAAATAATAAAAACAATGACGAAATTTTTGTAATTAAAACTGTGCTTTTATTCATTTTCTTGTGAAAATCTTCATTTTAGTCTACCTAATTTAATGAGTTTTATTTATAATTCTAAACTTTATTTTTTAATATTTCAATTCTTTAGTGTTGAGATAAGAGAAAAACTCGGTAAAAAATAAAAAGGGAATTGTAGTAACGATGAGTGCCATTTGAATTCCCATTTTTCGTATTGATTGAAGTTCTTTAATTCTCTGAATGAAGAGATTAATTATATTCTTAGGACTGGCTTCAAAATAACTAAAAATTCCCATTTGAATCCTCATATTTTCATTGATAAAATTATTCTCTCTGTCCAATTAATTAATAAATACCATAATATGTTTAAAAAAATGTTTGCGTATAAAAATATGAACTCAGCCTTTATTATATGTGTATTATCTTTAATTTCAGAAGCGAGAGAAGGTGCTTCAATTCCTTAAAAAGGGACTGCTAGTTGCTAGTATCAGTGCTGGTGTTGCTGAATGCATATCTAATGGTGATGATGATGATGATTCATCAAAATTTAACTGTAGCATTATGTGAAAGAAACCAATGATGCATTTTATCACCAGTCAAATGCTTCATTCGTACTGTAATTGCTGATGAGGTAAGAACAAATGACTGGGAAATCTTCAAGTGAAGCTCACATGCATCCAGTAGAGAATAAGCTCAATTTACTTTTATGGAGTTGTATTTTTGTGTTGCAATTGTATTCTCATGCATTCGATCTCCATATTCTCAAGTGTACTTTTGGAGGGCATTGAGAAGTTGTTAGTTTAATCTTAAGCTGCTATTATGTAAAATCATGTTGTTAATGAAGTTTATCTAGCAAAATCATTCAGCACCGTCACAAGTATCAAGTTTAAAGAGCTTTCACTTGAAAAAGTATGTTAAAGAATAATATAAATCATATCATGAGACCTTACCTAATAGTAATAGTTTAAGCTGTTGAGTTAAAATAATTCTTTAACAAAATTAACTTTAAATAGTTATATAGACATGACTCTCGGATGAGACAAGACACTCTAACTAGTTTTTAATTCCAATGTGTGTGTTTGATTTAAAAAAACATTAAATTTATATTTTTAATGCTTTTTAGTAATCTTTATATGCTAATATAAAAACAATTTGAAAAAAAAATGATATATTAAAATCATTTTAACAAAACTTCATCACATTCTCAGACACTCGAGCAACTGCTGTCAAAGGTGGAAGATAATCCACAATGTTCTTTAAAACAAAACAGCACCGTTGGATTATCCCTAGCCCAAATGGGGCTCACACACCTTTGCGCCAATCCAACCCTTAATTTTTTGATATCATGCAATAAACCCCTCTCAATTAAACATAATTCTCGGGAGGACTTTTCTCAATTTCATCCCTAGAGATTTCCAATTGAACCCTCAACTTCCAGCGCCTCTTCCAACTTGATCCTTGGTTTTAAGATTCATCAATTTGCCTATTAAGTAGCCTTCAAACTTCTAGTATCTTACAATTTGATCTTTAATTTCACCCAATTGAGTTTGAAAAAATTAAATTTAGCCATGTAAAATTTCAATCTTCTCAATTAAGCTCAAATTCACAATTATTTTAAATGAGAATTAAAACAAAATATTTTAAATTTTAATACCTAAATAAATTGAGGTCTCTTCTTCCTACTAAAAATAAATAAATAAATAAACCCACATGTACATTTGAATTTTATATTTTTCTCTTGGAAAATTGTGCTAATTGGTATGTGAATGTGGTCCACCTCTTATCATCCAAGATTTGAATTTTAAAAAAGATTGTAAGAAAATATTTTAAAAAACAAATTCAAGCAGGGACTTAGTCTCAATGTAAAAAACTAATTCAAATATATTATTACTTTTAATGTTTAAAAACTATATATTTATATGGAGTTGACTTTCAAGAATTTTTATTTTTTCCTCGAAGAGTCAAGATAAACTAATGGCTATATATCAGTAGAATTGCATTCAAATTTAATTTATCATATTGTTTTTAAAATATTCAAGATGATGTGAATGCTTATAGAAAACTTTTCAATTTAAAAAACAATATATAGAAAGTTGTTTCCAAATTCTTATTGTAAGAAAACACAAACCAGGTTTTAATTCATCTGATTTTTCGTCTTTTTATTTTTCGTTTTAAAACAAAGCTAAAAAAAAACACTTTATCTTTGAAAAACTATGGTTAATAAGCATGCTTTTTTAAAATTTTCATGAAAGATTCCCTTTTATAATATAAATATAAAGTTACAAATAGAAATAAGAAATAAGAATAAGAAATAATTTAAAAGTTGGTATGAAATAGGAAATATGGATTGGAATATTTGAATGCGGAGTAGTTGGGGTTGAAATATTTTTTGATAAATATATTATTTTTAATAATTTGATTGCATTTAAGAAATATGTTAGAATACTATTATTATTATTTTTATTGTTATTGTTATTGTTATACAAAAATTCAAACATTTATTTAATCTAGAAAATAAAGTTTCTTTTTTGCACATATATATAGCGAGGTCATTTTAAAAATTAATTTTTATTTAGTTTTGTAGAAATAAAGAAATACTAGACAAAAATTAATGATTTAAATTTTAGAGTAAAAACTATATTTACAAAGATCAAATTATCTCTTCTTATTTATGTATTTATTTATTTTATTTTATAATTTCATGATTTTTTTATCAATAACATTATGTTTTGAATAAGAATTTAAATAAATTAAACTAAAACTAGATAAGAATTTAATTTTTTAAAATTTATAAGAAAAAATATATTTCTTTAGATAAAATTTCATTTTTGTTACTCATTTATTTATTTTTATTTTTGTGGAAATTGTTTTTTTTTTTTTATCAAAAGCCTTGTTTTTCATATAAAAAATTATAATGATATGTAAGTCGATTTTCAACAAAGAAATAAAATTTTATGCAAATCAATAAAATAATAATTAATTCAATATAAAAAAATTAATAATAAAATATATTTTTATTGAATATTTATGCATATGTTAACAATATTATGATATTAGTTTCATATATAATTATCAAAACAATTATAAATATAACCATAAAAATTTCTAAACTCATTTTTAAATATCATTATTGAATAATTTTTGAAACATGAGCAAAAGTATTTGTTTAAAGAAGATTTTATTTTAAAATATAAAGATTTTATATAAACAAAATAGAAGATAAGAGCGAAGAGAGGCCATACAGGTATGGCCTACACTACTAAGCTCGAAAACATTGACAAGTATTTTTAATAAACAAATGATATATTGTATGTCTAAGTGAATAATGTATTGTCTGTTGTAACAAATTTTAGTAATTGGAGATGGTTAAAAAATTGAGTTTTTGGGATATTTGGACCCGAAAAACCTTAAATTTCAACTTATTTTTATCTAAAAGTATCTTATTAAAATACTTAAAAACTCCATTAAAAGCCCTAAAACACTCACTAATGAATCTAAAAACTAAAAAACAAACTGAATAAAAAAAATTATTTATGAATTGTGATTGCATGCATGAGTAAAGATCAAAACCATTAAATGAATACCATTTGTAGCTAGTTTTCTTTCCTCTTTTAATATTCAAGAATTGAAAAATAATAAAAATAAAATTTAGAACCAAAATATAAATATCTAAAACTAAAAAAAAAATGAAGGGACAAATTATACTTTTAGGGATAATTACAAAAATAATCTTTTATAGTTTGATCATGTTTACTTGTTGTATTTAGAGATATTACACTTTACATCATAGGTTTTATATGTTAAATAGAAGTTTACATCCTTAACCTCGCTAGCAATTTAATGACTAAAGAACCCCAAAAGCCTCAAAATAATAAAATTGTCATCCATTTTACCGTTGCTATAAATTAAAAAAAAAAATGTGACCTACGTTCAATTTAATTACAAAAATACAATCAAAACATGTTTATAACAAGATTGCTTCCTTTTCCATAACCATTTGGTGTAAACCTATAAATACGGTTTTTAATGATGTTTCATGTATACTAGATGAATCGAAGAAAATAAAAGATGAAGTAGGAATAATTTGGATCAAAAATCACAATATAGATGCCACCTTTACAAGTATTGAGTTGTTGTTGATAAGTATTTTAGTATATGTGGTGTTATTGTTCTTAACTATGATCTTTCTCATGTTCAACAAATGAAACATATGTATTCTCTTTTTAACAAAATGCAAAAAACATTAATATATTATATAGAAAAAGCATGCACATCAAGGCAATAAATATCCAAAATTTAAACATGTCATTACATCCACATTAATCCATGATATTCAAGCTCTTGTTGCTTTAAGAATAAAAAATTGAGCACATAAAACAAACACATGTGATTTCATGGCCATATTGATCTCAATGCATGGTATTTGGGTAGACTGTTAAGAAGGGAAAATGTCAGCACCAATCTACAATTTAAAAAAAATCATTGTTTAATAATTGCATAATTTATAAACTAATTGGACTAAACTTAAATATTATGAAGGACCAACATGTGTTCGTGTGTGGAGGATGAATCGATCCTACTTTTATCACCTCCTGAATCTCTGTCAGCCAATCTTCCACCTCTGTTAAGCCCTCTTCCACCTCTAGCAACCCTTCTTTCCACTCTGGCAATTTCTTTTTCACTAGATTTCATAGCAACCTCAGCTCTTTCCTTTTTGGAATTACAACTTTCAGCTCTCTAATCATCATTCAATCCTCTAATTTGTTCACTATTATCTCTTTGGCAGATCTCTAAATTGTGGTCATATTGCTTATAAATATTGAAGGTAATTGTGGTTGCCTTTTTTTTTTACATTGGAATGTTGATCTTCTCCTAGTTTCATTGAAAAAATATTAAATTCTAAACTAATTTAAGTCAAAATCGCAAGAAATTAAAGTTCAATGACCAAAATACAAAGACAGGGTACTGTAGGGAGCTTAATTGATTTATTCCAAGGGTAATTTTGAAAGAATTAAAAGTTAAAAAGTCAATTAGGGATTAAAACGATTTAAAATTGAAGTCAAGGACCGTTTTGGAAAAGGCACCAAGATCCTGGGGTGTAATCATAGTTTTCCCAGGGGGCCTGTTTAAAGAATTCCGAAAGTTCAAGGACCAAATTGAAAATGGTCATCCCAGTCCAAAACGACGCCATTTCAAACATGCACTGTTCTTCTTCTTCCTTCTCTGACGCTGAAAGTCCACCTGCAAAGAAGGAAAGGAAATTATGAAATGCGGGCACCCCAGTCCAACCAAAACACAAATTGCAAATCCTATCTTCACGAAGATTACAACCCTGGGGAGATAAGGATGAGATTTCATGCCCTCGTGCATATAAAAGGGAAGAACAGGGGAGATCGCAGGGGGAGAAAAAAAAGGAGAAAAAGCTGGGAAAACAAAAAGAAGAACACTAGCCAAAAGCCTAAGAAACGGAGACCAGAAATAGGACTTAACAACTTAGAATCCAGACGAAAAAACAAAAAACCCAGAACACAGACGCATAAAACAATGAAAAGAAAAAACAGAGAAAAGAAAGGAACAGAGAAAGTAGGGAAAAAAATATAAAACAGAAGCCAAAGAAAAGAAGAGATAAAAGAAGAGGGAAGGAGCAGGAGCAGGACAGGACAGAAGCAGCCCGAGCGACAAGCGACTCCACGCCTTTACCGCCAGCACAGGTAAGCTTCTTCCTCCACCCTCTTCTTGCAAATTTAATTAACTCCTCACTGTACACACGTGATCCTCGCGTGACTACTGCCTGGACCGGTTTCTGGTCTGTACCAGTAACAGGGCCGGGACTGCTCGGCTATACCCAGCCCAGCATAAAATAAAGTAGTCTGGGCCTCAAGCCTAGCCAGCCAGACTATGCTTTGATAAAACATACTCTTATGTCTTATTCATGTTATTTATCCAAATGAGTCCCATTTAAATATTAGAAAATTCCAAAAATATTTTGGGATCTCATTGATTTATTTGTGGGCCCCTCACGCTTTTTTTATATTTTTTCTTTGTGTTTTTTTTTTTTGCTATATGTTTTGTGGACCAATACTATTAAATGCAAATTTGCTGTGTAATTTTTCTTTTTTAGGCTTGTCTAAAAAGAGTAAATAATTAAAAGGGAAAAAAAAAGGAAAAGCCATAGAAAATTTATTTCTCCTTCTTAAACATTTCAAAAATTTGTGAACTTATTTACTAGTGTCAAAGTCAGGAATATCATATTCTTTTGGGTTTGTGCAATATTTACCAATGCCAGAGTTGAAAATATTCATGGGTATTGTTCATTGATGCTAGAGTCAGGAATATGATAAGAAATAAAAAAAAAAAAGGAAAGTACAACTCTTTGCAATTTTAGAGAAAACCAGCAATGTAGTTTGTGTCAGGTAGGACGTTTAAGGGGTGATAGTATCTTCCCTTTCGCGTAACCAGTCTTATGCCAAATAATCTTTATTGACCAGTTAGGGTTTCTAGTAACCATAATATTAGGTGGCGACTCCTTGAACTAAACTTTTCCTCAAAGAACAAGATGTCAGATATTCGTTCTTTGCCCGATAAATAAACAAGAGATGTTTTTTAATCGGTCACCACGATGTTCGGGTGTGACATAGGTCACTCGTGATAACAAGACCATTTTTTCATAACAAAAAGTGAAGTCTTTGGATGGGTGCATCACATAAAAAATATAGAAAAATAAGCATTGTAAAAAGGGGGTATGTGTTGCTACCCATTTTTTACCATATAAAAAATAAAAGAAAAATATATATAAAAAATAAATCTAAAATACAAGAGGATACATATGAAGAAATCCTAAAAGACTATCCAAATTGGTGGTGAAGGACCAAAATGACAAATGGAAAAGTTAGAGGACCAAAATGTACAAGATTGGCAAAATTAACAACCCAATTTTGATTGACAAAAGGCCCCATTTGTGAAAATATTTTTATTTGGGGTAAAGAAATGAAAATTTTGATGTTTAAGGACCCAATCAGGATTTTGAAAGACTTAATTAATTTTATTAAGGACTTAATTGCAAGGGAAATCAGTTTTTGAAGTTAATTTGGATGTTAATTGAAAACAATTGAAGTTTAGGGACTTAAATTGGATTTTGGGAATCTTAATTGGTTTAATCAAGGGCTTGATTGTATAAAATTCAAAGTTTGATGGACAATTAAGGACTTAATTGAACAAATTAGAAACTAATGACTAACTTGCAAAAGGCATATGATTTCGAGGACTAAAATTAGTGAAAATCAAGGACTAAATCAAAGAAACTTAAAAGTTTGATGGTTGTCTAGAGGTCTAATTAAACAAATAAAAAATCAATGACCAAATTAAAAAAGACGTTCAAATTTAGAGCTGGCAATAACTTGACATGGGTGAAAATGCATGAAATTAAGAGTTCAGGAAGAAATTAAGGGCCAAATGAAAAGAAATTGGAAGAAT
This sequence comes from Populus deltoides, assembly GCA_015852605.2. Taxonomy (NCBI): domain Eukaryota; kingdom Viridiplantae; phylum Streptophyta; class Magnoliopsida; order Malpighiales; family Salicaceae; genus Populus; species Populus deltoides. The sequence goes on along the minus strand of CM027588.2, from coordinate 12,060,571 downwards.
AAGGATTAAATTAAAGTTTCCTAAATCCCAAATTAAAAACCCTAATATGTAATAAATTAAAAACCCTAATATGTAATTTTTAGCCAAAACAACATTGTTCAGGGTACTATGCATCTTCTTCTTCGATAGTTTTAGCTAGTCGAGTAGGTATTTTAAGATGAATGAATGTGGCATTTCCGACCACCTCTGAGGCTAAAACAACCACCATTCAACTGAGAAACACCCCCTTGATAACCCCATTTCCATGAAATCAAACATATACATTCAATTTTCTCCAATGATCTCAACAACATCTTATCTTTATTCAGCCATTACTGCACATTCAAATTCCATACTAATTGATCTGACACTTTCAAGTGGTCTCCTGCAATGTTAACATTGGAGTTGCTCCAGCAATGCCATGAAAGTGACCAACTCAGTCAGCCTAGACTGAGACACTCATTCGCACAAAATCATCTAACTTTTTGTGTGTTTATACTTAAAAAAAATCCCCAAAGGGCTCTTATTATGGGGTTAAAATAAAACTCTTCTCTCAAGATCAAAAGGCCAGAAATACTTCACCTTAGCCTCTAAGTTAGTTACAAAACAATCTAAATCCAAAACCATTGTATAACAACCCCTCATTCATATGACTTAAACCAAAAGCAAGAACATAATAATATAGTTAAGATTTTTGTACTATCCTTGATAATAATAAAAGTCAATATAATGAAAAATTGGGGAAAATGATAAATTAAATTATAACATAATGATAGATTTGATAATTTGAAATAAAATGTTTTTGTACGAGTGTTAAAATAAAAATTTTAAAAATATAGAAATGTGAATAAAATTTTAATGAAACTGAAAGTACTAACGTGTAACTTAGTGAAATTTGAAATATCTTGAGTAAGATTTGGTATAAACAGGCGTCAAGATTTAGAAAATTTTACCTGAAAAATCATAAAAGTTACTATTGAGGGACATGGAAAGAATTTGTAAAAAAGTTATGTTTATATATATGTGCGCGCGCATGCATAAGCGTATGTGTGTGGAAAGGAAGAAAAAAAACTAAAAAAAACTTGATTGTTTCAAAAGAGAAGGGAAGCATTAATATGTTAAGATTACATTTGAGTTTGATTTGAAATTTGCCAAATATGGCAGCATGGTTTTGGTGTTCTTTTGTTTTAGTTAATGCATGTTTCTGAGTTTTTTTTTTTTTGTCCTAGTTAAAGGTTTAGAAAGATTTTTTTTAATCCAAATTGCGTGAATATATAGGCTGTTTTAAGTTGGTAATTTTAAAGATTGGAATTTGATGCATATTTATGATGATTTGTTGTTTTGTGAGTTTTTTTTTTTATTTAAGTAAGTTTGGTTTTGATAATGTGTCTTGTTGGAACCAAGAAATCATGTTTCAGAAGTAAAAAAATAATCATTCTAGGTTTGGACAGTGGCTAGGTTTTCTGGGTTTTATTTTTTAGGTTTAAGGCAATGTTTTTCTTGTTCAAGGGAAGAACATTACGTTAAACCTTTATTTGGACTATTTTTGTCCATTTATTTGAACATAAACCTTCATTATGCATGATTAACCAATAATGTGGTGTTTTTTTGTCATTAACAACACGTTATGGTTTATGATTCTAGGGTTTCGGTTTCAAGTCAAAATTCATTTTGACAAAATCAAGATTTTTAAGTGAAAATCAATGTGATTTGATTGTATTTTTACCATAATATACGAGTTGTAGAAAACTCTTCCGCCTACCTCGTGTAGGGTATGTAGGTGTGATAATATCTTTCCTAGCTATAACCAATCCCTTACCCTTAAAAATTCTGATAAAACCAGTACACCCAGGTCTCCAAATGACTCTGAATCAAACAACTAGGTGGCAACTTCCTGACCCCCAGACGTCAAGCTTCCACATGCAACAACTATTTTTTTTTAAGTGATTTAATTACTATCCATTATCAGCACTATTATTATTATTATTATTATTATTATTATTATTATTATTATTATCAATAATACTAGTAGTAATACTACTGTTAATACTAATGATAATAGTAGTACAATTATTATAACAATGTATCCATGCATATCTTTCATAGACATAATATCTTACTTTCAAACTAAATCTCTTTGATTCATATTTTAAACAAGTCATTTAAATCTAAATCCAGCATTTATAAAAATTTATTTTCTGCAATCATTCATCAAAAAAAATTATAAAATGAAAAAAAAAAGAGTAATCATTCATCAAATTCCAGTAACCCCTCTGTCATGTGAGCGTGTTTGTTTGTTTTTTCTTGGGATGCAGACGATATCTTCCCCTACTAACTTTTCTAGCATGTCCTAAAAACTATGAAGTTTTCCATCCTCTCTGACATGTCATCGACAGCAATGTGGTTTCATGATTATCTTTTTAGTGCACATGTCAATCAAGGTCAATAACAATCAAGATTAATAATGAAACCAAAGGTCATTATTAGTAATACTGTTAATAATAATGATAATAGTAGTACAATTATTATTAACAATGTATCCTTACATATCTTTCATGGACATTATATATTATTATCAAACTAAATCTCTTTGATTCATATTTCAAACAAGCCATTTAAATCTAATTCGTGCATTTATAAAAATTTATTTTCTGCCATCATTCATCAAATTAAAATTATAAAATGAAAAAAAAAGTAACCATTCATCAAGTTCCAGTAACCCCTCTGTCATGTCAGCGTATTTGTTTGTTTTTTCTTGGGATGCAGATGATATCTCTCCCCAATAACTTTTCTGGCATGTCCTGAAAAACTGTAAAGTTTTCCATCCTCTTTGACATGTCATCAAGAGCTGTGCGGTTTAATGATTATCTTTTTGGTGCACATGCCAATCAAGGTCAATAACAATCAAGGTTAATAAAGAAACCAAAGGGCATTAGTAATATTATTGTTAATAATAATCATAATAGTAGTACAATTATTATTCAATGTATACAATTATTATTCAATGTATTCTTGCAAATCTTTCATGGACATTTTATCTTATTTTCAAACTAAATCTTTATGGTTCATATTTTAAACATGCCATTTATATTGAAATTGAGCATTTATAAAAATTTATTTCCTGCAAAAATTCATCAAATTAAAATTATAAAATAAGAAAATGACCAATCATTCATCAAGTTCTAGTAACCTCTCTATCATGTGAGCGCTTTTATTTTTTTTTGGGATGCAGACAACATCTCCCCTACTAAATTTTCTAGCATGTCCTAAAAAACTATGTAGTTTGCCATCCTCTCTGACATGTCATCAAAAGCTGTGGCGTTTCATGATTATCTTTTTGGTGCCATTGTCAAACAAGGTCAATAACAATCAAGGTTAATAAAGAAACCAAAGGTCATTAGTAATATTACAGTTAATAATAATGATAATAGCAGTACTATTATTATTAACAATGTTTCCTTGCATATGTTTCATGGACTATATATATTATGTTCAATCTATATCTCTTTAATTCATAGTTTAAACAAGTCATTTATCTCTAAATCGTGCATTTATATAAATTTATTTCCTACAATCATTCATCAAATTAAAATTATAAAATAAGAAAAGGAGCAATCATTTATCAAGTTCTAGTAACCTCTCTGTCATGTAAGCGCGTTTGTTTTTTTTCCTGGGATGCAGACAACATCTCCCCCACTAACTTTTCTAGCATGTCCAATAAAACTGTGCAGTTTGCTAGCCTCTCTAACATGTCATCAAAAGCTATATGGTTTCATGATTATCTTTTTCGTGCACATACCAATTGTCGCGCGTGAGCGACGTCGCGGCGATCGTCCACCCACAAAATATAAAATGTAAGGGATGGGGGATATATATCTGGTAAATATGGGGAGACAAGGAATTCGTTGTCTCTTAGCAGTAAAAAAAGGAATGGGAGTCGCCACCTAGTATTTTGGTCACTAGGAATCCTAACTGGTCTTAGAGATCGGGTACGGGGACTGGTTGCGTAAAGGGAAGGTATTAGCACCCCAAACACGCCCTACCTAAGGTAAGCTGCATCGTTTTATTGTCTGATAAAATTTAAGGTGTTTTCGTCGTGTTTCCTAGTTGTTGGTCCATCTACGGTTCAAGAAAAGTCCTCCTCAATAAGGAGGTCCTTATCTTATCGGGTAAAACCTAACTGTTCTAATATCTATGTAAAAAAACCATATTTTTAATATCAGGAATAAGTTTTATGTATAAATTAGTAATCCCAAAGACAAAAAGATTTTTTAGAATTTTTGAAATATTGGCCTAGTTCTCATGGCTTGAATAAACTGGTTATTAAAGCCAAAATGCATGCTAATACATATATTGTTTTGAAATTTTCTTTGTTATATGAAAAATATGATGTCATAATATTTATATATATATATTGGAGAGACTAGGCCGTATTTTAAAACAAAACATTTTTTAAATATGTATTTTTTGTACGTTTTGACGTAAATCGGGTATTTTAATACTGGGTTTGTATCCTTACGGTATAAAAATACAACCAAATATTAATCCACTTTGATAAAACAAATGCAGAAAAATCAACAACATTTTTAGAGAATTTTTTTGAAAGCAAAAGAAATTTTTTATTTTGAAAATCTTTGATGTTTTGATGAAAACCGGATATGCTAATACCGGATTTTGTATTTTTACAGTATAAAATACCAACCAAAATTAATCAAAATACAGTAATAAAATTACAACAAAAATCACATATATTTTTCTATAATTTTTGCATAATTTTTATAATTTTTTCATGTATATATATATATATAAATAATACAAAATATAATATATATATATATAATAAATATAATATTAAATCGGGCTGGGCCGGCCCAAACCACTGGGCCGGACTCAGCCCGAAACAATGATGGGCCGAGGTCGGCCCAAAAATGTATTGGGCCGATCTCGGTCCAAACAAATTCTTTTCTGGGCCAGACCCGGCCCAGAAGACTGGGCTGGGCCAGGACCCGCCTGGCCCAGCAACAAAACGGGCGGGGGAATTAATTTCCCCCGCCCCTGCATGCAGAACGCTATTCGTTCTGCATGCAGAGAAGGAAATAACGAAACGCCAGAATAGGGGAGGAAGAAGGGTTACCTGGCGCGGAGGAGGTGGTGGCGCTGTCGTTGCTGGCGGTGCTTTGGCGGAGGCTGGTGGCGGCGCCTGGGCTCACGGACGGCGGCTCCAAGTAGCGGCAGCGGTGCTCTGTTTTTTTCAGTGTTTTCCCGTGACACTCCCCGTTTGGTTTTCCTCCGGTTTTCAACTCTTCCTTCCTCTTCCTATGTTTTGGTCTTCTTTTTTTTCTTCCCTCGGTTTCTCTCTTCTTTCGGTTCTTCCTCTCTCTCTCCTCTGTTTTTTTTTTTTTTTTTTCTCCTTCTCCTCCGTCCCCTCTATTCTCTTCCCTCTTTTTTTTCTCTGTTTTTCCCCTCTTTTTTTTTCCTCTAACTTCAGCGTTCTTGGCCTCTATTTATAGAGGCCAAGGACGCTTTTTCGACTCTCATGGGGGCGGTCGGTTCGGTCGGCCATTGGTAGCGACTACGAGGTTCGGTGGGTGGTGCGCGGTGGGTGGTCGGCCATTGTGTCCGGTCGGTGGGCTCCAGGCGAGAGTGGCCGGCAAAAATTCAAAAAAAAGCAACCTTTTCTCCTTCTTCCCCGCTGCGTGATCGGGGGAAGAAGATGAACAGTGTCGTTTCAAAACGACACCGTTCGCTTTCTTTCTTTTTTTTGTTTTTTTTGAATGTATGAAAGCGGCGTCGTTTTGGAGAAAACGCTGCCGTTTCATTTAAATAATGGCGCCAAAACGCGCCAAATTTCAAATCATCCCTCAATCATCTTTTCTTTCTTCAATTTCATCCCTGTCAATTTCTGTCTCCTTCCCTCTTGTTGCGCGTTTTCACTTTAGTCCTTGGTCTCTGATTTATGCAATTGAGCCCTTAATTGATCAAAAAACTTCTAATTTCTTCAATTAAGCCCCTGAATCAATTAATTCCAGCCCCTATACTTGCGCGCCTTCTTCAATTTGGTCCTTGGTTTCGAATTTTCTTAATTAAGTCCCCAATTGGCCCTTAAACTTCAATATTTATGCAATTAGGCCCCTGATTTGACCTAATAAATTCCTAAAAAATATATTTTGGCCCCAGAACTTAAATTTCTTCTAATTAAAGCTCAAATTGACTTAAAAATCAATTTTTCTTGCAATCAAATCCCCTATAAATTCATTTAAAAATCAAATTAAGTCCATAAACATCCAAATTTGGGCTTTTCTCCTCAAATTTCAAATTTTCCTTCTCAAGGGGCTCTCCTCCTTCAAGAATATCTTGTCAAAAATCCAATCTTTGTATTTTTAACCTCATTGACCGACTTTCCAACCATTTTCTGAGCGCTTCTGCCTCCTGTTATTTTTCTAACCTCCTTTGGCTATATATTTATATATATATTTTGTGGGGACCCAAAAATGGGTTACAACAGATGCCCCCTCTTTATAATGCTTACGGAGCGAGAGGTTTTCTTGTGAGAAGTTTTATAAAGATAACCCAAAATGGAACTCCCGAAACTGATCTGGTTGAAGCTTGATTGACCTGAAACTTGTCTTTTACAGCAATCCTCCTTAACTTCAAAAACTATGATCAAAATTTATCATCCTAAGATCCCTTCTGGCGATCTCTCTAAACCAAAATCTACAATTATTGCTTACTCAACTTGGAATCCCGTCTGGCAATTCCCTTTTAACCAATATTGAAATACGAGATCCCTTCTAACGATCTCCTTTAACAAAAAATCTTAGAATCCCATCTGGCGATTCCTTGTAACCAATGTTGAAATATGAGGTCCCATCTGGCGACCTCCCAATAATGAAACACGAGATCCCTTCTGGCGATCTCCTTAAATCAACTTGGAATCCCATCTGGCGATTCCTTTTATTCATGAAAACCGAGGTCCCATCTGGCGACCTCCAAATAGTGAAACACGAGATCCCTTCTAGCGATCTCCTTTAATCAACTTGGAATCCCATCTGGCGATTCCTTTTATTCAATGAAAAACAAGGTCCCATCTGGCGACCTCCCAATAATGAAACACGAGATCCCTTCTGGCGATCTCCTTAAATCAACTTGGAATCCCATCTGGCGATTCCTTTTATTCAATGAAAAACGAGGTCCCATCTGGCGACCTCCCAATAGTGAAACACGAGATCCCTTCTGGCGATCTCCTTTAATCAACTTGGAATCCCATCTGGCGATTCCTTTTATTCATGAAAAACGAGGTCCCAGCTGGCGACCTCCAAATAATGAAACACGAGATCCCTTCTGGCGATCTCCTTTAATCAACTTGGAATCCCATCTGGCGATTCCTTTTATTCATGAAAAACGAGGTCCCATCTGGCGACCTCCAAATAATGAAATGCGAGATCCCTTCTGGCGATCTCCTTTAATTAACTTGGAATCCCATCTGGCGATTCCTTTTTTCAACAGGTGATACGAGGTCCCATCTGGCGACCTCCAAATAGCGAAGTATGAGATCCCTTATGGCGATCTCCATCAACTTGGAATCCCATCTGGCGATTCCTTTTATTCGAAGCTGAAATAGTGAGATCCCTTCTGGCGATCTCCTTTAATCAAAAACCAAACAATCTATCTTGTAAATCGGTTAACCTGGAGTCCCCTTTTAGCGATTCCCTTTTACCGATTGCTCGATGTCGCTCTTCCTGATGGCAGGGTTTGAACATTATTATCTTCTCTTCTTGTTGTTCTAGAATCAACTCAATGATTCTTTCTTCGTCTCCAATTTTGTTGGAATGTATTAAGAACTCCTCCTGTAATGATCGGGAAAGCATATATGCAATGATTTATGATTAGATGCCATGCATGCATTCGTACCTGGTTTTGAAACATAGGCCCCCATCCTCTTCTTCTAGTTCGTGGGACTCCCTCTTGCTTGAGCTTGCTTTTGAAGCCGTATGTTGGATTCATCTCTTGTGTTGTCTCTGACTTTCTTCGAGTAGTCCTTTTCCCAAAATGTATGACTTGTCATTGCCTCTTTGTCATGCTTTTGTCAAATGCTTTAGCTTGGTTTTGAAATCTATAGGCTTCCGTACATTTTGAACAAGTAAAACTTTTCATGGAAACCTCTCTTATTGCCCCCAGTGTAGGGGTGTGATTCTAGTCTGGGCTTTTATAGAGAGAAGAAATTCGTTCAGCCGATGCTAAACTTTTTAAATGAGATAACACAAGACATGCACTGTTGGGATTCATGCAAAAATGACTGTTGTGAGATCAATGCAAAAGAGAAAGAAGTCAATGGCCAAACTTTGCTTTATTGATTTAGGAGCCTACATCAAGCATAATATCTTTTTACAGAGTCAAAATTCACAGGTCGAGCTAGGTCTTCTCCATCCATTCTAGCCAACTTCAGTGCTCCTCCTGAGAATGCCTTCTTTACTATGTAAGGACCTTCGTAATTCGGTGCCCATTTGCTTTGATCGTCTCCAGGTAGTGACAATATTTTCTTCAATACTAGATCCCCTTCTTGAAACAACCGCGGTCTAACCTTCTTATCATATGCCTTGGCCATTCGTTTCTGGTACAGTTGGTGATGACATATTGCAGCCATCCTCTTTTTCGATCGGTTCCGGTTGCTCATATCTCACTTTGGCCCATTCGGCCTCTTCTAATTCGGAGTCCATCAATACTCTTAACGACGGGATTTCTACTTCCAAAGGCATCACTGCTTCCATACCGTACACCAAAGAATATGGAGTGGTTCCCGTCGAGGTCCTAACTGTAGTGCGGTATGCGTGAAGAGCGAATGACAGCATCTCATGCCAATCTCTGTATGTGACTACCATTTTCTGAATAATCTTCTTGATGTTTTTGTTGGCGGCTTCTACTGCGCCATTCATTTTTGGTCGGTATGGCGAGGAATTCGAATGCTTGATTTTCCATTTAGTACCACGACTCCACTATCATTTTGCAATTGAAATTGCGTGCATTATCTGTCACTATCTTTTCCGGAGGACCATATCGACAAATCAAATCCTTTTCTATGAACCTCTTCACTACCTTCTGTGTTACATGGGCATACGAATTAGCTTCCACCCATTTGGTGAAGTAGTCAATAGCCACGAGGATGAATCTATGCCCATTGCTAGCTTTTGGGTTAACCGGACCGATTACATCAATTCCCCACATTGCAAATGGCCAAGGAGATATCAGATTAAATAGAGGAGCTGGGGGCATATTGACCTTGTCACTGTAAACTTGACATTTATGACATTTCCTGACATAGTCGATGCAGTCTTTCTCTAAAGTCATCCAAAAATAACCAGCCCTTTGTATTTTCCTTGCTATCATATGCCCGCTAGCATGTGTTGAGCAAATCCCCTCATGGACCTCCCGTAATGCCTTTCTAGCATCCGCCTCATTCAAACACCTTAGCAAGGTTCCATCAAATGATCTTTTATACAAAATCTCTCCATCTAAATAGAAGTCTATAGCCAACCTTCTCAAGGTTTTCTTATCCGTTTTGGAAGCTCCCACCGGATATTCGTGATTTTGCACAAGGTTCTTGATATCGTAATACCAAGGATGTCCGTCTATCTCTCCTTCAACTAAGCAACAGTGAGCTGGGTCATTTCTAATGTCAATGTGTACCGGTTGTACTTTGCATTTGAGATCAATGGTAGTCATAGCAGCTAGTGTGGCCAAAGCATCTGCAAAATGGTTCCCCTCTCTTCCCCGATGGGTGAATCTAATTTCTTTAAATTCCTTTGCTAGCGTGGACAGATATTCCTAGTACGGCCTCAACTTTTCCTCTTTGGTCTGCCATTCCCCCTTAACCTGACAGATAATCAACATTGAATCTCCATATACGTCTAACTTCTTTATCTTCAACTCTAATGCCGCTTCTAAACCGAGGATACAAGCTTCATACTCAGCTGTGTTGTTGGTGCACTCGAAATGTAGTTTAACCGAAACTGGATACTGTTTCTTATCAGGAGAGATTATTACCGCACCAGCCCCGTTACCATATACATTCACTGCACCATCAAAAAACATTGTCCACCAATCTGTCTTCTCTTCTTCTTTCTCTATTAACAATATATCTTCATCAGGGAAGTCAAAATCCAAAGGTTCGTAATCTTCAACAGCATTATCGGCCAGATGGTCCGCGATTGCACTTCCTTTTACAGCTTTCCTTGTCATGTATACTATGTCATATTCTGCCAATAGAACTTGCCACCTTGCAATTCGACTTGAGAGAAATGGCTTGTTACAAATATACCTCAGAGGATCCACTTTTGAAATCAACCAAGTGGTATAGTATAACATATAATGCCGCAACCTCTTTCTTTGCCCACACTAACGCACAACAAAGCCTTTCTATCTCAGTGTATCTAGACTCACATTCGAGTGAATTTCTTACTTAAGTAATAAATAACTTTTTCCTTCCTTCCGGTTTCATCATGCTGACCCAATACACATCCCATGGCTGCTTCAGTTACTGTTAGATATAGTACTAGAGGTTTTCCGATCTGGAGGAACTAGTAAAGGTGGATTTTGTAAATAATGCTTGATTTTATTGAATGCCTCCTCACACTCCTCATTCCGGGTTCCCAGATTCTTTTTCCTTAGTAGTCGGAATATTGGTTCACATGTCGTTGTTAACTGAGCTATGAACCGAGCAATGTAGTTTATCCTTCCCAAGAATCCTCTTACTTCCTTCTCCGTCTTAGGGGATGACATAGCTTGGATGGCCCTTACTTTATCTGGATCCACATCTATACCTCTATCACTTACCACAAATCCTAACAGCTTACCCGATTTAACTCCAAATGAACATTTTGCTGGATTGAGCCTTAATTCATACTTTCTCAATCTCTCAAACAACTTCCTCAAAACTTCAACATGATCCTCTCCCTTTTTAGACTTGGCAATCATGTCGTCTACATACACCTCAATTTCCTTGTGCATCATGTCGTGGAACAAAGCCACCATTGCTCTTTGATAAGTTGCTCCTGCATTCTTCAATCCAAATGGCATGACCTTATAGCAGAATGTCCCCCAAGGTGTGACAAAAGTTGTTTTCGTCTTATCCTCCGTGGCCATTTTTATCTGGTTGTATCCTGAAAAACCATCCATAAAGGAATATGTGGAACTCCGGGCCGCGTTGTCCACCAAAACATCTATGTGTGGTAGCGGAAAATCATCCTTGGGACTAGCCTTATTCAAATTCCGAAAATCCACGCATACTCTAATCTTCCCCTCCTTCTTAGGCACCACAACAATGTTAGATACCCATTGTGGATATCTAACTACTTCTAGAAAACCAGCATCCCATTGCTTCTCGAGTTCTGCCTTGACCTTGATCCAGACATCCGGGTGGGCCCTCCTCGCCCTCGCTTGGCGGCTTCGACCTTCTTCCAACGGTATCTTGTGTACTACGATATTTGTGTCCAAACCGGGCATATCTTCATAAGACCAAGCAAAGACATCCGCATATTCTTGTCAGTATGATCATTTTTGTTCTTTGTTCAGAAGTAACTAAGGTACCTATTTTCAACTCTTTCTTGAGCTGATCATTACCCACATTGATGGTTTCGAGTTCCTCTGCAGCAGGTTTCCAAGTTTGTTCCTGTTGTTCTACTAGCCTGGTGAATTCACTAATATTGCTTTCATCCCATTCTTCTTCTTCCATAGCTACCACATGCTCGTTCAAGTTTGGCCATTTATTCTTGATGCTAAATATATGTGATGTTGTAGGAGATCCGCTTTCAGGATTCCTGAAAGCGGGAAGTGTTTGGTGTAAATGCATAAAAAAAAGAAGGCAATTTGTGAAAAGTGCATGATCTCACAATTTATTTAAAGAAAAAGTGGGCTCCATGACAAACATAAAATCTAACCGACAATTGAGCCTTGATTGTCGACTAGCGAAAATAAATGAAAACCAAACAAAGCAATGACAAAAGCATGTTAAGACAAACAAAATTGGTTTACATTTTGAAAACCACTGGAGCTTCTTGGGTCACCCAATTCTGAAACTTCTCGTCTTGAGCCAACTTGCGCACAAAGGTCTTGGCGGAGACTTCTTCTATGGTGTAGACCGTCAGTTGTGGGAGTGATTCGTCTCCCTTTCTTGCTACTGTCTTCATGTCATCTCCTTCCACCTTGTTTTCCCCCAAGGTATTTATGCTCATGTTTGACAGCTCTTGATCAAGGCTTTCGGCTTCTTTATCATGTTGCATTATGTATGCAGCTTTTGGGAATGACACGCTAAGGGGAGGGATTTCTAGCTTTTCTTCCTCTAGCTCTCTTCCTTTAATTCTAGCCATCCTTCTTGCCCTTCTCCGACCAGCAGCCCACCGATAATCCCTCTTGGTTAGGTTGGTATCCTAACCCAAATCTTTGAGCAGCACTTTTCATCCTTGCTAGATTAACCCCTTCTAGTATCCTGATAATAAGGTTATATTGAAATGGGATCCCGCGGTTCAAGAAGCATAGACTTGCCATCCTTGCTGCTTCCGAGATCCTTGGCCTTCTTAGCACTGTGTTCTCCGGCACCCAGTCGGTGTTCACAATCTCAAAGGCATGGATATTGTTACCCTTGCAATCACCCGCTTCGATAAAAGGCACGGCTACATTCTTTGTCATGGATACTGTCTCCTCGGCCTTGACAGTTACCAACATCCCATTCATGATATACTTCAGGCATTGGTGCAATGATGAAGCTACTGCCCCCGCTGCATGAATCCAAGGTCTTCCTAACAACATACTATAGGAAGGGTGGATATCCATAATCTGAAGTGTTACTAGGAACATTTATGGTCCCACGTGTAGCTCCACTTCTAAAGTCCCAATTATTGGCCTAGGCGATCCATCATACGCTCTGGCCATCATAGTACTTGGCTTAATATGGGATTCATCGATCGGCATTTCTTCCAGCATGTGCTTTGGCAACACGTTAAGGGCTGAGCCATTATCAATGAGTACTTTTCCTATGAGGCAATCCTTGCACCTAACCGTAATGTATAAAGGCGTATTATGTCCGGTACCTTCAGCATCCAGCTCATCAGCCGTGAAGTACAGGTAATTAGTCGCATGGATCCTTCCCACTAAATGCTCCATGGTTTTATGTTCAATGTCTTGGGGTACATATGCCTCATTCAATACCTTTTGCAAGGCGTTTCGATGCGGCTCGAGTGAGTATCAAAGACATAAGGGAGATCCTAGCTGGAGTCTTCTTTAGTTGATCTACTATGCAATATTCACTATGCTTGATCAACTTCAGGAATTCATTCGACTCCTCTTCCGTTACGGGCTTATTAACTTCTAGTGCTTGGTCCAGATCTACCACTTCTTTGCCCTTTGCCTTCCTCACCTCCTCGGAGTAAAGCAACGACCACTCCCGGTCAACCCACTTATCTCGCTCGGAACAAAGGAAGAGGAGCTTGAACGTTGGAGGCATAACCATAATTATAAGGCATGGCATTGTGATTCCCTTTTGTGTAGGACGGTTTAACCAAGATTAGCCTTGGGGGACCATTAGCTGTTTGTTGGACCCTGCATACTCCTGTCATCTCCATCTGATCTTCCATCATACTCACCTCACCTCTGTTCTCCATGGGTTCAATTCTCAATTGCCCCATTTTTAACATTTTTGCAATCTTTTCGCAAAACTCGATGCAATCCCTCAATATAATGTCCATCTCTTCCATGGAACTCACAATAACTACCTCCCTCCGAATGGCCTTCCATATTTGCCTCTAGAAATCCTGATCGTACTAACATGTAGTACATCTTTTCCATAGACACCTTCAGCACCTTGCATTGATTTCCAACTTCTATCATGCCTATTCCACTACTACTTGAGGCATGTTTAGGCAACGGGTTTGAATTAATATTGGGCTTGTCCTCAAAGGATACCCATCCTATCTTAATAAGCTCCAGCAATCTTTTCTTGAAAGCGTAACAGGTTTCAATCCCATGCCCGGGATTACCCGCATGGTACTCACAAGTTAACTCGGGCTTGTACCAAATTGGGAATGGTGGTTGTAATGGTAGTGTAGGGATAGGAGCTATGTGCCCAATGCTCAATAGTTTGGCGTACATGTCCTTCAAAGGCATGGGTAGCGGTGGCAGTTGTTCTGAAGGGTATCTCGTATGGGGTCTTTGGTAGTGATTTTGGTAGTTTGATTGGTTATTTGTTCGATTAGGGGAAAAAGATTGGTTAAAGTTTATGCGTGAGAATTGAGAGGTAGGTACTTGTGGATTGTGGGAATCTACTTTCTTGCCCTTATACCCGTCTTCCAAGTTGTTAACATCGCCTTCTCTCTTCCTTCCGATAAAACCCTTCTTTTCCACTGGCATCGCTATTCGCCCAGCTTTAATCCCTTGTTCTATTCTCTCAGCTATGCGTACCGCATCATAGAAATGTTGAGAGGAGCTACCCATTAGGTGCTCATAATAAGGTGCTTTGAAGGTATTGGCAAACAAGCTCACCATTTCCGTTTCTATCAAAGGGGGTTGGACATGCATTGCCTCATCCCTCCATCTTTGCGCATAAGCCCTCATCGACTCGGCTCCTTTTCTCCATTGCCATTAGACTTGTTCGATCAGGAGCGATTTCCATGTTAAACTTGTACTGTTTGAGGAAAGCCTCCACCAAGTCTCTCCAGCTCTTGATCCTGATGCTGTCTAACCTCATGTACCAGCTTAAAGCGGATCCTGCTAGGCTATCTTGAAAGAAATAGATTAGCATTTTATCATCACGGATTACTTCCGCCATTTTGTTCGCGGTAGGATCGAAGGTGAGTGTTTGGGCATTCCAAACCAAGTATACTTAATGAACTCTGGTATGCGAAAATCTTTTGGTACCACGATGTTTGGTACCAAACATACTTCGGCTGCTCGCATAGGGTCAAACCAGTCATTACCCTCAACTGCCCTTAATCTTTCTTCCAAAGCAAATAGCTTGTCTTGGTTTATCAAACTGGGAGACCTATTATCCGGGACTCCCTCCGTTGTTAGGTCAAATGGATCGGAGTATGAGGTGGTAGGATAGGAGTAATAGGCACAAACTGTTGTTCATTGGCCGAGTTTGCCCCCTGGTTTTGAGATGCTTGAGGAATATGAACTGCTGGCGCTCCTTCAAGCTGTCGTGCTGATGTTCCCTCCCCATTCTTAGCCCTTAGAAGCTGCTCAAGTAAGTCGGTTAGCCGAGAAACTTCATTCTTTACAGACTCCAACTTCGGTCCGATAATGTGACTCTAAGTGAGCTCTTTCTTCGTTCTCCATTCTCGCTCGAGACCGGGTGTTGTGGATTTTGGATGTGGGACCTATGTTTCCGCGGTGCGGGATGCATGAAAAAATGTAAATGAATGTATGATAAAGAAACAATGCATGAATATTCTTAGAAACTTGTTTTTAAAAAAAACGATCGAGGGCCAACATTCCTCTTGTGTAATGGGCATGGACTCTTTTTGTCACGTTCCTTATCGGGAGTAGTTGTGCTCAATTCTGCCGCTTTGGTAGGCTTATATTTATAAAAGATGGGTCAAAGCCCTTTTTCATTAATATTGGCTAGGCTAATACATCTCTTGAAGAGAGGGTACAAAATAAAAAAAGATAAATACATCAATCTTCCTCTTCATCCATATCTCTAGCCACTGGTAGGAAAGCGAGGCCTCGATTCTCAATTTTCTCTAAAAAGGCATCTGTCTCAGCCAAGCTTTGTCGATAACGAAAGATGTCCCTTCCCACCCTTTGAGCATTGGCTCTAATAATTCGGTGCGTTAATGGCGGCTTTATCCATTTGCTCATCTACCTTGGCCATCTTCTCTATAAGCAACATGTTATTCCGATTCAAGGTATTGTTGTTGGTGTCGATCTGTTCTTTATGTTTTTCTGAAACTTCCAACCTGTTGGTCAACTGTTTCACCTTTTCTCGTTCTTTGTCAAACTTCACCTTCAACATTCTAATTTCAATTTTCTTAGTCGCCAAATCTGCCTTCAAAACCTCTTCTTCATTCCCCTTTCTTTCGAACTCTTGTAATTCAGCTAGCCGACTTTCTATCATCATATATTTCTTGTTTAACTCATCATACTTCTCAATTTGGTCTAACAACTCTGCTTTAACATGCAAGAATTTGTCCTGATTGTACTCAACATTCTCTTGATAGCCATCGAAGTCGGCTTTCAATGCTTCCAACTTCAGTCGCTTTGCATCAAATCCAAAATCAGTCTTCCCCTTTCTTTCTCAGACTCTTCTATTACGGCCTTTCCTTTGCTCAATTGCAGCTCCAACATCCCTATTTTCGCATCTTTGGATTCGATTGCTCGTTTAGAAACACTCTGCTTTTATCTCCTTCCATCATCATCTTTTCTAATGCTGCTTTATCTCCCTTACTCTTTCCCAATTCTTTTTGTAGCCTTTCTATTTGCTCTATAAGGTCTTCCTCATTACTGCCCTTTTTTCTTTTTAATGACCCTTCTTCAATTCGTGAAGGCCCATCTTCAGAGCAAGGCTTTTTGAGCGGCAATCGGGGTCAAATTTCTCCACTTTTCATATCCTTCACTTGAGCTAGGGTCTCTCAAACTTTCTGACTCCTTCTGAATTAGAGTTAAATGGCTCCAATCTTGTTTGATGGTTTCAAGAACTTCTCGCGCAGATTGATCCTTGAAAAATCCGGAAAATTCAGCAAGTCCCACAGTTCTTGGGATGTGTTGTATGCCACCTAATTGTCTTATCACCAGAGCCGGAGCGTAGCTGACATAACCTGTGATCCCAATTAAAGGTACCCAGCATTTTTGTCCACAACTTACTATGACATCAACTGATTTAACCCAAGGGGCCTTCCAACTAAAGTTGCTACTAGGTAACTCTTGGAGTTTTTTCATCCAACCCTGATCACCTAGGATTCCCCATTCTTCTTCCTCTACTATCTTCAAAGGTTTTTGGTTAAACCACCAAAAATTATTAAAGATCGGCTTCTTGGTTTCAACATGGCTTACCATCCAGATGTATAATAACTGAGTACAACATCTTACTGCGCCTTTCCCTGTTTTTCTAAAATGGTTGAGGGTCAGCAAGGTCTCAGCTAATATGGCAGTTGTAGGGTTGACATGAGTATTTTCATATTCCACGAATGCAGCAGCAGCTTCTAGACTTATAACCCCTTTTAAGCTTGGAAATAACACGAGACCATAGATCCCCAGAGCGATTAACCTGTCTCTTTCTAGCACTGAGACGCACTGCTCCTTTTTCTTTTCTAGTTCAACCTCCAAAAATTTCCACTTTAAACCGCTGCCATTCTTCTCTAAAAATCTGCTCAGATGTGGAATCTTCAATAATTTCGACAACTCAGGAATCACCTTGCCATTTCTCAAAGGAAAATAAACTTGGTGCAGGTGTTTGGGAAACTCCATCAACATTCCATATTCCTCTATAGTGGGACACAAATCCACATTTCCAAAGGAAAAGCATCTGTAATCGGGATCCCAAAAGTTAATCAAGGCTTTAATTGTTGGGTTCAATACTCCTATCTTTGCGATTTCCAATAACCACCCATACTTCCCGAAAAATGCCGCCTCATCAATATTCTGACTATGGCCCAATATTCTCTTCATCTCATATCCTACGCAATTCAGGTCTTTGACTACTGAAAGCTTCCTTGCATCATATCTAGAGCAATCTCCCTCTGATAGTTGTGACAATTCAGAATTCTGCCCATATTCCACAGTAGTAAATTTGGTAATGATGGCCATCTTATCGTTTCAAAAGACCTGAAAACCAAATGTTTTATGGTTTAGGTTGTGTTATGCAAAAATGTATTTTATACACCCTATAGCCGGTTCTAAATCTTTTGTGTTTGACGATGGTAGGTTGGCTATTCAGTCTCTAAAAAGGGTCTCTTGCTGTCCCAGTGATTGCCCTCATGGAGGCAATATGAGGGCTTGTAGGCAATGAGATGGTCACATGTACCAACTATTACCAGTCTAAGCACTCAGCGAAGAGTTGGGGTTTACACAAACTTAAACCTTGACTAACAGTCGTAAGGTAAGCTGCTAGTCCCCCACTTAACTTAAAGTTTGTGTGTGCTCTCAAAAATCAAAGTATGTGATGTATGTGACAGTTCTATAAGATGTATGAGACAGTTCTATACAAATGCATGAACAATATGTGTAAAAATATTTAAAGCGTATAAGCAGATAACAAAAGGAAAGGCATATTAACAATAAACACACGAAAACAAAAACAAATCAGACAAAAACAAAGCTTAGTCCACAAGGTCCCCAGTGGAGTCGCCATTCTGTCGCGCGTGAGCGACGTCGCGGCGATCGTCCACCCACAAAATATAAAATGTAAGGGATGGGGGATATATATCTGGTAAATATGGGGAGACAAGGAATTCGTTGTCTCTTAGCAGTAAAAAAAGGAATGGGAGTCGCCACCTAGTATTTTGGTCACTAGGAATCCTAACTGGTCTTAGAGATCGGGTACGGGGACTGGTTGCGTAAAGGGAAGGTATTAGCACCCCAAACACGCCCTACCTAAGGTAAGCTGCATCGTTTTATTGTCTGATAAAATTTAAGGTGTTTTCGTCGTGTTTCCTAGTTGTTGGTCCATCTACGGTTCAAGAAAAGTCCTCCTCAATAAGGAGGTCCTTATCTTATCGGGTAAAACCTAACTGTTCTAATATCTATGTAAAAAAACCATATTTTTAATATCAGGAATAAGTTTTATGTATAAATTAGTAATCCCAAAGACAAAAAGATTTTTTTAGAATTTTTGAAATATTGGCCTAGTTCTCATGGCTTGAATAAACTGGTTATTAAAGCCAAAATGCATGCTAATACATATATTGTTTTGAAATTTTCTTTGTTATATGAAAAAATATGATGTCCTAATATTTATATATATATATTGGAGAGACTAGGCCGTATTTTAAAACAAAACATTTTTTAAATATGTATTTTTTGTACGTTTTGACGTAAATCGGGTATTTTAATACTGGGTTTGTATCCTTGCGGTATAAAAATACAACCAAATATTAATCCACTTTGATAAAACAAATGCAGAAAAATCAACAACATTTTTAGAGAATTTTTTTGAAAGCAAAAGAAATTTTTTATTTTGAAAATCTTTGATGTTTTGATGAAAACCGGATATGCTAATACCGGATTTTGTATTTTTACAGTATAAAATACCAACCAAAATTAATCAAAATACAGTAATAAAATTACAACAAAAATCACATATATTTTTCTATAATTTTTGCATAATTTTTATAATTTTTTCATGTATATATATATATATAAATAATACAAAATATAATAATATATATATATATATAATAAATATAATATTAAATCGGGCTGGGCCAGCCCAAACCACTGGGCCGGACTCAGCCCGAAACAATGATGGGCCGAGGTCGGCCCAAAAATGTATTGGGCCGATCTCGGCCCAAAAAATATTCTCTTCTGGGCCAGACCCGGCCCAGAAGCTGGGCGGGCGAACCCCCCCGCCCGAACAACAAAACGGGCGGGGGAAATTAATTCCCCCGCCCCTGCATGCAGAACGCTATTCGTTCTGCATGCAGAGAAGGAAATAACGAAACGCCACAATAGGGGAGGAAGAAGGGTTACCTGGCGCGGAGGAGGTGGTGGCGCTCGTTCTTTGGCGGTGCTTTGTGAGGCTGGTGGCGGCGCCTGGGCTCACGGACGGCGGCTCCAAGTAGCGGCAGCGGTGCTCTGTTTTTTTTCAGTGTTTTCCCGTGACACTCCCCGTTTGGTTTTCCTCCGGTTTTCAACTCTTCCTTCCTCTTCCTATGTTTTGGTCTTCTTTTTTTTCTTCCCTCGGTTTCTCTCTTCTTTCGGTTCTTCCTCTCTCTCTCCTCTGTTTTTTTTTTCTTTTGTTTTCTCCTTCTCCTCCGTCCCCTCTATTCTCTTCCCTCTTTTTTTCTCTGTTTTTCCCCTCTTTTCGTCCTCTAACTTCAGCGTTCTTGGCCTCTATTTATAGAGGCCAAGGACGCTGTTTTTTACAGCTCTCATGGGGCGGTCGTTTGGTCGTCGCCATGCACCGCCGAGGTTCGGTGGGTGGTGCGCGGTGGGTGGTCGGCCATTGTGTCCGGTCGGTGGGCTCCAAGGCGGAGTGGCGGCAAAAATTCAAAAAAAGCAACCTTTTCTCCTTCTTCCCATTGCGTGATCGGGAAGAAGATGAACGATGTCGTTTCAAAAGCGACACCGTTCGCTCTTTCTTTTTTTTTTTTTTTTGAATGTATGAAGCGGCGTCGTTTTGGAGAAAAGCGCCGTTTCATTTAAATATGGCGCCAAAACGCGCCAAATTTCAAATCAGCGCTCAATCATCTTTTCTTTCTTCAATTGCATCCCTGTCAATTTCGGTCTCCGTCCCTCTTGTTGGCCGCGTTTTTCACTTTAGTCCTTGGTCTCTGATTTATGCAATTGAGCCCTTAATTGATCAAAAAACTTCTAATTTCTTCAATTAAGCCCCCTGAATCAATTAATTCCAGCCCCTATACTTGCGCGCCTTCTTCAATTTGGTCCTTGGTTTCGAATTTTCTTAATTAAGTCCCCAATTGGCCCTTAAACTTCAATATTTATGCAATTAGGCCCCTGATTTGACCTAATAAATTCCTAAAAAATATATTTTGGCCCCAGAACTTAAATTTCTTCTAATTAAAGCCCAAATTGACTTAAAAATCAATTTTTCTTGCAATCAAATCCCCTATAAATTCATTTAAAAATCAAATTAAGTCCATAAACATCCAAATTTGGGCTTTTCTCCTCAAATTTCAAATTTTCCTTCTCAACAGGGCTCTCCTCCTTCAAGAATATACTGTCAAAAATCCAATCTTTGTATTTTTAACCTCATTGACCGACTTTCCAACCATTTTCTGAGCACTTCTGCCTCCTGTTATTTTTCTAACCTCCTTTGGCTATATATTTATATATATATTTTATGGGGACCCAAAAATGGGTTACAACACCAATCAAGCTCAATATAACAATCAAGGTTAATAAAGAAACCAAAGGTCATTAGTAATATTATTGTTAATAATAATGATAATAGTAGTAAAATTATTGTTAACAATGTATCCTTGCATATCTTTCATGCACATTTTATCTTATTTTCAAACTAAATCTCTTTGATTCAAATTTTAAACAAGCCATTTATATCTAAATCATGCATTTATACAAATTTATTTCCAGCAATCATTCATCAAATTAAAATTATAAAAAAAGAGTAATCATTCATCAAGTTCTAGTAACATCTCTGTCATGTGAGCGCGTTTGTTATTTTTTCATAGGATACAGACAATATCTTCCCCACTAACTTTTCTGGCAGGTCCTAAAAAACCAAGCAATTTTCCATCTTCTCTAACATGTCATCAAAAGTTATAGGGTATCATGATTATCTTTTTAATGCACATGCCAATCAAGGTCAATAACAATCAATGTTAATAAAAAAAAAAAACCAAAGGTCAGTAGTAATATGACTGTTAATAATAATGATAATATTAGTACTATTATTGTTAACAATGTCTCCTTGCATATGTTTCATGGATAATATATCTTATGTTCAATATTAATCTCTTTGATTCATATTTTAAACAAGCGATTTATATCTAAATCGTGCATTTATAAAAATTTATTTTCTGCAATCATTCATCAAATTAAAATTATAAAATAAAAAATTAAGTAATCATTCATCAAGTTCTAGTAACCTCTCTCTCAAGTGAGTATGTTTATTTTTTTTTCTTGTGATGCAGACAACATCTCCCCCATTAACATTTTTGGCATGTCCTAAAAAACTGTGTTGTTTTCCATCCATTCCGACATTACATGGAAAGTTATGCAATTTCATGATTATGTTTTTGGTGCACATATCAATCAAGGTCAATAACAATCAAGGTTAATAAAGAAACCAAAGGTCATTAGTAATATTACAGTTAATAATAATGATAATAGTAGTACTATTATTATTAACAATGTTTCCTTGCATATGTTTCATGGACAATATATCTTACATTCAATCTAAATCTCTTTGATTCATCTTTTAAACAAGTCATTTATATCTAAATCGTGCATTTATAAACATTTATTTCCTACAATCATTCATCAAATTAAAATTATAGAATAAAAAAAGGAGTAATCATTCATCAAGTTCCAGTAACTTCTCTGTCATGTGAGCGTGTTTGTTTTTTTTCGTGGGATGCAGACAACATCTCCCCCACTAACATTTCTGGCATGTCCTAAAAAAGTGTGCAGTTTTCCATCCTCTCTAACATATCATGGAAAAGCTGTGCGGTTTCATGATTGTCTTTTGGTGTATATGTCAATCATGGTAAATAACAATCAAGGTTAATAAAGAAACCAAAGGTCATTAGTAATATTTTTGTTAATAATAATGATAATAGTAGTACAATTATTATTAACAATTTATCCTTACATATCTTTCATGGATATTTTATCTTATTTCAAACTAAATCTCTTTTTATTCATATTTTAAACAAGCCATTTATATCTAAATCTTGCTTTTATTTTAATTTATATCCTCGCAATCATTCATCAAATTATATATATATATATATATATATATATATATATATATATATATATATATATATATAAAGAGTAAACATTAATCAAATTCTAGTAACCTCTCTCTAATGTGAGTGCGTTTGTTATTTTTTTCTGGGATGCAGACAACATCTCCCCCACTAACGTTTCTGACATGTCCTAAAAATCTGAGCAGTTCGCCATCCTCTCTGACATGTCATCAAAAGCTGTAGGGTATGATGATTATCTTTTTAATGCACATGCCAATCAAGGTCAACAACAATCAAGGTTAATAAAGAAACCAAAAGTCATTAGTAATATTACTGATAATAATAATGATAATAGTTGTACTATTATTATTAACAATGTTTCCTTGCATATGTTTCATGGACAATATATTTTATGTTCATTCTAAATCTCTTTGATTCATATTTTAAACAAGCGATTTTTATCTAAATCATGATTTTATAAAAACTTATTTCCTGCAATCATTCATCAAATTAAAATTATAAAATTAAAAGGAGTACTCATTCATTAAGTTCTAGTAACCTTTCTGTCATGTGAGTGTGTTAGTTTTTTTTTCATGGGATGTAGACAACATCCCCCCACTAACATTTCTAGCATGCCCTAAAAAAGTGTGCAGTTTTCCATCCTCTCTAACATGTCATCGAAAGTTGTGCGGTTTCATGAATATCTTTTTAGTGTGCATGTCAATCAAGGGAAAAAACAATCAAGGTTAATAAAGAAACCAAAGGTCATTAGTAATATTAGTGTTAATAATAATGATAATAGTAGTACAATTATTATTAACAATGTATCCTTGCATATCTTTCATGAACATTATATTTTATTTTCAAACTAAATCTTTTTTATTCATATTTTAAACAAGCTAATTATATCTAAATCGTGCGTTTATATAAATTTATTTCCTGCAATCATTCATGAAATTAAAATTACAAAATGAAAAAAAAGTAATCATTCATCAAGTTCCAGAAACCTCTCTATTATTTGAGCGCGTTTGTTTTTTTTTCTTGGGAAGCAGACAACATTTCCCCCACTAACATTTTTGGCATGTCCTAAAAAACTATGTTGTTTTCCATCCATTCTGACATGACATGAAAAGTTGTGCAGTTTCATGATTATCCTTTTGGTGCATATATCAATCAAGGTCAATAACAATCAAGGTTAATAAAGAAACCAAAAGTCATTAGTAAGATTATTGTTAATAATAATGATAATAGTAGTATAATAATTATTATTATTAACAACGTATCCTTGCATATCTTTCATGGACATTATATCTTATTTTCAAACTAAATCTTTTTTATTCATGTTTTAAACAAGCCAATTATATCTAAATCGTGCGTTTATAGAATTTTATTTCCTACAATCATTCATGAAATTAAAATTATAAAATAAAAAAGGAGTAATCATTCATCAAGTTCTAGTAACCTCTCTATCCAGTGAGCATGTTTGTTTTTTTTCTTGGGATGCAGACAACATCTCCCCTACTAACATTTCTGGCATGTCTTAAAAGACTGTGCAGTTTTCCATCCTCTCTGATATGTCATGGAAAAGCTGTGTGGTTTCATGATTAACTTTTTGGTGCACATGCCAATCAAGGTCAAACATTCATCAAATTAAAATTAAAAAAGAAGTAATCATTCATCAAGTTCAAGTAACCTCTCCATCATGTGAACCTGTTAATTTGTTTTTCTTTGGATGTAGACAACATATCCCCCACTAACATTTTTGGCATGTCCTAAAAAACTGTGAAGTTTTCCATCCGCTCTGATATGTCATGGAAAGTTGTGCGGTTTCATGATTATCTTTTTGGTGCATATGTCAATCCAGGTCAATCATTCATCAAATTATATATATATATATATATATATATATATATATATATATATATAGAGTAATCATTCATCAAGTTCTAGTAACCTCTTTGTCATGGGACCGTGTTTTGTTTTTCTTGGGATGCAGACAACATCTACCCCACTAACATTTATGACATGTCATGGAAAGTTGTTTGGTTTCATGATTATTATTTTTTTGTGCACATGCCAATCAAGGCCAATAACAATCGAGGTTAATAAAGAAACCAAAGGTCATTTGTAATATTACTATTAATAATAATGATAATAGTAGTACAATTATTATTAACAATGTATCCTTGCATATCTTTCATGGACATTATATCTTATATTAAAACTAAATCTCTTTGATTCATACTTTAAACAAGCTATTTATATCTAAATCGTGCTTTTATAAAAAAATTATTTCCTGTAATCATTCGTCAAATTTAAATTATAAAATAAAAAAAATGAGTAATCATTAATCAAGTTCTTGTAACCTCTCTATCATGTGAGGGTGTTTGTTTTTTTTCGTGAGATGCAGACAACATCTCCCCTACTAACATTTCTACCATGTCCTAAAAAATTATGCAATTTTCCATCCTCTTTGACATGTCATCGACTACTGTACGATTTCATGATTATATTTTTGGTGCACATGCCAATCAAAGTCAATAACAATCAAGGTTAATAAAGAAACCAAAGGTCATTAGTAATATTACTGATAATAATAATGATAATAGTAGTACTATTATTATTAATAATGTTTCCTTGCATATGTTTCATGGACCATATATCTTATTTTCAAACTAAATCCTGTTTATTCAGATTTTAAACAAGCCATTTATATCTAAATCGTGCATTTATAGAAATTTATTTCTTGCAATCATTTATCAAATTAGAATTATAAAACAAAAAAAGGAGTAATCATTGATCAAGTTCCAACAACCTCTATGTCATGTGAGAGTGTTTGTTTGTTTTTTCTTGGGATGCGGGCAACATCTCCCCCACGAACATTTTTGACATGTCCTAAAAACTATGTAGTTTTTCATTCTTTCTGACATATCATAGAAAGTTGTGCGGTTTTATGATTATCTTTTTGGTGCACGTGCCAATCAAGGTCAATCATTCATCAAATTAAAATTATAAAATAAAAAAGGAGTAATCATTCATTAAGTTCAAGTAACATCTCTGTCATGTGAGCATGTTTTTTTTTCTTGGGATGTAGACAACATCTCCCCAACTAACATTTCTGACATGTCCTTAAAAACTGTGATGTTTTCCATCAGCTCTAACATGTCATGGAAAGTTGTGCAGTTTCATGTTTAACTTTTTTATGCACATGTCAATCAATGTCAATACCAATCAAGGTTAATAAAGAAACCAAAGGTCATTAGTAATATTAGTGTTAATAATAATGATAATAGTAGTACTATTATTTTTAACAATGTTTCCTTGCATATGTTTCATTGACCATATATCTTATTTGCAAACTAAATCTCTTTTATTCATGTTTTAAACAAGTCATTTGAATCTAAATAGTGCATTTATAAAAATTTATTTCCTGCAATCATTCATCAAATTAAAATTATAAAATAAAAAAAAAGTATAATCATTCATTAAGTGGTATTAGAGGAGGTCAACATTCAAATCAATGGAAAATTGTGAAGAGAATCGTGGAGCATTTGGTGACAATCATCTCTGTGACAGTGATAAGGGGATGCAAGCAATTTGAGATCAGCTAAATCATCATTAGCGATAGTAGCTTTAGAGGGACAAATGCAAACTGGGTTTGGTGACATCAATACCAGAGTCAATGATCTTACAACCAGGCTTAAAGCTTTAGTGTTGCACACAAACACGAACTAGGAAATAACAGAGGCATGCGTATGGAATAACACCAGTGATAAACCTATCCCTGAACTAGTTCATGCAAATCATCATTGCTAGTATGACAATGGTATTCTTCAGATAAAGAAGATTGAGGTAAGGTTGCTAGAAATAATACGTATGATCAAGATTATCATATAAAAGTTGAGATTTCTTGTTTTGGTGGTGATTTAGGAGTAGAGGTGATTGGTTAGTTGAATGTGATTGATTTTATAAGCATACAAGAGTTTCATGCTCGAGGATGATAAAAACTACAGGGTTTAAATTGAAGCATGGGGCCTTAGTCTGATGAGATAGGCTATTGGAAACTAGAAGGCAATAATGTAGAAGACCTATTAAAACTTGGGAGCAGATAAAGCAGTTGTTGAGAGGTAGATTTTTGCCTCTTGATTTAAAAGACCTCTTCCTCAAGTATCAAAGGTGTTCCTATGATTCTCAAAAGTTGCATGAATATACAACGAAATTTTTGCTCCTAACTGAGTGAAATAATCTGCATGAAACTTGTTGCATGTCGAAGCCAAAATACACATATTATTGAAAATTAGAGTCCCCACCTAGAAATTAAAGGAAACTAAGGATCCTAAAAAAAATAAGCACTAGTTCTAGAGATTCAAGTAAGAGGTTAGCTATGCTTAAGATAAGAACGATGTCACCCATAAAACATCATATTTTATGAAATGTTATCTTTACTACATGTTCACTTAAATTTTTCTTTTTTATTGTCATCAATTATCCTAATTAATTGTTTTATTATTTTTTATTATTTCTAATTTTATAAAAGTTTGACATTAGTCTTCAAATACATTAAGATGTAGACATAAATTCCTAAAAGGAATCTTCATCGAAATTGCTAAAAAATAAGCATAACTAGCATTTGATTTTCACATATGAACATCGATCCTTTTAAAAAATGACGTGTCAATTAAGCCATTTTTAAGACATGGTTCCATATGAATAATAAAAATCGAATTGGAATTTAGCCCATTCACTATGGTGAATTGCAAAACAAAGCCGAAAATCATTATTATTATTGTATGAGCTTTAATAAAACCATATTGACACAACCCAAGTTATTAATTTGTATACTTGGAAAATATAAGGAAGCATTTGTTATAATTTTTCTTTTGCATTTTGTTTTTGTACTTTTTTATAAGAATGTCCCTATCAATAATATAAAAAAATTGGACTTTCACAAAAATAAAAATTAAAAATATGTACAAAATTTAAACATATAAATAGCAATAAAATATTTATTTGGGTTGAAATTGGGCTTGAGCTGGAAAAACACCAAAAAATGTTTAAAAAATACCACTGGGCCACGTGGCGCGCGTGCACCCACACGCTAGCTATTTCACCAATCTTAGGATTACGCCCACGTGCCTTCACTCACCATTTATATCCTGCAAAGGGAGTGAATTAATTTGGCCAAATCAAGACACCAGCTCCTTTTCTTCTTTTTTCAGCTGGGTTGTCATCGACATAGCTGGGTTGGGTTTGATTGGTTCAGTTTTAAGAAGTGGGGTCTACTGGATTGTTCGCGTGAAGGGGGACCTGCCTACTAGGTTCGACAGTGGATCCTAAGGTTTGTGAGAGGGCGGTTTTCATGGTGATTGATAGCTGTAGAATGCATATGGTGGCTCAGGGCTGTGGGATTTGGAAATTATTCTTGAACTTTAAATTTCTTTAAATTTTTTTTACTTCAAATTAAATCAAATTAAACTATTTTTTAAATATTCTCTTCAATTGAGACCTTTATTATGACCAAAAAAACTCTCAAACTCAATTTGTTTTTATTTGTGATACTCTATTATCAATCTAATTTCAAACCTCAACTATTTTTATTTTTTTTTCTTTTTTTTTGACACACAAGAATTAAATAAAAAAATAAAGAAAATAACTAACACTACTTAAAAGCTATTTTTCTATTTTTTTTCAAAATATATACAAAAATTAAAGTAAAAAATTGAATTACAACAAAGGCAATAAGTTGCTTGATAAGTAAAGGGATTGAAACCTACCATCAGAGATAGAATTGGGCTACAAAGGAGGGTTGCTGCCACGTAGCCTTGACTTACACTAGTTACACCAGTTGAGAAGGGTAAGCCACCATAAATAAACAATTAATCAAAACAAGCTAATGTTGGCTCTAGTTATGATAAAAATAGACCTCAAGCAAATTCCTAGCGAGGATAACTATAAAAAGAGATAATCCTTGTGCCAATCCACCTTTAATAAAGTGTTATCTATGCAATTAGAAAGGGCATAAATCTAATAAATCCAATGTATGTTCTCAGATGAGGCTATTTGATCGGTCATCGGAACCTTCAAAATATAATTCTAACTATAGTTATCACAAATAAAATAAATTCGTAGTATGATTTTGAAAAGCAGATTGAACCCATTGGAAATTTTGTTTAATCTTCCTATAAAATATTGAAATAAAAAAATAACTGGGGATTTAAATAAAAAAATTAAAGAAATAAAATTTTGAAAATAAAAATAATAAATTGATATGTTATTAATTCAGTTCAAAGGTCCAGACATTCATTTCTATAAATTTTTATTCCTATAAATTTGTTGATCATCAAAGTAAAACAAATATTCTTACAATTCAAGCAAATAAATTCAATGTTTCTTAAAGTTAAAGAAAATCGAGGAGATTTTAACTAAATTAATTAGATAAAGCTTTCTAATCAATTTCTTACCATCAAACGAATTTAACATTGAAAATCAATTTTAATTCACACAGCAGTAGCCTTATTAACACAGTCTGTAAAATTTATTCTAAGCAACCGTTCAAAAAATTCAGCAATTTAACTTAGCTTATTCCTCCCTAATAAATTAAAGTGATAGTTGCAGCAATCAAGTTAGCTCCTTTGTTTTTTATTCTAGACCCTAATAACAATTATAAATTGAAAAAAACTAGAAAGTGTTGAAGATTTTGAAGTAATTAAGGCTGATTCGAATCTGACTTGAACCTGATTTGAACTTGATTTATAGGAAATAAAAACAAAAAATCAAATTTCTTTTCCATAAATCAGATTCAAATAATAATACCTATTTATGTGTAGTTAATAGTTTTCCTAATATAGATTTGTAGATGTTGTATATACTTGGGAATCTATTTTGAAATAAGAGGAGAAATCAGAATTTAAGAATTCTTCACATGGTATTAGATCCTTAAACTGAGCCTATCTTCTTCTTTTTTCTGAACCTACCTTCTCTCTGAACTTGGAATTCCTTCTCTTCTCTTCTCGTCTCATCTATCCTGACAACCTTAGTCACTTTATCTAGCAAACCTGTCCAAATCTGAAAAACATGTCTGAAAACACTACAAAAGAAACCTAAATATCAGGGGAATTGTAGAGTTTACAGTCATCCTACCGACTGAATGGACAAAACTATCTGAAGTAGTCACAAATAGTGAAAACCTTTCTCAAAGGAAAAAGAAAGATCAGTCATTTGATGGACAGCCCTTCTAGTCCAGAAGACCCAAAATTTACACTCTGAGATGAAGAGAATCCATGATTATGCCATGGTTGTGGAACTCTATAATGCCAGAAGTCTGTGGGCCTTGCATGTTTCTGATTACAACAAAGAACATATGGGATGCAGTGAGACAAACCTATTCTAAAGTAAAGGATGTTGCGTTAATCTATTAGATTAAGACAAAGCTTTCAATGAACAAATAAGGTAATATGATGGTTATTAAATATTACAATACTATGAAAAGTTTCTGGTTGGAATTGGACTATTATCAGGATTTTAAGATGCAGTGTAGTGATGATGTTGTAATTTTAAAAAAATATATGGAAATAGAAAATCTTTGAATTTCTTGCAGGACTCAATATAGAATTTGATCAAGTGCGAGTCCAAATACTTGGAAAGGAATCTCTGCCCTTACTCAATAAGGTGTTCTCATTGATAAAGGTTGAAGAAAGAAGGAGAATTGTGATGCTTGATGTCCCTAATATTGAAGGGGATGATAACTAATAATAGAAACCTGAGTAATGCCATGAATGGTGCAGAAGTGGTGAAGACTGAAGGGAAAAATTCCCTAAAGATGATCTTTTTTTTGTAACTATTGCAATAAGACAGGTCATACAAAGGAAACCTACTGAAAAGTCCATGGAAAACCACCAAGGATGGGGCGTAATGGAGTATACAAATGGAATTAGTCAAAGGACATGCACACTTGACAAATTCAGAAGAGCCAGCCTGTGAGTCCAGCACCCTAGAGGTTGGGGTTCAATAAGGAGGAGATTGAACGCCTAAAAACGTTACTCAACACAATGGAGAAACCATTTGGGTCATACTCTCTTGGTATGTTAACTTTTTTATTGATGGAATGGAAGAGTGTAAAGTTGTTTTTATATGGCTAGAATAACGTTGTTGAGCACTTGCACTTGATGGAAGAGTCATTAGAGACCTACAAGTATTAAAATCCTTATGATAAGGAGATCAATTACTCTTCTTTGTCTTGGAGTTTCATCAGTCATAGGCAATATTTTTTATGAACAACAAAAGGGAATGAATTAGATTTTTTATTGAGATTATCACATGCGACTCTATTAATGAAATCATGAAAAACTTCAAAAGTATTAGGCTTTTCTTAGCTAAGTACTACGTTGGTGACTAACTTACAAAACAAGTTCTTTATTAAGATAGGGGATCCTTTAATACTTAAGTTAATAAATATAATAGAAATATGTGTGTAAAAAAATATATATAATGAATGATGTAATAATGCTTAGGTGAGCTTGAGTTAACATATACGAGCTCGAATGGCTTGTCTTCAAGATCTTATAGATACCAGAGGACCATAGCTTATCTTATAGGAAGATTATATGGTGGAGGGAAAAATGACTGGGAATATTTGGTTTTCTATAAAGTTGACTACTTGATTGACATGCGAATTACGTGGATAGATTGATGCTCGAAAGTAAATCATTATTGATAAGAGTGGCAGGCCATGAAAGGCAAAGAAAGTTGGTGCAAAGTTACATATAGATCGGAAAGGTTAGCCTAAAAAGTTAATAAGAGATTGTTTATTAACGAGAGAAGGTGGTATGATGTGATGGATGGTGTATGCTTCTAGAGGAAAATATTTTAAAACATGCGCAAACAAGAAAGGGTGAAAAGAAGGGAGAGGGAGGGAGAGAGAGAGAGAAAGAGAGAAAGAGTCTAGCTCAACTGCTGCTAAGGTGACAGTCTAGATCAGGCTGTCATGATGGCAGCAACCCCTTTCTAGCTAGCCAGATCCAGCCTAGCTGTTGCAGATAACCCCAGTCTGGGCCGAAAAGGCTCTGCCAGGGGCTGCTGCATGCTACCTCGATCTGGGCTGCATCATTATCAATTAACACTAACATAATAACATGGTTAAAAACTTATTCGTTTGCATACAATGAGACAGTCAAATTTTAATCACCCCATGCATCGCCACACATTTCAAAATAATATAAGTAGAAGAAGTCACAAAGTTAGAGAAAAAGAAAATGAAAAAATAATCACCCCAGTCGACTGGGCTCTCTTTGTAAGGGTCTTTGATTTTTTTATGTTTTAATTCAAATTTATTTAAATTAATTGATTTACAATATATTTACAAAATTATTTTTTAAAATATAGTTCACCTTTTTTATATAATATTAGCTATTGCTCTTTGTTATAGCCTTTCATGATTATTTTTTAATTATTTTTTTAATATTTATTAAATCCATTCTTTAATCCAATTTAAATGAGTGATAAGTGTGTGTTCCTATAAGGCTTTGCTCGCATGAAATTAACAAAATACTAAAGATATGTTAAATCATTATAGTTATACTTGTCAAATATTATTTGTTATAATAGTGTTTTGTGTTTTTTTAGATTTTTTTTAATTTTATATTTTAATATTAGTTTTTTTAAAATTATACTTTATAATCTTTTCTAATTTTTTTTTGTTGGGTTATATTAGAATCTCATGAATTTAGTTTTTTATCCTTCTATTTCAATTGTCAATATTCGATATGTTGGAAGTGAGCTTTATAATTTTTTTCGATTTGTTATATGAATTTGCCCTAGTCTCATTAACCAACTCGTAGATTTAATAGGTTAACTAGAGTTGACTTAATTTTTTTTGTTTCCTTTTCTAATTAACTTTTTTTTTCAATTTTATCCTTCAATATTAAGTTGGTTAAAAATTGAGTTTCATAATTTTTTTATTTTCTTTCTATAAAGTTATCCTGATCTCATAACCTGAATTGTGAGTTTAGCAGGTTAATCCTTGAGTTGACTCTATTCATTTTTGTTTTTCAAATGAATTTTTTTTAATTGAATTTTTTTTTTCAATTTGCTTTATATGGAATTATCTTGATGATTTTAGTAGATTAACTCGGGTTAACTCAATTTATTTTTTTAAATCCTTTTGTAATTGAATTTTTCTTTCAATTTCACCCTCCAACAACTCAATCTTCTTCATTTTTATTTATTTTTTCTTCAATTTTATCCTTCAATATTAGGTTATTTGAAAATTGGGCTTCTTGATTTTTTTTTTCAATTTACTTTATATGGAGTTATCTTATCTCATGACTTTAATAAGTCATTTTTTACTCAATTTCAATTTTTAATAGTGGATGTGTTGGAAATAGAGTTTTATATTATTTTTTATTTTCTTTTTATGAGATCATCATGTTCTCATGATCCATTTCACGAGTTTAACAAGTTAACCCGAGTTGACTTGAGTTGTTTTTTTGTTCCTTTTTTTTTATTTTATCCTTCAACATTGGATTAGTTGAAAATTGAGTTTTATGATTTTTTTTTCTATGGAGTTTTTCTAATCTTATGACCAAGGTTGGCTCAGATAGTTTTTGTTGTCCATTTTTTAATTTGATATTTTTTTTAATTTCATCCTTAAACATTAAGTTGATTAGGAATTAACCTTCATAATTTATTTTAATTTGCTTTTTATAAGGTTATTATGGTCTCATAACTCGGGTCACAGATTTAATAGGTTAACCCAAATCGATTTAATATGTCACTAGCTCAATATTTTTAAAAAATAATTTTTATCAAATATATCACTATATCAATATTAAAAAAAGATATCATGCAATATATATTATGTTTTAAGTTCATGATTATTATTTTTATTATAAAACATGTTAGCTTGAATATTTTTTTATGTTAAAAAAATAATTCGATTCGTAGCCTGGTACAGGCTAATGATCTAATTTAATATTAAATAAAATGAAAGTAGATTTAATAAAATTTAGTTGACTTGGACAACTAATTATCTCGATTATCTTTATCAAAATCCAAATGAGATTTTTTTGTATTGTTCTCAAAATAATATAACTTCAAATAATATTAAATCAAAGCCATTTTTAAATTTATCCACCCAACCTTTATTAGTGCTTGAACTTAGCTAATTTAATAACTTCGTACTATATACCCCTGTTACCTTCCAAACAGAGAGAAAAATTGTAAACATGCATACATAAATAAATAAATAAATAAATAATAAATTAAAAAAAAAAAAAAATACAAGGGGACTGCTTCGTGAAAACGTGAATAATCACTGACCAGCCTAACGTGCTGTCTAGTAGTACAAGTATATCCTCCGTTATATATATATATATATATATATATATATATATATATATATATAGACACACAAACGCTCTTGCATCTTCTTCTGGTAGAAATTATTGAATCGCAAATCTGTCCAAACCATTTGGATCTTCTCTTCTCGTGTGATTTCTCCACCAAAGTCATCCGAAATGAACGACGCAGATGTCTCCAAGCAGATCCAGCAGATGGTCCGATTCATCCGCCAAGAAGCAGAGGAAAAGGCCAACGAGATCTTAGTTTCTGCTGAAGAAGTAATTCTTCCCTCCTTGCTTGTTTTTGCTGAATTGCTTGATGGGTTTTTCAGTTTTGATCTTATTGAGAAAATGTTTTCTTCAAGGAATTCAATATTGAGAAGTTACAACTGGTTGAGGCTGAGAAGAAGAAGATCAGGCAAGAGTATGAGCGTAAAGAGAAGCAAGTTCAAGTTCGTAAGAAGATGTAATTCTCTCCCATTTTTTATTGGTTAACTTTTTGGTAATTATGCTGTTTATTGATTGGTGGGGCTGTGTTGTGCTGTTAAATTTGATTGCTTGTAGTTGTTATCTTGTGAACAGTTAACTGAAGTGATGCTAATCATGGAATTTGTTAGTGTTGAAATTGAATTTTATTATTTTTGTTTTGTTATGTTTCAAGCACTTTCTTTATTTATTTATTTATGAAGGGAAATTATAAAAATATGGTCCGGTTTGAAACTGTGTAGGATAGGATAGATTACTAGTTTGATTTTATTGAAAGGAGATCAGGATTGGATTTTGAAATAATTTTACGTTGATTTGTGTAGGTAGAGAATGGGATTATTTTACTCAGTTCTGATCAGGAGTGGTGGTGATGAAGTGACGTTTGTTTTGTTGGTTTTTATGGGCAGTGAGTATTCGATGCAGCTTAATGCTTCTCGGATCAAAGTGCTTCAAGCTCAAGATGATGTAGTTAATTCCATGAAAGATGTAGCGGGAAAGGATCTTCTGAATGTCAGCCAACATCACCATCGGTACAAGCATCTTCTCAAAGATCTCATCGTTCAGGTCATTATTGAATAACCAGCTTGCCCATTTGCTTTTCAGTTGCTTTTAAATTGAAGAAAATTGTGGAATTGCTTTGCCACGTGTAGTTCATGAAGTTTTGGTTGATGGGCCTTTTTCACTTGTGTTCGTCTGTATCTGTATAAACTCTTGATACATGCACATGATGCCTACATTTCAGTTGTTAGATACATGCACTTGATGTTCCCTACTGAGCATTTTTGTTTTTTTGATAAAATGAAGTGAATTTTAATCTACTAACACTCTGATGATGGCTTGAGCTTTGAGGGAATCATCTGATGAAACTTTTTAACTTGCAGATACATTTTAGAGGATGATTGGTTGTTTGTAAATTAGATGAAGAAATGAAAAATTGTATTACCAGGGAATGCTCAGAAATGACCATTATGATTTCATATTTAACAGGAATGCGGTGTTATATACATGAATAAAGTATTGTGCTCATAATCTGGATATTCTTTCTTCATTTTTTTCCCAGAGTTTACTCAGATTGAAGGAGCCTGCTGTCTTGCTACGTTGCCGGAAAGATGACCATCATTTGGTGGAGTCTGTCCTGCATTCAGCAAAGGAAGAATATGCTGAGAAAGCAAATGTTTATCCCCCAGAAGTCATTGTAGACCACGATGTCTATCTTCCACCTGCTCCTAGCCATCATAATGCTCATGGTCCTTTCTGGTAAATTGTTCATGAAAATCCAAGAAACTAACCTGAGTGCATATACTTATTCATTAATCAATAGCTGTTTGTGTGGGGCTTCTGTGGGTCTTATCAAGTGTGTGTCGTAGTTTGTTCTTAATTGTGGTCGCCATAGTAAATTTATACCTGCTGTTGATTTCCAAAATTTTCTAGTTGCATAATTCACGTTGCTAATTGTATCATATAACTTAGGGTTTCCAAATTGCATAATATGTAACCAATGAGTGTAAGGTTTCAAATGACTTATCTTAAAAAGTCACTCTTTGGTATCTAAGATACTGGAGATAGAAAAACAAAGTTGACTTTGGTATATTTTGTTGTGAAGCTCTGGAGGTGTGGTGTTGGCATCTCGAGACGGGAAGATTGTGTTTGAAAATTCTCTTGATGCGCGGCTGGATGTTGTATTTCGTAAAAAACTTCCTGAGGTATGTTCAATAAATTATTGTTATTGATGTTACTATTTTTTTCCTGACCTCTCCATACACTCTAATTCCTTAATAGGATATACTCATATCAATAGAATGAATGAAGGAGAATTGAACTTGTTCTTAGAAAAGGAACAATAATGAATGATTATGAAGTGCCCAATTATTATTATTTTGAAAAAAGGGGTTGTGAGGTAGCCTACAAAAAGTGGAACAACATTTTTGATTTTTTAGGCTGCTTATTTTAGAAAGAAACACAGGGTCTAATTTTAATATTTTAGTTTCCGTATGTTTTCTATTTTCATTAGGACTTCTTATTTTATTACACCCTCCGCGGACATCAACTTTAAGGTATTATTATTGAATTAAAAAATCTAATTTTTCTCCAAAATTTACTGTGTTTGTGTTGTTTGGTGATCTTGTTGGTGGATCTACATCTTCTAAATCACCACTACACTCAATAATCATTAAGAGTAAGAATAATGTTAGTTCTTAGATTTGTGTTAACTCATTCTAATTGAGTATTTCTTCTTATTATTGTTTTAGCACATTGAAATTTATAACTAATCTTCAAAAAGACGTTTAGTCCCAACTTGAATAAATTTTAGTTTTTGTTGAAACACATGGGATAATGTGAAGAGGATGGGGGCTTTCTAATGTAGCTAAGCATGCTATAATAAATGATTCTAAGCAGTCAGGTGCAAGTTTGCCACAACTAGATAAGGATTTGTCCCAGACATATTACATAGATGGCCTGACAAATATATTTATAGACTAGTGAAACAGATCCAAGTCCAAGAGGAGGTCTGGTCGCGCCAGACCAAAATAATGACTAAAAAAGGCTATAACTTTTGATTTTACCGTTGGAATCGCTACTTTGGTCATCGAATCTTTAGATTTTACAAATCTCGCCCTGGGGCCCTGGTTTTGACAGTTTCTGTGATTTTCCTTGTTATTTTTGGATTTCATGCTTCTTTCCTTTATAATTTTGGATTTTTATTTTGTTTCCTAGGTGAGGTAGGGTTTTTGGCCTATTTAAGGCTTCGTAAACCTCCTAAAGAGAGGGCTTGAGGATTGATATTATAGAGAAAATAAAACCTCCAAGCTTGGGGCTCACATTTGCAGCCCATTTTGCTCATTAAAATTCTCGTGTTCTTTCTTTGTTTGTTGTTGTCTTTAGCTTCTGCCTGTATCAGTTGGTATCAAAGCCCAACGATCCTAAGTTTATTTGTTGTTGTGTGTTGCAATCCTATAGAAGAGAATTTATTTGTTGTTGTGTGCGCTAACAAACCATGGTGGGAAAAGGTCATGGAGCCGAGTGTGGCCAAGAAGGGGATGGGGAGCTCCCCCATTGACAAGGGAACATCCAGAAGCTCGCTATCGAAGACATGCAAAGGCAGATCACATAATTAACCAGTAGGTTAGAGGAGAGAGACTTGCGAGACCAGGGATAGTGTGACCTGGGCTAAGAGAGTGATCATGGGTCCCTAGTTGGTACTGCAAACTACTAGTGTTAGCCTTTGAGAAACTATTTGAAGTAAATTGTGATGCTTCTGGAGTAGGCATTACCTTTTGCTGAAGGAGTTTATTTTAATTACTGACCATGAGGCTCTGAAGTACATAAATGGGTAGCATAAGTTGAGTCGTCGACATGCAAAATGGGTATTGATTTTGCAAGAGTTCACTTTTTCATTGAGGCACCAATCAAGCAGTGTAAATAAGGTAGATGATGCTCTCAGTTGACGTGTGACTTTACCCATGTGCTAGGATTTGATACTTTCTGAGCTGTATTCGGGGGATGCATCATTCAGTCAGATTTATGTTGAGTTAACGAAGAGAGGTAAACGAGATAACTATGTGTTTTTAAACGGTTATCTTTTTCATGGTTAGCAGCTTTGTGTTCTAGTTTGCTTTTTGCGAGAGCATATCATTCGCGAACTACATTGTGAGGGGTATTTTGGACAGGATAGGACATTGACTCTAGTATCCACATGTTATTAGTGGCCTAAGTTACCAGGACAGGCTTCTAACTTTGTCAAGAGGTGTGTTGTTTGTCAGAGGTCCAAAGGGGCCTTATTGAATGTTGGGTTATACACCCCGTTTCTAGTTCTTGTTGCTCCATGGCTAGACATAAGCATGGATTTTGTATTGGGCTTACCTTGTACACAACGGGCTATGGATTCTATTTTTGTTGTAGACAGGTTCTCGAAAATGATCTATTTTATAGCCTGCCGAAAGACTATGGATGCATCTTGGGTAGCCTCACTTTATTTCAATCAAGTGGTTTGTTTGCATGGCATTCCTAGGTTCATCACTTCTGATAGGAATGTCAAGTTCATAAGTAATTTTTGGAAGAATTTGTGGGGAAGGATGGGAACTCAGTTGAATTTTGGCAATGCTTATTACCCTTAGACAGATGGGCAGACAAAGGTAGTTAATAGTAGTCTCGGCAACTTACTGTGAAGCTTGGTTGGAGATAAGCTAAAACAGTGAGATAAGACATTTGTCATAGGTGAAGTTTGCTTATAATAGATCTCGAAATCGGACCACCTAACTAAGTCCCTTTAAGATTGTCTATAGGTAGAATCTTTCTGGAGTACTAGAGTTAATTCACATACCTCACATCGGACACATGAGCATCCAAGCTACTGACATGGTAGATTACTTATTTGGCATTCATAGTAGGTCAAGCAGACAATTAGTGACAACAATGCCATGTATAAGGCCCTGGCTGATACTCATCATAAAAGAGTAGTGTTTGAAGTTGGTGATTTGGTATGGGCAATCCTTACACGTGACAAGTTTCAGTGTGAGTATAACAAGCCTAAGGAAAGGAAGATAGGTCATTATGAGATGTTGTAAAAGATAAATGATAATACCTACAAGATTCGTCTTCCTCATCATTTGAAAACTTCTGATGTCTTCAATGTCCAACACTTGACTTTTTATTTAGAGGAGAAACAAAATTTGAGGATGAATTCCCTCCAACCTAGGGAGAATGATGTAGTTGGACTTGCGATAAAAGATGATTCTAAGTAGTTAAGTGCAGGTTTATCATAGCTAGATGAGGATCTACCCTAGATAAATTACATGGATGGCCTGATACATTTATAGACTAATGGGACAGATCTAAGCCCAAGAGGTGGTCTGGTTGTGTCAAATCAAAATAACGGCTTAAAATGGTCATAACTTTTGATTTTACTGTCGGATCTTTATATTTTGAAAATCTCACCTCGGGGCCTCAGTTTTAGCAGTTTTTGTGATTTCCTTGTTATTTTTGGATTTCGTGCTTCTTTCCTTTGTAATTGTGGATTTTTATTTTGTTTCATAGTTGAGGTTGGATTTCTGGCCTATTTAAGGCTTTGTAAAACTCTTAAAGTGGACTTGAGGATTGTTATTCTAGAGAAAATAAAACTTGCGAGCTTAGGATTCATATGTGCAACCCCTTTCGCTCATTAAAATTCCCTTTTTTTTTTTTTTGTTTATTACTGTCTTTAGCTTCCACCTGCATCACTTTTCTTACTTTTTCTTTTTTGGCCATCAATCAATAGTCCTGCAAAGAGATAAGGACAGTTTGCTTGGATCTGAAATGCTAGGAGGTTATTTTTTACTGAAGAAAGAGTGCAGAAATGATTTTTAGATAAAACTTGCAGCATGGGCATCTGCTATTTGACTTTAAACTTCCTTTTCTAATCCTCTAGTATGAGTTCTGTGTAAGAGGTGGAAGTTCCTTTAAAGACGTAATTATTTAGTATAATTTATGGGTCAAAGTTGTTCACTAGTCTGACTAACTTCTTATGATTTTCCTTTTTTTCTCAACTTTCTTTATCAGTTTTATGCGGGTATCTCTTTAAGAATTAGAGATTCTTTAACAAAAACCTCCCTCATTCTTATTTCCATACATGCTATTGCAAACAGAGTTCTGTGAGAAGTTATATTAGTATTTTTCCCATTATATGACCTTTTTTTGTCTGCAAATTGCTGAAAATTTTAGTGCTACCTTGGAAAGGCCAAATCGAATGGCCTGCATCGGTGTAACTTGACATCTCAGTAAAGCTTTGTGATTGCGTATGTTGTTTAGCTACTCATTTGTATAACATGCATGACATTGCAGCTTTGCTAAGTATTGTTGAATTTGTTACCCTAATGCTGTCATGGCTTCTTATTGCAGATCCGCAAGCTGCTAGTTGGTCAGGTTGTATAATGGAATGGCGTGGCCTATGCATGATGGATGGTTTGTATTGTTGTTTGGTGCCTGGATAATTTATGTCCAATATTTGAAGACCAAGAGATTATCATCAATTCTTTGGTTGTTTATTTTAAATTTCCTGTTTGCGAAATACCTTTATTTCTGAAATTAGTGAAGCTGGTACCTGGTTTGGTGCTTGTATCCTCCTAGACACCTCAAGGCACTCGTTTTCAATAAGAAATAAAATATCAAGTGTTTTGATCAAGTCATACCGTTGTAATCCTTCTCCCTCGCTGTGCCAAACCTTCCTGTTCCCTAGTGTAACTTTTACCTGTTGAGTATCTGTTGTGCGGCGGCCCTTCCACTTGATGGAACTAGAGGAGCGCGGAAGGGAAAAGACATGAACCTATCAAGTTCATGCTTGAATCCTATATAGGTGCCTTTATATGTCTGTTCAATTCTTACAGAGACTTTTCAGATAGGATTTTAGGCACCCTCTGAGAAGATTTGAATCCTTGCCAACGATTGCCGTTATCTTTGGCATTAAAGGATTATTGTAATTGTTGCAATGGGGGGTGAGCGAGTGAGTTAGGACTAATTCAGATAAGAGAGAAGTAAAGGCAAATCTTTTGTTGAAAAAAGCTGACAACGATTTTGAACAGTATAAAGTGCTTGTTTCGCATTCCAGTTGTGGGTGTTTCTGAAAACCTTTTATAGAGCAATTTGAACAATGAAATGCCATGGTTGGATTCAGCATTTACACTTGTGTTCTTACCAGTTCATTAAGAAACCGTTTGGGAACGCGGTTTGCACCGAGTTCCAAAAAATTCAAATTTTTTTTTTTAAAAAATTAATATGTTTTGTATGTTTAAATTGTTTTGATGTATGATGTCAAAAATGATTTTTAAAAAATAAAAAAATATCACTAGTATGCATTTCGGCATGAAAAATTATTTAAAAAGTAATCGCAACCACACTGTCAAACTAGTTTTAAATAGGCTAGATTCTTATCAATTCAACCTATTAAATATTTGTTTTTTTAATTTCCATCAATTTGGGTATAATTTCTTG
Source organism: Populus deltoides (assembly GCA_015852605.2). NCBI lineage: Eukaryota > Viridiplantae > Streptophyta > Magnoliopsida > Malpighiales > Salicaceae > Populus > Populus deltoides. Next base: position 12,019,209 of record CM027588.2, on the reverse strand, counting down.
ATTTATAGTGTAGTTGTGGAACAATTATTTCATAAACTTCTAGACCAATTTTCAGATTTCATAAGAATTCTTCGAAGAAATTGAAAATCAACTTTCTCGATTGAATTATTCCTTGTACAACTCAATCTAGTAGAAATATTAATAGCCTAGATATTAATATTCATCATCCAACAAAGAAGATCTTGGTATCAACAAACTTAGATGGGAACCATTCTTTTCTAAAATCTATTATCCAAATTTAGTTTTGTTACAATAAAAATCTACGATTATTCAGCACAAATACAATTTCAATTCTATCTGTAAATAAACCTCTATGGATTACCAGAATAATAACTTTGCAATCTACTTCAACAGATGACCATCGCGTCTAACATTTAATTTGTTATTTTAAGGTAAGCCAACCAATCCATAACGCTATCCAAAGCTTAGTAATTGTTGTTGTTGTTGATGAAAATGATCCAGACAATGTTGTCTTCTTGAGAGGAAAACAGAAGGAGGTAGAAGAAGATAAATTCTTAAAAAAACAACTTTTATGTATTACCAAACCGAGCATAAAGACAAGCGCGCACCAACCTCTTCATTTAGGTCAATAACTATGATAAAGGTAATAACGACGCAAACATGCTAAGCATAACCTGAAATGGCAGCGCTACACCTTTACGTCGGCTCCATGAATGTGTTCTTCTGATTGTTTTCCTAGTACTAGAATTGGTTCTGAAGATAGTTCACTCCCTTCTCGTCCAATTGGAAGGCCTCGGTGAGAACATCAGGATTAAAGGGTGGATCTGATCCAAAGACTGCATTTGCAATTGTAATTACACCAGGGTTCTGACTGTTTAAACTTGCAAAGGCAACTGCGTTGGTTTTTCCCACATTGAGTTGGAAGTGAGTGTCGGGTGGGTTTAGGCCGCCATACGGTTTGCATAATCAATGCGAGCAAAGGATATGCCGAGAGTGTTGAGTCCTGGAATTTGATCGACATTGAGTAGAGTGACATTTGACCCAACAGGATTGGAAGTGTTTCGTGGAATGTCGAGTCGAGAAAAGAAGAAATCCTTTTCAGTGACAAGCTTTGGGTCCTTGCAGAATTTCCCATTCAAGAACACAGCATGAGAAAGAGATTTCATTAAGAAATCAGTAACAGAGAATGAACGTATCAGAAAATAAAGGCATATTAAGTATATATATGCAGGGTGCATGACATTTCCCTTCAGGACTAATATTGCTATAATTCTGGTGTGATTTTTCATGGGACTGTTAACGAATAAAAGAAACACTGTAAAAGCATATACCACCATCGGTTTCATTGATGGCTACGCAGAAGTCCTGAAGAGGACTAGCGTCAGAGGCGAAGGCAAGTGAAGAGGACAAAAACTAGTACGAACTTGAGTCCTTTCATTAGATCTGCACTGATTTTTCTTTTCTTTGGTGAGGGGTGAGTTATCTTGCATGGATGCATGCAAGGCTATATTTATATATAGACTGGAGTCATTGAAATAGTCTATGTTATGTTAGCTCTAGTTGAAGCCGATGACGACTTTGCCCAAGTCTTCAATGTTTGCTTTATTATTCATATCTGTGACGAAACAATTTGTCAGTTAAATTAAATAATGCTGATTAAATTTATTAGAATTTATGTTAGTGATTTTATAGAATAATCAATTTTTTAAAAATTAATATCGTAAACTTTTTAAAATAATTAAATACATCATTTTTTTTTTAAAAAAAATATAACCATATTTTTCTAATATAATCATTAATAAAAAATGTATTTTTTACCAATCCAGCGTGGTTGAATAGAACCACATACGTCTGTATGTATCTCTTTTAAGAGTTAATATACTCTTGAGCAGACTTCTTTAAAAAACTCTTACAAAAGTATTTACCCGCTAAATATTTTTCACATAATTAATTAGAATGATTAATGGATGGTATGCATTTCAATAAGTTTTTTGTAGCATCATTTTCAAACTATGCCGCAGCCTCATATGCCAAAGTCAAATATCATATTATACACATACCTTTAGACATTTAGCCACATTAGTCTCAGTATTTAGTAAAAACATTATGTTTTTGGCATGGTTACTTTAGCAATAATTGTTCCATTAGAATCAAATAATCTCAAGACAAAAAGTTTCGTTTTAATTTCATACCCCTTTTTCAATAATTATCTTAAACTTAATATATTGTTTTTTACAATTAAGATATAATAAATATTATTAATAAATTAATGATTACCATCTTCCATTAAAATTAGAATCGTACTTTTTTTTTTAATGAAAATATTTAAATGATCTGCAAATATAACATTACCTTTAATTAATTCATTAAATTCTATAAACTTATCTTAATCTCCACACATGTGATTGATGGCTTTATTATCAAGATACCACATGTTATCTTTGGTCTTCAACTAATAATCATAGAGTAGTAATAGAGTAGCTTATTGCTTCTCTTTTATTGCAAGATTGGCATTTTATTCAGCTTTTTTGTTTAATTCCAGTAATCCCTAACATAATAATTTGTTTTTTTTAACAATTATAACACTTAATTTTTTATTTGTCAAAACTGAGTCTTGGATTGCTACTGTTGTTTGAGGATCCGACAATTCATTTGGCTCCATTCGGTCTACCGAATGATATATTAAGGCTATCTCGACTTCCTTTTTCAAATCTATCTTTTTCTTCTCTTCCTCTGCCTTGCCCATGACCTCTATACCCTCGGCTGGATCCTGGGATATCATGTTTCTCTTACAGAGAAAACTTTGAAAATAGTGCTTAAGAACTTGTATATCCTTTATTCTCTTCAAGGGCTTGTAGGTTTCTCATGGTTAACTCAATGGTCACATTCTCCCAATCTTGAGATTCCTCTATTAAGATTACTATAGAGTTGAACCTTTTAGGCATTGATCTCAGGATATTTTCTACTACACATATTTCTTTCATCCAAACAATGATGAATCATTGTTAGTGCTTGTTGATTTTTTTTGTGCTTTTTGCACAGCTTCCCTTTGGTCAGGTGTTAACATAACACCTTCAGCAGATCCATCAAAACATGTTTTAACAATCTCCCATAGATCTTGAGCTCCTAACCAAGCCTTCGCACGAACACTCCATATTTCAAAATTGTCCTTCGTCAAACGAGGACCTTGAAGGAAGGAATTTGAGTTGGCCATTACATACAATCAAACGAGGACCTTGAAGGAAGGAATTTGAGCTGCTCTGATACCACTTGTAAAAAACAATTAGTGTTGAAACTTATTCTAGATAGTAATGGCAAAGTGCAAAACTAAAGAAGAAAAAGAAATTGAAAAGAAGGTATACCTTATTAAAATTTTCTCTTTGAATTTGTCTCTACAATTATTTGTTTCTTATAACTCTAATTAAAAGTCGTTTAAAGTTCTAGAAAAATAAGAAATTGAACTGAAAAAATTTATTCTAACTAGAAATTAATTACGCCGACTTAATCTGGAAGTCTGAATTCCTCTTAATGTGCAAGAAATCTTGGTTTAACTTTATTTTCAACAAATTGCTTTTGAAGATAGTTCACAACACTCTTGTCCACTTGGAAGACCTTGGTGAGAACATCAGGATTAATTGGTACGTAGTTGTGATCCAACGACTGCGTTTGCAATGGTAATTAATTACACCAGGATTTTGACTGCTTAAACCGGCAAACACAACTGCGTTGGTTTTTCCCACATTGAATTGGAAGTGAATGAATTCAATTGGGAAAACAAAAACATCTTCAGGGTTTAAGACTTTCATGATCAGGTGCTTCTCCGGGTTGGATGTGACAAAATGGTGCATAATCAATGCGAGCCAAAGATATGCCAAGAGTACTGTGGAGTCCTGGAATTTGAACAACGTTGACAGGATAAGAATGTTTTTAACAATCTTCAGAAGCAATTATGGTGGGACAACAATTAGAAGAGTGCCTACAGATATATACAAGCTTGTATCTCAATTGGCACTCTTGTCCTCTTCCCCTAGAGATCTCAGGTTCGAACTTTCATTATGGGACTCCCGCCAAGGGCCTGCTATGCCGAAAGCGAGAGCCAATCCCTCTCTTTTCGTTTTACGTTCCCATGTCGCTGTGCCGAAGGGAGGATCAATCTGTTCTTCCTAGAGCAACTTCTATCTGTTGAGCTACAGCTCTTCCACCCGGCACTGTTAAATCACTTGGTCTGATTTTCATTTAACAGAAAATAAAATAAAAATAGAATAAACAGACTAGGAAAATTTCAGAGAGTGGAACTAGTTCCTACCGGGTTCTCTTGAAATTAATGCTAACTGCAGCTCAATCTTAGTGCTTGTTCTGCTGATATGAAGTTTGTGCTCGTTTTGAGATGAGCCAATCATGTGGCTGATTGCTCAACGAGCAAAGCTATCTGATGGAGTCATGTAGCATCACAGATTTAGTCGCTTGGCCTTAGTTCTTTCCTCCTTTTTTTCCCTGTATTTTCTATTTCTGGATGGCATGCGCTCTTCATGGCCCTCAAAGTTTAACTTTCTATACTTTCTTCTGTAAATTGTGTGAACAAGAAATAAATTGAGTTTAAATCAGACTCAGCCCAGTAAAGAGGAGATCATTTAAGAAAAAGGGAGTGTATAAGTCCAATGCTTAGCGTTATTCCTTCTAAATTCTAAGAAAAGAAACTCCTTTTTTTCTTTCTGAGAAGCAGAAAGCATAACAACGTCTAATAAAAGCGAAATAAAATAAAAGATAAATCTGCAAAACACAGATATAAAAAATCACCAGAGATTGAGAACCAAAACTGATGCATAGAAGGAGATACTATCAAAAATCATTGCGGAATCTAATGGAAGGACTCAAAGGAAATAATTATCCATTACGAACTTGAGTCCTTTCATTAGATCCTACACTGATTTTTCTCTTCTTTGGTGAGGGGTGAGATATCTTGCATGGATCGATGCAAGCCTATTTATAGACTGGAGTCATTGAAATAGTCTATGTTATGTTAGCTCTAGTTGAGGCTGACGACGACTTTGCCCAAGTCTTCAATGTTTGCTTTATTATTCATATCTGTAACGAAAGCCATTGACGAAACACTTCGTTAGCTAAGCAGAAAAGATTCAAAACATTTGAGAATATCCATCCAGTGCCAATATTTTCTTCAACATAATACTCGTAAGTTAACCAGGAATGGGCTGAATGCCTCGCCACACAACTGCATTAAAGAAATCGGTGAAGATATGAGAGTTGGTAGGTGATAATGACAAACTATTTAATGGGAAACAAGTATATTAATGGTGAATCGTTCATTGAAGTAGTCTGCGTTATTCTCTATCTCTACAAGGAACCCAAGTCTACAATGGTTATCTTCTTCTCCGTTTTTATCATTTTATTTTGTCTCAAATGATGAACCATTCTTCAGCAACTACACACTTTTATTATCTTTGTTACATATTTCCATGCTTACACTATTTGGTCATTTTCTCCCATTTCTTACAAGTTATCTGACATGTTTTCTTCTAATTATTTCATTATTTGGTCAACTAGCTATATATATATATATATATATATATATATAAGTTCTCTTCTTCCAAATAAAAATAAATAAATAAACCCACATGTACATTTGAAATTTATATTGTTCTCTTGGAAATTTGTGCTAATTGGTTTGTGAATGTGGTCCGCCTATTATTATCCAAGATTTGGATTTTAAAAAGGATTGCAAGAAAATATTTTAAAAAAAAGTTCAAGCAGGGACTTAGTCTCAATGTAAAAAACTAATTCAAAGATATATATTATTACTTTTAATGTTTAAAAACTATATATTTATATGGAGTTGACTTTCAAGAATTTTTTATTTTTTCCTCGAAGAGTCAAGATAAACTAATGGCTACATATCAGTAGAATTGCATTCAAATTTTCATGAAAGATTCCCTTTTATAATATAAATATAAAGTTACAAATAGAAATAAGAAATAATTTTCTAAACAGTCCCTCAATGTTTTAAAAGTTGGTATGAGATAGGAAATATGGATTGGAATATTTGAATGCGGGGTAGTTGGGGTTGAAATATTTTTTTTGATAAATATATTATTTTTAATAATTTGATTGCATTTAAGAAATATGTTAGAATACTATTATTATTATTATTATTATTATTATATTATTATTATTATTGTTGTTATTGTTGTTGTTGTTGTAAAAAAATTGAAACATTTATTTAATCTAGAAAATAAATTTTTTTATTTTATTATTATTATAAAATTATTATTATATTATTATTATTGTTGTTGTTGTTGTTAAAAAATTGAAACATATATTTAATCTAGAAAATAAAATTTTTTATTTTATTATATTATTATTATATTATTATTGTTGTTGTTGTTGTTAAAAAATTGAAACATATATTTAATCTAGAAAATAATTTTTTTTGCACGATATAGCGATGTCATTTTGAAAATTAATTTTTATTTAGTTTTGTAGAAATAAAGAAATACTAGAAAAAAATTAATAATTTAAATTTTAGAGTAAAAAATATATTTACAAATATCAAATTATCTCTTCTTATTTATGCATTTATTTTTTTATTTAATAATTTGATGATTTGTTTATCAATAACATTATGTTTTGAATAAAAATTTTAAAAAAAATTAACTAAAAATACATAAGAATTTAATTTTTAAAATTTATAAGAAAAAATATATTTCTTTAGATAAAATTTCATTTTTTTTATTCATTTATTTATTTGTGGAAAAATGTTTTTTTTTTATCGAAAGCCTGGTTTAATTTTCATATAAAAATTTATAATGATACGTGAGTCCATTTTCAACAAAGAAATAAACTTTTAAGCAAATCTATAAAAAAAAATTAAAATAATAATTAATTCAATATAAAAAATTGGTAATAAATATATTTTTTATTGAATATTTATGCATATGTTTTACAATAGATATTAATTTCATATATAATTATGAAACAATTATAAATATAACCATAAAAAGTTCTAAACTCATTTATAAATATCATTATTGAATAAATTTTGAAACATGATCACAAGCAGATTTTATTTTAAGATATAAAAATTAAAAAAGAAAAAAGATGAGGGCAAAGAGAGGTCATACAGGTATGGGCCTACACTATTAGGCTTGAAAACATAGACAAGCATTTTTAATAAATAAATAATACGTCGTTCGCCTAGCTAAATAATGTATTGTCAAAAAATTGAGTTTTGGGGATATTTGGATCCAAAAAAACCCTTAAATTTTAACTTATTTTTATCTAAAAATACCTTATTAAAAACTTAAAAACCCTAAAACACTCACTAATGAATCTAAAAACTAAAAAACAAACTGAATAAAAAAATTATTTATGAATCATGATTACTTTTCTAGCATGATTAGCAATCAAAACCATCAAATGAATACCCTTTTTTTTTTTTTTCAAGATGAACCTAGCAACACTATGTTTGATGTTTTTAATTGTCAGAATTTAACTGGCTAACAACTTTCTTCTTGCCATTTATAGCTAGTTTTCCTTCATTTTTTAATATTCAAGGATTGAAAAATAATAAAAATAAAATTTAAAATCAAAATATAAATATCTAAAAAAACAAAAGATTAGAGGGACAAATTATATTTTTAGGGATGATTAAAAAAAATCTCCTATAATGTTTTCACTTACCTGTTGTATTTGGAGATATTAAACTTTACATCATAGGGTTTATATGTTAAATAGAAGTTTACGTCCTCAACCTCGCTGACAAGACAAAAAGTAAAAAAATGTCTGAATTTTTACAAGTTTTTTATTATATTCAATTTAATGACTAAAAAACCCTTGAAGCCTCAAAATAACAAAATTGCCATCCATTTTACTATTGTTATAATTTTTTTAAAAAATTGTTACCTACATTCAATTTAATTACAAAAATGCAACCAAAACATGTTTATAACAAGATTGCTTCCTCATGACCATTTGCAGCCACAATTTACAAAAACTTTCAAGCGACCTTATTATCAAATCTCCAATTGAACAATTAAAATAGGTCCGTTTGAACACATCTAAAATTGAAGGAAAAACAACACATGCTAAGTTCAAGAAAAATCCAATTCAAAATTTTCAATTCAACAAATGATCTCAATGCATGGTGTTTGGGTAGACTATTGAGAAGGGAAAATGTGAGCACCAATCTACAAATTAAAAAAAAATCATTGTTTAATAATTGTATAATTTATAAACTAATTGGACTAGCTTGAATATTGTAAAGGACCAGCATATGTTCGTGTGTGTGTGTGAAGGATGAACCGATCCTACTTTTGTCACGGATTAAACCTCTACCAGCCAATCTTCCACCTCTATTAGGCCGTCTTCCACCCCTAGCATCCCCTCTTCCCACTCTAACAATTTCTCTTCCATTAGATTCCATGACAGCCTCAACTCTTTCCCTTTTGGAATTACCACTTTGAGCTCTCTAATCATCATTCTATCCTCTAATTTGTTCGCTATTATCTCTTTGGCAGGTCCCTGAATTATGATCATATTGCTTACAAGTATTGAACCTAAGTGTGGCTGCTTTTTTCTTTTTTTTTCCTTACATTAGAATGTTGATCTTCTCTAGTATCCCTTCGTCTATTTTTTTTTCTCGGTCTCTCAACCTCCGTGTGTGTTTTCCTAGAAGTTTCTCCTCTATAACATTCATGGTATAAATTTTTTATGTCAATTCTTTTATTATACATACAAGGAACTACATACCTGCATGGAATTCCAATCATCGTTCATTCCCTACACGAAAATTGTTTTTTCTCCAAATAAACACATAATATGGATTGGCCCTTGAAGGCTTGATAATCATTTGAACTTGGTGGTATCATTCTTAAATTTCTAGACTTCTCAGCAAACTTATCCTAGCTATAATTTTCTAATGTATGGTGTGCTATTAGTTTCAATCGAATCTTCTCTAGTAACATAACAATTGACAAACTCCACCTCCCAGAAAACGTATTTTATGAGTTCAGGTGAGTGAGTAAAACTCCGGCTGTCCTAAACTCTTATAAGAAGTGAACGCCCTGACGCGAACTCAAGACCTACTTTACAGATCCCAAATCCTTTACCATCACGCTACGCCCCTCGAAGACTACATCAAGACCTACTTTGCATTTGTTTTCTTCCATTCATATTGTTTATGTTTACTTTATTATAAGAAAACCATAAGCATACCAGACCTATGATAACAGACCAAAAGCACATTACAACCCAACACATATTATGCACATATTAAAACAAAATGAAACCAAATAAACATGCACAATTACACTATACAAGCACAATTTTACTCGATTAGGGGTTTTTCATGATATTTAATTACATGCCTAATTAGGATAAACAATGGTTAATTAGTGCATGGGAGTTTGAATTTTACTCTATTGAACGACCATCATTTGAATTTTATAAGGTTCCAGTTTCAGGATTCTCTTTTCAATAGTAAACAAGTATCTCGCATTTTTTATTCAATTGAGATTAAAAAACATGATATTGTAATGAAAAAAAAACCCTATATTGTTAACACCCAGATGCAGTCCAATCACTTCTCAGTTCTCGATTAAAGAAAACAAGCGTAATACACCTTGTGAATGTTGTTGAGTTCTAGACAAGAGAGTCATATACTTCGTTGAGTTCTAAATGCGACAAGGGAGGGATTCCATACAAGATATGCATATAGGCCAAATCGATTAAATAATTTCTAGTGTTTAGCGTTCAAAATTTGATTTAAAAAAGAGAAATTGTGAATTTTAGGGTGTGATTTATTATTTCTTATATATTATATAAGAGGATAATTTCATTTTTTCATTTATTTTTAAAAAAATATTTTATCTAAAATATAAAGTGTATTTTTAAAAAAAATAAAAATGAAAACACAATCAATTTATAAGAGAATTTTTGTAATTATTCCATGTTTTTATAACAATAGCTTTTATACCGTGGATAGCATTAAAGATTTAGGGTATATTTGTTTTGCTTAAAATACTTTCTAGAAAATACTTTACATGTAAAATGTTTTTTTCATAAAATATATGACATGTAAATTTTTTTTTAATATTTGCTTGAAAAATAATTTTACTTGAAATATTTTACATGTAAATATTTTCAATAATAATGTGATGATGATAAAAGAGGTGGCCATGATGGTGATAAAGGAAGAGTTGGTGGTGGGGAGATAGAAGTGGCAGTGAGAGAGGTGTTGGTGGAAAGAGTAGTGGTGGTGGTGGAGAAACAAAAATGATGATTGAAATATTTAGATGGTATTATAAGTAGAATATTATTCATAAAATATTTTACAGAACTTCATGAGCTAAAAATATTTTTTAAAATAAACTAAGTTTGAAAACTATCTATAAAATATTTTACAAAATAAACTAAGTTTGAAAACTATCTATAAAATATTTTATAATGACCAGTTTTCATGTAAAATCACGGGAGATAAATATAAAAAAATTATTTTTAGGACACAAACACTAGAAAACCTAAAAAAATATTTTTTTAAAAAATATTTTATTTGAAATAAACAGATGTTAAATATAGTAAAAACACAATATCTTTTACTTTCTTTTTAATTTAATAATTTAACAATATCCTAAATATTTTTTTCTTAAGTTAAACACTAGTACCTTGTTATTCACTTTGAAATCTTAAGTCTTAAGATTGTTGGATATTTTTGAATTAGACAATTGTTTAGTTTAACACAAAAGTATAAACCAAAGTTATTTACTTATATATGAAATTGAATTATAACAATTACTTAAGATGGATACTAAAATATAAAGACAAGTTAAAATCACTTGATAAAAAATTTAAACTAATATAAATTTTATAATACATTTATTTGGTGAATATTTTTTAATCAAAGATATAATATTGTTGTCAAGAATTAAATTTTTTTTTTTAAGAATGATGCAAATGATTTCTTGCAAGTAATTTCTCAAGATTTTAAAAACTAATTTTTTAAATGATGAATTTTTTAAATGAATTTTCTTATATATAAAATTGAACTCAAGATTTTTTTATGAAATTTTTTAATTTTAGAGTTTGAGATGTAACGGTTATTGTTTAAAATAAAAATTTTGCTTAAAATTTTTTTAAATAATATTTTTATTTTTTAAAAAATTATTTTTAATATTAACATATTAAAATATAAAAATATAAAAATAATAAATTTTTTAAAATCACTAATGGAACCTGAAAACTGCCCCTCCCCACGAGCAACTCACGTAAACGGGTGACCAAAGAGGGAGATAATTCCACGTAATAAAAACAGGTTAATGCAAACCACGCCAAACACGCTACCCCAAATTTGTAAAAAGTAATTTAATTTTAATAACAAAACATCCAACTCCACAGCCGCCGCCGCCACAACCACCACCACCGGCTGGTCTTCTGAAGAAGCAGAAGAAGGGAAAGATAAAAATTGATTTATTTCATCACATAAAGAATTCAAACTATCTACTTTTTGAGCTGCTGCTGAGCTTTTCGATCTCTCTCTTTCTCAATGAACCCTTATACTCCACACCCTAATCACCTTCCCTTCCCATACCCCTCCCAAAACTCTAATCCTGACCCTAACTTCCTACTCCACCCCTTCCTCCCCTCACAACCGCCATCAAAACCACCTCAAGTTCCTCCACCTACCACCACCACAACAACCACCCCTATTCTTGATCTTTCCACCACCCTCTCCACTCTCACCAACCTCCTCTCTCTCACACACCAAACCCTCACTTCCCTCTCTCCACAAATTACCCTTTCAAAGCCCCAAAATGCCAACTTTATCCCCTGCCCTTTCAATCGTCACCACCTTATGCCACCAGAATCCCTCTTCCTCCACTCTCTTAACTGCCCAGTTCCTCTCTTTCAAAACCCATCTTCCCCTTTTGATTATCTTCACTACCCTAATACACTTAACCCACAAGACCCACATAAAGATTCAAACTTTAGTCAATTAATACAAGACCCTTATGAAACTGAACTTTGTTTCTCGTTAGATAGCTATTACAATCAGTTTAGTTCACATTTCTCTTACAATGACTGCCCTGGTGCTGTTAACTTGAATGATTTAGATAGCTCAAAAAGAATGTTTACATTACCTGGTGTTTTGTTAATTGAATGTGTGAATTTTGGGGTTAGTGGGGAGAGCGAGCGAGAGGGTTTTGATAAAAATGGGTTTAGAGTTTTGCCATCTGAGTTGTGGGCAATAAGGAGGGAGATAGAGGGTTGGATTGATCATCCGAGTGTGTATTCGTATAGCGTGTTTTGCTCCATTTTGAGGTTGGATTTGATTAAAGGGAGTGATTTGAGGAGTTGGATTATTGCGAATTCTCCACGATATGGTGTGGTGATTGATGTTTATATGAGGGATCATATATGTGTTCTTTTTAGACTTTGTTTGAAGGCTATTAGAAAGGAAGGTTTGAGCTCTGTGAGTTGTGAGATGAATGTGAAATCTTTGAAGTGTCCAATTTTGGTTCAAGTTTTGATGTGGATTGCATCTCAGCTTTCTGTTTTGTATGGTGAAGTGAATGCAAAGTGCTTTGCCATTCATGTTTTGAAGCAGTGTATATTAGACGCTGCTAATGAGGTGATGTTTCAGTTGGACTCTTGTTTGAAAGAAAGTCTGAGGGATTTAGATGCTTATGAGAGTGAAATAAAGGATAGCAAACTTGAAGAGCTTCGAAAAGGAAGTAGAGAGTGTAAAATAATAAAAGCAGTGGATGAAGGTGATGATGGAGTAATTTTTGTGTCCCAAGTGGCAGCTGCAGTCGCTGCATTACATGAAAGGTCTATACTAGAAGCAAAAATCAAGCTATTACGGGTTCCTCAACAACTACCAAGATATCAGCGGTACATTGCTATTCTTACTTCTTTTTCTTATTGTGCTTGCATGTAATATGTTTCACTCCACAAGTTCAGTATGATTTCAACTTGCCTCGCCTTCTATGTAGGATGGCTGAGCATTCTTTTGTCTCGAAAAGAGCTGATGATGAGAGAAGTAAACGTCCTCAATACAAAGCTATTATTGAGCATGATGGCCTTCCCTCGAAAGCAATTATCTAACCAGGTACTAAACATGTAGATGGTTTTCTTTGTTTTAATTGCTGGAGCTTTTAGTTTTTGTTCTTTTACTGGACATAATTGCAAGTTCAGGAAGGGAAATGACATACTGGACAGAATTTATATGTATATAAAATCCTCCTGCCCACCCCACAAAAAATATAAAATATTTTAGAAACACGGTGACATGATATCAAAGAAGGTAAATGACATTATAGTTCAGGAATTTTGTAAAGTTTCATAGGCAGTGGAAGTTTTGTCTTCCTTGTTACTGAAAGTTTTAGGGATGTGCAGTAGTATTCAGTTACTGAAGGTAGCTGCCACATGTTCTTTACATGCCTATGATTTAGAGATAAATTTTATTTTAGAAAATGCAATTTTTGGACATCCTTGGCATGCATTTGAAGAGGTTTGAGTTCCACTGTCTGAAATTATAGTCATGTCCATGGTAATAGGTATTGAAGAAAAATAAAGGAAAGAGAGTCGGTTTTTATTTGGATGTTGATTTTATCAAAATTCAAGTTACTTCCTTTAGATCCCCTGATATCTTTCAGAGTTTCATTTATTGTGAAGAGCCATGGTTTGAAAACTGGCAACTGGTCGAGTAGTTGCTAATATGGGACCCTTTACTTGCTAACATATTTTCTCATGTTCTCTCCTGACAATGCTTATCTGTCATAAAATGTTGCTTTGGTCATAAGTTTAATGATCCTTTTCTTTTGCACAAGGAATCAAACAAATCAAAGACAAGAGAGGAGTTATTGGCTGAAGAAAGGGATTATAAACGTCGAAGAATGTCATACCGTGGAAAGAAGTTGAAACGAACAACTTTACAGGTAGGAAGCTAATGAGCAAAAGCTAAAGAAGCTCCTACTAGTACTGTTATTATACCTATCAAAGTTTCATTAGTTTTTCATGTTGAAATCTATTTACTTTTTATGTATTGTCTAAACCATCAGCTGCTTATACATGTGGCCTATTTCCTGTAGTTTCCAAGTGACTCCTAAAGTGATAGTTTGCCTTATTGTCAAGTGAATATTGTATTGTAGTTTTCATTAAGAGGAAGTTGGAATCATATGAATTGGATCTGTAAGTTCCAATCTCTTATCACTGATCTTTCTTGGCATGTGGTAGTGTCATATATGTTAAAATTTTGAGAAAACCAATAAAGGAAAATCCATCCATTTGACAACAATTACTTTCACATTTAACCTTCATGTTGTCATTATAAAAAAGCCATGATCTCTCTCTTATTTAGTTATAATTACTTTGTCAAAGGTGATGAGGGATATAATTGACGGATACATGGAGGAAATCAAGCTAGCTGGAGGAATAGGCCGCTTTGAGAAGGGAACTGAAGAGGAAGAGATGTCTCCTAATCCTCCTTCTGCCCCTGATGTTACTGTGAATGAACTAAGAAAAGTCAATAGCCATTCTTCTGAAGCAACAAGAACTACTTCGAACCACTACCAGAAGGAATCATACCCTGACCACAATTCTAGATCTAAAACCTCGAAGGATGTATTGCCTCAAGATTATGAGCAGCAAGGACGAAGCAATCACGGTCACCATGAAAAGCTGGAATATCGGAGAAGTGCCAACCAAGACAGACATGGAAGAGAGTACAGCAGAAGTCCAGAAAGATACAGAAGTCATGTCCGATCACATGAGCAGAGTGGTCACCAAAGAGGACGAGATGAAACTAAATTGACTAGATCCAAGGATCATGAGAAACGGTCTTCTAGCAAGTCCTATCATGATTACAAGTCGTTGAATTCTGGACTAGAATCTGCAGATGGTATGCAAAGGGATGATCGGAAGTTAGATGTAAGAGATAGGCATCTAAGAAATGCATATGGCAATCGTGGTTCTAATTCTGTGGCACGAAATGCATTTGAGGATAGATATGATCCTACAGAATCTTATGACATGCATGAGGATGATGTTTACACTAGCATTACATTTGCCAGTGAAGATGTTCACGATTGATCTAGCAGGTGCAGTGCAAAGGGCAATTAAGCAGATTACCTTGAGAAATTCTCACTTCAGAATGTGAGGTAAGCTATTGTGGTTATTTTTATTGTTTTGGAAAATGTTTTATCTGCACTAGATAAAAGTTCTTGCTTTTAACAGTTTTTGTCCGGACAACTTTGCAGTAGGAAGTCATCAGGCTTCAGCAAGTTATCTGCATCTGTATCCTCCGTTGTATCCTTGACTGTTTTATTCTCTATATTGTTAAGGTCCTTACTGTCTAGGCAGTGATTTCATTATCCTCCTGCCCATACAATGCCAGTACTTTTTTCCAATATATGATGGAATAAGTAGTGGTCACATTTGAGTGAAAAAATAATGTCTCGGTTATTTTCATAGTGAAAGAGGAAATAAGATTGTACAGGAACATTCTAGCAGAACAATGCCTTATTGCAGCTTGTAACTGTTCTGTTATTTATACTGTATATAAAATCTGAAGTATATCATATCTGATTTTGTTGTGTTGACATCAGTACCTTTGTGGATTAATAAAATATGCAATTCCTTGGCAATCAATGCTTTGATGGTAAGGTCATTGGTTATCATGGAAGAACTGGTAAATAACCCAAATCGGCAGGGTTTACAGGTTTGCTTAGAATGGTTACCTGTTTATGATTTTATTTTTCTAGGTAAAAGCTGATACTTAATGTTTATGGGTCTTTTTTATTGCATACAATATGTATGGATAATTTATTAATTTGAATGTTCTTATAGCTCACATTGCTTCTTGTAGATTGCAAAAGAACAGCTTTTTCCAGAGAATATTTGAAGTTTGTTTGGCTCCTTTTCTCATGATGGTCTTTCATGGCAAGAAGGTTGATGATGAAGCAAAGTGATTTCTTCAGCAGGTAAAATGATAATCAACGGAGTTTCGCATATGTTCTTGCCAATTTAGTGCTTGCAAATGAAATATGGATTCAAAATTGCTAATTATCTGTTTTTTCTATGTTGATTAGACTAGCACTTGGATAATATTCACCTTAGATTCTTCCTCTATTGTCCCTTTTCTGTTACTGTATTTCTGGAGTGTGAAGAGATGATAATACTAAGAGTTTGTATGAGAAATAACAGCATTTTCATGTAAACTCTGGCAAGTTACTCATTTATGTTTTATTGAGGAACTTCCCCGTAAAGAATTGCTTGTAGAAGTTTTGAAAATGTCCAAGTCTTTTGCCAAAATACAGTTCTTGTATTCTGATATCTGTGAATCAAAGATGAGATGGTGGTTAACAAAAGTGCCCCCCATGACAGTTAGAGCGTTACAAAAACAACATGGTGATAGACCTTCTTGCCAAGAGGACAGAAAAAAGAGATGATAACCCCCCCTCTCTTTCAAAGAAAATATAAACTCTGGCATTTCTTGCGACTGCAGGTTTGCTGCAAATAAGCAGCGCTTTAGCTTGTGTTCCTTCATGACTGTTGTAGCCTCTCTTTTTCTCGACTGCTCAGAACAATTTATTGAGCACCTTGGAGGTGAAAGAGGCAGCCAAGGAGAGAAACTGTAGAAGATAGAGCGAAAGCTTAGGTGACATAGCCAGAGACAAAACTATATAACAAAAAAAAAAAAAAACTTGCAGTAGCAGAAAGGAAAAGGCAAACAAAGACGAGCAAAGCAAAAAGGGATATCCGGAAAGTTGAGTCGTCCAGGTTTGATGCAAGGTGAACCATATCATATCTCAGATTTTGTTATTGAGCAAGAGCAACCAAAGAAACCCATTAAACTGTTCGATGAAAGCTTATATTTTTTATGGGAGGTGGTCGAAGCTTCAATGTCGCCATGAATGATCCCATCTGATTAAGGTGATTTTATTACAGAACTCCATGTCATCAAGATACTGAAGAGAGTGGTAGTAAGAGTGGGAGACAACATTAATATCTTACTTTTAGCTAATAAAATGGTCTTAAAGTACATAATCAATGATAATACTAGGGAGCAATGTTTTTGGATCATCTCTTTCTCCTGAGAATGTTCCTTCTCAGATTTTTATCAAGCAAAACAATTTATATACTTGCAATATAACACAAACTCAATCTTTGAAAAACTTTATTTGGTTGATAAATAAGTAAGTTCTCTATATTATCATTTTTATTTTTGTTTTTATTTTTATGTTTTGATTAAAAAAATTGTTAAAAAAATAACTTTTTTTGTTTTTGTTTTTTATTTTCAAAACCAATTAAAATGGTTTTTAATAATTTCAGTACTAGTTGTTGATTTTGTTTCAAAAAATATATTCTAAAGAAATAATTTTCTTTTTATGTTTTCAAAAATTTAGAAGACAAAATAAAAATAGCAAAGATGAGTTCCTCAAATTTTTCCCCGTCCCATCAAGATTCCAAGTGAAGCATTCCATCGGGCAGCAGCAGGACAGCTGCCAGGTGTTGTCTGGTGGCAGATTATATATATATATATATATATATATATATATATATATATATATATATATATATATATATATATATGAGACTGAATAATGGCTCTGTTTTGTAGTGGCACCAATTTTGAATTTTTTTTAAAATAGTTTTTTTTTTTTTTTTGTTAAAAATAGTCTTTTTTTAAAAATATTATTTTAATATATTTTTAAATAAAAAAATAATATCTACGAGTTCAAACTTTCCCTCAGCCCGCGCTACTGACCTATATGATTATCGAGCCCCATTTGTCCCTCAACCCCACACTAGAAGCCTATCTATTGATCTATGCTCTGTTTCAAGCCCTCTTTCAGCACGTGGTTCAACACGTGTCAATCACATAAGATCTTGCCTTTTTAATTTTAATTTTTATATTTTCTCTAAGTGAGAAGCATGTAAAGAAAATTTATATGGTACTCAAACATTACATAGAAATAAGAGTATAGAAAAAAAAAATTACATTCGGGTTTATAAAAAAATAATATAATTATATTAAAAAAAATAAGAGTATAGAATATGTTGTTTTATAAAGTATTTTTTTATTTGAAAATATATTAAAATATTTTTTATTTTTTAAAATTTATTTTTAATATCAGTACATCATAACGACTTAAAAACACTAAAATTTAATTTAAAATAAAAAAAATTAAATTTTAATAATAAAAAATAGGTTAAACTACAACAGTCATCAAGGATTGAAAAGAAAATTTCTCCAAAATCAATGACTTTGAGGGAGTCTCACTTCCTCGAAGAAATTTATTAATATTAACACATAGGATCCCAATATTCACCAATTACAAGATTTTACAAGGATTTAGACGTCTCTAGAAAATTGATAAAGTAAGATGATAAGAAAAATAATTATTCAGGCCGAGATTTTAGATTTAAATTACATAAGTTCAATTTTGTTTATCTTAAGAAGAAGAGGTAATATATAATATTTTCTTTATGTGATTAATATCATAAATTAAATGAAATTTAAAAGTAAATTAACGTGATTGTGTGGTTATGTTATATTAAAATCCATAAAACTTAATGTGTTTTTATATTTAAATGCACATAAAGATATATAGTGGGATAATATATAAAGGTCATTTCAATGATGCTAATGAGAAAATATTGATTAAGTTAAGAAATCTCAACTATCAACATTAGAATCGAGTAAAAAAACTGAAAAACAGATTAAACCAGAAAAACGGGAAAAAAATCAAAAAAACCAAGCTATGAAAAAAAACTAATTAAACCGATTAGAATTTTAAAAAACCGACCGGTTCGGTTCGGTTTTGGTTTTACAAGCCTGAAACCGAAAAAACCAAACCCAAACCGAAAAAAACCAGGAAAAAAACCGAGTCAAACCAGAAAAAAAAGAGTCAAACTGAAAAAACTGAGCCAAACGGTTTGAACCTGTTTATATTCTAAAAAACCGAACCGAACCGAAACTGGTACCGGTTTCGATTCGGTTTTGGTTTTTTTAAAAAAAATAAATTTTGGTTTGGTTATTTTTTTATAAAAACCAAATCGAACCGAAAATAATCACCCATAATCAACATGGATAATTATTTTTAACAGGTATTATTTAAGAGTTATTACGGATCAATTATGATGAAATCGGATGCTCTAATATTTTGAGTCATTCACTTCTATTTCATATTTTGTTCTGAATTCTTTATTTTAAATTTTATTTTATTTGCATTGTGACTTCTTTAATCACTTTTTTATTGGAATAGTGAATTTTGATATTTAGTTGATTAATCAATCAATCTTTTGTGGATTTGATACTCTATTTTCAATGATTTGATACTCTTTTCAATATATGAAAATCTCTCTCTCCCTCTCTCTTATTATTATTATTATTATTATTATTATTATTATTGGAGGGACACAATCTCATAAGTATATATGGAGGTCAATTTCTCTAGAAAACCAAAGAGGGGGGGAACATTCTCTTGACGATAAATTTGTCCAATTTTTGTTTTAATCGATGTGCTCATCGAGTACTATCCTAAAAAATGTCATATCCCACTCTTTAGGTTAGAGTGCATATACAAAGGCAAATCCTAAAGAAAAAGGCTATAGACTTTATTCCATTAAATGATTGATCTTCTCATGTGTTCATTGATATAATTGGTTTGAGCTCATGATTATATCTTATTTAATTTGGGATATTTTATAAATTATGTTATTCTATTAAAGATAATTCAGGTTTTACTAATTTTTTTAAGGATATTATATATATTCATGAGTTGAGTTTATATTACTAATTTTTATGGATTGAATTTAGTTAGAATTAAGATTTGGGCTCAATAAATTAATTGGAAACTTGTTATAAGTTTTGAAAACAATTTAGGCTTAATATATCAATTTAATTAATTGACCAAAATAAAAGAATTAATTAAAAAAAAAACAGATTTTAAGTTATTGAGCTCAACCTAACCAGCTTTTAAGTTGATCAAAAAAAAAATATTAACTTGATAAAACCTGTTTAATCTAACTAAATCTTTAGCTACTAGTTTAATCCGTCCAAACTTGGTTAATACTTAGTTAGGTCAACATCGAGAGTTTTTTTTAAAATGAAATAATATTGTTTTAATAAAAAATAATTGATCTAGATTGATTTAGTAATCCGAGTCCTTTTCTAGATCAATCTCTAAACCATGTTTAATAACTATTGGATAGACAACATGGGATTGATACATGTTCTATTTAGTCCCTAATACTATATATCAGTCCTTATCAATTATTCATTGTGAATTCAAATCCAATTACTTTTAAGCATCTTCAATTGACCTTGTTCTAAAGCTAAATAAAGCCATCAAAATGGCGAAACCTTGAAAAGTTTTGTCTAAACAATTACCTCTTTAAAAGAGAAATCAATAATATATTAAGATGAAAAAAAAAAGCAATCTACATATATAATTATGGATATATAAATCTCTAAAAATACATATTGATTTAATAAATTGATTACCCCTTCTTAAAGATTGTAGAAGAATTATGAAAAAAAATATTAATTTTAAAAGTTATAGCTCAAAGATAATATATGGAGCCTTGCAATAGAAAATCTACCTAAGCTACATTATATATATATATATATATATATATATATATATCTTAGGAAATAATAATAATAATAATAAGATATTATATAGAGATATAAAATCACTTAACAAATAACTTTCTAGTATACATATTATTTTTCATTGCTTAACAATGTTATCCAAAACTACTTGAAAAAATTATTTGGTATTTGGTATGTATAAAAAAAAGTATTAAAAAAAAAAAAAATGATTTATGGTAAGATTCATTATTTAATAATAAAGATAGTATTGATATTTTCATCTCTAGAGAAATATAAATGGTTTTCTCTTGTTTTTAAATTTATTTTTTTGACATTAAAATATTTTCTATTGAATAAATTTTACCAATGAACCACATAGTGAAGAAATAAAAAAAAAATTATTTAATAAAAGCTTATGTTATACGACGTCACACGTGTGCGGCGATCACCCACCCTTCTCGGGGAAAAATAGAATATGGTCTATCTCTGGAAAATATGAAGAGACAAGGAATTCTTGTCTCTTATCAGTAAAATATGGACTGGGATTCACCACCTAATATTCTGGTTATTAGGAACCCTAACTGGTCTCAGAGATCGGGTAAGGAGACTAGTTGCATAAAGGGAAGGTATTAGCACTCCAAATACGCCCTACCTAAGGTAGGCTACATTGTTTTGTCTGATCAAATCTAACGTCTTGTTTTGTGTTTTTTAATTGTTGGTCTGTCTAAAGTTCAAGACAAGCCCTCCTCAATAAGAAAGTTCTTATCCTAAAATGCGGTCAAACCTAACAGTTCTATTGGCCAAAAATGAATTAAATATTCAGCATACGCATTACTTGTAATGTCATACCCCGAATACTAAAAGACAAACAAAATAAGATTTTTGTTGTTTTTGAAATTTTGGCCAGTGTTCTCTTGAGTTTAATAAACTGGTTATTAAAGTCAAAATGGATGCTAAAACATTGTTTTTTTTTTGTGTATGAAAAAACACAATAGTATTTTTAGCTTTGAGACACTTGGTCATATGCACAAAAACATTATTTCTTTTTTCAAAATTTTTTTTTGTATTTTATTTTTGGAAGTTTTGACAAAAACCGGATATTTTAATACCGGATTTGTATTTTTACGATGTAAAATACTGCTCGATATTAATCAAAATAACCTAAAAACTACGCGGAAAAATTATAAAACATTGAAACAAATATTTTTGATTTTTTTTTCTTGAAATGGAACGGATCAGGCCCAAATACATGGGCTGGGCCGAACCTGGCCCAACTACACGGGCTAGGCTGCGTGTGAACAGTGCCCTCCACTGTTCACATGCACGTGAACAGTGGAGGTGTAGCAGGAACGAAGCAGGAGAAAGAAAAAGGGGAGAAGGGCTGACTGCGGTGGATCAGGACCGTTGGCTGTGCTATTAAAGGCGACAAACGGCGGCGCTGGTGGCCGGCGGTGCTGTTTCTCTTCTCTCTCTCTCCTCTATTCTGTGTTCTCCTTCTGCTTTTCCCTTCTTCTTCTTTTTTCATCTTTTTTCTCTTGTCTCTCTCTCCTCTTTATCCTCTCAGTCCCTCTCTTCCCTCCCTTCTTTGTTCTCTTCCCCTTCCCCTGTTTTTATAGGCAAAAACAGGGGAGGGAGACGTGGCTGAGGCGGCCACTGTGCTGCCGCCCCTCCACCGCCCTTCAACACATGAAAAGTGGGTTGTGTCGGCGTCTTTTTGAAGGTGTCGGCATCTTTTTGGAAGGATTGAGGGCGGTGACAGAGGAAGGAAGAAAAATCATCTTCTTCCCCTGTTTCGCACGTCCAGGGGAAGAAGATGATGATGCCGTTCAACGGCACCGTTTCGATATTCTTCTCTTTTTTTTTGTGAATAGTGCATGAAACGACGCCGTTTTGAAAAAAACGCATCGTTTCATTTAAAAGGAAAGGGCGGCAAAATATGTTAAATTTCGCCCTGGTCCCCAATTTGTGACTTGTTCAATTGCGTTATCAATTGCGATTTTAATTTAAAATCAATGCAATTGCACCCCTGCCAAAAATCCAACAGTGGCCCTATAGTTGGCCACCTTTTTCACTTTGGTCCTTGGTCTTGATATTATGCAATTTGACCCTCAATTGAGCAATAAACTTCTAATTTCTTCAATTGGGCCCCTGACCGACTTTAATTCCAGCCCCTCTACTTACGCTCCTTTTCCATTTTGATCCTTGGTTTTGGATTTCTTCAATTAAGTCCATGATTGGTCATCAAACTTCAACATTTATGCAATTAAGCTCCTGATTTGACCAAATTAACTCTCAAAAATTATAATTTGACCCCAGAACTTTAATTTCTTCCAATTAAAGCCCAAATTAACTCCAAAATTAATTTTTCTTGCAATCAAACTCTCCATAAATTCAATTAAACCTTCAATAAAATTTAATTGAGTCCATAAACATCTGATTTTGGACTTTTCTTCCTCAAATTGAATTTTCTTTGTCAATGGGGCTATCATCAATCAAGAAAATATTGTCAAATTTTAATTTTTGTATTTTTAAACCTTCTCAACCAATTTTTTTGACCATTTTCTGAACATTCTGACATCCTTTTTTCACTGTTCTATTTTTTTGCTCATATATTTTTTTTTGAATTTTTTGTATTTTATCTTTTTTTGTGCGGGGACCAAAAATGGGTTACAACATACTGAAACAAATGTATCGTTAAACTTTCAATTTCATTCACCTTGAAAGCACTGTTTTTTATTAATATTTCTTTCTGCAGCAAAATAAATTTTCTTTTGATTTTTTATTTGTTCTAAAAAAGGTATTACAGGGTAATTATAATGATGCCATTAGATTGGGTTGTGATGTCTTAAATGTGTTCTTATAAAAATATTTTTTAAATAAAAATATGTTAAAATATTTTTTCAATTTTTAACCAGTTATAAGCACCATTTACAAAGATCATGTTAAGAAATTCAATTTTTTTTTGATAGATGAGTATCTTACTTTTAGAAAGCATGATATCATGGTGGTGAACAATCTTTACAAATTGTTTTAACAAAATAGCATGTGATTCCTTATCTTTGGAGAAAGTTTTTGTTGTCTAGGTTTCTAAATAGTTGAGGTGTGGTAGATGGAGGTTGTGGTTTGTAGGAAGAGAAATGTTTATATCCAGTCTGGATAATAGGAGGTTATATTAGTACGTGGAGGTTCAGGAAATAATAAATACTTAGATTTGAATTTGACTAATTCAACATAGAGACTTGAGTTGAATTTTCAATCTCATGTTTTTTTTCCATGGTCTATATATCTGCTATTAGAAACTTAATAAGTAAATAAATATTAATTTAATATTTTTTTAAATAAAAAATAATTAATTTTTTTTTTTTTTGAAAAAAAAGTTAAACCGAAAAGACAAACTTACCATCACAGTTACGAAAATTTGAGGGCACAAAGCCAAGCTAGCAAGCATGCAAAGCTTGGGAAAAAAACTGCTTGCTTGGCAAGAAATAATTGGCTTCCAAAACCCAACAGAAATCCATCCAGTACCACCAAGAGACTGACACATCATGTAAGAAAGACAAACACATAACGGTGGGGACAATATATCTCTCTCAAAAGTCCAAGTGTGGAGTAGCCCAACTTTTTCCTTCTCATAATTCTATGCCTTTTTCACTGTGCATAGAGAGAAAGAATTTTGGGTTTAGAGAGAGAGAGAGAAATCAAAACAAAAGAAATTGCAAGAAAGAAAGAAAGAAAGAAACAAGAACTGATGAATCACACAAAACATATTACTTTCTTTTTTCAGTTTTTTTCACTCATAAATCCCATCTGATCGGATTTTCTTTCTCTTTTCTTTTGCATTCTTTCTTTTTAATGGCTAAAAGTGGAGTTCTTGAGACCATACCATGTGCCGTGACAAAGGCAACAGAGTTAAAGAAAGAATTGGAGAAGCTAGTAAAGGCAATTCTTGATGAGGAGGATTATAGAGTGGAGGCCACTGATGAAGCCATGAGGGTTTTGAGTGTCTTGAAAGAATTGAAATTCAAGAAATCTTTGAAGATGGTGGATGATACAGTTGTCCCTGAAGAATTTAAATGTCCCATTTCAAGGGAGATAATGGGTGACCCTGTTGTCTTGGCTACTGGACAGGTAGAGACCATCAAGATTTGTCTTCTCTACTTTATTTATGCATTTGGGATTTTTTTTCTATATTTCTTTTGGATTTGAGTGTTGTTTGAAGTTGAATCGTTCTTGGTTTGGATGCTATTTGAATGTGCATGCAAAAATTCTTCATCTTTGGGGATTTATTTTAAGGGTTTAATGCTAAATTTTGTCCTGGAATTTGAGTTGAATGTTTTTCCATGCACTAGGAATTATAGATTTTTCAAGTTTTCTGCACATATGGATTTTGGTTCTTCTGCAAAATTGTTGAGGCTTTGGATTTGCGTAAAATTAATCTGTTGGTATTTCTGCAAGAACTGAGATTTTTCAAACACTGGGATTTGCTTTTGAAATTTTAGAATGTGTAGATTTTCACCTTTTTCTTTGGTTTATGTGTATTTAATTTCTATCAACAAATTTATTGGAACAAGGAATTGCAGCACCCAATGTAGAAGATTTTTTTTTCTTTTGAGAAAGTTGGCCCAAAATTAAGAAAAGGTATTTTGTGGGCGAAAATCTGGTTTTTTTTTTTTTTTTTTAATCATTTCCTCCATCCATAATTTTGAGATTAGAGCTGAGGTAACTCCATTTTTAATTCTTTATACAGACTTGATATTTCTTGTTCAACCTTTTGCCATCATTTTCCATATTTGAGATAACTTAGTCAGATGGCCAATCTATCTTTGGGATAGTGGCCTCACAGACTAGGACAAGGAATTGACCCCGTTCTTAAGCATTAATGAACCTGTCACCAACATAGTGAAGATGTTCTTGTGCTATGATTGATGCTAGAAGAGTTATACTGATTTGTATTTGTGATAGTGACCTTGCCGCTAGAACGAGGAATGAACAGTCCATGTTCATTTTACTTGAATTCCTGTGCTATTTCAAGCTGGTTTCATTTTTATTCAATGATTTGTTGGCTATAGTATAGAGTCACTCATTTATTGAAATGCTTGTTGATTTCTAGACTTACGATCTACCATTCATCCAAAGATGGCTAAATGAAGGGCACCGAACGTGTCCCCAGACCCAGCAAGTCCTTTCTCATACTATCCTGACCCCTAATCATTTGGTGCGAGAAATGATTTCACAGTGGTGCAAGGAGCGTGGAATTGAGCTACCAAAGCCCGTGAAGGATGGTGATGATGAGGTGCGTACTGATGCGGACAGAGGCCATTTGAAGTCACTGCTTGAAAAGATGTCCTCTTCCCTTTCAGATCAAAAGGAAGCTGCAAAAGAGCTTCGGCTGCTTACTAAAAGGATGCCATCATTCCGGGCCCTTTTCAGTGACTCAACTGATGCCATTCCAAAATTGCTCAATCCACTATCACCAGGCAGAGCTAACACTCACCCTGATCTGCAAGAAGATTTGATCACAACAGTTTTGAACCTCTCCATTCATGACAATAATAAACGGCTAGCTGCAGAAAATCCACTTGTCATCCCTCTGCTTGTTGAATCTGTAAAATCTGGAACTATTGAAACAAGAAGCAATGCTGCTGCCGCCATCTTCTCCTTGTCAGCCCTAGATTCAAACAAGCTCATTATTGGAAAATCAGGTGCTCTCAAACCTCTAATTGACCTTTTAGAAGAAGGGCATCCACTGGCAATGAAGGATGCTGCATCGGCAATATTCAACCTATGTCTTGTCCTTGAGAATAAAGGTAGGGCTGTCCGAGAAGGGGCAGTCAGGGTAATCCTTAAAAAAATCATGGATTGCATCTTTGTTGATGAGTTGTTGGCTATTCTGGCAATGCTTGCTAGCCATCAGAAAGCTCTTGAGGAAATGGGGGAGCTTGGTGCGGTTCATTGTTTGCTTGGCATTATAAGGGAGAGCAGTTCTGAGCGCAACAAAGAGAATTGTGTTGCAATTTTACACACAATCTGTCTAAACGACTACTCTAAATGGAGGGACATTAGGGAAGAGGAAAATGCCAATGGTACACTTTCGAGACTCGCAGAGAGCGGGACTTCAAGAGCCAAGAGGAAAGCTAATAGCATCCTCGAGAGACTGAATAGAGCTGCTTCACTCACACATACTGCATGATAGAATAAACAACATAGTCTGAAGATATTGCCTATTAGTCCTTGTACATGCTGTCTTCCTACACTCTCTCATTGTACAGACCGATAGTTTGGCCATTTACTGTAAAAAGTTCACATATCGGTACATGTTTCCTATTTCTGTCCCAGGCTGGTTTTGATTCATCCAAGGATAACACATGAGCAAAGAACATATGGAGTTTAACCCCTAATATGATGAGTGAATATAAAATAGTTATACTGGTGAGTTTTTTACGCTGTGTCTTCATCTTCCTGCCTCTCGATTTCTTCAAGTTTGTTTTCCTGTCTTCACTTGAATGTCTATTTCATTTAAACCAAGTTAGTACCTTCAATGTCAATGGATTGTGATATTGCATCATGTAATTCCGATAATGTTGCCATCTAAGAGGACTGAAAGAGGGCAGGGCCAACTGATTTGCAAGGGATTCACACGGACTGGTTGATTAGCGATAGCAGTTGTAGGGTCTCAATTGTTCCTTTCACCATCAACTTTGAGAGTGTCGGCACCAACACCATATAACATAACAAAACATATATTTTGTTTAGTAATCTGGTTTTGAGTGGCCGGCTTAAGTACCCACGTATTCAAGTTTAGTGCACTGTACACTGACAAGATTTGGACGGTTCTGTAGGAATCAAGAGCTAGAATAAAGGAAGATAAAAGAGTAAAAAGTGATGGGGATATCCAGTATCTTCATGTTGGGCTGACTGGTTTTTCCACATTTCTGCCATCTACTAGTTTACCTTCCATGGTGGGAATTTTTTTTTTTTTGTAGAGTTGCACGATGTATTCAACTTCTTGTTAGGTTAAATAGCCGCCCCTCCTTACAGCAGCAAACAACTAGAGATGTTCTGTAAATAGGTATTGAATTTTAGTGGATAGGAACACGCATACATCTTTTCCCATTATAATATGAATCTCTGCAAGGATTAATATTCATGCACCCTTTCATTAAGTAGATGTAAGGTCACATTGACCTTTTCTACCATTTTTGCTCTGCTTCAAGAACTCTCAGAGATCAGTGTCGGTGAAAATCATCAAAAACATTACTAGCTGTCGCCAGCAACGCTTTGATTGTCATTAAGCCACCTTTGACTGATAATTGAAAATTATTTCATAAAAAAGTTATTTCTTCTCGCCTGCATTGCTTGTCTCACTTGTCATGCCGACCCACACATTGTTTTAAAGATGGTTAATCTGTCTCTGTCATTAGTTTGTGTATCACCTGACTATCTAGCACTACGGAGACTAAATAAACTATTTCTCAATGAATTGTAAACTTGAGTTTCAACTAGCCAGATGGTAATATAATATTTAGTGACTTTGTGCTTAGAGTTAACTTGCTATGTGTTATGAATTTCCTCTAGTGGCAACTGTAACATTTACACAGACTATCAGCATCACCTGCAGAATCGAATAATGGGGTTTGATTGGCTTTCAGCATTTGTGGGATGAGAGGCTGGTAGCTTCTGCTTGTGCTTCTAGATGCGTTTTAAAAGCGCGTGCGGTCTAATTTGCTAAAGGACATCCAAAACCCTTGAAAAAATTTGTCAGGATGAGGAAAGGCTGACCACCATTGCTAAAGGATATCCAAAACCTGCATTATTGTACTGTAGCTTGAGACGTGTCGTGAACCTGTTTGACGGATTTCATGTGCAGGAATCTTAATTTTGGTGTGACTTTAGACATGGTGGTTAGATGGCGAAGGCAAAGGGCGTGTCATTCTCAAGATGAATAGATGTGATCCACAGACTGCGTTAATGCCACATTTTTGTGTTTGCTTTCGGTTTCAAGTGGTCCATGAAGACGTGAGAGGACAATTCTTCTGAGCTTGGCAATCGATACCTTAAAAATGGTTAAAGATGATCTATTTCTGACAATTATTCCTTGCTTAATGCATGATTTTCTTGAAAATGGAAGACCCAGATGAGCATATCTACTTTTCTGGTCCATTTTTCCTTCCATGTGTCTGAAGAAATGGACCTATGGCTTCCGTCACCTGATAACCCATTCCACCTTGAAACAAAGACTTGTGTTGTCATATAATATTTTTTTTTTTTCCCTGTGTAAATCAATGCTTCATGTTTCTAAAATTGTATTAAATATTTGTTCATTTCCATCTAAATTGGACAGAACATTGTAGACAAAACTATGAGAAAATTATACATCTTTAGAAATTATTAGTTAAATTTCAGTTCAATTCAATAGTCAAATGAAAAACTATACTTGTTTTTATTACAATATATGTCAGTCGGATTAAATGACGAAAATCATGTCTCATAATTTTTTAACCAAAGAGTTGAATTGATCACCTCTAAATTCAACTAGATTGCACCAAAACTAGTGACTAATGTAGCTTCAGAAATTAAAAAAAAAAAACAAATTTGGTGCAATGGAATCAATGTAATTTGCGTTTTCTTTTACTAACCTTTGAAAAAGTTTACAGATAGTAACAAGGTGAAGACCCCATCCCTTCATTGCTCGAGACCCCAGCTCCTCAAAGAAGCTTTTGAACTTCCTTGAGAAGATGTATCTGTCTAGTCTTGTTTATGGCCCTGTTGTCCACAAAATTCAGCAAAACAATCAATTTCCCCATGTAGCAAGTCTACACTATAGGGAGAGTTGTCCTCTATAATTTACGAGTGGTTTGCAACGCTGAAATGACCCCATCACAAACCTTGGTAAAAATTCAAACCCCACTACCACCCCTTTAATTTTCTCGTCTTTTCTCGAGAAAATTGTCCTCCATGATTACTGGTGCATGTGAGATGGCATGATTGCATGTTTCCAAGAAAAAATTACCGGAGAAAGAAAGAGGACAGAATTTTATTCAGTAATGTGGTCCTCCATGGTTTTTTAATAAAAAAACTTATATTAAAATGTTCTTCTTTTATAAAAATTATTATTTTTAATATCAGTATATCAAAATAATTAAAAAACACTTTAAAAATATTAATTTAATTTTTTTTCAAGTAAAAATTAGTGTTGTAGCAAATAACGAGCGAGTAACTTCTGATATTGTCTTTCTAGAATCGAAAGGATTCTAACCACCATTTCATCACACAACTAGAAACTAGTGCAAGACTTACTTTATTAATTAATATAAGTATTCGGTCCAATTTACACGTATTTTAATTAATTTTATAAATTTTAAAATTAACAATCATTTAAATCTTAATACTTTTAAAATTTATAAAACTGAAACCGATACTTAATATTTAATTAGTTAAACTCTCGTGTTTAAATGAAGCTCTTCTTGTTTTGTTTCTTCGCAGTTGATTTATTATCTTTTCCTTCGGAAAGCCGCAACCAAACTCTTCTACCCTGAACCTGAAGGCTAGGGGCATCCTTTTTCCCAATGATATTGTAGAGGCTCAAGGGTCATCTATAGGGCCTAGTAAGCTGCGTTGAGCTTGAGCCCAAATTGCTCAAGCTCGAATCCATGGAGGACTAAGTGATTTCACGATTGGTTTTCTTGTATAATGGGCTTTCAAATTGCAGTTTGTACTTAGTTGGGTTTTATTTGATAGTTTGTACCATTAATAAAATATTCCTGTCTGCAAATTAATATATTAATATATTTTTAAACAAAAAATATAATTCATCACACGCTAGAATTATACCATTAAAAAAAATAAAAAAAAATATCTAGGAACAATGATTTCATCATCTGAGAAGCCATATTTGGTTAAATTAATTAAAATCAGAACCAAAAATTAAGATAATTGGCAACATACACTGTAGCCAAATACATCATCATAAATCCACTGTCGTTCATAGCATAGCGTAGGTTACATTGTTTTAACTACAACTACTACAAGTTAGGCATTCCAATTGGAACAAAAAGCCCATGGAGTCTTGTTCTTCACCTCCACATATATATATATATATATATAAGCACTCTCGTGACAGGAACTCCTTGTATGGTCCAAATCTATGAAACACAAGCGGGTACGAGGCATGAGAACAAGCCTGGTCTTTTCTTCTGCATGCATGCAAGCAAGAGAGCAGGAAAAATACAATTAGATCACTTTCCGAATCTCCCAATAATTAAGCTGATGTTTCCTTGCTATAAAATGTAAAAAACGAAAACAATGAGCTGTGCTGGTTCCGCCATGAAAATGTTGGAGGATGGGAGCATATCATTATGTGAGGCAGGTTGAGCTTGTGGGGCCTCCAGCAAGCCCAAACTTTCTTGCAGCCACCACCACCTCACACGGTGTCTAGAAAATTTATTCAACACGACACACTTACTTTTACCATGATGACATTTGGGAGTCTCGTTTTTCAAAATGATGTGGACCTTTTGGCTATAAATGGCTTTTTTTTCCTGGGAAATTTCCATAAAAAATTTCAACATTTCTACATCAATCAGAAATCTAGGGATTGAAAAGAAGTTTTATCCAAACCACTATTTTTTTTTCAAAACTAGTTTTTTTAAAAAAAAATAAAGGGAAAATAAGACACACAAGTGTATAAAATTTTTTATTTTTTATTTTTTATTGGAATTTGTGTCGATCTATTGAAAAATTTCTTTAAAATAACGCTATTCCACCCACCACGACTTCTTAAAAAGCTGCTCTTTTCAATGGTTTTGAACGATGTTAGGAAGGAGATTAGCTCTCAAAGCACATGCTAGAAAATGAATAGACATGGATAGATGGTTTTAGGCTTCTAGCTAGCTTCCGACACAGCCTAATCAGAAGTCATCTGTTGCTTAGACTATTGTTTTTCCGTTTTTAGTGAGACTTTTTTGGCCCATCGAATTAAGAAACTATATGCTCTTACCCTCCAAATTCCACACTATTGCTAGCTTCCTCCCCCATTTTTACTAATCTAGGTCCGCCACAAACTGCATTAATGCATATCCCCGCATATTCAAGGAGGAAAACAAGCAAACTTACCCGCTTGGAAGAGCGGAGGAGCTCAGGTGAGATTTTGTAGAGATCTTCATCGATGGCCTTGGGAGGTTTAACAGGAGCTTTGGCAACAATTACAGTGTCCATTTTATGAGAATATTGTGATATCTTATTCTTATGGTACACTGTGGGTTGTGGCTGCTGCTGTTGTTTCCTTGCCGGTTCAGTCACGTCACAGACTTTTCCCTGCTTTCTCTGCTCCTTAGCATGCGTGCCTCGCTTTTCTCTCATTCTTGTCTACAAATTCAACACCGTCATCATCACTCTCATCATTATTATTGATCTCTACGTTATGTAACATCATTATATTCACCATCAACCTCCGACTCTAATTTTCCCGGCAACCAATTTATTTTACTTACCTCAAAAAAAAATTGAAAAATGGCCAAGATCAAGGACAAACCTTTACAGGGGGAGGAAGATTACGAGAAGGTTTGTTGATATCAGAAGCATATAGATCACCACGCATGTCCTGATGACCGCATTCTCCGGAGGAATTATGAGTGGTACTGAATCGGATCAATCCTGCCTGTCTTGCAGATTCAAAATACTGCGTGATTGGCAGCTCGTTTGCTTGGTCCCAGTTTCCAAATGCTGGTATTTGTCCACTTCTCCTCCACTCCTATCAACACACAGAGCACCACAAAAAAATTAAGGAGATAAAATATTTATTTAGATCTTGAACTTCAATGGGAAGCTGAGAATTTTAAAAAAAAGACGTCCCATATGAAGAAATTTCAATATTACTATACCATTAGTATGTATTGTATCATGAAATGGAAAAAAGAGGGAGAGAAAGGGAGCATAAAACAGTAGAAAGAAGCCAATTCTGAAAGAGGGTGAGAGTAAGAAGCCAAGAAATGGCAGGAGAGCTTACATCCATTCTGGTTGATTTTGGCAGTGTAACGCAAGAAGCCAAAGAGAAAGAGCGAAACAAAAAGTCTATAAAGGGTAGAGAAAAAGATAAGAGCTTGAAAAGGGAGAACAAAAGGGTTAAAAACAAGGGAGTTTGGGGATCATCCTCTCTCAAGAAAACACCCCAAAGACATGAAAGTTGTAGATTCTAGCTCAGAATTGAAAAGAGAATCGGCAAAGAAAGATACATTTCATATCTTTATAGCACGCAGTACTAGAACAGAAAGGAAAGGGGTTTGGCTTTTGCTGGTCTTGTACTCGTTCTGTGTTGCTACTTGCTAGTTTCCCTTCTTTCTTTTTTTCTTTTTTGTTTCCAGCTTTTACAGATTACAGCATAGTAGAGCAACCTTTTTGACCTCTAAATCCTTTATTGCTCTATCTTTTCTTTCTTCAACCTAGATTCACGCCACAGACAGGGAACTGGGACCCACATATTTTAGGGTTTTTCCCACCTCGATTTGGGTGCTGGGAACTGTTACAAAAGTGAGTCTCTGACTGTGGAGTATGGCCAAACTGAAAGGTAATTCTTTTTAATTAAGCACTGTTCAAGATTGAGAATTACGTAAGAGTGCGGTAGCAACATGTCCTGAGTCCTGAACAGTGAATGCTGCCAAGATGTTGAAAAGGTCGCAGAGGAGTAAAAGAAGGTGCTGTCTCCGCTTTACCCATTGTTAAGAAGCAGTCCTTCACCTCAACTTTGAAGAGAAAAGATGGGTTGTTTTTACTCGACTTCTTTAAGAATGTGTCCCGTTTGATTCTTGTATTCAAATTCAAGACAGAATTGCATTGCAAGTTAATCAACTTTTGTTAAGATTTTTGACTTGAAGATAATTGAAAGCTCCTAAAGAGTAGTTCCTAGACAGGTGTCAACGTTCCGTCGCAGACAGGTTTCATTTTTTTAACATATAAAAAATATTAAAGTTATTATAGTGATTTTTTAAAATTTATTTGAAATTTGAGAGTTTAATAAATTGAGCTAATTTAAATAATATAAATAAAAAATACAATGATAATAGATAACCTAATAAAATAAATTAACAATGTAAAAAAACAATGAAGCTCGTCGAAAATAAACTGAATAATATTATAAAACTTAATTATCAAATAATTTAATATTAAAGAGAGAAACTCAGAAAAAACTAATTAAAAAATAATAAAAAAATACCTGAGTTAATACGAGTTAACCAACTAATCTCGCGACTCTAAGTATAGGATTGGGATAATAACAGAAAGAAAGTGAAAAAAAAAAACCATTATTCTTTGTCAAGGGACATGATGAACTCTTCTTTGGCTTCCATTTTTTTTTTAATGTGGTTTAATTAACTTAGATATTTGTTGTGTTGATTAAATTAGTTAGTAAAATAATGTAGATTAAATGCTAGTCCATTTTATTTTTTTCTTTAAAAATTATGTATCAAATATGAGTAAAGGAGGTAATATATTATAAGAATAAATCTTCACAACCTCTACTATATTATGAAATATATTAAGAATAAATAAAATATATTCTCTTTTATGAATCTCATCATAAGATTTAACACAACAAACCTAACATGTGTATACGAGGGGAAGGGAAGGGAGCAAAAAATGGCATAAGGAGAAAAAAAAATCATGAGCTTATTATTAAAAGGTTTAACCTTTTTTTTTTCGTTTTAAAAATGTTTTTAAAAAAATTAATTTTTTTATTTTTTTGCTTCAAATTAACATATTTTTTATGGTTTTAGATCATTTTGACCTGTTGATATCAAAAATAATTTTTTAAAAATAATAAAAAAATTATTTTAATATATTTTTAAATAAAAAATACTTTAAAAAATAACAACAACCACATTTCTAATATTTAAAATAAAAAATCATGAGGTTACTAAAATGTTTAACCGTTTGTTTTTACGTTTTAAAAGCGTTTTGAAAAATATTAAAATTTTTTTATTTTTTTACTTCAAATTAATATGTTTTTAATGTTTTTAGATCATTTTAATTTGTTGATATCAAAAATATTTTTTAAAAAAAAAAAATTATTTTAATAAATTTTTAAATAAAAAATACTTTAACTTCTATATATATATTATTATTTTTATATATATATATATATATATAAAGTTATTTGAGAACAAAGATATGAATAAAGCATGGATGGTTCGTTGAAAACTTTCACGCTCATAGTCAATCCATTAATCATCGATTACAAATATTGGATTGTCCTGTTTAGACGCACGCCATTGCTTGGGTGGTTTTGAGGTTTAAGAAAGAGAAAAAAAATTAATTTTATTATTAAATTTGATCTAACAATTTAAATTTAAAAAATGTAATCTGATTTTAGATATTAAAGCCTTAAATTAAATTATATAAAATTTATTTAACATGACCTTTTATCAATTGAATAAATTCAAAAAAAAATCTATCCTAATTAACCTGTTAAACTCATCATTTAGATTATAAATTCGGCTAGATTTAATTTTATAATAAATTTAATATTAAATAATAAAATTTAATAAAAACCTAAATAAAATTAAAAACAATAATCATCATGGAATCAACCTCTACTAATATATATTAGAATATATGTGTCGAAATTCCCCCGAGAAATCAATTCCTAACTTTGGATTCTAACAAAAATAAATAAATATTGCCAGTCAATGCAGCCGATAGTCTAGTGCGTCCTGGTCAAGATAATAATAATAATAATAATAATAATAATAATAATTTAACTTGTGTTGATCATAAAAATCTATTTTCCAGGTAACTAGCAGAGAGAGAATTCAGACTTGTATCTCGTGGGTTGTTTAGTAATAAATAGCGTTTATTTTTAGAAATATATTAAATTAATATTATTTTTTATTTTTAAAATTTATTTTTGATATTATCACATAAAATGGTTTTAAAATATTAATATTATTAATTTAAAATGGAAAATAAATTAAACCGCATCTCAAAACTGCCGATAAATGGATCTGGTGTCTACCAGTTTGGGTTAAACTAACGAGGCCTGAAGGCAGCATATGCCTTGTGGAGTGATATGTGCCGATGAAAAATTTGACTTCCCATATTCACTCTTTGGTGCTTTAGTAAATGACAAACCAGCCCTTTCGTCCTCCAAGAAAAAACCTAAAAACTTTGACAACTGAGGCCCCAAAGTCAAACCCATTATATATATATATATATATATATAATGCTGAGCTGGCTAATTTATCTTCTGTTCCCTCTCCACGACGGCACAAGTTCTTATGGACCGACCACGGAATGCCAGCTGCCAAGTTTTGCCCACACGAAGATGTTGGGCCTCATAAGAGTTATGGCAATACGCTAAGAATGTCATCTCTCATTCAAGTCACAATTAAACCCGGCTCCACTCGTGAGTTAGCCAAGTAATTTGAATCGGTTTTTACATTACATTGACAAGGTTAAATTCGAGTAATTTAATGGATTGACCCGTGACTATGTTGATCGGACCATATTATTTCAAACTCAGATTAAATCCAAACAAAAGATTTATTTTTAAAAAAAATAAAACAACCCATTTGAATCAAATTGATTTGAATTGATTCAACCATGTTATTTCGTTTAAACAAGTGTTTAAGAATGCAGTATCTTTTATTTTTGTGTTTTAAAAATATATTTTACTAGAAAAATAATAAAATTAATGTTTTTTTAGTATTTTTTATGGTTTTAATATACTTATATAAAAAAATTATTTTGAAGTATTTTAGTAAAAAATACTTTTGAAAATTATCATACATTACAATATCAATATATTTAGACGGCGTTTCACATTGCGGCCAAAACACCATTTTCTCAAAATTTAAAATTATTTTTACTTAAAATTAATTTTTTTATGTTTTTATATATTAATATTAAAAATAATTTTTTAAAAAAATATATTATTTTAATATATTTTTAAATAAAAAATATTTTAAAATGCAACATATAGCCTTTAATTTACATTTGCCTCTTGTGTCAGCGTATCATTTTCCAATCAGGAGATGTATGTCAATAATAATCGAATTAAATTAAACATTTATTTTTTGTTGAATAAGCACAAATTCTTAAATAAAAATATAAAAATAAATAGAAAAGACAAAATCACCCTGCACGCGTATTATGTTGTCGAAAAATTTAAGTAACAACTACCTATTTATTAGTATGTGGACGAAAAGTGTGGCCTACTCCGATAACAATTGATACTTTCTTTGATATTATTTGTCGAGATCTTTTTAATAATATTGATAATATAGTAATAGAGCTTCGATGTGTCTCTACTTTTTATTTCTTTCTTTATTTTTCTTTCTCATCTTTACTCATCCTAATTTGTTCCAACTTATTTAATTTCTTTGAGCATTTTGTTATTCTTATAAGCATACTAACACTTTGCAATTCTCATCCACAACATTACTAAATGATGTTATTTCACTATTTTTTTTTAAATTATGTTTTTTTAAACACTGCCACTTCATTTTTTCTTCGAAATAATCCTCATAGTTATACACGAAATTTTTTATTTTGTAAAGAATTAATTTTTTATTATTTTTTCAATAATTTCAATATATTAATTTCAAAAACAATTTAAAAAAAATATAAAAAAATTATTTTAATATACTTATAACCAAAAATAATATTTTAAACCACCAGTAACTATGACTTCTCCAAACACCCTCAATGTCAGCACTCAGCATTCCTGCAAGAATGTGTTGGAATATTTATTGTAGCTGCGGAAAACAGGAAGGGATATCATGAGTGCACAGAAATAGAAGGGGCCTCGCCTGGAAGAAGTTCAGGGAAATGATGAAGGGTGGGGTCGGAGGAGGAACAAAAATGGCCCTTCAAATTTAATGCTACCGCTCGTCCATCATGGTTCCAATTAAAGATAGCCGTACATGGAGATCATGAGCCTTGTACGAAAATAAATGCTAGCCTAGAACTCTGTGTATGTTATGATTTCATCTCTGCTGTACCGTAAAATTGATCGTATAAGGGCATTCTGAAGAGAAAGATGTTATTTAGACGAGTAAAATTAATAATATATTTTTTAAAATAATATAAATATATATTTTTTATTTATATTCACTTTAATAATAAAAACTATTTCGAAGAGTATGTTATAAAACCATTTATTAATTTTAATTAACAACTCCAATCAAAACCTTTTTTTACAAAAAAAAAATTAAAGAAAATTTTATCATTTTTATCCAATATTGGAGGAATGAATTTTCAACATAGAAATTTTATTTTGGATATAGCTCTTTTCTTGGAGTTGTAAAATTAAGAGTTGAAAGCAAAAAATATTGTCTTTTCTTTTTGGTTTTCCATTTAGCACCATTTTTTTTTTTTTGAGATGCTCCAATTAGAGACTTGTGGAAATTTGACATAATAGAATTCAACTAAATATGGTTCTGCGTAAAATCACAATGAATATTTTTATTTTGAAAAAAACAATGTCTAGTGACTATAAACATGTTTTAAATAAAAATAAATAAATAAATAACTCGAGTTATACTTCTAAACAAGTTTAATATGTTGGTTTTATTTTAATTAAATGATAAAAAATAATAATGATAAAAAATGTATAAAATTAAAAAAAAAATCATGATAACCTTTTAAAAAAACCTTTGAATGTATATAATTGGATTTAAAAAATGACAAAAAAAATCAATGTGTGTGTTGCACAATTTAACTAGGATTTTAAATACCCTTTTGAATTATTGTCATTGTGAGAAATCAACGTGTTTTCAGATACTAAATTACTGAGTAGACCGAATATGAAATTAAAGCTGAGCGCTAATTGATTTTTGGGTTGTAACAGGAGTTATACAACTCCGTTTCAGGTGTTATTCATCATTCTGAAAATATGAGACATAGACTTACATTTCATATGAAGAGCATAGAACTCAGGTTTGCTATTTGGAATCCCAAAAAACAAATCGCAAGACAGATTCCGAATCAGACTTGAATTTCTTGCGATTCAGACACTGTCTCGGGTTATGGCCCATATCTTGAGTTTCAGAGGTCTAAAAAATGCAAGATCAGTTTTGTTGGAAATAAAATTTGATTTTCTCCAATTTCTCCAGAAATAGAGAAGTCTCAATTTGCACCTTTTCCTCCCTAAATCTGGATCGCAATATTAGGATATGTAAGAATCTGAAATAGAGCAGGAAACTAACTTTCTTTCCATTGGAGGAAAAAGCCATAATATATAAACCTATTTAGGCAGCACCTTTAGGAAACTTTTTGATACCCTAAATTCACCACAAAAGATAAGAGGTGGCACCAGGAAACTAAGTTTTTGACGTCGTTGCCAGATTTTAGATAAAATTATTAATAATATCAATGTAAGTTATATTTGGTCTACTTTGATTAATTTTTGCCTTCAATTTTTAGGTGCTTGTCTAGTGTATAAGAAGCAA
The DNA here is from genome assembly GCA_015852605.2 of Populus deltoides. NCBI lineage: Eukaryota > Viridiplantae > Streptophyta > Magnoliopsida > Malpighiales > Salicaceae > Populus > Populus deltoides. The sequence continues at coordinate 11,980,197 of CM027588.2, read as the reverse complement.
AAAAAAATTGTTGTTGTTGCCTTATAATCCTGAGGTTATGAAAATTGCAAAAGAATTAAGAAAGAAAAAGCGTGAGATTTAGAAAAATTCAAACACTATGGTAGACAATGAAAATCCTGAGCAAGACATACAGGCATTGAGAGATTTTGCACCCCCATGGGTAACGGAAATCCGTTCAGTTATCAGGAAACCAAGGATCGAGGCCAATAATTTTGAGATCACACCGACCATACTACAGATGATTCAGACTTTGGTTCAATTTTATGGGTTGTCGAGTGATGATCCTAATGCCCATATCACGAGTTTCTTGGAAATTTACGACACTTTCAAGTATAATGGCGTTATTGATGATGCCATTCGCCTTAGGTTATTTTTGTTTTCTCTTCAAGATAGAGTAAAGAATTGGTAAACTCCATGTCTGTAGACTCAATCACCAGTTGGGAAGATTTAGTTCAGAAATGCCGTGCCAAATTTTTCTCGCCAGCTAAGACAACAAAGATATGCATTGAAATCTTGAATTTTTCTGAATTTAAGAGTGACCCATTGTATGAGGTTTGGGAGAGATATAAGAATTTACTTAGGCGATCCCCTCACCATGGATTGCTTAAGTGGATGCGGGTTCAAAATTTCTAAAATGGATTGAATGTTTCCACAAGAACATTGATTGATGCAGCTTCAGGTGGTGCTTTTATGCGTATGTCATAAGATGATGCATACAATTTGTTGGAGGAGATGGCCATAAATAATTATCAGTGGTCGAATAAAAGAAGTACACCAAAGAAGACTGTTAAGGTGCATGAAATTGATGTCATCACGTCATTGAAAACCCAAGTTCATTAGCTCACTCAACAACTGAAATCCAATCAACTCACAGCAAATGCCATCCATGTGACAGATTGTGATTTTTCCATGAAAACCACCCAAGTGAAGAATGCCAAGTTAGGAGCCCTTTCTTTCAAGCAAAACATGCTCAATTTGTGTCAAACTACAACCAACATAACAACCCTTACAGCGCAACATATAATCCCGGTTGAAGAAATCATCCTAAATTTTTATAGGGTAATCAGAATGTCCTAAAACATCAATCTATTCCACCATCAAGTGAGAAGCTAAAAGAGAAATCAACACTTGAAGAAGCTATGACACAATTAGCCGACAACACTAACCTTCAAAACCAAGCATCTTCAATTCGAAACTTGGAGGTTCAAGTTGGTCAGCTTGCCAACAAGCTCACTGGTAGACAACAAGGAAATCTACCAAGCACAACCAAAATCAACCCCAAGAAGCAATGCAAGGCCATAACTTTAAGAAGTGGAAAAGAAGTTGAACCGACTGTTGGAAACAAAAACTCCAGCAAAGAGAACGAAGAGGAACAGTTGGCTAAACCTCTTTATAGCATGAAAAAATCTAAAACCCAACCAGAGCCACCATAAGAGATGATACCGAGAGTTCCATTTCCCCAACGACTTAAAAAGAATAAGCTAGATATGTAATTTTTTAAATTTCTTGATGTGTTTAAAAAATTATGTATTAACATTCATTTTACAAATGCTCTAGAACAAATGCCAAGCTATGTAAAAATTTTAAGGACATTCTGTCAAACAAAAAGAAGTTACAGGAATATGAGACCGTTGCTCTCACTAAAGAATGTAGTGCAGTTTTGCAAAAGAAATTGCCTCATAAACTTTAGGTTCTATGGAGTTTTATTATACCATGTTCTATTGGAGATGCTATATTTAAAAATGCTCTATATGATTTACATACAAGCATTAATCTTATGCCTTTATCTATTTTCAAGAAGCTTGGTTTAGGTGAAGCAAGGTCAACTACAGTGACACTGCAATTGGTTGATCGATCACTAAAGCATCCCAAGGGAATAATTGAAGATGCTCTGGAAAAAGTGGGCAAGTTCATCTTTCTAATCAACTTCATCATACTAGATATGTAAGATGATAATAAGATACCTATCTTGCTTAGCCGACCATTATTTCCCACTGTAGGAGCATTGATTGATGTGTGAAAAGGGGAGTTACAGTTAAGGGTGAATAAAGAGGGGGTAATTTTTAATGTGTTCAAAGCAATAAAACATCCACGTATGGATAAGAGTTGCTTTAGCATTTAAGTAGTAGACTTTCTAATTAGTGACAGATTCAAGCATCCAAGCAAACCGTTGAAAGCATGTCTAGTAAATAATATAACGGTGGAGGATGCTGAGATATCCGAATATACATGTTGGATGGACTCTTTTGAGCCTAACTATAGGAGGTACTTTGAAGATTTAGGATAAGCACCTCTAAAATTAAAATCAATTATTAAACAAGCATCGGTTCTGGAACTTCAACCTCTGCCTAAGCACCTTCGGTATGCATACCTTGGAGAAGCCTCCATTTTTCCTGTTATAATCTCTTCAAAGCTCTCTAATGCAGAAGAAGAAAAATTATTGAAGGTGCTGAGAAAACATAAGGCAGCTCTTAAGTGGGTATCAGCTGATATTAAGAGGTTTAATCCTTCTATTTGTATGCATAAAATTCTGTTAGAAGATGAAGTTAACCCTACAGTAGAGCATTAAAGAAGGCTTAACCCGACAATGAAAGAGGTAGTGTGGAAAGAAGTTCTGAAATGGTTAGATGCTGGTGTTATATTCAATTTCTGACGGCTTGGTCAGCCAGGTCGAAGTTGTGTTGAATAGATAATGAATTACAATGGTGAGGGATGTAAATAATAAACCAATACTTACTCGAACCATAATTGGATGGAGGATTTGCATAGACTACTGAAAGCTCAACAAAACCACTTGTAAAAATCATTTTCCTTTACCATTTATTGATTAGGTGTTGGATAGGATGGCCGGGCATGAATATTACTGTTTCTTAGATGACTATTTAGGATACAATCAAATAGTCATCGCGTTAGAGGACCAAGAGAAGATAATTTTCACCTGCCCTATAGTACTTTTGCTTTCAGAATGATGCCTTTAGGGCTATGTATTGCACCAGCCACCTTTTAGAGGTGCATGATGACTATCTTTTCAGATATGGTTGAGTAGATTATCGAGGTCTTCATGGATGATTTTTTCATATTTAAAACTTTTTTTGACGATTGCCTTGCAAAGTTAGCTTTGGTTTTGGAACGTTGTGAAGAGACTAACATGATATTGAATTAGGAAAAGTCCCTTATGGTAAATGAAGGTATAGTGTTGGGGCATCGGATTTTAGTAAAGGGAATAGAGGTAGACAGAGCTAAAATTGATGCAATAGATGAGCTTCCACCACCAACGACAATAAAGGGTATTAGGAGCTTCATTAGACATGTTGGATTTTATAGAAGGTTCATCAAAGACTTCTTTAAAATCTCCAAACCTCTTTGCAATTTACTGATTAAGAAAACTCAATTTCAATTTGATGAAGAATGTGAGAAAGCTTTTTTTATTGTTGAAAGAGAAGTTAGTGACAACCCCTATAGTTATTGCTCCAGATTTGGAGTTACCATTTAAATTGATGTGTAATGCAAGTGATTATGCAATCAGGGCAGTATTGGGCTAGCGAAAAGATAACATGTTTCACACCGTATATTATGCTAGCCGAACCCTCAATGATGCCCAACTTAATTATGCCACAACTAAAAAGGACATGTTTACTGTGGTGTATGCCTTTGATATGTTTCGACCTTATATTAGTGGGAACAAGGTGATTGTGTATATTGATCATGCTGTAATTAGAAATCTAGTTTTTAGGAAAGATGCCAAGCCTAGACTTATTCGTTGGGTCCTTTTGCTGCAAGAATTTGATATGGAGATAAAAGACAAAAAAAGAACTGAGAATGTGGTGGTTGATCAACTTTCACGGTTGGAATTGTTAGAGCAACTTGAGCCTTAAGTCATGGTTATTAATGAAAATTTTCCCGATGAAAGAATTTTAGCTATTTCCACTAACAATCCTCTTTTTTTGGTATGCAGATTATGTAAATTTTAAAAATTAAAAGTTTAATTATTTTTAAAAATTAATTTAGGTAAAATTAAAAGAATTAATTAGGTGTATAAACTTAATTATACTTTTAAGAGGTCAAATTAATTTTATTAGAAACTTAATTGGTAACAAATAAAGTTTGAAAGTCCAATTTGAGCCTAATTAAGAAGACTAGAATTTTAGAGGACAAAACTTAATTTTTACGAAGACAATTGATTGAAATCAAAGATAAAATTGCAGAAAAATCAAAATTTAAGGTCAATTAAGGGTTAATTAAAGAAATTTAAAATCAATAACTTTTTTTAAAAATGCGCTAAACTTTGAGGACTTAATTTGGTTGAAAACAGAGGTAAAATTGAAGCAAATTGAAAGCTAAATGTGAGGATTAATTTGTATAAATTTAAAACCAATGACCAAAACAAAAAGGCTTTGAACTCCAAGGTTGATATTTGAGTTTGGCAAGGGTAAAATCACAAGAAATTAAATGTTTGAAATCAATTAGGGATGCAATAAAAAAAATTAAAAAACAAAGGACTAGATTGAATTTTAGTCAAATCCCTAATTAAAACTCCAAGGATATCAAAACAACATAGTTTCATTTAAATAAAAGATTGTATTTTGACCAAAACAATTTATTTTGGTACAAAATGACGTTGTTTTGACCAATACAAAAACAAAAAAAGAATGCTAGATGACTTGTCATGTAACTACTGTTCATTTGCATTTAATGCATTATCTATTCAGAATAGATAAACAAGGTATCATTTTGATGACCTGACATCGTACTATACGCCAACATAATTGCTGTCAGTTGACTGTCATGTTTTTTAAATTACTGAATTGGTTTTTTTAAAAAAATATTTTACATGCCTTTACTTTTAATTCAATAGACATGCTACTATTAAAAAAAATGTTATGGTAAAAAACATTGAGCTTGAATAAGAAAAGAATTATTCACATAATTAATAAAATATATTTATTTTAAAAATATTTAAATCATAACCTTTCTACAAATATCTATTTTAGATGTAAAAAAACTAAATAAAAATAAATTTTGAAAACCACTCTACGACGTGGAGTGGATAAATAATTAATTAGTATGAACGTTGGCACCAAGCAAAAGGGACGAGGTATTAATTTCGTGTCCCACCTGTGCTATTTAACTCTCATAAAATTTAATTACGGAAATACAAGAAAAAAAAAAAACAAAAATAGTAATAAACTTGATGCCGTATAAGGGAGTCTCAGTCGACGGTTTTGTTTGCTTGCCTATGCAATTTGCAGCAATCGACGGTATTTCAGGCAATTTGCAGGAATAATGGACTCCGGATTTGATGCCCCAATACACATGAACTGACCTCTAAGTCCGAAATGACCCCCTCTTGTAGACAAGAATGAAAATATTAAGGTGATATTTTCTTTTCAATTTGATGTTCTTTTTACACTTTGTAATCATCAGAAATTTCAATTTAATATCAAATTTTATTTTTTTTTTTGAGAGAAAAGGGAAACATTTTATTTAGATTGATTTTGTGATTTGGACAGTTTTTAGGTTTGTTGGGTTAATATATTAGTTTTTTGATATTTTAGGAGTATTTGTAAAGTGTTTTTAAATAAAAAATAATTGAAAAATAAGTTTTTTTTTAAAAAAAACCCACAGGCTCAATTTTTTACTAATGGCCAAATTTTGATCTTGCAAATGACTTGTTGCCCGTCATAGAGCAACATGACTTCTGTTTTTTTTTTCTTGTTTTTTATTTTTTTAAAAAAGTAAGAGTAGACAATAAATCATCCATCCTTTTAAATTAAAAAAAAAAAATTATAAGCCAAGACGTGTAGGCCTACACTTGAAGGCCCACACACCTAGGCTCTTCCTTTCACAAGCCTAGGGTGTTGGGTCCTAGGCTTTTTTTAGTTATTTTTTTTATATATAGTTATGTTAATTATAGATTTATAAAAAAACAATTATTGAAGCTTGAAGTCCATGATTTAGATTGCATGTTCAAGAAGTGAGGTCATAATATCTGATCTTTTTTTTGTTTAATGTATTTTTTTTCCTTCTATTTAAAAAAAATACAATTTTGCATTTTGTTATTAATAATCTATTTTTTTATTTAACTTAATCTAAAAAAAATATAATTTGACCTTCTGTTATTAATAATATGATTATGCTATCTCATCCATGCATATGTCATGGTTGTTTTTGCTTTTTTTTTTTAAAAAAATATTTCATACAAAAAAAACTTGCATAATTTTTATTAAATGATAAATGATCTTTGATATAAGAAGAATTATTAAATCCATGACATGCTTGACTTGCATGTCAATTAATTGGTTGACTTGAGTTCACATGTTTTTTTTTAAATTAATTTTTTTTACCATTTTTTTTCTTCAATATCATGTCAATTAGAGATTTAGTTTTTTAATTTTTTTTTCAAGATTATTCATGTTAGTTTATTATGTCAGCCCTGATTAAGTTAGGTAGATATCAAGTGTTTTTATCTGATTTTAAATTATTAGTTAAAATCTATTGTTTTTTTTTTTAAAAAAAGAGACGTTAGAAATACCTATATTTTTTTTTCTGCGTTTGAATTGTTTTTTTCTGTAGCGTATCACGGATCAATGTGCTGGTCTTATGCTTTTCATGAAACAAAGGAACAAGTAGCGAAGTAAATGTGATTTGCACACATTTTGAAGCCAAGGAGTTGCTGCTTCACACATGACAGTGGAAGGAGGTGGCCCCTCACCCTCCTGATTCTTGAGCAGTCTCCTTCGGTGGGCTGAGTTCTCTTTGTGGTCACAGATAACTAATAGAGTGTTTGGCAGTGTGGCTGCGGTACTTTTCAAATAATTTTTCGTGTTAAAATACATGTCAATGATGTTTTTTTATTTTTTAAAAATTATTTTTGACATCAGCACATCAAAACAATCCAAAACATATAAACCATATTTAATTTTAATAAAAAAAAATTCAAAAATTTTGGGAACGCAGCCGCAGCCGCGTTCCCAAACATAGTTAGAATTAATAAAAGCTGAACCAAAGAATTAATTATTCATATAACAAAGGAAAAGGTGGGGAAATTTAGGCCTGTAGTCATCTATTTTATCTTGTTGCCGAGATGAAGAGCTTGGAGCACTTTCTTGTGTGTAATATTTTCTTCATCATTAGCAGGGTAGTGGATGAAGACCACCTCCTTGTTGTCGTGTGCAAGTCCATGGAAGCTGCAAGATCTTTTGGAAAATCTATTTCTGGACGTTTTCCTGTTATATGCCTCGAGGATATAAGGTTTTATGGCATTTATGTTGATGAAAATCATGGAATTTTATGAAATTGTGGTTGATTTTGTATTGCATGCAAGTAGTGTTTAATGAAATACCTCTATGAGAGTTTTTGTTCTTCTTTTTATTATTTTTGATAAATTTGTAATATTTAATTTGATGGTAAATTAATAATTATCAATTTAATGATAAAGTTATAATATTAATATTACCATGCTTCTTTAGTTATTAATTAGAATATAATATCAATTTTGTAAATAACATACTCTTTTTGTTTACTTTTTTTTTTTTTTGCGCTCAAGAGTGAAAATGTAAGTTTTAATCAATTTATAAGAGAATAGATGCAATGTAAAAAAAATAATTAAACAATAGAAGATATCATAACCCAATTTTGACCCCTGTTTTTCTAAGCATTTTAAGTATTGTCTCAAATGCATTTAGATTTCTTTTCAACGCGTCATTTTTAATAGTATTGATTTTTCTCATTGAGTTGTTGTTGATGTTGCTCTTTTTAAAAAAAATCAAAATACAAAAAAAAAAGCCTTTGAGCTGTAAAAAATCAAAATATCAAAAGAATAGCCAGATTGATATGTTTTGATAAGATGGGATAAAGAAACGAAGAAAATTAAAATTGAAATCCAAACTTGACCAAAACTAGAAGAATGTTTTAAGTCTAAGTACTTAATTAAACTTCTACCAAGTTTAATTGATTTATTTAAGGATTTAATTGAAGAAAAAATAAGTTTTACAAAAAAATTAAGTTGAAAAGTCAATTGGAAAAAAATAAAAAAATTAATTAAGTTTAAGGACTTAATTAAACTTCTAATGAATTTTATGAATTCAATTAAAGACTGTATTGAAGAAAAATAAGGTTCGGAGGCCAAATTCGAATCAATTCAAAAAGTTTGGAAGTTTAGGGACAATTGAAACTTTGAAATGCTTAATTAATGCAATTAAAGGCTTAGTTGAAAGAAATTTAAAGTATGAAATTCAATTGAGGACCACATTGAAGAAATTTGAAATCAAAGACCACTATATAAAAAGTGCTTAAATTTGAGGGCGCAATTGAAGAAGGTTAAGGGTGAAATTGCAAGGAATCCAAAAGATTAGGGCTAATTGAAGGTAATATTGCAAAGTACCAAAGGTTCAAGGACCAAATTAAGAAAGATCATAATTTCACTATTTATTGTCTTCTTCTCCTAAAACAAAAGAAAAATGATGCCCAAGTGCTCACATTTGAGCCCAAATTTCTACCTCATCCCTTCACCACACCATATAAATCTTATACCAACTTATACTTGGTATTTATAATTCTCTCTAAACCAAAATTTCAGCTCTTATTTAATTAAAAACATTAGTAGATTCTCTCCCAAGAACACTACCCAGCACTGCTCTACCTGCAAAAACTGACTTGTGTCCTTGTTAGTTGCAGAACATGACAAGCTTTTGTTCGTAGCTTTAATGAATAGCTGGGATCTATTCAAGTCGAGAACCTATCAAGCAATTTGATACAATTAATTTAAGGAAGAAGAAGTATAGCAGAGAAGAAATACGTGGTTGGGGTTAATTCAATACCCTTCTATTAAAAATAACTTTAACATTTACAGCCATACACTTCATAACATAATTAACGAACAAATAGAAAAGAGTTACAACACTTTCCACGTCTAACAATTAACTAACTGATCCACGTTCTGCAGCTCCCTAAAATAGTCCTGCAACATGATCTCTTCGGCACTATTACCCGAAAATCGGTAAATACAAACGGAAATACCGAGGGAATATTTTTGTCAGTAAATTTCTGAGGGATTTTACCGACGAAAATATTCTCTTGGTATATACTAAGGGAATTACATTGGGAAAAAAATTAAAACAAAGCAAAAAAAAATTATGACGTGTCATTTTTACCAACAGAAATTCGTTGGTAAACTGTGAACACTGTTCATCATGTCAATTACAAAGGGAATCACCAACAGAATCCTCTATCGGTATTTTCCAGAGAGCTCCAGAAGTGTTCACTTTCTAATTGCACTGTTAATTGTTGTTCTTTACGGACAAAATCACCTACGGATTGAAAAGTCGTCGGTGTTATTTGGCGGTTTTCTAAAAAAATTCAATTAATTTAAAATTTTCATTTAAATATTATAGATGGAATCACCGACGAATTGAAAAATCATCAGTAATTGTTGGTCAAGTTTCAAAAACTTTTATGAAATTGAAAATTTAAATTAAATATTACCGATGGAATTACTGACGGAATAATTAAAATATATTAATATTTAATTATCCATCGGTAAATCCGTCGCTAACGTGTCCCAATAAAAAACCTGAATCCCCTTATTTCACGAGAGACAAACTCATTTCTTATTATTCTTCTTCTTCTAGTCCTTCTTCTTCTTCTTCTTCTTCACTAAATGTAAAAAACATCAATATCTATTTCTTTTTTTTCTTTTCTCTCCTAATCTCCTTCTCTTTTCCTTCATGCTCAGGTATGTCTTCTTCTTCTTTCTTCTTTTATCCTCTTAGTTTTTTTTTAATTAATATGCTTTACGAAATTTTTTTCTCTCCTTAGCTTCACTTGCAACTACATTAAGGTAAGATTTTTCTTTTTTCTTCTTTTTTCATGATTGTTTTAACTATATTTGTTTTTTATTTTATTTTTAATTGTTTTTGTTCTTAATAATTGTATAAATGTTGTTGTGAGATTTGTTTTTCATATGATATCAATTTTTAGTTGATTTATTTATAGGATTTTTAAATTTTTAGCAATTGCAACTTCATTTTTTTCATATGAATTTTTTTAGTGAATTTATTTTTTTTTATTTTATTTATTTGTTGCAAATTTGTTTGAGTTGATTTTCTTATTCATTTTTTCCAAGAATTTTGAGTATATATTATAGAGTGTTGATTTATGTTAATTTAATTATTTTATAATTTTATAAAATGAATTTTTTAAAAATGTTTTTAAATAATTACCGATAAAATTTCCGTCGGTATATCCCTTGGTAAATCTGTTGGTAGTAAAAAAATATTATTACCGACGTGTCTATTCTGTCAGTAAATCCGTCGGTAATAATATTTTTTTATTACGAATGGATTTACCGATGGACAAAAAATTACCGATGAAAGATTCACCAACGGAGTATTTCTGTCGGTGATTTTGTTGGTAAATTAATTATCGACGGAATATGTATCTTACATTGATGAAAAAATTCCGTCGGTAAAACTGTTAAATGTTGTAGTGCACGTTCTTGTGATAGTGGATGTATCACAATTAGCCCTAGAATTCTCCATTTCTCCCATAAAAATCATACAAAACCCACCCAAGCAGTGGGGGAAAGAGCATTGCCATAAACACCATCTCCAAGCCATGACTACAACAACCTTCTCCTTAATTTTCCCAGTCTGAAACCAACTTAGAGACGACATAGCACACCACTATTTCCACTTTCTTTTCACCCTCATTTCATCTCATTCCTTTTTTTTTTCCTCCTTACAACCAACAAACACCTTTATCTTCCTTAGTTTGAGCCTCCACTTAGACTTAACCTTTTGAAAATACAAGCCAAAGTAACTAAGGGTATGTTTGTTTCCTAGAAAGTAGTTTCCGGGTAACCACTTTTAAAACTTCTCTATGTTTGTTTGCCATTAAGAAAGTTGGTCAACGGAAAACACTTTCCGGTCAACGGAAAAAACTTTCCAGTCAAAGAAAAATTTGGTTTCGTTTCTAAGAAAGTGTTTTCCTTTTATTTTGGGCGGAAAACACTGTCCGGAAGTTTAGAAAAATTTAGGCCATGTTTGTTTCCCGGAAAGTAGTTTCCGGAAAACCACTTTCCAAACTTTCCTGTGTTTGTTTGCCATTAGGAAAGTTGGTCAACGGAAAACACTTTCCGGTCAACAGAAACACTTTCCAGTCAAAGAAAAATTTGGTTTGGTTTTTAGGAAAGTGTTTTTCCTTGAAATGTCGTATTATTTGTTGATTATATCAAATTTGATCCTCAAACTTTTGATTGCTATATATATTTTGTTTTGAATATTTGTTTTTCAATTTTATCCCTTAGAATTCAATTTTTATATTAGTTTTGGTCTTCAATTTATAATTGTTATTTGCTTTTTCCTTATCATTTTTTAATTGAAATTTTTTATCTATCAAATTTGATCCTCATTGTTTTGATTGTTACTTATTTTATTTGAAATAATTTATGAACAATTAATTATTATTATTTTAATTTCTTCATCTTTCAAATTTTTTTTTTATTTTTTAGATTTGATCTCTATTATTTTGATTATTATTTATTTTATTTGAGATAATTTATAAAATTATATTTTTTTTAAATTTCATTCCCATTCAACTTTTAAATTTGTAAGATTTATTCCTTATTATTTTATTAAACTTTTAAAAAATAAAACATTAATTAGTTATTTTCCAGCTCATTTTTCATTATATAACCAAACACAGGAAAGTGTTTTCCAACTTATTTTTCATTACACTACAAAACATCGAAAAATAATTCACTTTTCCAGAATTCACTTTAAAAAAAAAACCACTTTTCAACAAACAAACGAGGTCTAAACCTTGTAAAGGACCTTGTGGAGCATAAGCCTTCCTTACCCTCCATCCTTTTCGTTTAGTTCGAAAGCAATGATGTTTTTTTTTTAAAAAAAGTCATTGGTCTTGCTCTCAAGTTATCAAGCTCATCAAGGGAGATTGGTTTTGGTTATTATCAGGAATAGGAAATGTTTGCCATTTTCATTACAGTTTAAAGATCATTTACGGCAAGCCAACGTCTAGACGCAGCATCTATTTAGACAAAGATTCCACAAAAACAACAATAGAGGCTTTCTTTTTGAGAATGAAACTGAGGGAAGTATCATAGCAGCAACAGAACTTTAGTTTCAGCCTTCAACTGGTAGGAGACTGCAGCAAGCTAGCACCACGACAACCAACAACATCACAGTTTCAGTTCCAGCAGAAGCTTCAGTTCCAGCAGCAGCTTCAGCTCCAGCAGCATCGCGGTCCAGCTTCCTCAGCAAGCAGCACCTCCACTGCACCAGCGTAGCCTCTCCACAGCAAACAACAGCACAGTTTCCAGCGCAGCTCCATCTTTTCCTGTTCCAGCTCTGCACTAGCACTGTGACATTCATTCCAGCAGCATCAGTCTCTCCTCAGCACCATCCTCACCATACAGCAGCACCTCTTCTGCATCTGCAAAGAATATTCTAACTAACTTATCCCATGCAATGTCAACACTACCCTTTATGTACAGCTCATTACAGAAGCAACAAATAATAAATAACAGAGTAACAGAATTCAGGTAACCATGCCATCCTTCTTTTCAGTGATGTGGTGAGGTGATGATTCATCCTCTAATACACCCCCCCGGCAAGATGGAGTGTAAAGATTTACGACTCCCTTCCTAGATAAGTGAAAATTAAGAACTGAGGATGATAAAGCTTTTGTCACAATATCAGCAAGTTGATTGGAGCTGGAGACATAACGAGTGCATACATGGCCGACCTGAATCTTGTCTTGAATTAAATGACAGTTGAGTTCAATGTGTTTAGTCCTCTCATGGAAGACTGGATTTGCCGCAATATAGATAGCAGCTTGGTTGTCATAGTGTAATGAAACTGGTTGAAAATGCTGGACATGGAGTGCAGACAAAATGTATTTCAGCCATGTTAATTTAGCGCAGGTGACAGCTATGGAACGGTATTCGGCTTTTGTTGAGGACTTAGATACCACAGATTGTTTCTTGGATTTCTAAGAGATCATGGAAGAGTCAAGGAAAATACAGTAGCCACTAATAGAATGTCTGGTATCGGGGCAAGAAGCCCAATCAGAATCGCAATAAGCCTCAAGATGTAAAGAGGAAGAACTAGAGAACAAAAGTCCTTGTCCTGGTGCACCCTTAAGGTAGCGAAGGACTTTGTGGGCTGCATGTAAATGAGCATCAGTAGGATTAGCCATGAATTGGCTCAAATTGTTGACACTATAGCAAATATCTGGCCGAGAGACTGTAAGATAAAGGAGCCTGCCAATAAGACGTCGATAAACACTGGGATCAGATAATGGAGTGCCAGTTATTTGAGTAAGGTTGAGGTTTTGCTGCATTGGAACCTTAGCAGGGGCGCTGCCTAAGGTGCCAGAATCTGCAAGAATATCGAGTGTGTACTTCATCTGGCAGAGATAAATGCCTTTTAAGGATCTTGCAACCTCTATGCCAAGAAAGTAGTGTAAGGTGCCAAGGTCCTTGATCTGAAAATGCCTGTGAAAAATAGATTTCAATTCGTGCACAGCAGCAATGTCACTGCTTGCAACCAATATATCGTCGACATAAACAAGGATAACAACAAATGTGCCATTAATGTCACGGGTGAAAAGGCTATAATCAGCCTTAGATTGAGAGAAACATGCAGCAAATAGAACATTAGAAAATTTGGAATACCATTGACTTGAAGCTTGTTTGAGACCATACAAGCTCTTGAGAAATTTACAGACTTGAGTAGGTGATCCTTTTGTGTAGCCAGGAGGTTTGTTCATATAGATATCTTCATGCAAGTCCCCATGTAAGAACGCATTATTTACATCGAATTGATGTAAATGCCAACCTTTAACCGATGAAGTAGCCAAGAGACACCTCACAGTAACCAACTTAGCCACAGGAGAAAAAGTCTCGTGATAGTCCACTCTCTCAAGTTGGGTGAAATCGCGAGCCACAAGTCTTGCTTTAAGTCGTTCAGCACTCCCATCAAAATTATACTTAATTTTATAAACATATTTGCAATCGATAGGAACTTTGCTAGGAGGTACATCTATAAGTTGCCAAGTCTGATTTGCCTCTAAGGCTGCTAATTCAGTGTCCATGGCCTTACACCATCCGGGGTCTTTAATAGTTGTATATATGTTTTTAGTTCAATATGAGTGGAAATAGTGGTTAAAAAAGCTTTATAAGTAGGAGAAAAATGCTGGTAAGAAATAGTAGTATGAAGAGGTAAAGTTGTACCTGAAGAGGAACATAGCAGCTGGTTCAATAATGGGATATGAGGAGTTAGAGTAGTCTGATGACAATGGTAATCCTGCAAGTACTCAGGAGCACGTCTGGTTCTAGTTGACCTGTGAAAAGGGGAAATTGAAGGAGGAGAAGGTAAGGTAGCAGGAGATAATGGAGGTGGAGAAATAAAAGTCTGTGGTGGGGAAGGTGTAGGAGGGGGAGAACTTGGAGCTAAAATTTATTGAGATGGAGACTGGTTAGCAGGAAGGGCAGGTGAGGGAGTAAAGGAGGGGGGAGAAGGATGAGATGGTGGTGAAGTAGGAATAGAGATAGAAGGAGGCAGTGAAGAAGGTAAAAGATGTGTAATAGAGTTGGAAGGTAGAATAGAAGGCGAAAAAAAAAGAATGGAAGGGAAAAATAGATTCATGAAAATGAACATCTCGGGATAAAAAAATTTGATCAGTTTGTAGATCAAGTAATTTATATGCTTTAACTCCAAAAGGGTAGCCTAAAAACACACATGCTCGGCCTCTAGGATCAAACTTCTTACGCCTATGGGACAAGGTAGCGGCATATGCAAGGCACCAAAAACACTCAAGTGTTTGTATTGGGGAGGGGTTTGGAAGAGAGATTCATAGGTTGTTTTGTTATGAAGAAGAGGGGTAGGAGTACGGTTAATAAGGTAGGTTGCTGTGAGAACACAGTCGGTCCAATATTAGGGTGGAAGGTGGGATTGAAACATTAAGGCTCGGCCAATATTCATTATGTGTTGATGTTTTCTCTCGACCCTTTCATTTTATTGGGGGTGTGTCGACACAACTCCTTTGGTGGATAATGCCCTTAGCTTGAAAAAAATATGTCATGCGGAACTCGGCTCCATTGTCACTTCTAATGATTTTGATTTTGGTTTGAAATTGAATTTCAATTAAACTGTAAAAAGCCATAAAACAAGACCGGGTATCGGATTTATTTCTAAGCATATAAAACCATGTTGTCCGAGAGTGGACATCAATAATTGTAAGAAAGAAACGTGATCCATCCACTGCAATAACTGAGTTGGGACCCCATATATCAAAGTGGACAAGACAAAATTATTTAAAGCAGAATGTGCAAAAGTTGGAAAAGAAACACGCCGCTGCTTAGCCAAAGGACAAATTGAACATGGTATTGGATTAGGAAATGTTCAATTGTGTGTGATAATGGGATCAGTGATTAAAGCCAATCTGGAAAGGCAAATGTGTCCTAAACGATAATGCCATAAATCACACAATGAAGTAGTGTAAGTAGCGAAAGCGGAAGGAAATGAAGTTGAGGAATGAAGATGAGGCAGCGCATCAACCAAAGCAAAGGGTGACACCCGAGACCTGAGAAGGTGGTACAGACCGGTTCTAACTTCACCCATCCCAATCATTGTCCATGATGTTAAGTCCTGAAAAAAACAAACATTGGATAAAAATATGAGACATCAAGAATGATGTTGAGTAAGTTGCTTGGCAGAAAGCAAATTGAAGTTCAAAAAGAAGGAACACACAAAACATGAGTTAATACAAGGTGCTCAAATAATCTTACGACACCAATGTGGGTCACAAGAACATCTTTGTCACTTAGAAGTTTAACTTAATAGGAAACGGTGGCTGTGATAGATGTAAAAAGAAAGGTACAACAGATCATATGATCCGTCGCACCAGTGTCAATAATCTAAGGTGAGATGTGTGTAGGACGAGATGAGTGTGTGCTTGTGCTGAAGCAAGCAGCCATACTAGAAACACGAGATTTGCTGACGTGAGGATTGAGAGAGGAAGAAGATGGTTGTGTAACAGATAGTGAAACCATGGTTGAATTAGTCTTCTTGGAATGCAAAAGAGAAAGTAATTGTTGGTATTGACTCCTGATAAGCATCATTGATTCAATTGAATCCTCCTCGTGACCACCATCCGAAAGTGCTCAGGATTGAGTAATAGTTGCTGCAATGCCTTTAGTTTTCCCATAGAGTTTGTGACCAGGTGGGTAGCCATACAGTTTATAACATCTCTCAGCAATATGGCCAATTCTATTACAATGAGTGCATTGTAGTGGATCGGCATTTCCAACTTTAAAACAATTTTCAAGAGAATGACCAGGAAGCTTGCAATAAGAGTAGTATGGGCGATTAGTTTTCTAGGAAGTAGACTTGGAGAAATTTTTGCTAGAGTTAAAAAATGGTTTGGCCATCATTGCCATAAGGTCAGGGATTTGATAAAAGGAATCATCAAATGTTGTCATTTTTGTTGTTGGATCATGGAAAATACACGGTTAAGGGATGTGAGAGGATCAAGTAGCATTATTTGATCTCTGGTGTTTGAGTATGAATCAGACAAACCCATAAGGAATTGAATGACACAGTCTCAGTCATATCGATCATGAAAGGTTTTTAAATGCCCACATGCACAATTGAGAAGAGGGTCATAAATAGCATGTTCATCCCACAATGCTTTGAGGTGACCAAAATAGGTGTTGATATTATCTTGGTTTTGATATAAGCTAGCTAAATCACGTTTGAGTTGAAAAATTCGAAGGTTATTTTGATGGGTAAAACGATCCCTGAGTTCCAGCCACAATACTCTTGAATCCTCAACTAAAGCAAGACTAGATTTAACAGAAGGACTTACAGAATTTTGTAGCCACGAAACAACCAAGTCATTGCATCTCTCCCAAGCTTCAAAAAGAGGATCTGAGATATCAATAGGTTTAGACAATGTACCATTAACAAATGCAAGTTTGCTCTTCACGTGAAGAGCTCGAGAAATCGCATGAGACCAACTAACATAATTATCATCAGTCAAGAGTTCAGAAACGAGAGCAGCAGCTGGGTTATCACCATTCTCAATTCGGAAAGGATTGAAAGGGTCAAAGAAATTGAGGTATTTGTTTTTGGGGTTTGTATCGTTGAAAGACCGAGAATCATTTTCTTTATGAGCGTTGCCATTGATCGGCTGCTCTGATACCATGAAAAAAAAGAATGTGAAATAGAGGAAAACAAAATTGCAGAGAGAAATTCCTTATGTGTATTGAATGATGCGGCCCATCCAATTATATACAACAAGCAAAGAATATTCTAACTAACTTATCCCATGCAATGTCAACACTACCCTTTATGTACAGCTCATTACAGAAGCAACAAATAATAAATAACAGAGTAACAGAATTTAGGTAACCATGCCATCCTTCTCTTCAGTGACGTGGTGAGGTGATGATTCATCCTCTAATAGCATCAGTGACAGTCCAACAGCTGACTGTTTGAGAAATAGTTTAAGATGAAAAAATAAGGAGTTGGCTTATATAGATATAAAAATATTGTTATTAAGGTGTTTATTTGTCCCAAATATAGATAACATCTCTAGAATATAACTAAATCCTCTAAATCTCTAAAATAACGAGAAAATAAGACCAAAAAAAAAGAAAATTTGTTTTTTATTGTCTATAGTTTTTTTTATGTAGCAACAAGTTTTATTAGAATTGAAAATATTATAATGAAACATTATATCTTTTAATATTATTACTGTTAATGAAACTATATATCTTAATGAAACAATTATATTCTAAATTAAATTGAATAGTTGTTATTTAATTTTATCTCAATAATTACAAATATCAAAATTAATTATGAAAAATAAAAAAATTAATTTAAAAATAAATTAATCTCACTGACATATTATTAAGTGTTGAATGACATCTTTTGATATTACAAAAATCCATATGATAGCATTAGAAAGCCTACTAGTGTTAGAGAATAATATAAATCATATCCTGGGACCTCATCTAATAGCTTAAGCTATTGGATTGAGATGATTTTTTGACATGGTATCAGAGCCTTTGATGACCAAGCGGTCATGAGTTCGAATCTCATCATCCCCATTTATTTGATAAAAATTAAGCACAAAGGTAATGTGAACCTGTGCAAGTTTCAAGCCCAAAAGGCTTTCACTTGAGGGGGTGTGTTAGAGAATAATATAAATCATATCATGAGACCTCACCTAACAGCTTAAGCTATTGGGTTGAGATGGTTCTTTGACATGGTATCAGAGCCTTGATGACCAAGTGGTCTCGAGTTCAAATCTCACCATTCTTATTTATTTGATAAAAATTAAGCACAAAGGTAATGTGGGTCTGTGCAAGTTTCAAGTCCAAAGGGCTTTCACTTGAGGGGGTGTGTTAGAGAATAATATAAATCATATCCTAGTACCTCATCTAATAACTTAAGCTATTGGATTGAGATGGTTCTTTGACAACTAGAAGAGTCATTCCACCATATCTTTCACTTAATTTACTATATAATAAAAACTCACATTTATGAATATTTAGAAGAGGGTATTTCTTTTTATTATGAAATAAATATCCTTATTTATTTATTTACAAACAACAGACTCCAACGTGAGTAGCAGAAACTTCCCGGCTAGCTACCTCTCATCAGTCTCGCTAGCAGAGGTTGTGCTCCTCAGGCCGTGACCATGAGATCTCTCTCAACAACTCCACTGCCAGCAGAGGTTGTTCTCCTCAATCACGCCAGCAGCTCCAGCAGCAGCAGCGTAGAACTAACCCAAAACCGGTGTAGTGAGGTATATCCTTTTTTTGTTTTGTTGAAGTTGCTGCAAAAGGTGCATACCACTACCAGCACAGGTAGTTTATTTGCATATAATAGCTTAATGCTTTTCGTTTGGTAAAGAAATAATATAACAGAGGTTGATCTTTAAAATGAAGGGCTTTCTTGTTTCTTTGTTTATGGATTTGGGTTTTTGTTCTTTAAAAGAAAAGGGAAGGTTGGGCCATTTGCTCTTGTAGCCTATTTGGACCAAGCTTGTGTTAAAGAACCCTGTCCGTGGGGTTTGGGTTGAGCCTACAAGGAGCTTAAGACCGAGCTTAAGACCATGTTTGGCTTGACACAAATTTGTCAAAGAAAAATACAATTTTTGGGTTTCAAGGTTTGCTTGGCAAATACGTCTCAAAGAAATTTTCAAGTATTTTTGCTTTTTGTAGTGTTTTGCCAAAAAAATTCTTAGTCTAATTTTTAATAAATTTTTAAAGTTTTGAAAGATTATTTGCAATTAATTTTGAGTTGCTCATCTTTTTTTTACCTTTTCATATTTAATAGTTGGAATTGTGACTTTCACGGGAGACACTTTGTTGCTATTAAATAAATTAGGGTCCTTCTATAAAAACAAAAAATATTCTTTCTTTCAAAAATACAATTTTATTTTAAGTTGCATATAACCCAGTCTCTAAAAAATAAATTATATTTAGATATTTTAGTATATTAAAAAAATTACAAAAATAATGGTTTTATTTTTTTCATGCATTTTCTGAATTTAGTAATCAGTTTATTAAAGACATGAGAACTTGATCTATATTTTAAAAATATCAAAAAAAATTATTTTATTTGTCTGCATATCAAGGATTACAAACTTATATATAAAACATATTCCTGGTATTAAAAAAGAAAAAGATACAAAAATATATTTTGACTCTAGAATAGTTAGGTTTTAACATGATAAGATAAGAATCTTCTTATTGATGAAAACTTTTCTTAAATCTTAAATAAACTAATGGTTAGAAAACATAATAATATTTTAGTTTATATCAGATAAACAAACAATACAGCTTACCTTAAATAAAATGTATTAGGGTGATACGTTCTCTTTATACACAATTAGTTCTTTTATCCAGACTCTGAAACTAGTTAAAATAACTTCATCTCTTTTTTACTAATAAGAAAAAAAAGTTTCTTATTCTCCCTCCCATCAACAGAGAGATCCTAACCCAGGAAAATGATTGTCGCAACGCCTTATACATGCTATGAAAAAGGGTTAATTTTCCCATTAAATTATCTCCTATGATTTTAAAAATAATAAATTAATAAATAAATAAATTATCTTTCGCCTGCTGTGATCATAAACTTAATCAATAAGTTACCTTTTCAATTAACATCAAGGTCATGTATGGTAACAAGTTAATACGGGTTACAATTTATTATGGTAAAATTTAAATTTATTTTGTTAATTTTTTTCTTAAGAAAAGTATCAGGGAAGGGAAATAATGATTACATCCAAAGTCGGTAGTTTTAAAGGTTAAGTTTTACCCTCAAATAATTTATTTGCTCTTTTTTTTTGTCTCAAAATATATACTAAAAGAGATGGCATGACCGCGCGCTACCGCGGACTTATAAAAAAAATATACTTGATAGTGTTATAATTGTAAACCAGTGCTAAATAAATAATAAAAACTAAACGTATGATGGAGCCACTATTTCATGATGGAAAAAAAATTGTGTCGGTGATAAAAAAATTAGAGGCTGAACAAAATAATTTATAGCAATCCACAGTATTTTGTGAGGAAAGATACAATGTTTCCCCACATGATTTAGCTTTTCTGTTAATAAAAAAGCAAAAAAAATTACAAAGTTAAATTCTCTACTAACTTAATATTAAAAAAAAAATCAAAAAAGATAATTTTGGAAGGAAAAAAAACTCATGAGGAAAAACATAGTAGCAATTGACAATGTTTTGTGAAGAAAACTACAGTGCTTTCGCCCATAAAATTAACAAAAATAATTTTAGAAAAAATCATAAAAAAAACCATTTAGAGAAATATTGTAGCAATCCACAGTGTTTTGTGAGGAAAACTACAATGCTTTTCCCATATGATTTAGTTTTATTGTAATTATAATTCTTTACCAACTCAATATTAAAAAAAAATCGACAAAGATAATTTTGAAAAAAATCATAAAAAAAAATCATGTGGGAAAACACTGCAGTAATTCACAGTGTTTTAAAAAAAAATTATAAAGTTAAATTCTCAATCAGCTCAATATTAAAAAAATAAAATCAACAGAGACAATTAAAAAAAATAACAAAAAAAATAGGAGAAAAAAACCATGTTGGAAACACTGTAGCCATTCACAATGTTTTGTGATGAAAGCTACAGTGCTTCCCCACATGATTTAGCCTTTTTTGTAATTACTTGTAATTGTAATTTTCAACCAACTTAATATTAAAAAAAATGACAAAGACAATTTTGAAAAAATCATAAGAAAAAAAACCGTGTGGAGTGACACTGTAACAATCCATAATGTTTTATAAGGAAAGCTACAACGCTTTTCGAGCATGATTAAGCTTTATTATAAAGTTAAATTCTAATCAGCTCAATATTAAAAAAATAAAATCGACAAAGATAATTTTGAAAAACAATATTACAAAAAAGAAAACACAAAAAAAACTGGAAAAAACCTTGTGAGGAAAAACTGTATCAATCTATAGTGTTTTGTGAAGAAAGGTACAGTGTTTTCCCCACGTGTTTTAGCCTTACTTGTATTTACTAATAATTGTAATTTTTAACCAGCTTAATATTAAAAAAATAATTTTAGAAAAAAAAAACATAAAAAAAACCCAAGTGGAAAAAAAACATTGTAACAATTCATAGTAATTTGCGAGGAAAGGTACAATGCTTTCCTCACATATTGTAACGGTAATTCTTAACCAGCTCAATATTAAAAAATAAAATAATAAAGATAATTTTGGAAAAAATCATAAAAAAAACGGTGTTGAGAAACATTGTAGCAATCTACAATGTTTTAAAGAAAAAAATTACAAAACTAAATTCTGAATTAGCTCAATATTAAAAAAATAAAATCAACAAATATAATTTTTTAAAATAAAAAAATAAAATAGAAAAACCATGTGGGAAAACACGGTAATAATCCACAGTATTTTAAAGGAAAAGAATTAAAAAGTGAAAATTTTAATCAGATCAATATTAAAAAAATTAAATTGAAAAAGATAATTTTTTTTAAAAATAAAAATAAATAAAAAAAGGGAAAGTACTATAGAAAAAACAAAAAAAAGAAGAAAAGTAATACACTGTGAGTGAAAAAAAAAGTGCACAAAAAAACAAAAAAAAACATGAAAAAAATAAAAATACACTATAGATTACTATTATAATCCATATTGCTAGGTCTAGATGAATCATGAATTCCTGACACTCTTTAACTTATTACTTAATAATTCTTTAATTCTCTCTCGGAATCATTACTAGTGATTTAATTAATTACTCTCTTTGACAAATATTCTTTTAAATTATTAAAATATTATATTTTTAAAGTCTAACTTTTACATTTTAAAATATTACTCTTGTGCTAATAATTATTATTGTTGCATGGGATTTCTTAGAGATCTCATTTAGTAAAAAGAATAAATTAAAAAAATAATTCATCTTATAATTTTATGATAATTAGAAATCATAAATGATCTTAATATATTTTTAGGTAAGAACTCGTTGTGCTAAAAAAAAAAAAATCACCCCAAAAATATCATTTCTAAGATAAACTAAATTGTTATTTAATTTTAATAATAATACTTATGTATTTATATTAATATTTCACCAAAACTAAATGCTTATATTTATTAGAGATAAATTAAGCTTTACATCAAAGCCTAACACTCACTTTTTTTTTTTTTATTATAGTACAAGGTTTGAAGTAATGGTAAACAAAGACTTTGATTTTGCCTTGTTTCTTCCCATTAAACAATTTAAATTTTTTCACTATAAATTGATTATTTTATCAAGCATGACTGACTAATATGATTTTGCCACCTGTTTCTCTGTGTCATGATTAGTGTAAGATGGTTTTGGTTCAATTCTATCCTAGTTTTTTTAAAAAGAAAATGTCACTTGATAGTTTTAAATTAATATTTTTTTAGTATTATTAAAATTTTGAAGTATTAATATAAAAAATAAAATAAAAATTTATTTGAATATATTTTTAAATTATTTGCCACTTGTTCCTTTGTGTCATGATTAGTGTGAGATGGTTTTGGTTCAATTCTATCCTAGTATTTAAAAAGTAACATAAAATTGAAAAGAGAGAGGCGTCTTGGAGTTAGAGGTCAGTTCATAGTGGGGCGTCAAGTCCATAGATAATTATTCCAGCAAATTGCTTAGGCAAGCTAAAAAAAAAAAAACCTATGGATTGCTACAAACCACTTGAGGAGTTGTTTGAAAGATATTTTTAAAAATAATTTTTTATTTAAAAATATATTAAAATAAATTTTTTATTTTATTTTTTATATTAATACTTCAAAACTTTAATAACACTAAAAAAATATTAATTTAAAATTATCAAGTGACATATTTTTTTTTTAAAACTAGGATAGAAGTGAACCCAAACCATCTTATACTAATCATGACATAAAGGAACAAGTGGCAAAGTATTTAAAGTATTTTTTATTTGTTTTATATTAAATTAATAATTTGAAATATATTTTTATATTTTTTATATAAAAATAATATTATTTTAATATATTTTTAATAAAAAAATCACTTTTAAAATATAATATATCACACTATCAAACATCTCAGCAATCTCCTTTGGTGGGCTGACTTGTTTAGATGGAAGAGAGCGTTTTGAAAAACAGTGGAATCTGTATTTAAAAAAAATAAATTTTTTATATGTTTTGAATTATTTTGATGTGTTGATCTTTAAAATAATTTTTTTAAAATTAAAAAAAATTAATTTAATTTACTTCAACATAAAAAATATTTTAAAAAATATCCATAACTACATTTCTAGACAGCCTTGAAATCTCCTTCGGTGTGCTGATACTTACATATGCCTAATTAATTATTAGTCAATGAAAAACATATTAATTATTCACATAACAAACGAAAACGTTGGGAAAGTTCCGGGTGGCTGCCCAAATTAAAGAAGCTGGCCAAATTTGGACGCTACCGATACAAATAGGTTATAAAATAGTGTGTAAATAGGTTAAATCTGATCTAAAATTGATATAAACCACACTTTAGATGTATAAATTTGTATCATATACATATATTATTTATAATTTTACCATATATATAATTCCTTTTATTTTTATTAAATAATAAATAGTAATAGATACTTAAAATCTAATGTTTAAAATATAAATATTTAAATTTTTTATTTGATAAATAATAAATAAAATATAAATATAACACAAATTCAACTCGGCATATCTATTATCATCCTGAATTTTATTAGTCTCACAATCAACTATTTAAAAACTTTCAAAATGTTGGGAATGATGGCATTAAAAAATAAAATAAAAGACATTATTCTTTCATTATAGCCCAAGAAATAATACATTATAAATTGGAACAATAAAATAATCATTTAATCTTAATTTCATAAAATTGTTGAGCTAATTTTTACTAGGTTCATTGATCATTATCAAATTGATTAAAAACAAATAAGTTTTTTATTTTTTTATTATAGTAAAATGATTAAATTACCTTTTAAACCAAAAATCAAATTAAATTGGCTTCTAGAAGCTTTTCAGTCATTTAATTTATTCTAGTACAAGAAAATGACAAAATTACTTTTAAAAGCATTAACTACAAAACTCACTTTTAAAGGCTTTTTTGTCTTTTCAAGCTAGCTTTTTGTTTATTTTCAAGTTGACTAAGAGACTATTTGTTATTTTAATAAATATAAAATAATATATTTTTTAAAAAATGATTGGCAAGTGAGTGAGTAGGTGATGCTCGTACTGTTTAGGCGATGTATGAGACATTGTGAAGTGTCCAAACACTGTCTTCTACAACAACATTTGAATCGACATGATATTCCCTCCATGTCTGGGTGGCTCATATAGCCAACAGGCTTTTGATTGGGCACCGACAATCCTTTTTTTCTCTCTCCTCCTCAAGTTTTACACTTGACTTTTAAATTTTCAAAGCAGCATTTCAATTTATTTTTTCTTTAGATTTGGTTCATGTTGTTATGATTATTATTTGTTTAATTTAAAATAATTTATAAATTTAGTTTTTTTTTTCAATTTCACCCTTTTATTTTTTTTATATATTAGATTTGGTCATTATTTCTTTAATTACTATTAGTTTTATTTAATATAATTTTTTTAACTATTTTTTTTCTAATTTTATTTTTTTTTAATTTTTTTCTATCAAATTTGATTTTTATTTTTTTGTTTGTTTGAAATTCTTTGTTGCTAATTCAAATATGTTATATAGATATGCATCTAATCACACATTTGTTCTTTTCAAGGGTTCTCTCCTTTTCTGATTTATGTTGTATAGATATGCTATCCTCCTTTCAGTTTGTTTGCTAAAATATAATTTTTTTTAAAAGTAATTTTTATGAAAAGTTGATTTCTAAAGTTGAAGAAACATTAAAATTATATATATAAAAACAAATTTTATAAATTATTTTTAAAAAATAATAATAATTAAAATAATAGGGATCAAATCTGACAGATAAAAAAGTTGAAAAATAATGACATTAAAAAAAAGTAATTAAATTTCATAAATTATTTCAAACAAAATAAATAGCAATAAAAAAAAGGAGGATCAAATTTAATATATAAAAACATTTTTACAAAAAGAATAAGAGAAAAAATAAATAACAATGAAAAGAATGAGAACCAAAGTTGATATAAAAGTCAAATTAAATTAAATACTAAGGGATGAAATTAAAAAAATTAAAAAAATAATTAAAATAAAATGGTTGTTAACTTTAGGGTCTCGGAGGATTAGTCGAGGTGCGCGTAAGCTGGATCGGACACCTACGGTTAACAAAAAAAAAATCTTGAACAAAAAATATGATGTGCATTAAATGGCATCTTTTAAAATACTAAATGTCATTTTAAAAAAAATTATCTAGACAATAACATACCGAATCGATTTAGACCAATCTTGTTTAATCTATAAAATCTACGACCTAGGTCATGAGTATGACAACCCCATTAAAAGTAAAACAAAATAAATTACAAAATTCAATCCTCAATAAACTCATATGAAAAGGTGAATATGATAAAAAAATATTTAATTAAAAAAAGAAAAGAAAAAAAATGAATTGAGTCATTTTGTTAAACTTGTGATCTCGGTCATGAAACTGAGATAACCACACAGAAAGAAAAGCAAAAAAGAATTATGAAGCCCAATATATATCCAACCCAACGTTAATGATGAAATTTAAAACAAAAACCAATTTTATAAAAGAAACTAAAAAAAAGATTAAAATCAACTCGAGCTAACCTTTTAAACCCACGACAAGAGCAATGATGTTAGAATTATCTTATAGAAGATAAATTCAAAAAAATTATGAAATTCAATTCTTAATCAACATAACACCAAGGGATGAAATTGAAAATAAAATTATTTAGAAAAAGAATCTAAAATAAAATAAATAATAATAAAAATAATAAAAATAAAATTTCACAGAAAAATAAAATGATAGGATACTTGCTATTTTGAAGACACATAAATTTCGTAGAAGAGAGAGGAAAGAGAGGAGAAAAAAAGAAAAAAAAAGGACCACGCGCCTCCAACATTCACAAGCACCACATCACTAGTAAGGGCTCCTTGAGTCGTGCCTCATGTCCACCGAGAAAGATGGCGTTTCAGCATCGTAGAAAGGGTGTGTTTGGCTTGGAGGTGTGGTGGCTTTTTATCAAAGATACAATACCTTTTAAGCACAAACCACACCTCTAAAAGCTATAAAAACATGCTTTTTACTCAAAAAAGCACAAGCCACCTCCCATTCAAACACCTTCGAAGTCGTATATGACACCAGAGCATGCTGGCTTCCCTCGCACACACCGGTTTCTTTGCTACTTCCTGTTGATTATTTTCAATTTTAAATTTGATTCTTTAAATTTTAATTATTTTAAAGCATTAAAATTAAATTTTATTTTAAGCAATAGGATCCCAATTTCAATTATTAACAGTGAGTCAAGTCTTTCCTCAATATCATAGGATCCCAATATTTAAGCAATAAAAAAACACTATTAAGTCTAACCCAAAAAATAGTCATTATAATTGAAAAAATGGAGTGACAAAAAAATAATAAAAAATGGGGCTATCTATCCGAAATTTAGTGCTTGATTCCTTTAAGAAAAATCTTTGTATATTTGTTTATTATTTAAATTTAAACCCGTAACTTCAATTGTTTTAAATCAATAAAATTTCATCTAATTTTACTAAATCAAGCATCAATTGAGCTATAAAAACATTTCTCAACACCCCAATATCCTATCACCTATGCAGTTAAAACAAACCACCAAGTATAATCTTAAAAAAACAAATAAAAAACAAAAAAAATGAAGGATCAAAATTAAAATAAAAATAAAAAATAAAACAATAAAACATTGTGAAATCTTATGATTAATAAAAAAAACTAAAAAGATGGTGTTTTTACCGTGCACCATTTCAAAAAGTACTATTCAGGTTATTCTAATTTCACGATCTATGTCGCGAGTTAACCTGATTGATTGATTGATTTTTTTAATTTATATATTTTTTTTAATTTTATCTTTTAATATTTGATTGATTAGAATTGAGATTTTATGATTTGTTTTAGTTAATTTTTTATAATGTTATTCCAATTTTATTACATAAATCATGTGTTTTATAAGTTAATTTGGATAAATTCAAATTATTTTACTATATCTTTTTCTTAGATTTTTTTTTAATTCATCCTTAGCAATATGTTTTTAATTTTTTTTTTACATTAAAAATTTGCTATGATCCGCTTAGAGTGTTTTGAACTGTGAAAATGCCACAACCGCTGGGTTCTTTTGTAATGTAATTGTATGACGCTCGATTAATTAAGATTTTGTTTGTTTTTATATTTTAAAAGTATTATTTAAAAATTTAATTTTTTTTATTTTAAATTATTTTAATATGTTTATATAAAAAATAATCTTTAAATTTTAATTAAAAAATATTATTTTAATATATTAAAAAAAAACACTTTAAAAACCAAGTAATATAATACTCCCAGTCACTCTGAGCGTGGGGTCCTTTTCCCGCCATATTCTTTCCTTCTTGTAGGATTTATCCCTATATATATACATGCTCCCATTTGTGCTGTAACAATATAATACCGACAGAACAGAGCTACTGTTGTACGCCCACCAAGAATTTTTAACTCTAAGGTATGATCGTCCCTCTACTGCTTTAATCATACTCAGTTTCTTTACCTTCGGGTCATAGTTCTTAGCTTAAATAAATCATTTTTACTAAAATGATCGACTTAATCAATTTATTACAAGTTTAGTTTATCTGGGTTGTTTCTTTTTTCTTTGGAATTCATATTGCAAGACTGGATTTTTCCTTCTTTCCTTCTTTCTTCTGGGTTCTTGAAATAGCAGAATTTCTTTTCTTTTCTTTTCTTTTCCGGCAGGTTTCTTTCTGCTTTCTTGTTTCAATAATGTGTTCTTTTTGGGCAGCCAGGCTACATACGTTTCCTGTAAATTTGATGGCTTACATTCCTCCACACAAGCGGCATTCAAAGGATGTGAGAACGGCATCCCCAATTCCAGAGACGCTGCACCCTCAATTTCAAAGAAATATGAATTTGAGAGCATCCACTTCTCGTAAAAATAAGAGTGGAAAGATTGTTTATGCAGACCATGCCATATCTAAATGGTTTGCTGTTGGCTTGGATGATGATGGCCAGTTTCCTCCTTACATTCATCTCGAGCCGATTTCCTTGGAATATGTTGAGCGTAAAATTGGAGAAAAGCCTCTTGTCTTGGTGAATAGCATTGTAACTGAAGGTTCGTGTTCCATCCGTATTGAAATTTTTATAATTTGTGCTTCTGTTAGTTGCTTCTGCCTTTTATTGAAACCTTTGTATTAAATTTCATGCAATTTAGAGGATAGCAAACTGGTAAGGAATTGCTCCAGAAGTCCATGGGAAATTATAGCGGAAAACGTACAGCAAGAACTACTCTCTTCTTTCGAAATTTTGAGGAATGAAATGGATGATCAGGGTTCTGAAAAAGTAAAGCCAACATTGGTTGCTCGATTGGGAAAATTTATTTTTCAGGGGTGAGCAATCCAACTTCTCTCTATAGTTATTGCAAAATTGAGTTAATGTTAATTGGAACATCATCTTTTTTCCAACTTATGGAATCTATTATGCAACTGAAAATTGATAATGTTGTGAAGTTGACTGGAATTGTCTCACTTTGTTCTCCTTGTAGTTATTCCTGTTGCATTCCAGCAGGAAGCTTCCTGAACTAGGCATAGAATTCTCTAACTTTTTGAAGCACTGTAGGCATAGAATTCTTGAATTTTGAACCGTTATAGTCCTTTTGGTGTCCAGTGGACTTTTTACGTACAAGTGTTTGTTCCTCCATAAAGGACCTCGACTGGAGTTAATTGGTGTTCTTCCTTGTGAACTTGGACCATATGATTGTATCTCAGTTAATATTTTGATTTTGTTTGTTTCGACACTTTTCTGAACTACTTAATCTATTAATTTTCTGCCACACCTGAGTGTATCATATGACTTGTTTTGCTCTAGTGATTACTTTGATCTCTGCCAAACAAGTTTTGCTGGTGCTCCTAGTAGCGTAGATATTGTTGATATGCTTATATTAGAAGCCATAACTGCTTATGTTAACTTAAATTCATATTCTCCATCAGTGCATAAGAAGCATGTTTTATATTTCAGTTATACAAGGATAAGCAAGCAAGAGTTATTATACTATTTCTGTGATGCAGGAACCATTCAATGGGACTAGAAAGTGTCAATAAAATGCAGGTTGAAGAGGCCATTTTGAGACAACTCAACAGATCATTGTACACAGATATTCCTTCTTCATACATGGAAAATATTATAGATGGAGTGGTCCCAGCGATTGGAATTGATTTTTTAGAGGAGAAAGATGTTTACACTGTAAAGGTATTCCTTTTGCTGCACACCGACTCATGGTAGTGTTTTTCGTATGTTTTTAATCCAATTTGTTACTAACTTTTCTTCCTTCAAGCAGTTGTCTGATAATACACGGCCAGATGCAACTGTTTCATGCAAATGTACTGTGGTGGAAAATAAAAAACTTCATCTCTACAAGGCAGGTTTTGTACTACCTAGAGTCTTGTCCTCTCATGTTAATTTTTCATATTATATGGTAGAATTAATTTGTTTTTGGTAATTTGTGCTTTATCAATGTGACATTGTGTAATCTCATGGACACCTTCTGATATTCACTTATGGATTTAAGATGTTTTCCACTTTTATACTTTTGCTTGTTCATGGTGTGGCATTAAATTATAAAGATTTCTTGTAGGTTGAGCTAAACCAAGTGCGCCAGATGGTCATAGATGTATCATGTCTTGATAAGAATCTGGACCTCAGGCTTATGCTTTGCTCCAGGAAGATCTTAACAGCTCTAACTGTAAGTTGTACTGTCTCTCGCTGAAAAATTCAATCAACACTGCATGATTGTTAGACACTCATTGAAGCATGAAGTGTCTTGGGCTCTGCCCAAACCCAGCAGAAAATTGTTAGTGAGAAAACTTGAGCAAGCATCCTCCCTTTGTATTTTCCTCCAATGACAGATTTAATCTAGTCTAGCAAGTCCTTTCTCCATTTCAAAGAATGTCATGATGGAAAATAGGAAATAATCTCTATCCTAGAACTTAGTTTGATCACACCTGGAAGAGAAGATATGTAAAACAAGCACTGAATAGGCTTGCACTAGCGAGTTAGGCTAAGAAGTCAAGAACGAAATTTAGAAGGTTAAAACCGTATACCCGGATATTGGTCTTTCATGATCTAAAGAGTAAGGATTTTCATAGTTGGAATAATGATTTCCCTAAATTTGCATGAGAGATTTTCATCTAGAGTCTAGACAGCTCTAAGCTGCTAGTGAGTAATTTATTTCCAACTTGAAATTTTTAGTTTACAAAGCAGACAATTATTTGTTATTGGCTCCTTAGTAACAAAGCATCTTATATCAGTAACAGCCAGATTATTCTTCTGATAATCATATATATCACAGCCAAGAAACTTCATTGTAATATACACATATTCTGTTAGAGTTATAATTGAATTTGGAACTCCTGATAGTGATGCTGTGGAGTGACTGATTGTACGAATCGATGCAGGATGAGGAGATGAATAGCCTTAGAGATCTGATCAATTCGGCGGTTCTAGATTCAGATATGAAGGGTGGATTAAGGTGGCCCCTGGGGGAGGCATCTTCTGGTGGTAGATATAGTGTCATTGGGGCTTGGCACTCAGTAACCAAAGCCTATAAAAATTCATCATTTAGGCTTAAAGCAAGAGATGCCGATCGATATGATTTCAGGACTGGAACTGGGGAAACTACAAGAGAGATTTATCTGAAGTTGAAAAGAATTGTTTCAGAAATGCAGGCAAGTTCCTTTATTGGTTGACTTTTCCCTATGCCTCTTTATGTTGCTTTGGCTCATATGCGACTTCTAATCTGTGAGTTTTCTAAGTGATTAACTCTGGCGCCCAGAGCTGACAGATCCATATCTGATCCCAGTAATATTTTTCTTGTATTTAAAGCTGCATTTGTTGAATTATGAAGGAACCGGGAGCTGAAAGTGATTCAATCTCCAAGATGCTCGAGGACAGCATAAGACTGATATGGGACAAGTTCTTATGCTGCGAACGGTTTCTAACATGAACATTCCAATTTTAACTCTCTTTTCATCCTCTTCAGCATGGAAAGGGGGAGAGCCCCATCTGGTCTGAATCCTATCCCATCACGAGGCGCTGTTTGCAAGTCCGAGTTCTCACCTCTCTGTTAATTCTAGGCCTCTTTACATCTCCTTTTCTTTCCTTCTTTGCTTTGCTTTCTTTCTTTTATATTTGGATGGTTTGAGTGTTAGTTTTTGAGAATAGACGCTGGAAAAACAAAAAAGAAGAAGAAAGATTGTGGAAGTGTGGTTTTCCGAGTATTTGAGGGAGAGGTTGATGTCTTATGTAATTAACAAATGCAAAATGTTAAAGGGATATGGAAGTGCATTAATGAACCATGCTAAAACAAATGAAAAGTCAGGGTATTTTTTAAAAATATTTATTAGTTCATATTAATATATTTTTTATTTTTTAATATTAATATGTCAAAATTATCTAAAAATTTTAGTATCAATTAGATGCTTTTTTGGATGTATAAGAAAATAATTTTAAAAAAAAATTAGTAAAGTAAAAACAAACAATAAAACATTACAAATATTTGAGACTACTTATTCCTAGGAAAAGATTAAGGTTCTTCCATGGAGCTGAAAAGGACAAATTTTGTAGTCCCCACTGAAGAATCTCAGAAGAAAACCCTCCCAACAAAGTAAATCAAACCCTCTTTAGTGAGGTAGTAGCTTAATTGAGTGTTTGTGTGTGTCCCTTTCCCTCTTTATTCGTTCTTAAGAATGTTAGAAGAAAGAATGAAGAGCTCTGAGCTCTTTTTTGAAGTTGTTCAAACCCTTCGTAGATAAGTAGCTTTGATTGATTGCGTCCCTTTTTCCCTCATTCATCCTTTTTTATACATTTACCAGTGTGCTCGCGCTTTGATATAGAGCTGGAATATTTTTTATATAAAAAATAATATTTAAGTGTTGAAATGGAGTGAAAAGAGGATTAAAAAACCTAGTCAGTCATGATATATGTATAACAATATTAATTAATGATAAGATAATATTGCTTATTTTTGAACAATATACGTTATAATAGAAGAGAGGAGACAACAAAGAATAAAATTATACAGCAAGCACCTATTTTTGATTACTAGAAATCGTAATGAGTGCTGCCCAAAGTGTGTGGCAGCTTCAATGAGCTAACTATTTTTTTTTAAATTGTTTTTTGTTATTTCACTGTTCTTAGGATATTTTTGTTATTTTACTATCATTAAAAATATTAAATAGATAAAAATACTTTCAACCAAAATTATAATGACTAATAAGGCATGAAAATATAAAAATACTCCTAGCTATGGATGTCACTTGACTATTGTAGTGAAAAATGGATTGTTTCTATGGCCATAGGAAACCCTTTTCTTTCAAAGCGAAATCTATAAATATTAAAATCAAAGTGAATAGTGGCCGGAATCCGGCCATCCAAGAGTTTTCTCTCTGCTAAATTTTTTTGATAGCTTTCTTTCTCTTCCCTCAAGATCCAAGAGTTGAAACGTAAAAGAGAAATTGGAATGAAGCAAAATATCAAAAATACTAGGGAGAAAATATTAAAAAAATAAGATTATATGGATTAAAGTGTAGTTTTATGCGCACCTGAGTTGTATATGTTAACTAATGATAATTCAATGTATAGCTGTAACAGTTTGTTATTCATTAGGACTCAGTAGCTGCAACAGTTTGTAATCTTAAAGAACTGGTCTTCCTGCAAAGTAGAGAAATCGGTTAGGATTTGTATTTATATATACGTCTTCTATTAATAATATTGGTAAGCAATTCTCTTCCCAAGCTTCAATTCTATCATGGTATCAGAGCATCTCTGATCCTTTATTCAAATTTTTTTTCCCTTGTTCTTTGGTTCTGTTCCTTCCTCTTCTCCATAACCATGTCAACTTCAATTCCATCAAACACATAAAACCACCTTATCACCATAAACACAGCTGCTCAAGCTCCTCTAAAACTCACCTCTTCCAACTACGCTTCCTGGAAAATTCAGTTTGAAACACTCCTTATTGGCTACGATCTCCTTGGTTACATCGATGGCTCAAAACCGTGTCCTTCACCAACTCTCATGACAGATAATATCACTGTTCCTAATCTGCATACAGTCTTTGGGTGAGGCAAGATCAACTCCTTTTGAATGCCATTGTTGGCACTCTTTCTCCTCCACTCATCTCCTTTGTAGCACGCACCACTTCTTCTCATGATGCATGGCATGTTCTTGCCACAACATATGCCAAACCATCCCGCGGACGTATCCACCAGGTGAAAAACCAGTTAAAAAATCTTACAAAAGGTTCTCTGAGTATCACAGATTTTGTCTACTTCATCAAAGCACGATCTGACGAACTTGCTGTTCTTGGTGCTCCCATGGACACTGATGATCTTACTGAACAAATT
This sequence comes from Populus deltoides, assembly GCA_015852605.2. NCBI lineage: Eukaryota > Viridiplantae > Streptophyta > Magnoliopsida > Malpighiales > Salicaceae > Populus > Populus deltoides. The sequence goes on along the minus strand of CM027588.2, from coordinate 11,946,089 downwards.
CTAGATGGTTTAGGTGAAGACTACACAGAACTTGTTCGGGCTGTCCAAGCTCGCGAGGCTGCTATCTCATTTGATGAACTACATGAGAAGCTTCTCTTGTTTGAAGCATCACTTCAAATACAGTCCCACTCCTCTCGTCTTGGTCCGGTTACTGCCAACTCCTTCACTAAGAACTCAAACAACAATAATTGGCGTCCATCAAGAACCAACTGGCGCCTGTTCTATCAGTATATATGGGGAAAAGGTTGTCAATTTTTGTCAATATCAATTTTAATCCTAGTTCTTTTAATTTTATTTTTACAATAATTAAAAATTCAATTATATTAAATTAACCTCCGGAACAATCTCTGACACCTTAGACAAGGTATAAATTTAATAAACTTTATTTGCCAAATACTATTTTCAAGTTCTATAAAATATGGCTTTGAAAACTGCGGATTTTATTAATAGAACCTATTTCTTGTGGCAAAAGTGATGCAGCAAAAGGTACTGTGAATTTACTCTTTTTTCCTTGGCAAAAACATGGATGAATGGGTCTTGGAGGGTATAATTGTACCTTCACGGGATTCTTTTGTCATTTTAGAATTGTTGAGATGATTTTTTATTTTTTTTTCAAATATTTTACACAGTAAAATTATTTGAATACACTTAAAAGCAACATCAACAAAAAAAAAAAGCTAACTATGGTCTAGGGATTTTTTTTGTTTTTTACTTATTTTAATTACCCAGTTCCTTTTATAATCAAAATTCTCAAAGCATGGCTATATTGCTTATTTGTAATTTCAAAAATAATTTTTTTATAATTATTATTTAAGCCTAGAAGCAATGTGTTAATTTAATAATAATAATAAAAAAAGCTGCTTAGACATGCAGTTTACTAAAATAGTAGACATTGTGATTTCATCGCGACATTTGATTCCTCTTGATGTTTGTCATAAAAAAACTTACAGTAGTCCTTCAATTTCTTTTCCTTTTACTTTTAGCCCTTGTCTTTTTATTTTTTTTGTAATTTTTTTTTATAAAATTGTTTCAAATTGAAAATTATTTTCAATTTTATCATCCTTCAATTTTTCATATCTCAAATTTAATCCCTATTTTTTTATTTTTATTTTTAGATGATTTATAAATTTGATTTTTTTGTTATTTCACTCTCCTTCATTTTTTTTCTATCATGTTTGATTCTTATTTTTTTTATTGTTATTTTTCTGCTTGGACAAGTTTTTTAGATTGATTTTTTATTTATTTTATCCTTCAACATTAAATTGATTGAGAATTGAACTTCTTGATTGAGTTTGGATCTGAGATTTCACGAGTTATGATTTTGAAAGATTAACTCGGGTTTAGGTTATTTACCTAGATTTGCATGGTTTTTCATATTATTAAATTAACCGAACTTATTAAACCCGGTTGGCTCAAAGACACAAGTCTTGAATTTCTTTTACTTTTATAGAAATCCAAGCATCGCCTAATCTTTATTCTTCTTACACATCCTTTAAAATTTGTATTGGCTCGTGACATTGCGTTGGCCACTGATATAGGTTTACTCGAGTTATTATTATTATTTTTTTAAAATTAATTTTTTTCATCTTCGGCCTTCGATATTTGGTTCATTATAATTGAGTTTTTTTAATCTTTTTATATGGGTTTCATGGCTTTATCACAATCTCACACCTTATATTGTAGGTTTCATACGTTAACCATTGCTGATCCGGGTCGGTCTAGTATATCATTGTCTCAATATTTTTTTAAAAATAATATGTCGCTTGATAATTTTGAATTAATATCTTTTTAGTGCTTTAATAATTTTTAAGTGATAATATAAAAAGTAAAAAAATATATATATTTTTAAATAAAAATTATTTTTTAAAATATCTTCCAGACAGCTCCTCAAGTGGTTTGTAGCACTCCACGATTTTTTTTTTTTTTTGCTTGCCTGAGCAATTTGCTGGAATAATTATCTATGGGCTTGATGCCCCACTATGAACTGACCTCTAACTCCAAGACGCCTCTCTCTTTTCAATTTTATGTTACTTTTTAAATACTAGGATAGAATTGAACCAAAACCATCTTACACTAATCTTGACACTAAGGAACAAGTGGCAAAGTATTTAAAGTATTTTTTATTTGCTTTATATATATATATATATATATATATATATATAGTTTTCATATGTTGATATTAAAAATTAAAAATTTATTAAAAATTTATTATTTTAATATATTTCCAATTAAAAATCACTTTTAAAAATATAATATATCACAGTATCTAACACTGCTTCGGTGGGCTAAGTTGTTTAGGTGGAAGTCTCATTCGGTGAGCTGAGTTGTATCAAATACATAAATTATTTATAATTTTACAATATATATAATTCTTTTTATTTTTTATTAAATAATAAATAGTATTCAGGCTAGGAATCCTCGAATAGATACTTAATCTAATGTTTAAAATATAAATATTTAAATTTTTTATTTGATAAATAATATATAAATATAACACAAATTCAATTCAGCCATATCTATTGTCATCCTGAATTTTATTAGTCTCACAATCAACTATTTAAAAACTTTCAAAATGTTGGGAATGATGGCATTAAAAAATAAAATAAAAGGCATCGTTCTTTCATTATCCCAAGACATAATATATTATAGATTGGAACAGTAAAATAATCATTTTATCTTTATTTTATAAAATTGTCGAATTAATTTTTACTAGGTTTATTGGTCATTATCAAATTGATTAAAAACAAATAAGTTTTTATTTTTATTTTTTTAGTATAGTAAAATAATTGAATTACCTTTTAAACCAAAAAAAAAATTAAATTAGCTTCTAGGAGCTTTTCAGTTATTTAATTTATTTTAATACAGTAAAATAACAAAATTACTTTTATAAGCATTGGCTACAAAACTCACTTTCAAAGGCTTTTTTTTGTCTTTTCAAGCTAGCTTTTTGTTTATTTTCAAGTTGATTGAGAGATTATTTATTATTTTAATAAATATAAAATATTATTTAAAAAAAATGATTGGCAAATGAGTGAGTAGGTGATGCTCGTACTCTTTAGACGGTGCATGAGACATTGTTAAGTGTCCAAACACTATCTTCCACGACGACATTTAAATCGACATGATATCCCCACCATGTCTGGGTGGCTCATGTAGCCAACAAGCTTTTGGTTTGGTGTCGAAAATCTTTTTTTTTCCTCTCTCTCCTCCTTAAGTTTTACACTTGACTTTCAAATTTTCAAAGCAGACTTTCAATTTATTTTTTCTTTAGATTTAGTTCATGTTATTTTTATTATTATTTGTTTAATTTAGAATAATTTATAAAATTGATTTTTTTTCAATTTTACCCCCTTTATTTTTTTTTATATGTTAGATTCGATCTTTATTCTTTTAATTACTATTAGTTTTATTTAAGATAATTTTTTTTATAATTTCATTTTTTTTAAGTTTTTTTTTCTATCAAATTTGATTGTTATTTTTTTGTTTGCTTGAAATTATTTGTTGCTAATTCAAATATGTTATGTAGATATGCATCTAATCACACATTTGTTCTTTTCAAGGATTCTCTCCTTTTCTGATTTATGTTGTATAGATATGCTATCCTTCGTAACTCACCAATAAATATTTGACCTCTCAACAGTGACTAAATACGATTTCTTTAAATTTAGTCAAAACTTGACTTTCAGTTTGTTTACTAAAAAATAATTTTCATGAAAAGTTAATTTCTAAAGTTGAACAAAGATTAAATTATCAACAAAAATTTTTAAATTTCATAAATTATTTTTTAAAAAAATAACAATTAAAATAATATGGACCAAATCTGACAGATGAAAAAATTGAAAGAGGATAACATTAAAAAAAAAATCCTATTTCATAAATTATTTCAAACAAAATAAATAGTGATAAAAAGAATGAGGACCAAATTTAATATATAAAAACATTTTAAAAAAAAGAATAAGAGAAAAAATAAATAACAATAAAAAGAATGAGAACCAAAGTTGATATAAAAGTCACATTAAATCAAATTCTAAAGGATGAAATTGAAAAACAAATTCGAAAAAGAATTAAAAAAAATGTATAACAATTAAAAGATTGAAGATCAAATTTGATATAATCAACAAATAACATGATATTTTTAAATTTTTTATAACGTCTAAAAAGTGTAGTTTTATGCGCACCTGAGTTGCATATATGGGAAAAAGGTTGTTAATTTTTGTCAATATCAATTTTAATCCTAGTTCTTTTAATTTTATTTTTACAATAATTAAAAATTTAATTATAACAAATTAACCTGTTATTTAATTCCGGAACAATCTCTGACACCTTAGACATGTTTTTTTTGGATTCGAGGAAACCTTATCTCCCGGAAAGGGCACTTTATCGGTTCAAGTGAGCGAGTAAAAGCCCGGCTATTCCAGGCTCTTACAAGAGGTGCACGTCCTGACTCGAACTCGAGACCTGCTGTGTAGATCTCAAGTTTTTTCCCATCATGTCACGCCCCTTGGGGACCTTAGACACGTGATAACATGCAATCTAAAAAGAATTAAAAAAAATATAGGACAACTACATCCTGACTTTTGAGTACAAATTGAAAGAAATATAAAGTTCATTGAACAATTCGGTGAACATGAGCAACATGGTGAAATTCCAATCTCCTTTAGTATCTTCGTTAAAGTGTGTGCGCATGGTGCATATAATTAAATAAGGTGTCGGCATGGTCACTTTAGGTTGCACAATCAGCATAGATGGAACGCAGTCCCGTCCAAGATTGCTAGTTTTCTTTTATTTGTTTTTGTTAATTTTTTCTTCAAATTTAAGTTTTTTTTTTAAAAAATTTGTATGGGCATAAAAATTGGGTGATAAAACTCTTATAGATCAATACGGTGGCTTAAACTTTTAAGGATGGTTGGGAATATGATAGCGGTTACTTTTTAAAATGCTTTTTATTCTAAAACACATTAAAATAATATTTTTTAAAAATCATTTTTAACATCAGTACATCAAAATGATATGAAAACATAAAAAACATATTAATTTAAAATATAATAAAAATAAAAAATTTTAAAATTTTTCAAAAACACTTTCCAACTGCATTGCTCACTGCAATATGTCGTGGTGGTGTGATAAATTTCTTAAAGGCATCCTAAGATTGAGAAGATTAGAGAATTTGTTCGTCGTCCAATTTGATAAAAGATCGATCAATTGCTATATTTCATGTATTTTCCCTACTTTTAGTATGGATGAAATATTATATTTCATTCTCAAATAAATCGAGAAATTCTATTAAAATACAAAAAAAATAAAATTGAAAGAGTAGGTTATTTTTTAGTATCCTGATATCATATAATATTTTACAACTCAATCTCCGTGAGATAAACTAAATATTAAAATATAATTTCCAAACTCAATATTTTTTCAAGTAATTAACAAGAGAGCTAGCCTTGATATTTTAGTTTTTGTTACAAGGTCTACTAGTTCTATTCAAGATTTCCCACTGAAGAAAACCCTCCCAACCAAGTAAATCAAACCCTCCTAGTTAAGTATTACCATAATTGACTGTGTGTGTCCCCTTCCCTCTTTATTCTCTTTTTATATATATATATATATATATATATATATATATATATATATATATATATATATATTAATAAAAATAAGATGGATGTTTGAGATTGCAGTAGTGATTGTTTTTTAAAGTGTTTTTTATTTAGAAATGTATTAATTTTTTTTATTTTAAAAAAATTATTTTTGATATCAATATATTAAAATGATCTAAATATATTAAGAAAAATTAATTTAAAATAAAAAAATAAAAATTTTCACCTTAATTGAGTGTTTGTGTGTGTCCCTTACACTCTTTATCTCGTTTTCTGAAGTGTTCAAATCAAACCCTTCGTAGTGAAGTAGTTTAATTGATTGTGTGTGGTCCCTTTCCCTCTTTCTTTGTTTATGCATTCATTCGATCTCCAATTTATCCTGTGAAGGCCAATAATGGAGATGCCCTTCCTATTGCCAAAGCATTGTACAAAAAAGTATTTTGGTTGATATTTTACTATTTTAATTGTCTAAAACCAATGATTTTTTAGAAGAAATTATCACAATAAGCTAGAAATCTATGGGTTATACATATATTCAATCTGGTTCTTCATTTACTAGTAGTGGTAATGCTCAATAAAGGATTCATAATAATAATGCTCAATTTATTTTTTAAAATATTCATTGTTCAAATTCAATCTTTATTTATTTTATATAAATATTTTCCTCCAGTTCTTTTCCCGCTTTATTCTTTCTATATATACGTTCTCGCATTTATGTTGCATCAATATAATACCTCCAGAACAGAGCTACTGTTGCACGGTCAACAACAGTTTTTAACTCTCAGGTATGATCGTCCCTCTACTGCTATAATCATACTCAGTTTCTTCATTTTTGGGTCTTAGTTCTTAGCTTAAATAAATCATTATTACTAAAATGATCGACTTAATCAATTTATTGCAACATCAGTTTATCTGGGTTGTTTCTTTTTTCTTTGTAATTCATGTTGTGATCATCTGTGACTGGATTTTTCCTTCTTTCCTTCTTTCCTTCTTTCTTTTGGGTTCTAGAAATAGCAGAATTTCTTTTATTTCCTGAAGGTTTCTTTCTGCTTTCTTGTTTCAATAATGTGTTCTTTTTGGGCAGCCAGGCTACATACGTTTCCTGTAAATTTGATGGCTTACATTCCTCCACACAAGCGGCATTCCAAGGATGTGAGAAGGGCGTCCCCGATTCCAGAGACACTGCAACCTCAATTTCAAAGAAATGTGAATCTGAGAGCATCCACTTCTCGTAAAAAAAGGAGTGGAAAGATTGTTGATGCAGACACTACCATATATAAATGGTTTGCTGTTGGCTTGGACGAAGATGGCCACTTTCCTCCTTACATCCATCTCGAGCCGATTTCATTTGAATATATTGAGCGTAAAACCGGAGAAAAGCCTCTGGTCTTGGTGAATAGCATTGTAACTGAAGGTTGGTGTTCCATCCTTTTCTGTTAGTTGCTTCTTCCCTTGAATGGTGTTTGAGTTCAATGTTCTTACTATAAATTTTGTATTAAATTTCATGCAATGAAGAGGATAGCAAACTGGAAAGGAATTGCTCCAGAAGTCCATGGGAGATTATAGCGGAAAACGTACAGCAAGAACTACTCTCTTCTTTCGAAATTTTGAGGAATGAAATGGATGATCAGGGTTCTGAAAAAATAAAGCCAGAATTGGTTGCTCGATTGGGCAAAATCGCTTTTCGTGGGTGAGCAATCCAACTTCTCTCTATAGATATTGCAAATTGAGTTAATGTTAATTGGAACATCATCTTTTTCCAACTTATGATGCCTTTTTAGATGGAAGGATGCAACTGAAAATTGCTTATGTTGTGAAGTTGCCTGGATTGTCTCTGTTTATTCTCCATGACATACTCAATGAACTAAGGGAAGAACGTAAGCATATAAGTGTTTGTTCCGCCATATAGGACGTCGATTGGAGTTAATATTTTGATTTGGTTTGTTTTGACACCTGAGTGTATCATATGACTTGTTTTGCTCTAGTGATTGCTTTGATCGCTGCCAAACAAATTCTGCTGGTGCTCTATCAGTGTAACGTAGATATTGTTGATATGCATGTATTAGAAGCCATAACTGCCTATGTTAAATGAAATTCATATCCTCCATCAGTGCATAAGAAGCATGTTTTATATTTCAATTCTACAAGGATAAGCAAGCAAGAATTATTATACAAATTGTGTGATGCAGGAACTATTTAATGGGACTAGAAAGTGTCAATAAAATTCAGGTTGAAGAAGACATTTTGAGACAACTCAACAGATCATTGTACACAAATATTCCTTCTTCATACATGGAAAATATTATAGATGGAGTGGTCCCAGCGATTGGAATTGATTTTGAAGAGGAGAAAGATGTTTACATTGTAAAGGTATCCCTTTTGCTGCATACCGACTCTCGGTAGTGTTTTTCTTATGTTTTTAATTCAATTTGTCACTAACTTTAATTTCTTCCTTCAAGCAGTTGTCTGATAATACACGGCCAGATGCAACTGTTTTATGCAAATGTTTTGTGGTGGAAAATAAAAAACTTCTGCTCTACAAGGCAGGTTTTGTACCACTTAGAGTCTTGTCCTCTCATGTTAATTTGTCATATTATATGGTAGAATTAATTTGTTTTTGGTAATTTGCGCTTTATCAATGTTACATCGTGTAATCTCATGGACACCTTCTGATATTCACTTATGAATTTAAGATGGTTTCCACTTCTATACTTTTGCTTGTTCATGGAGTATTAAAGTATAAAGATTTCTTGTAGGTTAAGCTAAACAAAGTGCGCCAGCTGGTCATAGATGTATCATGTCTTGATAAGAATCTGGACCTCAGGCTAATGCTTTGCACCAGCAGGATCTTAACATCTCTAACTGTAAGTTAACATCAGAAATTTAGCTACAATCATACTCCATGATCGCTAGACACTCATTGAAGCATGAAATGTCTTGGGCTCTGCCCAAACCCAGCGGAAACTTGTTAGTGAGAAAATTTGAGCAAGCATCCTCCCTTTGTATTTTCCTCCAATTACATTCTTAATCGTGTCCAGCCAGTGCTTTCTCCATTTCAAACAATGTCGTGATGGAAAATAGCAAGTAATCTTTATCCTAGAACTTAGCTTGATCACACCTAGAAGAGAAGATATGTAAAACAAGCATGGAGTAGGCTTGCACTAGCGAGATAGGTTAACAAGTCTAGAACGAAATTTAGAAGGTTAAAACCATATTCCTGGATATTGGTCTTTCATGCTTGAAAAATTAATGATTTTCATATATAGTTGGAACAATGATTTCCCTAAATTTGCATTAGAGATTTTCATCTAGAGTCTAGACAGCGCAAAGCTGCTCGTGAGTAATTTATTTCCAGCATGAAAATTTTAGTTTATTAAGCAGAAGGCAATGATTTGGTATTGGCTACTTAGTAACTAAGCCAGATTATTCTTCTGATAATCATATATACTGCTTAAAATATCAAAGCCAAGAAACTTCATTGTAGATTTAACTCCTGATATAATTGGAATTTAACTCCTGATAGTGACGCTGTGGAGTGACTGGTTGTATGAATCGATGCAGGATGAGGAGATGAATAGCCTTAGAGATCTGATCAATTCTGCAGTTCTAGATTCAGATATGAAGGGTGGATTAAGATGGCCCCTGGGGGAGGAGGCATCTTCTTGTGGTAGATATAGTGTCATTGGGGTTTGGCACACAGTAACCAAAGCCTATAAAAGTTCATCATTTAGGCTGAAAGCAAGAGATGCCGATGGATACGATTTCAAGACTGGAAGTGGGGAAACTCTTAGAGAGATTTATCTGAAGTTGAAAAGAATTGTTTCAGAAATACAGGCAAGTTCCTTTATTGGTTGACTTTTTCCTATGCCTCCTTATGTTGCTTTGGCTCATATAAAACTTCTAATTTGTGAGCTTTCTAAGACCCTAAGGAGAGCATCCAGAGCTGACAGATTTGTTAAACGCCTCATCAGTTATTTGCTCTTTATTATAAATTATAAATTTCCAGATTCATGCCTGTGTTAAGCTGTGCTTTTAATATATCTTCTAAAACTTTTTTCTTGTATTTAAAGCTGCATTTGTTGAATTATGAAGGAACCGGGAGCTGAAAGTGATTCAATCTCCAAAATGCTCGAGGACAGCTTCAGACTGATATGGGACAAGTTCTTATGCTGCGAACGGTTTCTAACATGATCATTCCAATTTTAACTCTCTTTTCTTCTTCTTCAGCATGGAAATGGGGAGAGAGCCCCATCTTGTCTGGATCCTATCCCATCACGAGGCGCTGTTTGCAAGTCCGAATTCTCTCCTCCCTGTGAATTCTAGGCTTCTTTAAATCTCTTTTTCTTTGTTTTTTGCTTTGCTTTGCTTTTTTTTCTTTTTTTTTTTTTTTAATTTGGATGGTTGGTTTTTATAATTACACTTTAATCAAAAGAGAATTTAGCATACAAACTATCATAATATTTTAGAAGCTCAAGTGACCTTTACTTTAGAAGCTAATGCGGCATGAGAAAGGAAGAGAAAATGAAAAAAAAAAAGGAAAGAATAAATACTTGTTGGTTTACACACAAAAAACCATATGTTCCTTATGAGACCATGATAGAAATGATGGTTGAGTCAACTTCTAGTTCTAGCAACATGCATGGAGATGCAGTGGCGGACCTAGAGTTTTTTCAATGAGGGGGCAAATTATTAACAAATACTATATTATATAGATATGCATTAGAAATCAATTCAAAACATATATACTAATTCATATCAAGTAAAATTAATTTAAAAATACTTTTAAACTGAAAAAACTTACTTTATAATTGTTCTCTTCGAGTTTTCATATTTTGAAACCGCTTTATAATAGCTTCATTATCAATCTTATCGAAGATATCTTTCTCAATGTATACAACCAAACTATCATTCATCCACTTATCTCCCATCCTATTCCGCAATCTACTCTTGATAATATGCATAGCAGAAAAAACTCTCTCCACTGTAGCAGTTGCAACTGGTAGAAGTAATGACAATTTGATAAGCATATATACTAATGGAAATATCAAATTCTTATTTGTTTTTACCATTTTCTCTGCAAGACTAGCAATACCTTCAATACCAGAGAACTCATTATCACCACGTAGATCAACAATATACGTATTAAGTTGGTCACCAAGTACCATAAGGTCCCCTATAGAGAATTCACTAGGATAAAAAAGAGCAAGGCAAATAAGCTTTTTTTTGTTGAAAGCAGAGAAAGAGTCATTTGGGTTTAAACATGCCACACAAAGAAGTAATTATGTACTCATCTCATTAAAACGATCATCCAACTCAGTAAGTTGCATGTTAATGATATTGTTAAACAATTCATAACGGAAATGGTGTAGGTTTGTAATCCCTTGAGATTTTCACCTTGAACGCCCACGAAGCTTGTACTCATCATCCATGTTTAGAATATCAATATCATGTTTGATGCAAAAAGATGACACTTCTTCCTGTAAAGATTCCCAATCATTCTCTCTCATCATTTTGAATTGTTCCTATGATGTTTTCAATAAACTCATAGCATTTTCTATGTCTTGATCTTTTCTTTGTAATGCTTGTGAGAACTCATTAGTAACTGCTAGTATCCTTCTCAAACAATGAAGCATGAATACAAAATTAAATGATTCCATAATATCTGTTAAAACGACTGCTTCTGTTCTCTGTTCTGAGTTCATCCCATCCTCCCTTATAATCTCAAGTACATCAAGAACTGATGAAAACATTGCAAGTAGACGAATGATTGTAACATAGTGGGAGCCTCAACGGGTATCACCATACCTTCTAAGAGAAGTTTCTTGATTCAAGCCTCGTCCACTAGAAATTTCTCCATTTTCAAGTCCTTCAATAATTCTAGCATATTGTTTTTCTCTAATCACCTCCATCCTTTTGCATGATGCTCCAACTAAGTTTATAATGCTAGAAATAAAATTGAAGACATCTCCAACTTCATTATGCTTCTTTGTAACAGCCACAAGAGTCAATTGAAGTCTGTGAGCAAAACAATGTACATAATATGCACTTGGATTGCTATTTAGAATAAGTGCTTTCAAGCCATTGAATTCACCTCGCATGTTACTAGCTCCATCATATCCCTGACCACGCAATCTTGATATGCTTAGCCCATGTTTAGAAAACAAAGCTTCAATAGCTGCCTTTAGTGAACTAGCAGTTGTATCTCGCACATATTGAATGCCAAGAAAACGTTCAATTATATGTCCATTGTTGTCTACATATCGTAGAACAACAGTCATTTGTTCCTTGATTGACATGTCACGTGACTCATCAATTAAAATTGAAAATAATGAGTCACCTAGATCTTTGATAATCACATTTGTAACCTCCTCTGCAGCAACTTGAGTAATGTCTTTTTAAATATCTAGAGAAGTTAATTTGTTATGTCTAGGAGCTTCACTGAAAGTAACTCTTTTAATAGCTTCATTATTTCTAGAAAGAAAATGCAAGAGCTCTAGATAATTTTCTTGGTTGCTTGAACATTCACATTCATCATGGCCACGAAATGGAAGTCCTTGGTGTAACAAAAAACGAGCACACTCTATTGAAGCATTCAATCGAGTTCGATAATCACTTTGACTCTTTACTGTCTACTCAGATAACAAAGTCATGATACTTTGTTTATAATTCATCAAATTCTCACATTTTATCCGAGCTGCATTGTGACTACTATTAGACTTTCCAATATGAAGATGAAATCTTTCCTTTTTTTTCCAATTTGAAAACCCATCACCCACAAACGAATCAACACCCCCTTTTGACTTGAAGAGATAACAATACAAGCAAAAGGCAGCATCTTTGGCCATGTTGTACTCTAACCATGTTGGGTATGCACCAAACCAAGCCGGATTAAAGCGTCGTAGTGTTGATATATTCCCAAATTGTTTTTGAGGAAAATCACAGTGTGAAGGTTGACAAGGAACTTTTTGTAGAAAAGCTCTTCGGATTGCATCCTTATCATTTATATGGTATTCATAAATTGGTCTTCTTAAGCTAGGGTCAGCAAGGAAAGTGTCGGGGTTGATTTCAATATGACTTTTCTTTGAGCTTGATTGAGTTACATGACTTGAAGCTTTGATTGACTCTTCTTCCTCAAGGGATTTATGCTTGAAATATTTGTCTAGTGACATGTTAATTTAATATGAACCTGTTGGATTTTTTTATCATCATTAGTGTTTACATAACAATTAACACAACTATACAATAATTCACTATTAAATAAAAATCAGTTGAGTTACACAATAATTCTAAATCTTCCATATGAAATTCATAGCAAAATACACATCAATTCACCAAAATCAAAACCTATTTCAATTCATATCTATATGCATATAATAAGTATGTTGATTAAATTATACTTAATCATTTCTAGATATTTAATTGAGGAGTAATGCCTAGTGTATGTGTAAGAGGAACAATTCTTGAAAAACATGCTTTCTACTTGATATTTTACTTACAAACAAGTCATGTGAAAATATTAAATTTCAATAAACTACTCTGTCAATGCAAGAGATGTCAATAATAGTGGTTTTGCATGAATATTAATTTATTCCTTTATAATAAGAAAAGAAACGTTTAATTGATTAAATTAGTATATTTAAACATTTATTTTGAACATATTCATATCGAAACCCGTAAATTATCATAAACCCTAATATTTTTAATAACTAATTATAAAAGAATAAAATTAAAATTAAACAATGAAATAAATAGAAAAAATAAAGAAAATTTACCTAAAATATAAAGCAAAAGGCAAAAAAGATTAATTGCTTAACTATACTTGATGAGAAGTTTGCATAGGAGAGAGGCAGAGAACAATTGCTCATGAGAAGAACAAAGTGGCACAGCAGCTCATGAGAAGAACAAAGCAGCAAAGACAGGGAACAAAAAATTCTTTTGTTAGTCAGGGGATTCCATATTTTTAAGCCAGTACCATTGATTTGATATAGAAACAAAAGGAAAAAAGGAAAAAAATTTGTGGAATGAGTTGTGTGTGTGTATATATATATATATAAGTCAACAATTATAAACAATAACATCTTTCCTTTTTCCTTCCCTGCAGTAACAATTCCCTAAACTAATATATTAATATTTCAATAAAAAAAAAAGTTAAGGGGGCAATTGCCCCCTTTTGTCCCTCTGGTGGAGCTGTATATGATAATAGTAATTGTTATAGGAGTATGATTATGGATACAATGAGAATAAATCAGGATTATACAAATATATGTTCAATTTTAGATGAAAAACTAAATGCAAACGTGGCCAGGTTTTTTAAACATTTTAAAGATTACAACGAACTATTATGGGTTGGGTGCACAAATCAAAGTAAATTATCAGTTATTGCACAGATGTTCACCATCCAGTCAAATTATGGGCAGAGTGAGGCCGGTTATGAAAAAATCATTGAATGGGTAAGAAGCATTTTCACCTGAAAGGAATAGGTTGAAAGAGAACTTTTATGTTACTAAATCTATAATGGAACCCTTTGGCCCAAGGATACCAAAAATTGACATGTGTCCAAACTTCTGCATGTTGTACAATCTTGAAAATACAAAATTGACTGAGTGCAAAACATACGGGCATGCTCCGTATAAACCCATAACTGGTAGGGGAAGAACTCTTTTCTCATAAAGAAAAAGTAAGATAATTCTCAATCACTCCTAGATTACAGAGGTTATTTAAGTTTCCAAAGACTACTGAGCACATGATATGACATCATTCATATAATGCGGTGGATGAAGTCATGGTGTACATTTCCAATGGTGAAGCCTATAAACAATTTAATAGACTACATCTTAAGTTTTCAATGAAACCATGGAACATACGTGTTGGGTTATGTACAGACAGATTCAATCTATTCGGGTTATTTTGTATGCCATATTCTTGTTGGTAGGTGATACTATGAGTGAGGAAAAAAACCAAAAAACCGATTAAACCGAGAAAACTGGAAAAAAATAATCAAAAAAACGAACCGTGAAAAAAACTAATTAAACCGATTAGAATTTTAAAAAAACTGACCGCTTCGGTTCGGTTTTGGTTTTATAAGCCTGAAACTAAAAAAACTGAACCGAACCTTAACCGAAAAAAATCAAGTCGAACCGGAAAAAACTTCATATATTACTTGGTAAGTTTGCCATGTTTTTGAACAGACAATTTTTTCTGGTTTATAATATAAAATATCGGATCTCCTATGTTTTTTTCCCTTTGCCTGTTCTGCATTTGGATTGTTAAAGACTGGTACCCAAATAATGTCTATTTCATGGTCATGAACTTATTAAATTAGAACTAAAGTGTCTATCATTTGTAGTTCTTTTGTTCTACCCAAATAATGTGTAGTGGAAGTTAATATCCCACATCAGCGGGTGAGGGAGTGGTAGCTGACCTTATTAAGAGTGCTGGTTGTCAACTTGTCATACGCGTTTTGGAGCGTCAGACTCATAAATGGGTATCACCAGGAACAAAAACATGAGGGCGGTAAGGCCCACAGCGAACAATATATGGCAGGTTGGGCCAGGCTGTTACATTTGGTATTAGAGCCGACCTCACTGGCTGTCCGGTTGTGCCGACGGGTTCGCCGGGCTCCTTTAGGGGTGGATTATAATATCCCACAACGGCGGGTGAGGGAGTGGTAGTTGACCTTATTAAGAGAGCTGATTGCTGACTTGTCATACGTGTTTTTGGGCGTTAGGCTCTGAAATGGGCTCGCGTCACCAGGAACAAAACCGTGAGGGCGGTAATGCCCAAAGTGGACAATATATAACAGGTTAGGCCAGGTTGTTAGATAAGTGGTTTTGTGTATTAATTTAATTGGCTCAGCTATGATTTTTATAATAAAATTGCTGCTTGTTTTTTCATATAACCATGCAGCTTTTACTCAGATTTAGAATGAAAATATTTCATCGTGTAGAATGTTTTTGTTAAAATGCCAGTATATGGTATATCTTGACAAGTTATGTTTTTATTATTATTGATTCATGAATTGCAATTTATCGATTACAATAATTATGAATTTGAATATATGGTTATGTGTTGTGTAATTGGTTTTTCATGATGCTGGAGCTTAATGGTCAGAACTTAAGAGGGAAAAGTTAGCTGGGAAAGCTCGACTATTATTATTATGTTTATTATAGTTCTGTCGTTATTTCTTTTTAGCTATGGAGTTTTAAAGATTTTAACTTCAGGTTAATTTATCTACAAAGTTAATCATTGTTGTTGGGATATATATATCTATTGCATAAATAAACACAATAGAACACAATAGGGATAGGTATTTGAATCAATTGCATTGATGACAGCATTATTATATTTTTTTTTAATATCAATTTTGTAAGAATTCCCATGCATATAACATTTTTAATAATTATTGCAAAGTTTAAATGCTCATGTGTCCTTTTGTGGTTGATGGATTTTGCTAGAAAAAAATAATCAATGGAAGGTTCTGAAAGCTCGGATAAAGCATCTTGGACTAAAGAGATGTTGCATATATTTTTTGATATTTGTATTGTCGTTATTGATAGATGAATGAGGCCAAACACTCATTTCGATAAGGCCACATGAAAATTTGTTATAGTTGTCTTCAAAGAGAAAACTGGTTATGTTTTTAGTAAGACTCAACTTAAAAACAAATGGGATGGTGCAAAAAAGGACTAGAGGTTTTGGAAAAAAACTGATTTCTGAAATAGGAGTAGGATGAAATAGTGAACTTGGAATCATTAGTGCTGGTGATGAGTGGTGGAAGAAAAAAACTCAGGTTAGTTATTGATACCTTTTTTGTCTAGATTTGTCTTTGTCTTGTCCTATTTCTTAAACTATTTAACATATTTTATATGGTTTATGCATTTATTGTTTTATATTTCTTTTATATAGGAAATTAGAGGGTCAAAAAAGTTTAGACATGTTGGGATTGAACCATCACTTTGCAGTAAGTTTGATAGAATGTTCAGTAATGTTGTGGCGACTAGACATTATGCTTGGACTGATGAAGCTGGTTGCTTAAATTAGGATGTTTACCAAGTTTTTTCTGTTAGAATAAAACTCCTAGTCTATAGGGTTATCCTAGTTTCTAGGAATGTTGTTACCTGATCTTGTGAGATACCTCACAATGCTGCACTTTATTTGTTTTCCGTTATCATTGTAAGGCTATTTAATGAGCCACACTTATGTTTCAATAATCAAGCAACCTTGACCATTTTGTGCAGACTTTAAGCAAACTACTATTCTTGTTCATTAAGTGTAACAAAGTGGTATCAGAGCCAGGTTGAGAGAATTCTGAGTGTGAGAGTTTAGGAACAGCAGTATCCTAAATAGCTAAGAGAGAAACACCGTGGGTGAGAGAAACACCGTGAGAAACACTGTGAGGAAATAGTGAGAAAAACACTGAGAGAAACAGAGTGACTGAGAGATGGCTACTGAAGGGCAAAATTTGTTGAGCATTCCTAGGTTCGATGGAGACTATGATCACTGGAGCCTGTTGATGGAGAATCTTTTGAGATCAAAAGAATACTGGAGCTGCATTGAAACTGGTTTTACAGAACCTGATGAAGGAGAGACACTGACCGCTGCACAAAAGAGACACCTTGAGGATTGTAAACTCAAAGATCTAAAGGTTAAAAACTACCTTTTCCAGTTAATCGACAAGTCAATCTTAAAGACTATCCTTCAGAAAGACACGTCCAAGCAGCTGTGGGAATCAATGAAAACAAAATATCAAGGGAATACGAGAGTCAAGCGTGCTCAACTCCAGGCACTACGTAGAGACTTTGAGGTGCTAGAAATGAAGATTGGTGAATCAGTCACAGATTATTTCTCCAGAGTCATGGTGGTGGCCAATGATATGCGAAATTATGGAGAAGATATGCAGGATGTGAAGATTGTAGAAAAGATTTTACGCACTCTCACAGACAAATTCAATTACATTGTTTGTTCCATAGAAGAATCCAAAGACATTGATCTCCTTTCTGTGGATGAGCTACAAAGCTCACTGATTGTGCATGAACAGAAATTTCGAAGAACTAACAGTGAAGATCAAGCCTCGAAAGTTACAATTGATGAGGGACAAGGCAGAGGAGGACGTGGCAGGAATAGCTATAGAGGAAGAGGATACGGGAGAGGGCGTGGATTTATCAATAAAGCTATAATAGAGTGTTATAGATGTCACAAGCTTGGACACTACAAATATGAATGTCCAACTTGGGAGGCTAATTATGTTGAAGCAAATGAAGAATTGCTGTTAATGTCTTTAATGGAGATGAATGAAGTAAAACGTGGAGACGTTTGGTTCTTGGACTCTGGTTGTTCAAATCATATGAGCGGAGATGCAGAAAAGTTTTGTGAATTGAATAGGGGATTTAAGCAGCAAGTCAAACTCGGTAATAACACGAAAATTTCTGTGGAAGGGAAGGGAAAGATCAAACTAAAATTGAATGGCATGAATCATATCATCACTGATGTGTTCTATGAGCCAGAATTGCATAACAACCTGCTGAGTGTGGGACAAATGCAAGAGAAGGGACTTGCATTTTTATTTCATGCCGGGATGTGCAAGATTTATCACCCAAAGAGGGGCATGATCATTCAAACTAGTATGTCTGCAAATAAAATGTTCATACTGTTGGCAAACACACAAGAGAGAACTGATGCCTATTTCCACACAAGCTCACCATCACCAGATGTCACCCAACTGTGGCACAACAGGTATGGCCATTTGAGCCATCGAGGTCTGGAGATTCTGCAGACCAAGAATATGGTACGAGGACTGCCAAAACTTACTCCTACCACAGAGACTTGTACTGACTGCCTAATTGGAAAACAACATCGAAGCAGCATCCCAAAGAAGAGCACATGGAGAGCTACTGAAAAATTACAACTTGTGCATGCTGATATTTGTGGTCCAATGACCCCTATTTCTAACAGCAAGAAGAGGTATTTTCTATGCTTCATTGATGATTACAGTAGAAAAGCATGGATATATTTTCTGACAGAAAAATTAGAATCATTGTATGTATTTCAATGCTTTAAGAAGATGGTAGAAAAGGAAACTGGAAAGTTCATTAACTGTCTACGCACAGATAGGGGGGAATTCAATTCAAATGAATTTAAAGAATTCTGTAGGCATAATGGTATTAGGAGACAACTGACCACAGCATACACTCCACAACAAAATGGAGTGGTATAGAGAAAAAATCATACGGTGATGAATATGGTTCGGGCAATGCTCTCAGAAAAGAAAATCCCAAAATCTTTCTGGCCTGAGGCAGTGCATTGGTCAATATACGTGCTGAATCGATGCCCCACATTGGCAGTCAAGGATGCAACTCCAGAAGAAGCATGGACAGGTGCTAAACCTTCTGTGGAGCATTTCAGGGTTTTCGGTTGCTTGGCACATATACATGTACCTGAAGCCAAACGTACCAAACTTGATAACTGGAGCTTTGTTTGTGTGCTGTTGGGTGTAAGTGAGGAATCTAAGGGATACAGGCTATATGATCCAATTGCAAAGAAAATAATAATTAGTAGAGACGTAATATTTGAAGAAGCAAGGCAGTGGAATTGGGATGCAAACTATGAGGATCAAATCCTACAAGACCTTGAGTGGGGAGACATTAATGAAGTGGAAATAAATGATGAAGAAGCAGTTTCAGTCGTCGGTGGAGCTGCTGACAGTGATGCAGTAGTAGAAGATGAGGATGTGATGGTGAGTGACACCACAACTGACAGAATAATCCCACCTAACGGTGATGCAGTAACAGGGGATGAAGATGCAGCAGTGGCAGGGGATGAAGATGTAGTCACACCTGCAGAAACTGATGAAGATGCAGCAGTGACAGGGGATGAAGATGTCACAGTTGTAGAAACTGAGGACATTGTGGTGAGTGGCATGTCTAATGCAGAAGGGTCCATAGCAAGAAGTAGCAGAATTAGACAAAAACCGAAATGGATGTCAGACTATATTTGCAGAGCTCACTGTTATGAAGAAGAAAATGAGATTAACATGGCTTTAATGCAAGGTGCAGATCCTATAAACTATGAAGAAGCAGTAACAAGCTCAAGGTGGAGAAAAGCAATGGATTCAGAAATCAATTCAATTGAGAAAAACCAGACCTGGACACTTACAGATCTACCAATTGGTTGCAAGAAAATTAGGGTCAAATGGCTTTACAAAACTAAGTTGAATGAGCTTGGAGAGGTAGACAAATATAAAGCACGATTGGTTGCCAAGAGGTACTCTCAACAATATGGAGTGGATTACACTGAAGTGTTTGCCCCAGTAGCAAGGATGGACACTGTACGAATGATTGTGGCTCTAGCAGCTCAAAGAAACTGGACAATCTATCAATTGGATGTCAAGTCCGCATTTTTACATGGTAAACTCAGCGAGGGCGTGTTTGTTGAACAACCAAAGGGGTACGAGAAGAAGGGCAGTGAAGGAAAGGTTTATCAACTACACAAAGCTCTATATGGACTTAAACAAGCCCCACGAGCATGGTTTAGTCGCATCGCAGCATATTTCAAAGATGAAGGCTTTGAAACATGCCCAAATGAGCACACGTTGTTTATTAAAAGGGGTGCAGAAGGCAAGGTGATAATTGTGAGTATTTACGTTGATGATTTGATATATACAGGAAATGATGAAGACATGATGAATGGTTTTAAAAACTCAATGATGAGTGTTTTTGATATGACGGATCTGGGAAAGATACGATTCTTTCTTGGCATAGAAGTCATACAGAGAACATATGGCAATTTTATTTGTCAAAAGAAGTATGCTATAGATGTGCTGAAGCGTTTTGGTATGGCAGAAAGTAATCCAGTTAGCAGCCCGATTGTACCAGGTGTCAAACTGAACAAGGATGATCAAGGAGTACAAGTTGATGAATCCTATTACAGGCAAATTGTAGGAAGCTTAATGTATCTCACAACAACTCGACCAGATATGATGTTTAGTGTAAGTTTGATCAGCCGATTTATGTCTAGGCCCACTGAGTTGCACCTACAAGCTGCCAAAAGAATACTGAGGTATTTGCAAGGCACAACCAACTTTGGTATTCTATATAAAAGGGAAGGGATGGACGAGTTGCGTGCATTTACAGATAGTGACTATGCAGGTGATTTAGAGGATCGAAAAAGCACCTCTGGATATGTTTTTTTACTGAGTTCGGGAGCAGTCTCTTGGTTATCGAAAAAACAGCCTATAGTTACACTATCTACTACAGAGGCAAAATTTGTGGCTGCCGCAGGCTGTGCAAGTCAGGCTATTTGGATGAGAAGGGTCTTGGAAAATTTAGGGCTTGCTAAAAAAGAATGCACCACCATTTAGTGTGACAACAGTTCTACGATCAAATTATCCAAGAATCCAGTAATGCATGGGAGAAGCAAACATATTGATGTCAGGTTCCATTTCCTAAGAGATCTAGTAAATGATGGTATTATTCAGCTGATGCATTGTAGAACTCAAGAGCAGATATCAGATTTGATGACGAAGGCTTTGAAGGTGGAGACATTTCAGAAACTTAGAGAAGAACTAGGAGTGTGCGAAATTGAATGAATAAACTAATTGCTATTGCATTTAGTTTAAGAGAGGGATTGATGAAGCTGGTTGCTTAAATTAGGATGTTTACCAAGTTTTTTTTGTTAAAATAAAACTCCTAGTCTATAGGGTTATCCTAGTTTCTAGGAATGTTGTTACCTGATCTTGTGAGATACCTCACAATGCTGCACTTTATTTGTTTTCCGTTATCATTGTAAGGCTATTTAATGAGCCACACTTATGTTTCAATAATCAAGCAACCTTGACCATTTTGTGCAGACTTTAAGCAAACTACTATTCTTGTTCATTAAGTGTAACATGGACTCCGTCTTCTGGAACTTTATTTGATGATGATTCTGTGAATCAAAGCACTCAAGATGCTAATGTTAATGAAGAAGAAAATCTAGAGGAAGTGGTGATTCAAAAGAGGATGTCATTCCCAATTATACAGACGATGTTTGCAATTTAGTTACTGGAGTTAATATGGGAAATAGCAGTACCACAAATAACAGTGGAAAGAGAAAAACAAGAGAACAATGCGGTGGGCAAAGTAGAAAGAAAAGCAAAAAACCTTTTGGATTTGGAGCTCAATTGCTTTTACATTGGGATCAACTAATTGATCGTGTTTTCATTAGGAATGATAGTAGGGATAAGATAGGGTGTAGCATTAATGAGGTGATGACAGAGGTCCATTTCGTACCCGAAATTACTTTCGGTGATGACTTATACTGTTTTGCTACCAAGTACTTGTCTATGAGGAATAAAAGAGAGATGCGAGCATAAATTGAAGATATTGATAGGAAGTATCAATGGCTTCAAAAAAATGTACTAGAGAAGTCAAAAGCACTAAATCAAGGTTAATATTGCTTTAATGATGCTTTCAGTTTTTGTTCTGTCCTGAACAATTATGTCGTGGTTAATTCAAATATCTTATTGTCAATTGCTTAAACAACTGCATGCTATGAGAGTTTTGTTGTGGTGTCAAATGATGTACATGTTTGGAATAAGACAATGACTCCTAAGGCTGATGTATTGAAGCATGAAAAATAATGCTGATTTTAGTAGAGAACCTTCTTTCTTAATTATATTTGCATATTGTTAATCTAACATGTTTTCAATTTCATAGAATAATGGTAAAACTACTTGTGTTGTCTTTTGCTATGTTGATGGTGAATTATTATGAATGTTTATGGTGAATTTCTGTCCTGAAATAATTGTGAGTGCTGATAATATATTGAAAGCTATAGAGTATATTATGGTAATCTTCCTCCTGGACCACCGTGATTGATGAATCATAAGTTGACAAGGAAGCAAGAATAGCGTAATCTTTAGAGAAACTGGAAAGATAGAGCGTAATTGTTGGATTGGATATCTACAATTATTGAATTATTTCATAAGAACACCTTCTCCGGCATATATAACAAAAGGTCAAGAAGACATATATTGCCTATATGTACAAGGATTAAAGTAAATTATCGGTATACTACTTCTTAGTTGAATTAAAAATGCTAGCTAATTTCATGGGCTACTTTTAGCCTGACTTGTGTTTTTGAAGAAAGCAATTAATTGTGTGTTAGAAAACGCGGTACAAACGGCGTTTCTAAAACTTTTGAAAATTATTTTTGTTTAAAATAATTTTTTTTATATTTTCAGATTGTTTTGATGTGCTGATATTAAAAATAATTTTTAAAAAATAAGAAATCTTCATTTTAATGTATTTTAAAACGAAAAACACTTTAAACTGCCATCGCTACCATAATTTCAAACAGGAATGTCAGGGTTTTGTTTTTCCTTTCTCTCTGGATAATTAGAAACTTTTATATCCATTGTTTTCTTTTTGGAGATAATAACAATAATTAATAGAGCTATGGCTTGCAACATAACAATTCTTTTTCTAATGATGTACAACTTTAGATAGAACAATATGATAAATGCTTGACTTTTATGATATAAATGATGTGAAATAAAACTATTTCAGCAATTTGTTCTTGATAGTAATTATATAAGGCTGTGGTTGAAAAGAAATTGGAGTACATACAATTGAAAAGCAAACCAAAGTTCATTAATTATTTGTATATGACCTCATCAAAGCATCAAAATAAATTGATCGTACCAATATGAAATAGGAATAGTGACAGTGGCATAGTGGATATTGTGCATGAAAAGTTGGTAAAAAATAAATACAAGAGAATATATGTTAGACATATTTGTAATTGGGATTGACATATAGTATGGGCATTCTATCAATTTATAAAAGTTTTTCATAATACATTGATGCAGACTATAATTTATATGTTACTTGTTTGGTTATAATAATTTACTGAAACTTGTGAAAGCATTTTTGTTATTTTCTTTTATCCCACAATACTTGTAGATTCCTATATAATGCATGTTGGAACTTTAATATGAGAGATAACTTTCATGAATGTTTTAATATACTACAGCAAGAAAAACTTTCAGTCGTGGAAGCTTCTACAAATACTCTTATTTCAATTAATTTTTTTCCATAACTATTAGTGCAAAACAAAGGCTTATTTTATCAATCCCCTAACCTGTTTGGCTTCATTCTTTAGCTGTTTTTTTGTTAGATAATTTATGTGAAGAGCAAAGAAAAATTAACCTACTCATGTCCTATCATTTTGAATATCTAAATTAATTGTTTTTACAAAGAACTGGTAGGGTGCATTTTCTGTATTGTTTTTTATATCAAAATCAAGTATTAATATTTAGTGAATATTCAAATCAAGCCTTAGATGTTTTTTTTTTTGGAAAGTTTCATCTTTTAAAAATTTATGTTGATTTTGCCAAGAATTTGAAAATTAATTCCTCCTTTTATTTTTCTGTATCTTTTTCCATGCTTCTTCCCTCTTCATTTCTTTTTAATCTTTAGAATGCACTTTAAAAATAATAATTTCAATAAACTTTTGTTTATCTTTTATAAAAAATAATCAAACACACTCACCTTTTGTTTTTCAATTCATAACAGGCATATGCCATAATATTAAAATCAAGTTCATCATGTTAAATCTAATTTGGAGTTGTTCCCAGACAATAGGAACAACAATTGTAATGTTTGGTAGTGATTGTCATGCTAGTTGATCTTCCCACTAATAGCTTGATCCACTACCTCCTCGGAGGCCATGAACCTGTCATCTTCTAGGGCTGCCCGTAAAGAATGAGCATAAGTTCTTATTCTGGAACATAAGAATGTGTCTTTAGCATGCATGTATGAATTGTCTTGAGCATACATATACGAACTGTTGTTCATTGATATATAAAAATTGATGGAATTTCTTTTATGATATGAATTATAATGAACGCAAATGTTTGTAATTGAATTTGTGTTAGTAGATATAACAAATGAATGAGTTGATGTTATGTTTGGTGTTAACTATGACAACAATTATAATACCGTGATGAATCATGTAATTGATAATATTAATTATGGTGGTACTGGTGATAGTGGTGGAGCTGCCGGTGATGGTAATGGTTGTGGTAATGAAGGAGTTAATGATGGTGGTGATGATGAGGATGATTCCAACGGAACAGATGATGATAGTAACAGTGATAATGATAGTGATGAAAACGAAGATGAAAATTATACTGATGACGGGGATGAATCGTTTTGGCTACGAGATTTTGATCGTAAAAAGCTATTGTTATGCACTGCTGGTGCTTTACATATGTATTATGCTACTTATATGCATAAGGAACCTTGTATGGTTTCATATAACACAGGGATGAGATGGTTGAATGAAGTCGTATGAGGCCACTGGAAACGGTGTGTTAACATGTTTATGATGGATGCAACGATGTTATAAAACCTTTGTTATGACTTGGAAACATAAAAAAAAGATGAGTATTATTGAGAAGGTGACAATGTTTTTGTACACCATTGCATTAGGTGCAATAAATAGGCAAGTCCAAGAAAGATTTCAACATTGTGATAAAACTGTGAGTCGATATTTTAATGAAGTGTTGAAGACAATTTGTTTGCTTGCGGTATATATAATTAAACCAAAGGACTCTTAATTTTTAAACACTCCACGAGAAATTGCGATGAATCCGAGATTTATGTCTTATTTTAAGGTCAGAGAGATGGTGTTTATAGCAATTAATAACACAAAAAGTAGTTTAAGATTCTGCTAGTCATTATTTATGAAATGTTAGTTGTTGTTTTGTTTTGTCGTATTTTATAGATTGCATTGGCGCGATAGACGGTACACATGTTCGTGCTTCTATTTTTCAAGAAAATCAAGTGTTATTTATTGGTAGAAAAGGTGTGACGACACAGAATGTAATGGTCGCATGTAGTTTTGATATGCAATTCATATTTGTTTGGGCAAGATGAGATAAGGTAGCGCTGATGATACTTGTATTTTTATGGAGGCTATTGACAATCAAACTATAAAATTTCCAAAACCTCCTGAAGGTAAATATATTAAAATAATTAATTGTTAATTAAATTTAAAGTGTGTATTCTATATTTTTTTTATTAAATTTGTTATAATTTTCATATTTGTCATTACAAGGAAATATTATTTGGTTGATGCTAGGTACCCAAATGAGTATGAATATATCTCGGTCCATATAAAGGTGAGAGATATCACTTCTAAGATTTTCGGCGTCGAGGGCAACCAACAAGCCGGGAAGAGTGATTTAGGCCCTGTTTGTTTCCAGGAATTCATTTTCCTGGAAACTATTTTCTTTACTTTCCCATGTTTGGTAAGCATGAGGAAAAGTGGTCAAAGGAAACTGAATTCAGTCAATGGAAAAAAAAGCCTTCATGCCAGGAAAGTGTTTTCCTTTCCTTATTCTAAGGAAAACACTTTCCTTTTCTCAAAACGTGCACTGACTAGTAACGACTGTAAGGGATTAATTTGGTGGGGGCAGTGACTATGACAGCCCATGTTGCTTTTATATGCAAATGCGTTTTTTTTTTTATTTCTATGGGTCAATCAAAATTCAGGGCAAATGAAAGTGGATAGGACATTTAGCCCATGCTGCAGGTATGGAAAATTTATGTGGGCTCCATTTAAAGCATTTCTTCTTTATTTAATTGATTAAAGTTAAAATTAATCTAAATACATTATTTTCCATTTCATTTTCCATAACATAACCAAACACTGGAAAGTATTTTCCAGTTTATTTTTCATAACACTACCAAACATCGGAAAGTAATTCACTTTTCAGGAATTCACTTTCCCAGAAATTCATTTTGTAAAAGGAAACCACTTTCCTGCAAACAAACGGGGCCTTAATCGTGCACACTTGTCACTTTGCAATGTCGTTGAACGTGCATTTGGAGTGTAAAAACAAAGATGGAGAATTTTACAGAACATGCCGGCATATCCGTACAAATCACAGGTGCAGATTGTTGTGGCATCAATGACACTACATAACTATATTAGGAGGAAGTCACAAGAAGATGTTGCATTTACAGAATATGATCGCAATCCTAATTTTATTCTTGATGATATTTTAGCCGATGTTGTTCCACGTTCTCAAAGCCAAGGCAACCAGAGACCTTCTCGAATGAATTATGTCCGTGATGGAATAACAAATAGTTTAATGAGATGATTGAAGAACACCAATGATGTAATATTGTTATTTCTTTTATGTATGACAAAAAAAATGCTCACAAATGCTACTCACAACTTGAAAATTCATACATGTTTTTCTGAGTAATTTTATTACCAGAAGCACTTATAAAAGCAACTTAACTACACATATATAAATTGCTTTTTAAAAAATAATAATTTATTATACAAAATTATAAGACAAAATAATTTTTAAAAAACTACTTTTTACCGAAGCTACCGGTTTCCCAACATACACTAAGCACAACCTTTTCCCGCTTTATTATTTCTTTCTATATGGTTCTATATATACATGCTCGCATTTGTGTTGTAACAATATAATACCAACAGAACAGAGCTACTGTTGCACGATCAACAACAATTTTTAACTCTCAGGTATGATCGTCCCTCTACTGCTTTAATCATACTCAGTTTCTTTACCTTTGAGTCTTAGTTCTTAGCTTAAATACATCATTTTTACTAAAATGATCGACTTAATCAATTTATTGCAACATCAGTTTATCTGGGTTGTTTCTTTTTTCTTTGTAATTCATGTTGTGATCATCTGTGACTGGATTTTTCCTTCTTTCCTTCTTTCTTTTGGGTTCTAGAAATAGCAGAATTTCTTTTATTTCCTGAAGGTTTCTTTCTGCTTTCTTGTTTCAATAATGTGTTCTTTTTGGGCAGCCAGGCTACATACGTTTCCTGTAAATTTGATGGCTTACATTCCTCCACACAAGCGGCATTCCAAGGATGTGAGAAGGGCATCCCCGATTCCAGAGACAATGCAACCTCAATTTCAAAGAAATGTGAATCTGAGAGCATCCACTTCTCGTAAAAAAAGGAGTGGAAAGATTGTTGATGCAGACACTACCATATATAAATGGTTTGCTGTTGGCTTGGACGAAGATGGCCACTTTCCTCCTTACATCCATCTCGAGCCGATTTCATTTGAATATATTGAGCGTAAAACCGGAGAAAAGCCTCTGGTCTTGGTGAATAGCATTGTAACTGAAGGTTGGTGTTCCATCCTTTTCTGTTAGTTGCTTCTTCCCTTGAATGGTGTTTGAGTTCAATGTTCTTACTATAAATTTTGTATTAAATTTCATGCAATGAAGAGGATCGCAAACTGGAAAGGTCTTGCTCCAGAAGTCCATGGGAGATTATAGCTGAAAACGTACAGCAAGAACTACTCTCTTCTTTCGAAATTTTGAGGAATGAAATGGATGATCAGGGTTCTGAAAAAATAAAGCCAGAATTGGTTGCTCGATTGGGCAAAATCGCTTTTCGTGGGTGAGCAATCCAACTTCTCTCTATAGATATTGCAAATTGAGTTAATGTTAATTGGAACATCATCTTTTTTCCAACTTATGATGCCTTTTTAGATGGAAGGATGCAACTGAAAATTGCTTATGTTGTGAAGTTGCCTGGATTGTCTCTGTTTATTCTCCATGACATACTCAATGAACTAAGGGAAGAACGTAAGCATATAAGTGTTTGTTCCGCCATATAGGACGTCGATTGGAGTTAATATTTTGATTTGGTTTGTTTTGACACCTGAGTGTATCATATGACTTGTTTTGCTCTAGTGATTGCTTTGATCGCTGCCAAACAAATTCTGCTGGTGCTCTATCAGTGTAACGTAGATATTGTTGATATGCATGTATTAGAAGCCATAACTGCCTATGTTAAATGAAATTCATATCCTCCATCAGTGCATAAGAAGCATGTTTTATATTTCAATTCTACAAGGATAAGCAAGCAAGAATTATTATACAAATTGTGTGATGCAGGAAATATTCAATGGGACTAGAAAGTGTCGATAAAATTAAGGTTGAAGAAGCCATTCTAAGACAACTCAACAGATCATTGTACACAAATATTCCTTCTTCATACATGGAAAATATTATAGATGGAGTGGTCCCAGCGATTGGAATTGATTTTGAAGAGGAGAAAGATGTTTACATTGTACAGGTATCCCTTTTGCTGCATACCGACTCTCGGTAGTGTTTTTCTTATGTTTTTAATTCAATTTGTCACTAACTTTAATTTCTTCCTTCAAGCAGTTGTCTGATAATACACGGCCAGATGCAACTGTTTTATGCAAATGTATTGTGGTCGAAAATAAAAAACTTCTGCTCTACAAGGCAGGTTTTGTTCCACTTAGAGTCTTGTCCTCTCATGTTAATTTGTCATATTATATGGTAGAATTAATTTGTTTTTGGTAATTTGCGCTTTATCAATGTTACATCGTGTAATCTCATGGACACCTTCTGATATTCACTTATGAATTTAAGATGGTTTCCACTTCTATACTTTTGCTTGTTCATGGAGTATTAAAGTATAAAGATTTCTTGTAGGTTAAGCTAAACAAAGTGCGCCAGCTGGTCATAGATGTATCATGTCTTGATAAGAATCTGGACCTCAGGCTAATGCTTTGCACCAGCAGGATCTTAACATCTCTAACTGTAAGTTAACATCAGAAATTTAGCTACAATCATACTCCATGATCGTTAGACACTCATTGAAGCATGAAATGTCTTGGGCTCTGCCCAAACCCAGCAGAAACTTGTTAGTGAGAAAATTTGAGCAAGCATCCTCCCTTTGTATTTTCCTCCAATTACATTCTTAATCGTGTCCAGCCAGTGCTTTCTCCATTTCAAACAATGTCGTGATGGAAAATAGCAAGTAATCTTTATCCTAGAACTTAGCTTGATCACACCTAGAAGAGAAGATATGTAAAACAAGCATGGAGTAGGCTTGCACTAGCGAGATAGGTTAACAAGTCTAGAACGAAATTTAGAAGGTTAAAACCATATTCCTGGATATTGGTCTTTCATGCTTGAAAAATTAATGATTTTCATATATAGTTGGAACAATGATTTCCCTAAATTTGCATTAGAGATTTTCATCTAGAGTCTAGACAGCGCAAAGCTGCTCGTGAGTAATTTATTTCCAGCATGAAAATTTTAGTTTATTAAGCAGAAGGCAATGATTTGGTATTGGCTACTTAGTAACTAAGCCAGATTATTCTTCTGATAATCATATATACTGCTTAAAATATCAAAGCCAAGAAACTTCATTGTAGATTTAACTCCTGATATAATTGGAATTTAACTCCTGATAGTGACGCTGTGGAGTGACTGGTTGTATGAATCGATGCAGGAGGAGGAGATGAATAGCCTTAGAGATCTGATCAATTCTGCAGTTCTAGATTCAGATATGAAGGGGTGGATTAAGATGGCCCCTGGGGGAGGAGGCATCTTCTGGTGGTAGATATAGTGTCACTGGGGTTTGGCACACAGTAACCAAAGCCTATAAAAGTTCATCATTTAGGCTGATAGCAAGAGATGCCGATGGATACGATTTCAAGACTGGAACTGGGGAAACTTTTGGAGGGATTTATCTGAAGTTGAAAAGAATTGTTTCAGAAATACAGGCAAGTTCCTTTATTGGTTGACTTTTCCCTATGCCTCCTTATGTTGCTTTGGCTCACATAAAACTTCTGATTTGTGAGCTTTATAACCCTACTGAGAGCATCCAGAGCTGACAGATTTATTAAACGCCTCTTCAGTTAGTTGCTCTTTATTATAAATTATAAAGTTTCCAGATTCATGCCCGTGTTAAGCTGTGCTTTTAATATCTTCTAAAACATTTTTCTTGTATTTAAAGCTGCTGTTGTTGAATTATGAAGGAACCGGGAGCTGAAGGTGATTCAATCTCCAAAATGCTCGAGGACAGCTTAAGACTGATATGGGACAAGGTCTTATGCTGCGAACGGTTTCTAACATGAACATTCCAATTTTCACTCTCTTTTCATCCTCTTCAGCATGGAAAGGGGGAGAGCCCCATATTGTCATATTTCCTCTCCAAAATATTTTCTTCTCATATTTCTTTGACAACTTCATAGCGTCTTCTTATCTTTTTGAAGACTCCATGTATCAACTCACTTCAAGAATATGGTGCCTCCTGGAGAATAAGCAAGGAAATTCTCAATTCCTTTGATTTGACAACCTATCCACCATAATGAAGCATCATTCATAATGTTTTCAATTAGCCTTGATTATCAAAAGGTATTCATATTATACCATTCAGAAAAGCCAAGCTAGGAGATTGCCTTATATTAATTCGATTCCTATTTATATATATAAACACAAAAGCAAAGCTTTTAAGCATCCCAATCAGGAGTAAGACATGAGCTCATGAATATGAATAGTAAGTTTTTTTAAATTATAAATCCAGGAGCAAATATGCAGAAAGCCTGCAGATATTGTTTCACATGTTCTCAATCAAAGGAAACATTGCTTATGGATCCCAAAAATAGATAGACAGTAGAGCAATCAATGAGGCTGCTTTGTAATAAAAGGAAATAATACTAAGTAATGTCATGCTAAGATTGAAGGAGCCAACCATCTATAAGGTGGCTCAGTGGTACAAACTTGAAACTAAGAGATTTGTTCCCTCTATGGTCTCAGGTTCGAGTCATGTGGTTGCTAATATGATGGTCACTGGAGGTTTACATGGTCGTTAACCGGTCGTGAGATTAGTCGAGGTGTACGCAAGTTTGCGGACACCCACATTAATAATAATAAAAAGGATTAAAGGAGCCAATATATAATCAAATTATAAGATTTTTATGGAGGAGATGGATGATGAGTTGATAACCCAAAAAGAATTTTTTTTTTTTTCCAAAGAAAAAATCAAACACAAAAATAAGCAGCTAAAATAATCCATTAGGTTAAAAATTATGAATCATAGCCATGAACACATTCAAAAGTCAACCACGAACACACTCAAAAGTCAAGTAGGTTTTAGGTTCAGACATTTTTACAAATCGTTGACAAACATCAATTACTAAACCAATTTGTGTCCTAGTTCATCAATAGAGATATTCATCAATAGAGATATTCATCAATAGAGATATTCATCAATAGAGTTGAAAAGATTGAAACTTTATGCTTTCAACTTGAAATTTAAGCAAGCACAGAGAGTTATTAGTGATATGCTTACGTCGAAAAGGATTGATTTTGAATTGGGAAAATCTACGGGCTTAACCTAAAAACAAGAAACCCTAAATTATTCATCCACCGATAAATAAGTAAATCAGGTATTAGAATAGAAGGCATTTTTCTTGATTGGATTTTGTTGATTTCTAATAATTAATGTCTAGGATTTGTTGATGTGTCGTTTGAGTGTGTGTGTGTGTATAGGGGGTGTTGGTGATATATGAGAGAGTTTTTTTTTTTTAATCACATAACCAGAATAGAATGAGGGTGAGGCTGGAATTTTAGGATGAAATCAGGAATGATCTAAGATCCCGAGTCAGATGAATTTTTTTTTCATTTTATTTTATTTTTTGAAATAATACAATATATACTAGTCATTCTAGTTATTTTTTTTATATAATAAACGAGTGAATTATATATTAAATAGCCCCATCAAGTAGGTGGAACTGAATAAAATATAAATACAATGAGAATATAAAAGTGAAGAGAAAACCAAAACGACGAGGGACCTAATTAATTAATCCAGTTCATAATACATTCTGAATTTTTAAAAAAACTTAATTAATTAGTCATTCAGTCATAACAAAACAAAATAAAATTAATAACTTTATTAAAAATCTAAAATCAAATCAATTAAAAAAAACTTCTCGAGCTTTAATATACTTTTTTTCTGGAGTCATTGAAGATGAAAATTACTTTCATTTATTTTTTCTCTTAAAACATAATGCACACCTGAGTGAAGCCGGAATCCGGCTACCCAAGAGTTTTCGCTCTGCTAAATTATTTTGATAGCTTTCTTTCTCTTCCCTCAAGATCCAAGAGTTGAAACGTAAAAGAGAAATTGGAAGGAAGCCAAATATCAAAATTAAATACTAGGGAGCAAATATTTAAAAAATAAGATTATATGGATTAAAGTGTAGTTTTATGCACACCTGAGTTGTATATATGTGGGAAAAAGGTTGTCAATTTTTGTCAATGTCAATTTTAATCCTAGTTCTTTTAATTTTATTTTTACAATAATTAAAAATTCAATTATATTAAATTAACCTCCGGAACAATCTCTGACAGCTTAGACAAGGTATAAATTTAATAAACTTTATTTGCCAAAAGTTCTATAAAATATGGCTTTGAAAACTGCGGATTTTATTAATAGAACCTATTTCTTGTGGCAAAAGTGATGCAGCAAAAGGTACTGTGAATTTACTCTTTTTTCCTTGGCAAAAACATGGATGAATGGGTCTTGGAGGGTATAATTGTACCTTCACGGGATTCTTTTGTCATTTTAGAATTGTTAAGAGGATTTTTCATTTTTTTTTTCAAATATTTTATTATTTGAATACCCTTAAAAGCAACAACAACAAAAAAAAGCTAACTCTGGTCTAGGGATATTTTTGATATTTTATTTTTTTTAATTACCCAGTTCTTTTTATAATTAAAATTCTCAAAGCATGGCTATATGGTTTTTCTGTAATTTCAAAAATAGTTTTTTTATAATTATTATTTAAGCCTAGAAGCAATGTGTTAATTTAATAAATAAAAAAACAGCTGATTAGACATGCGGTTTACTACAATGATAGAAATCATGATTTCATCGCATCATTCGATTCCTCTTGATGTCTGTCATAAAAAAAACTCACAGTAGCTCTTCAATTTATTTTCCCTTTAGATTTAGCCCTTGTCTTTTTATTATAATTTTTTTTATAAAATTGTTTCAAATTAAAAATTATTTTCTTACCTCCTTTAAAATTTAAGCGTCGCTTTATCTTTATTCTTCTTACCTCCTTTAAAATTTGTATTGGCCCGTGACATTGCGTCGGCTACTGATATAGGTTTACTCGGGTTATTTTTTTTTAAAATTAATTTTTTTTTTCTTCAGCCTTCGATATTTGGTTCATTACAATTGAGTTTTTTTAATTTTTTATATGGGTTTTATGGCTTTATCACGATTTCACACCTTATATCGTAGGTTTCACAGGTTAACCATTGCTAATCCGGGTCGGTCTAATATATCATTGTCTCAGATTTTTCTTTAAAAAAAATATGTCGCTTGATAATTTTGAATTAATGTCTTTTTACTGCTTTAATAGTTTTGAAGTGCTAATATAAAAATATAAAATATATTTTTAAATAAAAATTATTTAAAATTTTTATTCTTCTTACATCCTTTAAAATTTGTATTGGCCCGTGAAATTGCGTCGGCTACTGATATAGGTTTACTCGGGTTATTTTTTTTGTTTTTTTAAATTAATTTTTTTCATCTTCGGCTTTCGGTATTTGGTTCATTATAATTGAGTTTTTTTAATTTTTTATATGGGTTTTATGGCTTTATCACGATCTCACACCTTATATCGTAGGTTTCATAGGTTAACCATTGCTAATTCGGGTCAGTCTAATATATCATTGTCTCAAATTTAAAAAAAAAAATATCGCCTGATAATTTTGAATTAATGTCTTTTTAGTGCTTTAATAGTTTTGAAGTGCTAATATAAAAAATATAAAATATATTTTTAAATAAAAATTATTTTTAAAAATATCTTCCAAAGCTAAGTGGTTTGTAGCAATCCATGATTTTTTTTTTCTTGCCTAAGCAATTTGCTGGAATAATTATCTATGGACTTGATGCCCCCTATGAACTGACCTCTAACTCCAAGATGCCTCTCTCTTTTCAATTCTATGTTTCTTTTTAAATGCTAAGCATGACACAAAGGAACAAGTCGCAAAGTATTTAAAGTATTTTTTATTTGCTTTATATATATAATATATATTTTTATAGTTTTTATATGATGATATTAAAAATTAAAAAATATAAAAAATTATTATTTTAATATATTTCCAATTAAAAATAACTTTTAAAAATATAATGTATCATACTATCTAACACTGTTTTGGTGGGCTGAGTTGTTTAGGTGGAAGTCTCCTTCGATGGGCTGAGTTGTATCATATACATAAATTATTTATAATTTTACTATATATATAATTTTTTTAATTTTTTATTAAATAATAAATAGTATTCGGGCTAGGAATCCTCGAATAGATACTTTAATCTAATGTTTAAAATATAAATATTTAAATTTTTTATTTGATAGATAATAATTAATATATAAATATAACACAAATTCAATTTGGCCATATCTATTGTCATCCTGAATTTTAATAGTCTCACAATCAACTATTTAAAAACTTTCAAAATGTTGGGAATGATGGCATTAAAAAATAAAATAAAAGGCATCATTCTTTTATTATCCCAAGATATAATACAACATTATAGATTGGAACAGTAAAATAATTATTTTATCTTCATTTTATAAAAGTATAATTATTTTATCTTTATTTTATAAAAATATCGAATTAATTTTTACTAGGTTCATTAGTTATTATCAAATTGATTAAAGGTAAATAAGTTTTTTATTTTTTTAGTATAGTAAAATGATTGAATTACCTTTTAAACCAAAAAAAAAATTAAATTAGCTTCTAGGAGCTTTTCAGTCATTTAATTTATTTTAGTACAGTAAAATAACAAAATTACTTTTATAAGTATTGGCTACAAAACTCACTTTCAAAGGTTTTTTTGTCTTTTCAAGCTAGCTTTTTGTTTATTTTCAAGTTGATTGAGAGACTATTTGTTATTTTAATAAATATAAAATATTATTTTAAAAAAATGATTCACTTTCAAAGGTTTTTTTGTCTTTTCAAGCTAGCTTTTTGTTTATTTTCAAGTTGATTGAGAGACTATTTGTTATTTTAATAAATATAAAATATTATATTAAAAAAAATGATTGACAAGTGAGTAAGTAGGTGATGCTCATACTCTTTAGGTGGTGTATGAGACATTGTTAAGTATCCAAACACTATCTTCCACGACGACATTTAAATCGACATGATATCCCCACCATGTCTAGGTGGCTCATGTAGCCAACAAGCTTTTGGTTTGGCATCGACAATTTTTTTTTTGTCTCTCTCTCTCCTCCTCAAGTTTTACGCTTGACTTTTAAATTTTAAAGCAGCCTTTCAATTTATTTTTTCTTTAGATTTAGTTCATGTTGTTTTGATTATTATTTGTTTAATTTAGAATAATTTATAAAATTAGTTTGTTTTCAATTTCACCCCCTTTATTTTTTTTTATATGTTATATTTGGTCCTTATTCTTTTAATTACTATTAGTTTTATTTAAGATAATTTTTTAAATTAAGTTTTTTTACAATTCTATTTTTTTTAGTTTTTTTTCCTATCAAATTTGATTGATATTTTTTGGTTTGCTTGAAATTATTTGTTGCTAATTCAAATATGTTATGTAGATATGCATCTAATCACACATTAGTTCTTTTCAAGGGTTCTCTCCTTTTCTGATTTATGTTGTATAGACATGCTATCCTTCGTAACTCACCAATAAATATTTGACCTCTCAACAGTGACTAAATACTATTTCTTTAAATTTAATAAAAAATTGACTTTCAGTTTGTTTGCTAAAAAATAATTTTCATGAAAAGTTAATTTCTAAAGTTGAAGAAAGATGAAATTATCAATAAAAAATTTTAAATTTCATAAATTATTTTAAAAAACAAATAATAATTAAAATAATAGGGATCAAATCTAACAGATGAAAAAGTTGAAAGAGGATGACATTAAAAAAAATTCCAATTTTATAAATTATTTCAAACAAAATAAATAGCGATAAAAAGAATGAGGGCCAAATTTGATATATAAAAACATTTAAAAAAAAGGATAAGAGAAAAAATAAATAACAATAAAAAGAATGAGAACCAAAGTTAATATAAAAGTCAAATTAAATCAAATTCTAAGGGATGAAATTGAAAAACAAATTCAAAAAAGAATTAAAACAAAATGTATAGCAATTAAAAAATTAAAGATCAAATTTGATATAATCAACAAATAACATGATATTTTTAAATTTTTTTTTACGTTTAAAAAGTGTTGTTTTATACGCAACTGAGTTGTATATATGAGAAAAAAGTTGTTAATTTTTGTTGATATCAATTTTAATCCTAGTTTTTTTAAAGGAATATATTCAAAAGCACTTTCCAACCACAGTTACACCAACCAGCGGTGACAGTGTGATAAATTTCTTAAAGGAATCCTAAGATTGAGAAGATTAGAGAATTTGTTTGTCGTCCAATTTGATAAAAGATCGATCAATTGCTATATTTCATGTATTTTTCCTACTTTTAGTATGGATGAAATACTATATTTCATTCTCAAATAAATCGAGAAATTCTATTAAAATACAAAAAAAATAAATTGAAAGAGTAAGTTATTTTTTAGTATCCTAATATCATATAATATTTTACAACTCAATCTCCATCACATAAAATAAATATTAAAATATAATTTATTTTTTAAAATATATTTCCAAACTCAATATTTTTTCAAGTAATTAACAAGAGAGCTAGCCTTGATATTTTAGTTTTTGTTACAAGGTCTACTAGTTCTATTCAAGTTTTTGTTTAATATAGTTTTGATATATTAAAATGATCTATATATATTAAGAAAAATTAATTTAAACTAAAAAAATAAAGAATTTTACATTAATTGAGTGTTTATGTGTGTCCCTTTCCCTTTTTATTCGTTCTTGGTATATAGTAAAACAAAATAAGATGAGTTTTTGAGGGGGAGTAGTAATTATTTTTTAAAATGTTTTATACTTAAAAATATATTAAAATAATATTTTTTTATTTTTTAAAAATTATAAAATAATTAAAGAATTTCACTTTAATTGAGTGCGTGTGGGTCCCTTTCCCTCCTTGTTTTATACATTCATTCGATTCGATCTCCAATTTATCCTGTGAAGGCCAATAATGGAGATGCCCTTCCTATTGCCAAAGCATTGTACAAAAAAGTATTTTGGCTGATATTTTACTATTTTAATTGTCTAAAAACAATTATTTTTTTAAAAAAATTATCACAATAAACTAGAAATTTATGGGTTATAGATATATTCACTCTGGTTCTTCATTTACTTACTAGTAGTAGTAATGCTCAATAAGGGATTCATAATAATGCTCTACTTATTTTTAAAAATATTTATTGTTCAAATTCAATCTTTATTTATCTTCTATAAATATTTTCCTCCAGTTCTTTTCCCGCTTTATTCTTTCTTTCTTTCTATATGGTTCTATATATACATTCTCGCATTTGTGTTGTAACAATATAATACCTCCAGAACAGAGCTGCTGTTGCACGATCAACAACAGTTTTTAACTCTCAGGTATGATCGTCCCTCTACTGCTTTAATCATACTCAGTTTCTTCATTTTTGGGTCTCAGTTCTTAGCTTAAATAAATCATTATTACTAAAATGATCGACTTAATCAATTTATTGCAACATTAGTTTATCTGGGTTGTTTCTTTTTTCTTTGTAATTCATGCTGTGATCATCTGTGACTGGATTTTTCCTTCTTTCCTTCTTTCTTTTGGGTTCTTGAAATAGCAGAATTTCTTTTCTTTTCCTGTAGGTTTCTTTCTGCTTTCTTGTTTCAATAATGTGTTCTTTTTGGGCAGCCAGGCTACATACGTTTCCTGTAAATTTGATGGCTTACATTCCTCCACACAAGCGGCAGTCCAAGGATGTGAGAAGGGCATCCCCGATTCCAGAGACACCGCACCCTCAGTTTCAAAGAAATATGAATTTGAGAGCATCCACTTCTCGTAAAGATAAGAGTGGAAAGATTGTTTATGCAGACCATGCCATATCTAAATGGTTTGCTGTTGGCTTGGATGATGATGGCCAGTTTCCTCCTTACATTCATCTCGAGCCGATTTCCTTGGAATATGTTGAGCGTAAAATTGGAGAAAAGCCTCTTGTCTTGGTGAATAGCATTGTAACTGAAGGTTCGTGTTCCATCCGTATTGAAATTTTTATAATTTGTGCTTCTGTTAGTTGCTTCTGCCTTTTATTGAAACCTTTGTATTAAATTTCATGCAATTTAGAGGGATAGCAAACTGGTAAGGAATTGCTCCAGAAGTCCATGGGAAATTATAGCGGAAAATGTACAGCAAGAACTACTCTCTTCTTTCGAAATCTTGAGGAATGAAATGGATGATCAGGGTTCTGAAAAAGTAAAGCCAACATTGGTTGCTCGATTGGGAAAAATTATTTTTCATGGGTGAGCAATCCAACTTCTCTGTATAGTTATTGCAAATTGAGTAAATGTTAATTGGAACATCATCTTTTTTCCAACTTATGGAATCTATTATGCAACTGAAAATTGATTATGTTGTGAAGTTGCCCGGAATTGTCTCAGTTTGTTCTCTTTGTAGTTATTCCTGTTGCATTCCAGCAGGAAGCTTCCTGAAATAGGCATAGAATTCTCTAACTTTTTGAAGCACTGTAGGCATAGAATTCATGAATTTTGAACCGTTATAGTCCTTTTGGTGTTCCTCCATATTGGACCTCGACTGGAGTTAATTGGTGTTCTTCCTTATGAACTTGGACCGTATGATTGTATCTCAGTTAATATTTTGATTTGGTTTGTTTCGACACTTTTCTAAACCACTTCTTAAGCTATTAATTTTCTGCCACACCTGAGTGTATCATATGACTTGTTTTGCTCTAGTGATTACTTTGATCGCTGCCAAACAAGTTTTGCTGGTGCTCCTAGTAGCGTAGATATTGTTGACATGCTTATATTAGAAGCGATAACTGCTTATGTTAAATGAAATTCATATTCTCCATCAGTGCATAAGAAGCATGTTTTATATTTCAGTTATACAAGGATAAGCAAGCAAGAATTGTTATACTATTTCTGTGATGCAGGAGCCATTCAATGGGACTAGAAAGTGTCAATAAAATTCAGGTTGAAGAAGCCATTTTGAGACAACTCAGAAGATCATTGCATACAGATATTCCTCCTTCATATATGGAAAATATTATAGATGGAGTGGTCTCAGAGATTGGAGTTGATTTTTTAGTGGAGAAAGATACTTACACTGTAAAGGTATTCCTTTTTGCTGCACACCGACTCATGGTAGTGTTTTTCTTATGTTTTTAATCCAATTTGTTACTAACTTTTCTTCCTTCAAGCAGTTGTCTGATAATACACGGCCAGATGCAACTGTTTTATGCAAGTGTATTGTGCTGGAAAATAAAAAACTTCACCTCCAAAAGGCAGGTTTTGTACTACCTAGGGTCTTGTCCTCTCATGTTAATTTGTCATATTATCTGGTAGAATTAATTTGTTTTTGGTAATTCGCGCTTTATCAATGTGACATCGTGTAATCTTCTATGGATTTAAGATGGTTTCCACTTTTATACTTTTGCTTGTTCGTGGTGTCGCATTAAATTATAAAGATTTCTTGTAGGTTAAGCTAAACCATGTGCGCCAGCTGGTCATAGATGTATCATGTCTTGATAAGAATCTGGACCTCAGGCTAATGCTTTGCACCAGCAGGATCTTAACAGCTCTAACTGTAAGTTAACATCAGAAATTTAGCTACAATCACACTGCATGATCTTTAGACACTCATTGAAGCATGAAGTGTCTTGGGCTCTGCCCAAACCCAGCAGAAACTTGTTGGTGAGAAAACTTGAGCAAGCTTCCTCCCTTTGTATTTTCCTCCCTTTGTATTTTCCTCCAATTACAATCTTAATTGTGTCTAGCCAGTGCTTTCTCCATTTCAAAGAACGTCGTGATGGAAAATAGCAAGTAATCTTTATCCTAGAAATTAGTTTGATCACACCTAGAGGAGAAGATATGTAAAACAAGCATTGAGTAGGCTTGCACTAGCGAGATAGGTTAACAAGACTAGAACGAAATTTAGAAGGTTAAAACCATATTCCTGGATATTGGTCTTTCATGCTTGAAAAATTAATGATTTTCATAGTTGGAACAATGATTTCCCTAAATTTGCATTAGAGATTTTCATCTAGAGTCTAGACAGCGCAAAGCTGCTAGTGAGTAATTTATTTCCAGCATGAAAATTTTAGTTTATTAAGCAGAAGGCAATGATTTGGGATTTTGCTACTTGGTAACTAAGCCAGATTATTCTTCTGATAATCATATATACTGCTTAAAAGATCAAAGCCAAGAAACTTCATTGTGGCAGACATATATTCTGTTAGAGATATAATTGGAATTTAAATCCTGATAGTGACGCTGTGGAGTGACTGATTGTATCAATCGATGCAGGATGAGGAGATGAATAGCCTTAGAGATCTGATCAATTCTGCAGTTCTAGATTCAGATATGAAGGGTGGATTAAGATGGCCTCTGGGGGAGGAGGCATCTTCTTGTGGTAGATACAGTGTCATTGGGGTTTGGCACAGAGTAACCAAAGCCTATAAAAGTTCATCATTTAGGCTGAAAGCAAGAGATGCCGATGGATACGATTTTAGGACTGGAACTGGGGAAACTCTTAGAGAGATTTATCTGAAGTTGAAAAGAATTGTTTCAGAAATGCAGGCAAGTTCCTTTATTGGTTGACTTTTCCCTATGCCTCCTTATGTTGCTTTGGCTCATATAAAACTTGTGAGAGCATCCAGAGCTGACAGATTTGTTAAACGCCTCGTCAGTTAGTTGCTCTTTATTTTTATTATAAATTATAAATTTCCAGATTCATCCAGAGCTGACAGTGTTAAGCTGTGCTTTTAATATCTTCTAAAACTTTTTC
The DNA here is from genome assembly GCA_015852605.2 of Populus deltoides. Taxonomy (NCBI): domain Eukaryota; kingdom Viridiplantae; phylum Streptophyta; class Magnoliopsida; order Malpighiales; family Salicaceae; genus Populus; species Populus deltoides. Next base: position 11,904,719 of record CM027588.2, on the reverse strand, counting down.
TTGTATTTAAAGCTGCTTTTGTTGAATTATGAAGGAACCGGGAGCTGAAGGTGATTCAATCTCCAAAATGCTCGAGGACAGCTTAAGACTGATATGGGACAAGTTCTTATGCTGCTAACGGTTTCCAACATGATCATTCCAATTTTAACTCTCTTTTCTTCCTCTTCAGCATGTAAAGGTGGAGAGCCCCATCTTGTCTGGATCCTATCCCATCACGAGGCGCTGTTTGCAAGTCCGAATTCTCTCCTCTCTGTTAATTCTAGGCTTCTTAACATCTCTTTTTCTTTCTTTCTTTGCTTTGCTTTGCTTTCTTTTTATATTTGGATGGTTTGAGTGTTAGTTTTTATAATTAAACTTGAATCAAAAGATGGATTATTGTAATGGAGTTAAGAATATGATTAATTACACACTATCTGATTTGAAAAATATCAATGGAGACGGTATTAAATATCTATATAAGAGATGTAAAATAAAAGGTTTTTCGATCCATATATTGTCACGATGCATCTTCTATAAAAAAGGTTAATGAATAAATACTTGTATTGATTTGCACACAAAGAACCATATGTTCCTTATGAGATCATGATAGAAAGGATGGTTGAATCAATTTCTAGTTCTAGTAACATGCATGAAGATGTAGATGATAATAGTAATCGTTATAGGAGTATGATTATGGATACAATAAAAATGAATCAGGATTATACAAATATATATTCAATTTTAGATGAAAAACAAAATGCAGACGCGGCTAGGTTTTTTAAACATTTGAAAGATTATGACGATTTATTATGGGTTTGGTGCACAAATCAAAGTAAATTATCAGTCATTGTGCAGTGTTCACCATCCAGTTAGATTATGGGTAGAGTGAAGCCGGTTATGAAAAAATTACTGAATGGGTAAGAAGCATTTTCACCTGAAAGGAATAGGTTAAAAGAGAACTTTTATGTTATTAAATCCATAATGGAACCCTTTAACCCAAGGATACAAAAAATTAGCATGTGTTTAAACTTCTGCATGTTATACTATCTTGAAAATGCAGCATTGACTTAGTGCAAAACATGCGGGTATGCTTGGTATAAACCCATAACTAGTAGGGGAAGAACTCTTTTCGCAGAAAGAAAAGTAAGATAATTCTCAATCACTCCTAGATTACAAAGGTTATTCAAGTCTCCAAAGACTACTAAGCACATAATATGACATCATTCATATAATGTGGTGGATGAAGTCATGGTGTACATTTCTAATGGTGAAGCCTATAAACAATTGAATAGACTACATCTTAAGTTTTTAATGAAACCATGGAACATACGTGTTGGGTTATGTATTCGGGTTATTTTGTACGCTATATTCTTGTTGGTAAGTAATATTAGGGATGAGCAAAAAAATCAAAAAACCGAGAAAATTGGAAAAAAAATAACCGAAAATATCAAACTATGAAAAAAACTGATTAAACCGATTAGAATTTAAAAAAAAAAGAACCGGTTCGGTTCGGTTTCGGTTTTATAAGCCTAAAACTGAAAAACCTGAACCGAACCTTAACCGAAAAAACCCGAAAAAAAAACCGAGCCAAACTAGAAAAAAATCAAGCTAGTCGGTTTGAACCGGTTTTTTTCCAAAATAACCGAACTGAACCGAAACCGGTCGGTTTGAATTGGTTTCGATTTTTTTTCAAAAAAACAGGTTTTGGTAACTCTTTTTTTTTATATATAAAAACGGAACAAAACAAAAAATGATCACCCCTAGGTTATACTCACAATTTACAATTTGCCAACGGAAATGTATATGAGGCCGGAGTTCATGTTCTTATCTACGGTCATACTCGGTCCCAATAGTCAGGATAAGAATATAGATGTTTGTCTTTAATAGTTGATTAATGAGTTGAATCAATTGTGGTCATTCAGGACTTTGACGTATGATGTCTGAAGAAAACAAAGTTTTCAAATGAAGGCAGCTTTGATATGGACTATAAATGAATTCCTACGTATGAGATGGTTTTTAGTTGGAGTATATTTAGAAAATTAGCATGTCCATACTATATGGAAAATAACAAAGTCTTCACCATACTAAATGGTGGTAAAATGTTTTTTTTTTCACTGGAGGTTCTTGACAACTGATCATAAGTATAGAAAGAACAAAAATGACTTCTTTGTAAGTAGAGTTGAAAAGGATTTTGTACTGTCGGTACTATATGGTGAAGAATTGTATGACATGAATGTGAAGGGAAGACAAAGGACAACATGAAAACTAGAATGAATATACCTTATTATTATTATTATTATTATTATCGTAAGAACATGAAGTAGGTTTATGATAGGTCACGAGTCACAAAGCCCACAGCTAGCTTCGTCTTAGATAAGAATGCACAGTTAGTTGTCTACCAATAGCTTAAGAGTCTTTATTTTTTTGATGGATATGCTTCAAACATATCTAAATTGATGAATTTGGATAATGACATATTATATGGAATGAAGAGTCATGACTACCATGTGTTTATACAAATACTCATTCCACTTGCTTACCGAGATTTATTGCTAAAAGGGATATAGGATGCACTAACATAGATTAGTTACTTTTTTAGAGAAATATAATCTAACAAGTTGCAAACTTAACATACGAAAAAGATTGAAATGAATATAGTCCAAACAAGCTGCAAACTTGAGATGATATTCTCTTCTTATTTCTTCGACTAAATGGAGCATCTACCTATATATACACCGTTTGAGGCAAGCATTTGAGGCCCTATCCAATACAAATTAATGTATCCATTCGATAGGTTAGGTGTTACTAATGCATCCTAATTAAATTTCTATTGTATTTTAAAAAATAAAAATATTTATTTAATTCCATGCAGATATTTGTTCAACCTTATAAAAAAAAGTTAAAAATAAGATGCATGTTGAGACTTCGATATGCAAAACATATATTGTCAAAGAGATGTCAATATTTATCTAATACCATTTTTAGTCTCACTTAAGAATAGGAATCAACTGCATTTCAAGGCATGATGATGATGGAGAATATAATTATATGTAGTGAGGAGAAGATACTTAATAGAAATACCACCACCATTCTAACGGTTTTCTGGTGTATATTTCAATCTACCTTTGACATTTTAAATCCCTTGAAATGTCAATTTATAAACTCAAATTATTTTTGGACAAATTACTATAACATTGTGAAATTTAGGAATTGTTTATTGTTTTGTATAATATTTGGATTCTTTGGACACTATTAATTTGGTTTGATGTGTGTTTTTTTTATTATGAAATGATGTGGTTAATTATTTGTGTTAAATTGTGAGTTTTTTTTAATCGTGATTTTTTTTTAACATTAAATGTTGGTTTATGATTTATGTTTGGGTATATGTTTGATTTAGCATGAAATTTGAATATAAATTCATGAAATTAATAAGATTTGTGTGGATGTTTCGTGTTATTTGGTTTTAAGTCAGTAAATGATTAATTGTTTTAAACTGATATCACAGTCAAAATAGTCTTGATAAAAAATATTTTATCCACGTCTTGCCAAATACATCATTCGTCGATGTGTAATTTTAATGGTCGGAAGACAATTTAGCAATTAAATTTGGGTTCCCAATATTTTTCTACGCTCACGTGTTTAATATTTGGAATTGTAACCTACACGCAAGATGCTTTTATATATTAAAAAATTGGTTCCCTTCTACAAAAACAACAACAAAAAATCTTTTTTTCAAAAAATATAATTTTTATTTAAATTGCATATAACTAAGTCTTTCAAAAGTAGATTATATCTACATATTTTTTTATATAAAAATCATTTAAAAAATAGTTTTTACTTTGCATGTATTTTTTTGATTTAATAACTAGTTTATTAGAGCCATGAGAATTTGATCTATATTTTAAAAACACCAAAAAAAAAATTATTTTGTTTCTTTCAAAATCATTAAAAAATTATGTAAGATGTTTTCCCAATTTTAAATCAAAGAAGCCCATTTTTAACTAACAAGAGTCATCACACATGTTGCTCAAAATGCACGGCGGCTCACACACCCCCAACAACTTTTTCCAATTTAAAATTGTTATTTTAATGTAAAATTACATTATTACCTTACCATCAATCAAACCTATTAACAAAAAAAAAATTAAGGTTAAAAGATCCCAATACCCTTGATCCCAATTAAATTTCTTGTATTCAAGGAACTTGTGTAATTTCACTATTTATATATAAAAAATGATAATCCCGAATATCCTTGCCCTAATTGTTTTGATTTTCTTATTTTTGATGGTATTTTTGTTATTTTACTTTTCATAAAAATATGAAATGGACTAAAATACTCCAAATAAATCTATAATAACTAATGTGTTATATGAAAATATAAAAATACCCTTGATTCAAAACAAGCATTTTTTTTTCTTGGAAGACCATAAACGCCACTTCATTATTATAGTGAATAGTGGATTGTGTCTATGGCTACAGGAGAATCCCCTTTTCTTTTAATTGTTTTTTCTATTTGTCCTAGTTTTAGGTAGTGTTTGGTACGTGGATAAAGATGGACTGTATATGGCAATTTTTTTATGAAGTTGTTTAATACACCTTTAGTCAGTAAAATAATCAATTTTTATATTGTCCAAGGCTATTCTAGTGAAGAAATTTATGTCTCATTAAAAGGGTTAGGACAAGCTTGTTCAATTCTTTGCATCGTAAGGATAAAAATTAATTATTATCATAATTTTAAATTTTAAATTTTAAATAGAGGGCTGATCCAGGACAAAGTCCATGTCATGAGTCGGGTTGATCATTGATCCAAGTCAATATAAAAATAAAAACGGTTATTATCACGATTTTACAACCCGACTCGAGTTGCCTCGAGAGTTTGTCATTATGTTTCAACTTGCTTTTTATCAAAATTTGAAAAAAAACTTGCTTCAATTTATTTATTTTTTATTTTTTTGAATTGTTTTAATATGCTAATATAAAAATATTTTTTTTAAAATAATATTATATTAATATATTAAAAAAATAATTCAAAAAGAAATTATTATTATATTCTTAAATTCATGCAAAATAAAGTTAACAAGTAAAATCTGGATAACAAATTTTGTAGTCCCCACTGAAGAAAACCCTCCCAATAAAGTTAATCAAGCCCTCTGAGTGTACTTCCTTGATTGAGTGGGTGTCCCTTTCCCCCATTTATTCGTCCTTTATAGGAGGATTCATCCCACCGAGGAATGTTGGAAGAAAGAATGGAAAGCTCTTTCTTGAAGTTGATCAAACCCCCTGCTAGTGAAGTAGCTTGATTCGGTGTTTTTCTTGGGACAAAAAAAAAATTAATTTTTTTAAAAATATAAAAAATATATTAATTTAAAGTAAAGAAAATATATATTTTAAAAAAATTTATTTAAAAACACTTTTAAAATATAAAAATAAACATATATTTAAATATAATATTAAATATATTATACTATGTGATGGTGCTATAAAAAAAAATTATTAAAAAAATATTTTTCCACTCATTCTCCATTCGCAAATGAGATAACTAAATATTGAAATGCGAGTATTTCTTTTAAATTTTGTTCTCGAAATCAATTGTTTTTCCAAGAAACGAAGAGTCTTAAAATTTGGATGTCAAGTTTTGGACTCCCCCACCGAAGAATCTTAGAAGAAATAATGAGAAGCTCTTTTCGAAGAAAACCCTCCAAGGGAAGTACTCAATAACTTGATCGAGTGTGTGGTCCCTTTCCTCCCTATATATTGACATGGTCCAATTTGTGTTTTTACAATACAATACCAACAGAGCAGAGCTATAGTTACATAAACAACAGCATTTTTTCAACTCTCTGGTATGATCGTCTCTCTACTGCTCTAATATTACTCTGTTTCTTTACCTTTTTCGTTTCTGGGTCTTAGTTCTTTGCTTCAGTGAATCATTTTTACTAAAATGTTTGAGTTAATGAGTTTATTGTAATATATGTTTATCTGGGTTGTTTCTTTTTCTTCGGAATTCAGTTTGTGATGTCATCTGCGACTGAATTTTTCTTTCTTTTGGCTTCTTGAAATAGCAGAATTTCTTTTCTTTTCTTTTCTTTTCTGGTAGGTTTCTTTCTGCTTTCTTGTTTCAATGATGTGTTCTGTTTGAGCAGTCAGGCTACATACGTTTCCTGTTAATTTGATGGCTTACATTCCTCCACACAAGCGGTATTCCAAGGATGTGAGAAGGGCATCCCCAATTCCAGAGACACTGCATCGTCAGTTTAAAAGAAATATGAATTTGAGAGCATCCACTTCTCATTTAGATAAGAGTGGAAAGATCGTTTACGCAGACCGTTGCATATCTAAATGGTTTGCTGTTGGTTTGGACGATGATGACAACTTTCCTCCTCACATCCATCTCGAGCCGATTTCCTTGGAATATGTTGAGCGTAAAAGTGGAGAAAAGCCTCTGGTCTTGGTGAATAGCGTTGTAACTGAAGGTCGGTGTTCAATCCTTTTCTGTTGGTTGCTTCTGCCCTTGAAAGGTGTTTGAGTTAAATGTTTTTATTGAAATTGTTTTATTAAATTTCATGCAATGTAGAGGATAGCAAATTGGAAAGGAATTGCTCCAGAAGTCCATGGGAGATTATAGCTGAAGAAGTACAGCAAGAGCTACTCTCTTCTTTCGAAATCTTGAGGAATGAAATGGATGATCAGGGTTCTGAAAGAGTAAAGCCAACATTGGTTGCTCGATTGGGAAAATTTCTTTTTCATGGGTGAGCAATCCAACTTCTCTCTATAGATATTGCAAATTAAGTGAATGTTAGTGGTATGATATGGAACATTGTCTGTTTTTCCAACTTATGACTACTTTTTAGATGAAAGGACACAGGAATTTATTATGCAACTGAAAAATTGCTTATGTTGTGAAGTTGCCTGGAATTGTGTCAGTTTTTCTCCTTGAAGTTACTTCCTGTTGCGTTGCAGCAGGAAGCTTCCTGAACTAGGAATAGAATTCCTTAACTTTTAGAAGCACTACAGGCAAAGAATTCTTTAATTTTGAACCATTATAGTCCTTTTGGTGTTCGGTGGACTTCTTAACTACTAGCTGTAGTTCTCTTTCTTGCATAAGTCAAAATGAAGTTAACTCCATGATATATTCGATGAACTAAGGGCAGAATCTAAGCTTTAAAGTCTTTTGTTCCTCAACATAAGACCTTGACAGTTAATTTGTGTGATGCAGGAGCCGTTCAATGACACTAGAAAGTGTCGATAAAATTCAGGTTGAAGAAGCCATTTTGAGACAACTCAGAAGATCATTGTACACAAATATTCCTTCTTCATACATGGAGAATATTATAGATGGAGTGGTCCCAGTGATTGGAGTTGATTTTGAAGAGGAGAAAGATGTTTATCATGTAAAGGTATTCTTTTTGCTGCATGCCTACTTTGTGCTGTTTTCTTATTTTATTATTATTTTTTTAATTCAATTTGTCATTAAATTTTCTTCCTTCAAGCAGTTGTCTGATAATACACGGCCAGATGCCACTATTTCATGCAAATGCAGTGTGCTGGAAAATAAAAAACTTCTCCTCTACAAGGCAGGTTTTGTACTCCCTAGAGTCCTGTCTTCTCATGTTAATTTGCCAAATTATATGGTAGATTTTGTTTTTGGTAATTTATGCTTTATCAAAGTGACATTGTGTAATCTCATGGACACCTTCTGATTTTCACTTATGGATTTAAGATGGTTTAATTTGTTTTTTTTTCACTTTACCTTTTCTTGTTCATGGAGACGCATTAAAGCATAAAGATTTCTTGTAGGTTGAACTAAACCCAGTGCGCCAGATGGTCGTAGATGTATCATGTCTTGATAAGAATCTGGACCTCAGGCTAATGCTTAGCACCAAGAGGATCTTAACAACTCTAACTGTAAGTTGTACTGTCTCTCACTGATTCAATTCACTACAGCAATTTAGTTACAATCATACAGCAGGATTGTTAGACACTCATTGAAGCATGAAGTTTCTTGGGTTCTCTCCATGCCCAGCAGAAACTTGAAGTGTGAACTTGTGCAAGCATCCTTCCTTTGTATTTTCCTTAAATTACTTTCCTAATCGTGTCTAAACAGTGCTTTCTCCATTTCAAAGAATGACATGATGGAAACAATTGCATTTGAATGAAAGACCAAATAATCTGTATTCTTGAACTTAGTTTGATCGCTCCTAGAAGAGAAGATATGTGAAACAAGCATTAAGTAGGCTTGTACTAGAAAGACAGGCTAACACGTCTGGAACAAAATTTAGAAGGTTAAAACCATATTCCTGGATATTGCTCTTTCATGCTGGAGAAATCTAGTATTATCATAGTTGGAACAATGATTTCCCTAAAGTTTCCAGAGATTTTCATCTAGAGTCTAGACAGCACAAAGCTTCTAAGAGTAATTTATTTCCTGCATGAAGATTTTAGTTTATAAAGCAGAAGACAATGATTTGGTATTGGCTCCTTAGTAACTAAGCATCTAATATCAGTAAGTGTGGTTTCTTTCTTCCTATCTAATTAATCAACAGCCTAATTAATCTACACCCGGATTATTATTCTGATAATCATCCTACTTAAAAAAATCAAAGCCAAGAAACTTCATTGTAATATAGTGGACGCTGTGACTCATTGTATGAATCAATGCAGGATGACGAGATGAATAGCATTACAGATCTGATCAGTTCTGCAGTTCTAGATTCAGATATGAAGGGTGGATTAAGATGGCCCCTAGGGAAGGCGTCTTCTGGTGGTAGATATAGCGTAACTGGGGCTTGGCACACAGTAACCAAAGCCTATAAAAGTTCATCGTTTAGGCTTAAAGTAAGAGATGCCGATCGTTTTGATTTTAGGAGTGGAGCTGGGGAAGCTGCAAGAGAGATTTATCTGAAGTTGAAAAGAATTGTTTCAGAAATACAGGCAAGTTCCTTTATTGGGTTTTACTTTTCCCTATGCATCTTTATGTTGCTTCGTCTCATCTTATTCTCCAGATATTTTGTTTCAGATTTCACTCCAGACAAAGAAAATATGTTCTGTCAGAACCTTCTTCTCTTTTTTTGTGTGTGGAGTAATGCTAGAGATGCTTAGTTTACTAAGAGATTTTTACTTGATGATTGGTGATTTATCCGTCTTGACATTCCATTATTATCATCATCTCACTAAACGTGATCATATTTCCACTTTGTTACTTGAAAAACTTTCCCTGCAACAATTTAAGTACCCCTAGCATTACTCTCTCGATGTATTTTTAAGTGAAAAATATTTTAAAAAACAATTGTTATCATAATTTTAAGCACCCCTTAATACCGCCCGCCCTTCAACACTGTCTTGTAAGGGAGAGCATCATCTATATATGTTCCCATCAATATAGATTTGACCTAGTAACTGATATAGATTTAATACCGCCAAGGGAGTTCGAAGGTTAAGCTGTGCTAAGTTTCAGGATTCATGCATGTGTTCATGTCATGCCGTTCTGTTTGAGAACCATATTCGGTTCTTCATTTTCTAAGACATTTTTCTTGTATTTAAAGCTGCTTTTGTTGAATTATGAAGGAACCGGGAGCTGAAGGTGATTCAATCTCCAAAATGCTCGAGGACAGCTTAAGACTGATATGGGACAAGTTCTTATGCTGCGAACGGTTTCTAACATGAACACTCTCCCGTTTGGAAGGGGGGAAAGCCCCATGGCTGGAACCTATTCCATCACGAGGCGGTGTCTGCGAGCCCAAATTCTCTCATCTCATTTAACTTTTCGCTTGCTTATATGTAATTCATTGTTTTCGCTTGTTCTCGAGGGTAAGGTAATTTGTGTGTGATATAGGAGAGATGCTGGAAAAACAAAAAAATAAAAATTCTATAATTTCTTTTCAGTTTTATTTTTTATCGTTATTTACATGCTTTAAATTTATTTATCATAAAATTTAACCCCTTTTTTCTTTTAATATGTTTCAATTTGATTTGAATTTTTGTAGTTTTATAATAAATTTTTATAGTTTATTTCCTGGTAAAATAATAAATAATTTTTTTTTTATCAAAAATCCAACCTTGATCCATAACTTATGTGAACTATTATAATTTTATCAAGATTGATTATCATAATTAATTAATTTAGTGAATCGATATGATTTATTTTATAAATGAATATGCTTTATTATTCATTTTTGGATTCATGTAAACCAAAAAGATTTTTGTTGGTCTCTTATGATTTGACCTGCTGAATTTATTATCAATATTAGTTTTTATGGCTGTTTATTTAATTAAATCTTAGGGTTTAATATTCATAAAAAATCAAATCTAGCAAAAAAGGTAAACCACATAAAAGTCACCAAACTTTAAAGGAAGTATCAATTAGGTCCCCATTATATTTTTTTTTCTCAATTAAATCCTCCATGTATTAATAAATTCTCAATTTTTTCTTTTTTCACTTTTAGATAACAAAACTATTACATAGTCCCGTGCTATTTACATAACTGTTTATATATTGGTACTGTATTTCTAAAAAAATTCAAATATACATATATATATATATATATATATATATATATATTGCTAAAAATTATTTTTTTTTATGTTTTTGAATCGTTTTAATGTATTAATTTTAAAAATAATTTTTGAAAAAAATAAAAAAATATTATTTTTCATACATTTCTTAGTAAAAAAATACTTTAAACCGCAACTACAATTACATTTACAAACATGTTCTAAACTGTATATTAAAAGTATAAAATCCTCATATATTTTTCGATAATTTATCATATTAAATGACTTTTATATAATAACTCAACTATTGTGTTAACCTATGCTAATAAAAGGATATGAATGAGAATATATTTATATATTATAAATTTAATCTATATAAAAAATTGATCGAGAACTAATTGAGATTAAACTTTTTTAAGATTTGAAAAAACAGAAGAAAAAAATTAATAATTATAAAATCTAGCCTGTTTGACGAGTCACCATTTTGACCCTTGAAATTTAAATATTGGAGAAAAGAGGAGTCTCCTCTGTTGCAGGCAAAACCAAGCAAGGAAAACAGTAGAAGAACTAACGGTTTTAGAGCTCAAAACTAACGGTTCTCTCAAAAAGTTCCTACAAATGAAACCCAATCTGCTGACTGCTGATTCCTTTCTTATTTTCAATTCCTTAACTCTGCTATCAAGGAATTCTATTCCATTTCCCAGGAATTCAATTCCACACCCCAATCACTTTCTTTCCATAGTATCCCCACACGCCAATTCCTCCAAACACTCTCGTTTACTTCCAATCTGCTCTTCTTCAAACCCCGCTAGAAAGCAGTCAAGTCCCGCCAACGAAGAGTCATTGAATTCCAATGTTGAAGTTCTTGGGGGAGATGAATTGGAGAGGAATTTGAATGTCGAAGTTGCGAATCCTGTTGTTCCTTCTTATGTTCAGTCATGGACCAAGCTTAGTTTGAGCGATCAAGCTTTCTTTCTCTTATCTTTTATTGCTTTGACGGTACTGTCTCTCTGTTTTTCCCCTGTTATTAGTTTTATTAGCCTAATTTGGTATTATTTCTTTGTCCCATTTCTTGACAAATTAACTTAGTTTTTGTGTTTAGGATGTTTAACGGCTTATTGGGTATTGAATTCTTTTTTCTGCAAAGTATGTCTTTTGCGTCTTCTTGGGATTTGGGGCTTACTGGCTATAAATTCTTTGATGGGTCGTTTTTATTTTGTGGTTTGTGTTAGAAAGTTGGCTCCTTTTCAGGTTTGGATCTGAAGTGCATTAGAGGATCATGAAGGTGTTGTTGGATTGTTTAGAGTTTGGATTTGTATACGGTTTTTACTTATCTATTGCTATTCATTGATACCATGCTATGGTTTAATGTGTCTTCATTGTTGACTGAGAAATCTAGAGGCGCTGAATTGTTTGCGTAGAAGAACTACTTGACTGTGTGATGTTGGTGCAAATCAATCTATTTGTTAGGTATTTAGATTGTTTTTTTTTTTTTTATCTTTGATAGTGCAGGTTCAGTTGAATCATCCAATCAAAATGATTGCCATTTTGGTAAATATTGCAGCTGGACTGTGTTGTGAAACTAGAATTTCTTTGATTTGAGAAACTCATATTTGTTGCCAATGAGTGAAATTAGCTTTTTGATTACTGAAAATATGGCATACTTTGATTGCTTGCAGACTTCTATAGCATTTACAAGCCTTGTTGCTGCTGCCGTTCCAACACTGTATGTAAGTTATCTGACTTTACACCCGAGTGCAGTTTTTATCTTTTTAACGGCATGTTTAGGATTTTTTGCTAGATTTGGTTCCAACCAATTTTTTTGCTAGCTGTATCTTTATTAAATATGATATCCTTGTTAATACCTGCCCTGAAAAAAAAAATGTGAAATGTGAATCTCCATACATTTTAATGGGTTTTTAGGACTCGTTCATGACTTGGACGTTCAAGATTTACTGCCAATTTAGGAATTTTTAATGCTTGTTTTCTGGAGGATGTGAACTAGTTCATCATTTCTTATTTGAAATGGTTCTCCTGCTGAAAACAGTTTAAACTGCTACATAAACAGATCCATTCAAACTTGATAAAAGGGAGCAGCCACTGACTATTAGACCTTTCCCATTTCTTTTCTTTCTCTTTCAGTTTCCTTCTTTATTTGGCTCTCCTCTTTTCTTATTCTTTTTTCCTCCTTAATAAATGTGCATGCCTATACCTTTTGCTTTTCTTCGTATTTTCTTATGCCCATTTTGCTACTTTTAGTATTGTGGGAGAGTAACAGATGTTGGATCACATATGTTCTTTGCAAACATAAGAGATCGTTATGCGACAAAGCTTGACTTAATTTGATATTTTAGTGATAAAGAATAAAAATTGACACACTCCAATTCAATTAGTCCACAATGACCTTGGTTTGGAAGAAAGGAATGTGAGCTAATGTCATTTGAAGCAGGGATTAGTAATGGCAGCTCATGTACTTCTGACATCATAATGTCGCTTTTGCTGATTTCTAATGGTGATATCATATTTCATAAGAAATATTTATTGACTGACTGGTCTAGTATTGTCAAATAAAAGATTTTTGTATTTTTTTCCTTGAGTTAGAAAATTATTCTGAGGTTTATTAGAATTCATATTAAATCTTGATACTAGTAAAAAAAAAGTTTATTGATATGCTTTCCCCGTTTCTTCTTAGCATATGGCACTGTTTTTTGCTATTACATTTGGCATTTATGTATCAGCTGCTTGTGTGCAATCTCTGGTCTTGGTGGAATGATCTTCTGTATGTACTTTGGTGAACATTGTGAATGAATGTATTTACTCTATTTTTATAAGGGCAGAATGCTGGTGATTGGTTGTTTGGGTAATTATGAAGCTGATTGCAGCTAAATTAGTCAAATTTTCCCTGGGCTGTTTATGTTTTATCATCATTATTACGAAGTTGGTTGATGCTAAATTAGTCAACTTTCCCTTTGCTGTTGGTGTTTTAAGAAGGTTGGTCACACTGTTCTATAACATTTCTTTTGAGATTTGACCTGCGGTAACATCAATAACCAATAGTAGTGCGGTGATGCATCAGCTGCTTTGATGGATCACTTGATTAGCACACTTGCAAGCATTTGATGATTCAGATTGCAGTTATTATAACTTGATGTTTAATACCCAAAATCATATTTAATGCCAAGCTTTCTTATTATGAGATTTTAAGAATCTGACTATTGATTTTGCCATCAGAGAATTGTAATTTCCTGACTCTTTCTGTTTAGACCGATTGTCTGGTTTCTTTGAGTTGTTTTTCAAAGGAAGGGCATGACAATTATGGAGGAAAAGTTGTTGGATCTTTAAAAAATTATAGTTAAAAATCTTTTTCCTCTTAAACTGTTGTCTGACCATGCAAGTCCTTTTACCAGATCCATGTCACGAAAATAATATAACTACGATTATTTTGGTTACCAACTAACTACTAGCATCTTCCAATGTGCGAGCTTTAGAAAGTGAAATCCCATAGTAGTTAATTTACAAATAATTAATGTTCCCCGAAAGGGTTTCAACAGTATCTTCTTCTTCTTGCTCATTAATTTCTCCTACCGGTTCCTTCGCTTGCAGTTTACATTTTCATTTTATCGTATCTTTAGATTTGTAGTTGCTTTAGATATTTGAAACTTTCAATTTCTCTTGTAATTGCAAGTTCCAATTTGTGAAGATTTAGTATCATACAAATTAACTTATGCAATTTAATTTTTATAGTGTTTTTCTTTTAGGTCTATATTGGTTCTTTTTCATCTATTTTTTCCTCTCTGGTTGGCAGGCAGTGGGGAGAGCGGCAACATCTCTTTCAAAGCTAGCAGATACTGCTCGTGAGGAACTGCCCAGTACATTGGCTGCGATTAGGCTTTCGGGCATGGAAATAAGTGATCTTACATTGGAATTAACTGATTTGAGGTGGCAGTCAAACTCTCACTGTAACTCTTTTGGTTATCATTAATTCTGTTTCCTATTTTCTTCTCCTTTTCCAGTGGTCTGAATGCTGGTTGAGAGTATTTTGTATTAGACGAGCTTATATGCAAAAGAGTCTGCTCGCATCAGTTTCCTGTGTCATGTCTTATAAACAAATTGAAACATGAATTTCCTTAACCCATTAAAAGGATGCTCTTTGAAATTGGAACAGTGACATTGATGCGGGGGGGAAGTGAAAAGGTCCATGAGGATATATAGGTCCTTTAGTTATGTCTATTTATGTATGTCATAGAAACTTATACTTGTCTGATGTCTATTTGTGTGTGAACCTGTCTGATGACAGCTAGAGAAATACTGGAACACCGAGTTACTAGTGGCATTCTATTAACTCACTTTGAAGAAAGAGACATATACACAAGGAAGAGAGAAAATAAAATCCATGACCTATCTAAAGTGATAAGAATATCTACATCTAGGATTTCTTTCTCCTTCCTTGTGTTTGTCTCCTTCAAAATGAACCTCAAGGGAATAACTAGTAGGATATCACTGGTTACTCCTGAGCACCGTTAAATTTCTTGAGGAGTACGACAACCTTAACAAGATGTGCTATGAAGTCTCGTGGCCTACAAGGATAGAATTTCATTTTTTCAGATGCTTTTCAAGTACAATAATATGGTTTATCACAATTGAATTACAGCCAAGATATAACTGATGGGGTCAATAAATCAGCACAAGCAGTTCAAGCAGCAGAAGCTGGAATTCGACAGATTGGGACACTTGCTCACCAGCATACTATTTGTAAGTTATTGTGCTTTCTGCTATCTTTCCCGTCATTCTTTATTGATCTCTACAGAACTGATGTTTTTGTCTATTATTTGACATCTAGCTATGATTCAAGAGAGGGCTAGCTTGCCAATCATTTCCCTGCAGCCCGTTGTTGCTGGTGCTGCAAAGAAGACTTCCCGTGCTGTTGGCCAAGCCACCAAGACCATCATGAATATTATTTCACGAGGAGAGTTCAATACGGAGGAGAAAGAAGATGGAAGTAGAATTGATAGGGTGGAAATATGAGAAGTCTGACGTCGTCTGGTTTGGACATACACGTGTCTACGTGATGTTGCATTGCCCCCACACCATTTTAGAGACAATAAAAGGATGGTGTTCTTTCCATTTTTATAGTTTGTTAATCCGATTTTACAATCCATTTTATTTTTAAATAGATCAAAATATTTTTAATTTGATTTTTGACAAAATGGTGATATTAAATGTTAATATTATATTTATATTAGAAAATATAACTAAAAGTAGGAAGTCTTTTATTTTTTAATTAGTTAGGATATTCAAAATTTACCTTTTCTTACCAAATTTATTTTCTTAAAAAAAAAAATGGTTATACTTTTTTTCCTTGTTGAGGAATTTTATTTTTCCAAATCATCAAAATAAACTATTTATATAAAAAAACAACTTCAATTTTTATATATTTCTTGTTTTTAACTTGAATTATATATTATGTCATCCGTAAAAGATCCATACTTAATATAACCAAATTAAAAAAGCTTTCTACACCTAGATATGAAACTAACCTAGATATAACAGATAATACATTCAATGGAAATTTACAAATAAAACTGAAGATTTAAAATTCAAATCTAAAAAAATAATATTATTTTATAAGTGGATGAACAAATAACAATAATTGTGATACATTAATCTTTATTAATATTTGATATTTATAATCTCATATGGGAAATGAGAGTCAGTCAGAGTGTCAAGTGGAGGACATGAGATCTCCCATTTGTTCTTTGTAGACGATATATTTTTGTTCTCGAAGGCTAGGAATTCACAAGTTAGATTGATTAATAATGTTTTATCATAGTTTTGCATGGCTTCTGGGCCAAAAATGAACTTGATGAAATTCAGAGTCATGTGTTCCAAGTCTGTTAAGCAAATGGAAGAAATGTAAGATTTCTTAGCTTTCATCTATTCATATTGCCAGTGAGTTGGGAAAATATTTAAGCTTTCCTCTGATTCAAGGTAGGGTAAAGAAAGACCATTTCAATTTTGTTATTGAAAAGATTAAGAGGAGATTATCAAATTGGAAGATGAAGATGCCCAACAAAGCTGGAAGAACTACCCTAGCCAAATTAGTCCTCATGGCTTTGCCAGTGTATTCTATGCAAAGTTTTTGGCTCCCTAAGACCACTTGCCTCATGATTAATAAAACAATTAGAAGATTTATATGGGATAGCAAGGAAATGGAGTACTGTTACTTGTCCTAAACTGGGCTTGGGAACGTTGTTCTATTGGGTAAGCTGACATGACATCTTATAAATAGCCCTAGAAGCTGTGGGCAAGGGTTCTCATACACAAATATATAAAAATGCTTGATCTTTTCTACCTTTCAGACGGGCTTCTTACAAGTTCTTATACTTGGAAGTCAATTGTTGAAGCTTTTTCTTTTTTTAAGGATGGGTTTATGTATTGGGTTGGCTATGAAGACATATCTCTTTGGTATGATTGCTGGTTGGAAGGAGGTCCTTTGGCTTCTTGTGTTCCTTTTGTCAATATTATGGATGTTGATAAGCAGGTTGAGGATATATATGGAAAGATAACACTTGGGACTTTGGAGATTTCGCAACGACAATTCCTCTGGATCTTCAATATAAAATCAGGGCTGTTCCTATTAGTTGGGTACTTATCATGGCTTAAATTCAAGAAGGATTTCAGTAATTCAGACTCTAAAGAAGCTATTCGATTGTGTTAACAATTTCAAAGGTGGGATTTCACGAATATACATCTATTATTTGGGATATCAGAAGGTTGATGGCTTGAAGTTAGTATGTGAGGATCCAGCATACTTGCAGAAAAGCAAATGCATGTGCAGATTTCAAGGCTAAACTAGCTGCTAGTAATGATCAGGGATTTTTACTGTTTGGGACATGCCTCTATAAGGAATTGCCAGTTTTTTAGATCAACTAGGGACCTCTTTCCCTATAGTTGTCTAGTTTTCTTTATTTTCCTTACTCTAAAAAAAAAAAAAAAAAAAAAAAAAAAAAAACATGTAAGAAAATGGAAACACACACGATTTTACATTTATTACAATTCCACAATAATTATAACAAACACAAAATCATCCCAAATTTGTAGAACACCTTTTGGACTA
The DNA here is from genome assembly GCA_015852605.2 of Populus deltoides. Taxonomy (NCBI): domain Eukaryota; kingdom Viridiplantae; phylum Streptophyta; class Magnoliopsida; order Malpighiales; family Salicaceae; genus Populus; species Populus deltoides. The sequence goes on along the minus strand of CM027588.2, from coordinate 11,887,132 downwards.
GGTTTGAATGATCAGAGGAGTTTCCAAGGTACATTGGAAAAATTAAAACAGTGGTGGCACATGGTCTCTATGGCCACCGTCATTGGCAGCGCCTGAAACCAAGCGTCATCACCGATGAAGTGAAAAAAATGGGTGGATTGGGATCTATCTCTTCTTTTCTTTATTCCTGCGCCAGTTATGAATGTCACCTCCACCTGCAAAGCAAGCACATCACATTAGACAATCAGTTTTTTTTTTTTTTTTAGATCTGCTTCTCAAACACAGCTAGGACAATTTTGTTTAGAATTTATAATGAAGGTTATGGCCGGAAGAGATTGGTTTTGTTCGTGGTGGTTGTGGAAGACTTGCTGATGGAGATATCGCTGGCGTGCATGAAAGTCAAGAGCAAGGGTTGCCATGATTTGTTTGCTGTTAATGGCCACAGTGAAGGATTGATGACGGCTAGTATTCTCTCATAATGGATATATTCTAGAATTCTATAACATAATGAAGTTTCTGGGAGAAGAAATATCATTTTATTAGGTACAATATAATCTATGATGAGTTATGCAAACATTTCAATGCTCCACAAACCATCACTTATTTTTTAAATTGAGTTTTATAAAAAAAATTATTAATAAAATTTTATATGAGATATGAAAAGGTAGGAAATTAAACTTATCATACTTAAAAATTAGTAAATATGATGCTTATATGAAATATACATTGTATTTTAAAAGTTAGAATTTAAATTAGATAAATATAGGTTTTTGAGAGCGTTTAAAATAAAATTATTGGATATTACGGATATTATTTATACCATTCCATTAAAAAACAATTATTTATACCATGCAATTTATGATTTTGCTTGCTCTAGTTGCATGTCACCATTATGAAATTTAAAAATGAAAGTAAAAAATGTACTCCTATATGGGAATCTTCATGAAGATGTGGATATGACGTAACTTGAAGATTTTAAATCTTAGAAATTTACAATAAAATATGTAAGTTACAAAAATTTATTTATATATGGTTTTAAGTAAGCTTTAAGAAGTAGGAATATCTATTTTGATAAAACAATTAAATAGTTTGATTTGATCAAGAATGTAAGTACTCATTGAAGAGAATTATGTACATCCTTCCACAAAGCCACTATTACAATAAAAACGTGATCACTAATTTTTAGAGATATGATATTAAATACATAAGCGATTGATCTTATAGTAATTAGAAAATTGTTAGTGTAAATGTCATTTAGTCAACTAGATTGTTACACGTGATACTAATATTATTCATATTAAACATATATGTATATATAAAGGCTTTCTTTATCCTTATAATTCATTTATTTTTGATCAATAAGTCTACAATATAGATAAAGTCCTTGGAACGAACATGGTTTGTTAATAAAATTATAAAGTGCCTGCAATTATGATCATTACTATTGCATCACTAAGTTATCTTATTATCAAATGATATATTTTAATCTTGGCTATACAGAGTTATCAGGTTTTCATAATAAATAGAATATTTATGATCAAAGAAAACCATCCAAAAAAATACAAGAAAAGAATTAACACTTAAGGTATATCATTTCTTTTTTCTAATAGGGTTTAGGAGATTTGTAACATAATAGTTGGTATGAATTACTTTTAGAGACTAGATAATTAAATAACTTGTGATTTGCACTAACTCAATTTTAAAGAGTTGATTAAACTCTCATAAAAAGAACTAATCTTTGATTAATTTTCACACAAATACTAAATGATAAGATCCTACTCTCAAATTCTTTAAATTACTTTACTTATTCCTATAATAGAAACACGCAAATTCTTTAAATTAATACTCCACGACTTCTCAAATTTTAAATTCAACATGAATATAATGGCAAATGCTTCAAGTCCTGAATCCATTGTTGTTTTCTTTTTTGAACATAGGATCCTTCGTACTGGAGCTTCACCTCGAGTGCTGGATTATACATTGGTACAGATCATCTCAATTTTCTTGTTTACATTGGATTTGTTGGGTTAGAGATCACAAATGCATATCTTAGTTTCCATGCGTGGATCGTCTACGGTACAACTCTCAGTGTCGTTTGTCATTTGCACCACCTCCTTATTTCCTGCAAGCTGTTCTGATTTTTCTTCAACATTCTTCTTCAAATTCTTGTATACCATGTACAAGATCATCTGAGCAATTCCAAACAAAAACCCTAGCACATTTGGTAGCTGAAGATGCAATCGAGAGGTGATTTCTAGTTATCAGTGGGCTGGTGAATGGGGTACTTTTGAAAGACAAACCAAACGGAGAAGGTTGAAAATGAATTGATCAATGTTACTTACTGCAATGTAGTAATCGTGTTGCAGAAGCCCATAGAAGAACCACATTACAGCATTGAGAGTAATGGAAGCAGACAATGTGAATGGCAAGTATTCTACACTTTTAGTTCTTACTACCCGTCTCTGCAACATCCAAAATTCAGTTTCTTTGATATTAGTACGTCCTCATTATATATAGAGAAAGCATGCATGAAAGAAATGAGACTTTGAGAAGTTATTACCATGATGCTTAATGGAGCAGCACATACAGCAACGCTGAAAACGGCACAAATCCACCCAACGACAGAAAGTCGAGGTTCGCCCTTCATTAGTAACATGGTGAGTAACAACACTACGCCAAAACTCCCCATGTTGAAAATGAGTAACAGCTTCATCGTATGCATCTGCGCGCAATTATATATATTATTTGTTGTCAAGCCCAGAGAAATACTTTCCTTCTTTTTTTCCCATTCGAGCACTACACTTGATCAATCTATCTCAAGTTTTACATAAAAAAAATTGTTAGGTTTGTTTCATGAAATTAGTTATCGAGAAACGGAGGAGATCAAAAGTCTCACCTTTTCCTGTTTCGGTGCATATATTAGGTAGATTATCAGGTAAGTAACCTCAAAAGCACATCCAATGCTGTTGATGCTAATAAGCAAATAAGCATTTGTCTTGAGAAGACCATAATATAAAAGCAATGAGGCACTCATGAGGGCAACTGAATATGGTATTGATTGAAAACCTTCAGAAGATTTCCTCTTAAAAATTGTGTAGAAAGTTGGCCTGAGAGATCAATAATTAAGTAGCTAGATTAGCAGCATGCATCTTCCATTACGAAAGCTTTCATGAAATTTGAAGTAATATTTATTAATAATATAGTTTCAACTAATTTGAAAGAGTCTTACACTGGCGCCAAGAACATCCCCGCTGCCACAATATTTCCTGTTCAAAGTTAGAAAGAATGGTGCATTGGATAACAATAAGAAATACGCTATATATATTAGTTAGACCTAAAAACAGTGAATTCAAATCTACTCTCATTTGGGATGGGAAGAACACTAAATGAGAGTAAAACTACACGTTGAGTAAAAAATAACGAAGCACTGAACGCTTCACACAAGTACATACCTAGGATACCAAATAAGAAAGTCAGCTGATCGTTTGACAAGAACCCCATATTTAGGCCTAAGAGGTCTTCTGCAGAAGCCTTCACTTGGAACTAATTCTGTGAAATATTGCTAAAGGAAACTCTCTAAAACATCTTATGGATCCACAAAGCAGCCACTTCAATTTATACATGCGCAATATATAGGTGTTAGGCCACTTCAGGAATTCATCAAGGCTTCCAATTAATCATGAGTGATGTTTTTGAAACCCAGAATAGAGTTTTCAAATGTGATAATACAAGGGATTTTGTCTTCTATACTTCGAGTAGAAGTACCTCAAAGCACCTTCTCACGTAGTTGTCTTGTCTAATTCCATTATTACCACATTAAACAGTGCATGTGATCAATCAAATGGTAACAAGTGTTGGTTAGTAGATCTCTAGGATTGTTTTGCCCTATCCTGTGTCAAATGGTTTGCAAGAAAATTGTATAATCCTTCACAGCCACAAGTTCTCAATCAACGAACACCAAATGAAGCTAACGAATTTTCATGAATATATGGACTTGTGGGCAGCATCAAATACTTCAGGAAATTTATTACTCTTTCAAGATCCTTTCTCCTTGGTAAGATAAGATATGCAAAATAAGATAAGGTATTCATAAATACTACAATAATATAAATTAAAGAAGCACACAAAATTAATTTTGGTAATTAACGTAACTTTCACAATTAAAATACAGAACAATTTTTTAATAACCTCTCAAGAAAATCTTTCTAAGAAAAAGCCATTGTCTTTAACTCTACGTGGCAATCCAAACTTCACGAAGAAAACCTCCATAATTGACTTTTTTATTTTAAAAAAATATTATTTTGTTGATATAAATGATGGTGTTTCATGATTATAACTTTTATAAGATTCAAACGAACATAAACAACTATAAAAATTGGATCATCCAATAAAAACCAACGCAATAGGTAAACCAATAATTATTGAAATTTTGAAATGCATCTCATCCTCTCCGTTTTGGAACTTTCAAATTAGTTCTCTAAGTTTTATTTTTTAGGTTATTCATAATTGAAATCTTTTCTATATCTCAATTCTAGCAATATCTTATAACAACTTATCAATGGGGAACGAGCTACACTAATGGGCCTCATTAAAGGATATTGTGCAATATAGGCTGGTATATATTTAGAAAAGGTTTATAGGCTTATTATTTTTATGTTATAATATCTACATTAATTATTGTATATTGCCTAACATATATAAATAAGAAAGGTTGGCTAACTACTTGGTTAAACCTTTTTTTATTCTCAACTTAGTTTCAGAGCCCTAAACACATTAAAACTCTATTTTCTTCTCTCCCATTGACTTTACTCTTGTTGCCGCAACACTCAACTTGCAACAAATTGCTTTCTCTCAACCACCGGTGCAAACCTCTTCTTCTTCCTCTACTTTGGAATCATGCCTTGCTGCTATCATGTATCTTGTTGCCATGGAAACTTCAATTGTAACAATTGTCCCTCTCTCCAGTACTCAATAAGTTATTTTTTTGAGGCTTACAAACACTAATTATCTTTATTGATGAATGCAATATAGGCTTGTATATATTTAGGAAAGGTTTATTAGTTTGTTCTTATATTATAATCTCTACATTAATTATTGTATATTGCTTACATATATAAATAGAAAAGGTTAGCTAACTACTTGGTTAAACCTTCTATTATTCTCAACTTGGTATCAGAGTTCTAAACACATTAAAACTCTATTTTCTTCTCTCTTATGGACTCTACTCTCTTGCTGCCACAATACTCACTCACAACAAATTCCTTCCTCTCAACCACTTATGCAAACCTCTTCTTCCTTTGCTTTGGAATCCTTTCTTGCAGCTATCGTGTATCCTGCTGCCATGGAAACTTTAATTGCAATGATTGTTCCTCTTTCCGATACTCAACAAGTTATTTTTTTAAAGCTTACAAACACCAATTATCTTTTCTGACGAATATAAATGAAGATGTATCTTCTTAGCAAAGTGTTTTTCAATTTATTAATGGCTCTTTGTTGTGTCCTTTTTTTTTCATGTGGCTACAACTAATAGTTCTTCTCTTCAGAATAATCCTTATTTTCTTCGATGAAAACAGTAAGATCAACTTATTGAGTGCACTCATTTCTTCTTTTTCAATAGATGTACTCCATCATATCATTGATTGTCAAACCTCGCAATGTGTTTGGCATACTTTTGAGCATGCACTCGTTTCTCCATCTAACTCTTGTATTATGCAACTTCATGGATCTTTTCAAGATCTTTGTTAGGTTGATGATTAAGTAACTATATATATGCAGAAAGCAAAGACATTATTTGATGAATTAGCAATTGTTGGCTAGCCAGTTTCACTAGAGGACTTCAATTTGTGTGTGTCGGGCATACTACGTTACATACACCAAAATGCAACTTACTTTATCCAATGTTTTTCATGTACCTCATATTAAAAAAAAAAAAACCATTGCTTTCTGTTCAGAAATTTTATCTTGATAAAAATATCTATTTTGAATTTCATCTGTTTGTGTTTTATATTATGGATCTCAACACCAAGGCACTGCTCCTTTCTGGTTAGAGTAAAGATGGTCTCTATATTTTCTCTGAGTGTTTTCCATGCCAATTCCTTAAGTGTACAGGTCTTTTTGCATATATACTTCTACTGATCTATGACATTATTGTAAAACCCCTAGGCAAAAAATTATAAATAGACTAGTTTCATATAAAACAAAACAATCGTAACTCTTGATCAGGTTATCATAAAATTCTGAAATTTTGCGTGGAGCCTTCTAATATGATGTCTTAGCTTGGGTTAAAATTTCAGAATTTTTAGAGAAATTCAAAAATTTGCTGAAAAATCACAATTTGACTAGTTTTATGTTATTTGATGTAATTTTAAATCCGACTATCAAATTGCTCTGAAATTTTATGAGAAACCTTAAAATATATTGAATAAAATCTGGTTAAAATTTTAGGATGAACGGAGCTCTATAGTGCTAACAAAGAATAAGGACCGTCAAATGGAAGCAAAAAGACTCATTAAGGGTAAAATGATAATTTTTATTAAAAATAAAACAAGGCAGCCCCTTTTCTGTTATGAACTGCCGACTGGGCAATAACAAATGTGAAAAGAAAAAAAATAAGAGAAGAACGTGAGAAATCAAGAAAAAAACAAGAAAAAAGTGAGAGAGAGCTTTGAAACTTGTAAGATTGAAAGACTTGAAACATTAAATTAAGGAAGAATCAAGTGAAGGAAGATATAAGAAAGGTGAGGAGGGCTGGCCACACTAGGAGGAGAAGAAAAGTTGGGAGAACTTAGATTGGTAAGCATGAAAAATTAAGATTCTTACTTGAATGAAATGTTTTTTGGTTTATTTGAGTAAGTTATTAAACAATAACAATTAAATTTGATTTAATTTCTTATATTCTTGACTTTTTTAAATTAGGGTTCTTATGAGAATTTGAGGATTTTGAGAAAAGTAGTAAACATGATGGAATTGAGGTAGAATAGTATAAAAATAGTGAATGTAAATAGTAATTAAGAAAGAAATTGAATTAGTTTGAAGAAAAGAACTTGTAATTAAGGATGAGGAAATATAGGAATGAGGATTTGATTGTTTTATGTTTGAGAAATGATGTTCTTTATCTTATTTAAAGTATTCAAAATATAAACAAGTGAAAAGAAATCATAAGAATGTGAAAAGAAAAAATAAATAAATGGTAGGAATAGTTCATGGAAGAATTCTTTAAGTGAGTTAAAAGAAGAAAATTGATTAAAACTATATGTTGAAAATGAGGTGACAAATACTTTTATCAAAATCTCTAAATTCTCATAAGAACTCTAATTTAAAAAAGTCAAGAATATAAGAAATTAAATCAAATTTAATTGTCATTGTTTGATAACTTACTCAAATAAACCCAAAAACACTTCATTCAAGTAAGAATCTTAATTTTTCATGCTTACCAATCTAAGTTCTCCCAACTTTTCTTCTCCTCCTAGTGTGGCCAGCCCTCCTCACCTTTCTTATATCTTCCTTTACTTGATTCTTCTTTAATTTAATGTTCCAAGTCTTTCAATCTTACAAGTTTCAAAGCTCTCTCTCACTTTTTCTTGTTTTTCTCTTGATTTCTCACGTTCTTCTCTTTTTTTTTCTTTTCACATTTGTTACTGCCAGTCAACAGTTCATAACAGAAAAGGGGCTGCCTTGTTTTATTTTTAATGAAAAATTACCATTTTACCCTTAATGAGTCTTTTTGCTTCCATTTGACGGTCCTTATTCTTTGCTAACACTACCGAGCTCTGTTCATCCTAAAATTTTAACTAGATTTTATTCAATATATTTTATGATTTCTCATAAAATTTCAGCTCAATATAATGGTCGGATTTAAAATTACATCCAATAACGTAAAACTAGTCAAATTGTGATTTTTCGTCAAATTTTTGAATTTCTCTAAAAATTCTGAAATTTTAACCCAAGCTAAGTCATCATATTAGAAGGCTCCATATAAATTTCTAAAATTTTTTGATAACTCAATCGAGAGTTACGAATGTTTTTGTTTTACATGAAACTAGTCAATTTATAATTTTTCGCCCAGGAGTTTTACATTCTCCCCTATAAAAAAAAAGATTCATCCTCAAAATTTAAATTCATACTTGTATAAGAAAATAATCCAGGATACTTCTTCATCATTTCAGACTCTCTCTCCCAGCTTTCTTTTTCTATTTGAGAGTTTCTCCACAATACTTTTACTAACCGTTCTTTTTTATTTCGTAATTCCTTTATACTTCGGTCCATAATTTGAACAGGCTATACCTCCATAGTTAAATCTTCCTGCACTTCCATCGGAATTTGTGGCAAAATTCGTGTAGGATCCAGGTCTGCTTTCCGTAGCATCGAAACATGAAACACATTATGTATCCTATCTAAATGTGGTGGCAGTAGTATTCGATAGGCAATCGTCCCAATTTTTTCTATAATTTTATATGGCCCGATATACCTGGGTACTAATTTTCCTTTCATTCCAAACCGAATCACATGCTTCCATGGAGCAACATTTAAAAATACCATATCTCCAATTTGAAACTCTAGTGGTCTCCGTCGATTATCTACATAGCTCTTTTGCCGGTCTTGAGCTTCTTTCATCCTTTCCTTTATCACCTTTACCTTATCAACCGTGATCTGCTCCAGTTCAGGTCCCAATAATTTTCTTTCCCCAACTTCATCCCAACATACTACAGTTCAACATCTCCTTCCATACAATGCTTCATATGATGTCATTCCAATAGTAGATTGATAACTATTGTTATAAGTAAATTCTACTAATGGCAAGTGATCCTCCCATTGACCTCCAAACTTTAGAATACAAGACCGCAACAAATCTTATAAAATTTGTATTGTCCTTCAGATTACCCATCAGTCTGTGGATGAAAAGCTGTGTTTAGATTCAATCTGGTACCTAAAGCCCATTGTATACATGGCCATAACCTTGATGTAAACCGAGGATCCTTATCAGAAACTATAGAAACTGGTACACCATGCAATCTCACCACCTCTTTAATATATAATTGAGCTAGTTTTTCAACCGATCCCTTATCTTCATAGGCAAAAACAAAGAAGACTTTGTCAGTCTCTCCACGATCACCCATATGGCATCATGTCCTTTCCTGCTTTTCGGTAACCCAGATACAAAATCCATAGTGATATTCTCCCATTTTCATTCTGGAATCGGAAGAGATTGTAATTCTCCAGTCGATCGTTGATGCTCCACTTTCACCTGCTGACATATGGCACACTTGGCCACATATTCTGCTATCTCCCTCTTCATTTTTGGACACAAATAACTCTCTTTCAAATCTCTATACATTTTTGTGCTTCGTGGATGGATCGTCAATTTAGACTCATGAGCTTCTTTTAAGACTTCACCTTTTAAAACTTCATCATTAGGTAAATATATTCCTTTTCCCATCACTACGAGCCCATCATTTGACACTTGAAATAAAGAGTCTTGGCTGACTTTTACATTATTCATTTCTTTCATCACTTCGGGATCTTCACCTTGACCTTTTTGAATCTTTTCTCTCATGTCAGATTGTAGCACTAAAGTTGCTAGTAACATTCCTCCTGAAGTCACATCCAAATGCACACTTAGCCCACCTAGTTCCAAGAGTTCTCTATCACCTCGCACTAGTAAACCACTAATAAAAGCTTTATTCTTCCAACTCAAAGCATCTGCCACCACATTTTCTTTCCCCGAGTGATAGTTAATAATACAATCATAATCTTTGATCAACTCCATCCATCTCCTATGTTGTCAATTCTTTTTGTGACATCAAATATTTTAAACTTATATGATCTGTAAAAATTTGTACCTGTACCCCATACAAACAATGTCTCCATATCCTCAAAGAAAACATCACAGCTGCCAGCTCCAAATCATGTACTGGATAATTCACCTCATGTGGTTTCAACTGTCTAGATGCATAAACGATTACCCTTCTGTGCTGCATAAGTACACAACCCAAACCCTTACTGGAAGCATCGCTATACACAACAAATCCCTCATGTCGTTTTGGTAAAGCCAATATTGGGGCTGAAGTTAGCCTGGATTTTAACTATTGGAAACTTGCTTCACAATCTTTTGACCATTCAAACTTAACTTCCTTCCGAGTTAGTCGAGTCATTGGAGAGGCTATTGTGGAAAATCTTTCTATAAATCTTCTATAATATCTAGTTAAGCCTAAAAAACTATGAATTTCAGTCACATTCGTAGGTCTTTTCCATTTCAATATTGCTTCTATCTTTTTCAGATTACATTGATACCCTTCTCCGATATCACATGACCCAAAAATACCACTTCGTTTAGCCAAAATTCACACTTACTCAGCTTCGCATACAACTTATTTCTCCTCAAGGTCTCTAACACTTCTCTCAAATTATATGCATGTTCCATTTGTGACAAAGAATGTATTAGTATATCATCAATAAACACTACTACAAACTTATCCAGATAAGATCGAAAAACCCGATTCATCAAATCCATAAATATCATTGGGGCATTAGTTAATCCAAAAGGCATCGCCACAAATTCATAATGCCCGTAGCGAGTTCTAAGAGGTCCTATAAGTATAGGATTAATAAATTATGGATGGGTTATTAATGTGGATATGTAGTGAGTTAGTGATGAAAGACAATTCGATATATTTTGAAGAATTGTGAACATAATAGCTTTATCATTTTTAATGTGTTATCTTCCTTATTTCTTATTAATGTTATGTATACAGGTTTTTCACGAGGTAATGCGGAGCGTTAAATATCGGTTTTGTGTTTAAATCTGTTTATTTTGTGGGATATAATATCTTTGCATTATATGTAATTTGTATTATATGTAGATTTTATTATATGTATCATAAAGATGTTTGCTTTTGGTATTTATACATTTAAAAAGTATGAGTAAGGAACTAATATTAGTAAACTATTCGAAAAGAATACTTAGTAATTATAGTTATGCATGTTTAAAAGATGGATGCATGTTAATGTAATCATTAGTTCAATATGAATCTTTTGAGTTTATAATTGTTTGTAGTTAATGTTTTATTTGTTGATGATGTAAGGTTGAGAAAATACAATGAAGTATAGTTATGTGAAATATTATATGATGAGATGGGATATGATCCAGGATGGTTGGATCAAAGTGAAAGTTTTGAGTATTGTGATTGAATGAAGTCTAGTCGATAACTTGGTAATATCAGAAAACAAAGAAAACTCTGCCAAAATTTTCAAAAAAAATCCCATAATCTTAGACATACTATTCAATACTTGACATTAGTAAAGAAATGTTTGAGATTTCATGACATTATAATTTGAGGGTGTTACAATTATTGTTTGTTTCATCCTACTTCCTATGTTTTTAATATTTTAGTATCAAATAATAAAATTACTTGTAACTCTAGATGTTTTAATTTTCAATATGAAGTATGTTCGCTAGGAAAGTCGTTGTGTCTATTGTTGAGACCTACGGGTCATAAAACTTCTGCTTCATTTAATTTAATATTTAGTAATGCTTGAGGTCCTGCCCTTATTTTTTCTTTTAATGGCTCTTGTTATTTTATTATTTTTGTCGATGTTCACACCAAATATATAAGATATTATCCTCTTGTTGTGAAATCTTATGTATTTTTTATTTTCCATCGTTTTCAAGTTTTGTTGAGTGTCAATTTTTGCTAAAAATAAATATATCCTATAATATCCCACATCAGCGGGTGAGGGGTTGGTAGCTGACCTTATTAGTGGTGCTGGTTGCTGACTTGTTAGACACGTTTTAGAGGCATGTGTGGTCATCAAGAACAAATCCATGAGAACGACAAGGCCCAAAGTGGACAATATCTGGCAGGTTGGGCCAGATTGTGACATTTGGTATCAGAGTTGGCCTCACTAGCTGTCTGGTTGTGCCAACGGGGTCGTCGATCTCTTTAAAAGGGGTAGATTATAATATCTCATATTGGTGGGTGAGGGGTGACACGACCAAAAGATTGATGTTTTTTCCTAAGTGTAGGAATGTCGAAGTAATAAATAACCCGGCAAGACCAGGGTCAAACCACAGAGAGGTTAATTGTATAAATTATAGATAACAACAATGATACAATAACAATAGTAACAACAACAACAACAACAACAACAACAACAACAACAAGAGTAATAATAATAATAATAATAATAATAATAATAATAAAGAAGTTGATGAGAACTTTGAGATGGAAGATCAATATGAGAATTAAACAATGATAAAAATAAATGTCAAGGTTAGAGGATCCACTAATGGTATTTCAAACAAGTATAGTATAAACTCTTTTTATTACTCAACTGGAAACCACACACAAAGGAGGTTCCAATCGGATTATAAATTGTTAATATGATTACATTAGTTATCTTATTCGAATAAAGCTAATACTTGTAAATGTTGTCAGGCATTCATGGTTATAACTTATGTTAACAACAAATCAAGTTCCTTTCATAGCACAGGTGTCGGTTATACCATACAATTGGGCTATGAAAGTGCCAAGTATTTGTTGTACCAAGGGTTATACAACATAAATCTAGATTAACCATTTAACAAGTAAAGTATTAAAAGTGAACAAGATAACAAATATAAAACATGTTAGTATCAAACATTAAGGTCCATGTTGAGTTTATATTATACTTATTCTTACACCATTAGTGTACCCCTTTCACCTTGACATGATAAACTTAGCTAAACATAATGAAAAAGAGAAACATAAATAAACAAGGAAAGGAAATGAAAAGCATAAGCAAGAGATTAATATAAGCAAAACTTAAACATTACAAAATATAAAGAGAGAGCAAGAGCATGATCTTGATCTGAACACCGAGATGCCTAAATACATGGCAAATTCCTCCTTTTATAGACCAAAATTCGAAACTATTGATTTGTTGACTAATTGATGAATGGGTGGCCACATCTTGACTTGATGACAATTCTTATCTTCTTGTTTGCTAAAAACGTCATTGATAACATCATAATTTAAACAGACTTTAATCATGAAAGTTCTAGGAAATTGTCTCATCTTTCTAGGGTAAAAATTTGTAATCATTTGGACTTCTAGAACTCGAGATATGGGCTGAACACTGAACAGTGTCTGGGCTGCAGGATAGATTCGGACTTCTTCGTTGTTGCTACAATTTGGACTTGAAAACGGCCTTGTTAAATCTTGGGCTCCTCATGAAAGTTGTAGGCATATGTCTTACCTTTCCATCCATATAAAGTAGACCTAAATCCGAGATCTACAGTTCCAGATATGAACCGATTACCGAACAATGTTCCAGTTTGGACTGCACCAACGTCTTTTTTCTAAGTTTGGCCATCTCTTTATCCTTTCAATTTCAGTACTTCAACTCATCAATCAATTCTTTCATTTATGTGATAGGCCTGCATTTAAGATGAACATTTACCATGAATTAAAGGTATCTTATATTATTAGATATGTTATTATAAAACATGCTTTAGTTAAGGAGTTATTGATACTTCAAGTGCAAAATGATGATATAAAACCTTGATAAAAATGCACTTTTAAGTACTAATCAAGGATTTGGTAGCTGGCTTTATTAGTAGTACTGGTTGTTGATTTGTCAGACGCATTTTAGGGTTATGCATTGTCACCAAGAACAAATCTGTGAGGGCGGTAAGGCCCAAAACGGATAATATCTAGTAGGTTGGGTCGGGCTGTAACATTTCCAAACCGATTACGGTGGTAAATACCAAGTTAAATATATTATTTCAGACTATTAGTATTCAGTATCATTTAATTTGTTCTCATACTTATGAATAAAATAACACAGTTGAATGTCATCATTCATATATTGTCAAAATTAGACTTACTCTTATGGGATAATGTAAAGCACTATTAAGGTTTTTGAATTATGTGTTTGAAACCTTGATATATCTTATTGATCGCATGCCTACTTTTATCCTTAGCAATTGATCACTTTTTTATTGTCTTTTTTATCGTTCTTCTTATTATGCTTTTCTGTGTACGTTTAGGTGTTTTTGTTTTTCATTTTTGTATCCATATCATAATCATAAGTTAGATTTTTGTTCATCTTTGTGTGTGTTTTTAGGCTATAGCTCCTCTTAACTAGGTTATAATTGTTTTGACATCACATCCCAATGAATTTATATATCTCATCATGTCTATTTTAATAAACAAGTGTTCTCTTTTAATAAATTTGAACAAATTGCAACCACAACCACAACTAACATCTCTTCACCTTATATTGAGTCTTCCCACTTACCCAATTTGCTTTATTCTCCATTTTTTAACTTCCTTACACTTGTAGCCTCCCTAAATCCAATCTTGTCTACCATTTTTACCCATTTGTAACAACCCACTGATTTAAATCTTAAGTCGCTAAATGCATGTTTCTCTCATGATCATACTACAAGTTTGATGCTGCTAGTTCTCTCGGTTTTGTTATTGGTTCACTAGGGTCTGCTGCTACCAGCTCTGCGTCTTAGTCTGCCTCTACTGCTAGTTTGAATTTGGTTGTTCACATCTCTTTTTATCCTTGAAAACATAATCAAGGCTCAGCCTTACATGCCTCACGGCCTGTGGTTCGTCAACACCATATGATTCTTCATCCACGACTATCAAAGACTATGAACCCATTATTTTTTTTATGAAGGCTTCATCTTTTTCTGACTTTCATCTTTATTGGGTAATCTCTCCTCTTGACTATGAACCCATTATTTTCTCTGATGTTGACAAGTATGAGGCTCGGCGAGATGCAATGAAGGCTGAAATTCAGGTGTTGCATACAAACAACACTTAGTCTTTGATTCCTTTTCAACCTTTAATGAAAGTTGTTGGTAGCTATTAGATGTACAAGATAAAATGTCATCCAGATGACAACATTGAGTGTTATAAAACTCAGTTGGTTGCTAGAGGTTTTAGTCAACAAATGGGTATTGATTACTTTAAGACTTTTAGTCTTGTCATTAAGCAAGCCATTATTCTGTTAAGTCTTTGTATGGCTTGAAACAAGATCCTCGAGTATGGTACCCTTGGCTTAGTGACTATCTTGTCTCTATTGGATTTCATTCTTCTAAAATTGACACATCATTATTCATGTCATTTTTAGGTGCTAAAATATTTTATCTTTTGATTTACGTTGATGATATTTTGCTTATTGGTAACAATTCAGACATGTTTCACTAATTGATACAATTGCTGAACTCAAAATTTAAGTTTCAGGATTTAGGAATTGTTTATTATTTTTTAGGATTTGAGGTTTATCCTACTAGTTTGAGTATCATGCTACGGCAAGATAAGTATATTCTTGACATCCTTCACAGAGTAGGTATGTCTTCTTGCAAACCTATTAATACTCATATTTCTACATCAATGGTTATTGTGGTTTCCGGTTGCTTTTTTTATAATCCTACATGTTTTCGTCAAATTGTTGGTGCTCATCAATATCTCAATTTTACAAGACCCGACATTTATTTTTATCTTGAGATAAAAATAATTGATAATGTTTCCTACAAAGAAATGTTAAGTTTTATTTAATTTAATTTTTCTGACATAATATCCATCGAGAATTTTATTGAAAAATACTGATGTCAATTTTTTTTGGAACCTTTATTCTCTTTTTATTTTCTCGATTCCATTAAAATTTCCTTTGGCAATTACCAATGGAACAAATTCTATCATAATTTTTATTGGCAATTACCAACAAAAATTTTCCACCGTTATTTATGTCAGAATGTAGGAGTATTTTTCATTGGTGTTTCCTTCGCTATTTGTCAATTTTTTTGTAGTGAGAAGAAATAAGGGACAGGAGAGAAACTGTTGAGTTTTAATTTTTTTTAAAATTATTAATGGAATTTTTATCAGCAATTTCATCGATAATTTTATATGTCAGCCATGCCAACAAAATTGTAGATGAAATATTTTATTTTATATAAATTTTTTTATTTTGCCACTATTTTCATCTATAATTACTAATAGAAATATTTTCTCACAATTTTCATTGGTAAAATGGCAACAAAATATTTTTCGTAAGCGTTTTCATTGTTGTTTTCCAATTTTCTAGTAGTCTTAATTTTTAAAACATTTATTGTAGAAAAATAAAAACAAGACCACTTTAAATATTCAAAAATTTATATACAGGAATTGGAATAAAAATCATAACATTGAAAAAATAAAATAAAAATCACATCATTTCATTTAAAACACCATTTTGCTACGATTATAATTCATTTTATGAATAGTAAAAAGAGCTCCATATGCTAGTTACTTTAAACTAGACGAGATGACTTGCCCGCACGCTGTCGCGGGCTTATAAAACAAATGCACTTGATAGTGTTATAATTGTGAACCAGCGCTAGATACGTAATAGAAATTAAAGGTATGATGGAGCAAATATTTCATGACGGAAAAAAAGTTGTGTTGGTGATCAAAAATTTAGAGACTGAACAAAATAATTTGTAGCAATCTACAGTATTTTGTGAGGAAAGATACAGTGTTTTTGCCACATGATTTAACTTTTCAGTTAATAAAAAGCAAAAAAAAATACAAAGCTAAATTCTCTACCAACTTAATATTAAAAAAAACCAACAAAGATAATTTTGGAAGGAAAAAAACCCATGAGAAAAAATGTTGCAGTAATTGACAATGTTTTGTGAGGAAAACTATAGCGTTTTTCCCAATAAAATAAACTAAACAACTATTTAGAGAAATATTGTAGCAATCCATAGTGTTTTGTGAGAAAAACTACGACGCTTTCCTCATATGATTTAGCTTTATTGTAATTATAATTCTTAACCAACTCAATATTAAAAAAAAAATCGACAAAGATAATTTTGGAAAAAATTATAAAAAAATCACATGGAAAAACACTGCAACAATTCACAGTGTTTTAAAGAAAAAAAATAACAAAGCTAAATTCTTAATCGGCTCAATATTAAAAAAAATCAACATAGATAATTTCAGAAGAAAAAAAACACCAAAAAAGGGGGAAAAATCATGTTGGAAACACTGTAGCAATTCATAATGTTTTGTGATGAAAGCTCAAAGTGCTTCCCCACATGATTTAGCCTTATTTGTAATGACTTGTAATTGTAATTCAAAAACAACTCAATATTAAAAAAATAAAATTGAAAAAGATAATTTGAAAAAAATTTAACAAAAAAAACTATGCGGAGAGACACTGTAGCAATCCACAATGTTTTATGAGCAAAGGTACAATACTTTCCCCACATGATTTAGCCTTATTTGTAATGATTTAGCCTTATTACAAAGTTAAATTTTAATCAACTCAATATTTTAAAAAATAAAATCGATGAAAATGATTTTGGAAAAAAATATTACAAAAAAAGAAAACACAAAAGAAACTGGAAAAAAACTATGTGAAGAAAAATTATATCAATCCATAGTGTTTTTTGAGGAAAAACTCGTATTTACTTGTAATTACAATTCTTAACCAGCTTAATATTTAAAAAATAAAATTGACAAAGATAATTTTAGGAAAAAACATAACGAAAACAGAAAAAAACCATGTGGGAAAAAACACTGTAGCAACCAACAGTAATTTTCGAGGAAAGTTAAAGTGTTTTCCTCACATATTGTAACTGTAATTTTTAACCAGCTCAATATTAAAAAAATAAAATAAAAAAAGATAATTTCAGAGAAAACCATAAAAAAAACCATGGAGACACTCGTAGCAATAAACAATGTTTTAAAGAAAAAAATTACAAAACTAAATTCTCAATCAGCTTCATATTAAAAAAAATCAAAAAATATAATTTTGAAAAATAAAGAAATAAAATAGAAAAATTATGTGGAAAAACATCGCAGTAATCCACAGTATTTTCAAGGAAAAAATTACAAAGCAAAAATTTTAACCAGGTCAATATTTAAAAAGTAAAATCAACAAAAATAATTTTGAAAAAAACAAAAGAAAAAATAAATGAAAAAAAAAAGAAAAATTAGGAAAGTTGAAAAAACAAAAGTAATTTTGAAAAAAAATTGAAAAAAAAACGAAAAAAAAAGGGAAAAGTAAAAAAAAAAAGTGGGGAAGAATCACTGTGGATTACTTTTGTAATCCACAATGAAATGTGTGTGGGGAAATAGTGATTCCCCCATACCATTTAGAGTATGTTGTAATTATTGGGTGCGCACTAGGACGAGCCTACAAAAACAAATGTGTGAATTTTTAAAATAGGTTAATTTAAAATTAAATAAATTAAATTTAAATTTAACAAGTATTCACATATGAAAATAAAGTAAATGGATGTATATCGACTCGGTGTAATCATATATCACAAAATCAATTGAATTCAAGGGTTTTTTTTTGAATTTTTGAATTTTTCTCCTGTAATCCAGGAGGATAGAAAAATAGAAATAAAAAGTTGACTAATATTTTATGTACATTGGATTAAAACTAATTAATAAGTATATTATTATTAAGAAATTATTATAAATTATATGCCATTCAATTCACCAAATCAAATTAAAATTTTAACTACCTTTATATTCAAGCATATCAATTAAATACTTAAAAAATATATCATGATTAACCTTTTCAAAATAGAAGAAAAATAATAAATATTTCACTTGATTTATTTCTAAAATCAAGTCAATATTTATGTGTTATAAGAATATAAATTTGGGTTTATATTTCAAAAAGAGTTTGTTATTTTTAAAAAAAATCATAGAATCGTTTTTGCCTAGAATGAGACTTTTTATTTATATAAATTTATAAGGGTTCTCGGATTATTTTTTAATATCACATGATATTATTTTATTTGTTATATATAAATATTTATTTATTTTTCTTATCATTTATTTCAATTTGATCGACATAAATTTTTTCTATACACTTAAAATTCATTTCAGAGACCTCTAAAAATATATTTTTAGATCTCAAAAAGAATTTAGAAACCATTTATTTTAAAAAAATACTTATTAGGTATTGAATATTTTTCAATATTCAACTACTTTTTCTAGAATTATCGAAATCGAAAACATCTCTAGTGAACTTCCATCTTCAAGTTTAGCCCGATGCAATCAACATTAACGGTTGATATATATATATATATATTCTTTCTTCTCTTGACATTTAAGAACCGAAATGAGTGAAAAATAAAATATGTGTACCAAAATATAAGTGTTTAACAAGTAAAAAGGAACTCCTTAACTAGCAACTCCATACATAATACGTATTTAATTACAAAAAAAGGCCTTAGTTCCACACGAAAAAAAACCATTTCCCATTCAAATGTTCAAGATTTCGTTACAGCAAGGGATTCTCGATCAACAAATTGAACTCTCTTCAATTCTATCAAGGGCTAGAACTCTTTCCTTCCTTGTGATCGCCATCATATCCTCGAGTCCAAGCCAATGAAGAAACATTCACATGTGCATACGTCCATGTATAATCTCAAATTTCCTAACCAGAAATTGCTTGTTTTTTTTTTTTTTAAATGTAGCTATACGAGTCAGTTTATATATAACTCAATTAATTTTACGGATCTTAAAATTAATTTTTGGTTTTAAACTATGTGGTCGTGGGATTAATTGAATCTTGCAAACGGGCTTTCTATTCCTTCTTATCACTAAAATTCTTTTACCATATAAATTAGGGGTGATTATTTTCGGTTCGGTTTGGTTTTTATCAAAAAAATAACCAAACCGAAATTTAAAAAAAAAAACCAAAATCAGTTCAAACCGACCGGTTTCGGTTGAGTTCGATTCGGTTTTTTAGGACAAAACAGGTTCAAACCGGTTGGCTCGGTTTTTCCAATTTGGCTTAGTTTTCTGGTTTGGCTCGGTTTTTTGTCCAGTTTTTTCGGTTTGGGTTTGGTTCGATTCAGTTTAATTTTTTCAGTTTTAGGCTTATAAAACCGAACCGGTCGGTTTTTTTAAAATTTTAATCGGTTTAGTCAGTTTTTTTTTACGGTTCAGTTTTTTCGGTTTTTTTCTCACCTCTAATATAAATAAAAATAAAATAAAAAAACTATAAATAGTATATTTACTTGTATCTGGTCTTTATTTATAATCAACACTCTTGTTTTACTAGTTCATAGTTTAATTACAAACAAACCAATTGCGCCAACCCCGTTGAGCTTCATCCTTCGGCCTGATTTCTTTACACGGGTATCGCTTCCAAAGATCTTGACATTGATGAGCCCATCTCTCGATTTGCTTTCTGCACTCAATATATATATATATATATATATATATATATAAATGTTATCGATGTTAGTATAATGTGAAAAAAGATCATATCTATGCAATGCTTCAAAGGACTGATTGCCTGACCATCTCAGCAAGTGTGTTTTTCCAAGCCTTGTCTATCTCTTCAAAGACATCATCAATAGTAGGGCGACCTTTGCTTGATTTTGCAACACAGAGGACAGCAATTTGCAAAATGGCTTCAAAATCAACTCTGTTGACCTTTCCGTTGAGCCTTGGATCTTCAAAATCTGTTAACGGACGTTTTCCTGCACTGGCATCCTTGGCCTGCAAAAATTGAAGGTTGTTACCCTCTGAACTCTAGAGATTTCTTG
Source organism: Populus deltoides (assembly GCA_015852605.2). NCBI lineage: Eukaryota > Viridiplantae > Streptophyta > Magnoliopsida > Malpighiales > Salicaceae > Populus > Populus deltoides. The sequence continues at coordinate 11,866,599 of CM027588.2, read as the reverse complement.
CATGGTATCTAATGACTTTCAGGCACACAAGAATGCTATACCTTTCTGGTGAGCTGATCTCTGGAATCAAGATCCAACTCGATTACTTTTTGCCCAGACAATAGTTGAAGAGTAACAATACCAAAGCTATAGATGTCACTGGCACATGTTAGTTTGGCATTGCTCATATATTCTGGGTCCATATAGCCCATTGTTCCTCTAACATCCGTGAAAACTTTGCTCTCTTCCATGCCGAGCATCTTTGCCAATCCAAAATCTGAGAGTTTTGGCTCCAAATTCTCAGTCAGAAGGATGTTGGTGAGCTGTGAAACATGCATAGATTCAGTACAATTGCGCACATTTAGAACCACATAATGAGGAAACTTCAGGAGAAGCAACTACCTTGATGTCTCTGTGGACAATGCAGCCATCTATAAAATGGTGAAGGTATCTCAATCCAAGAGCACAGTCTCTTAGGATCTTAACTCTTCGTTCCCATGTCAGTACAGTATGTTTACCTGGATAAAATAGATTGAGGCATATGATCAGAAACACCCTAGGGGCAACACAAAGCAGGTATCATCTGGAAGCACCCATTAACTCAAGATGCTAAACAAAAAACACTGAAACGTTATTTAGAGATTGACAGGAAGTTACTTAGGAGATGTTGAGACAAATTCCCAGCTGCACAATATTCATATACAAGATACCGGTCGTCTCCTTCGATGCAGCAACCAAAGAGACAAACAAGATTTGGATGCCTAACCCTGGAAAGCCCTTCAACTTCCCTCTGGAAAGAATCACATGAGTTGCTTTTATGAATGTGCTTGATGGCTACTGCTTGGCCACTTGGTAGAACACCTTTGTAAACTTCCCCAGCGCTTCCTCTCCCTAGGCTCTTCCTCACCTTGCTGTGTTTAATGGCATTCTCAATCTCAGCCTTAGAGAATCTATATAAGCCAGACCATGTGGTGATCTCTTTAGATTGAATTACAGGCTTAGGACGCTTCTTCTTGCCCTTGCTCACGTATTTTATCAGAAGAAAGACCAGCAACAATGTGATGATTGCTATAAAAATAGCAAATATCACTTTCACCAGAGAATCTGATAAGCTAAAGATCTTTATGAGTGTTTATCCTTCACACGTTGATCCACGCGACCAAATAAAATTCCAAGAAATGATTCAATGAGAAAACAGAATAGTTGTACTTACATTTGATTTGCATGTATCCTTCATCTGTTCATAAACAATACTCTAAGCATCAGGAAGTGAAATGGGAAGTGAATCGAGAAATAAGATTTAAAAGTAGTAATGGCCCCTTACTGAATGCATCTGACGCTGGCAAACACCTGTAGAAATCATCAATCCAAGCGCTATTCTTCAAATTTTCAGCCACAACAGAAATAAGAACTGCCACCCCACATACTACTTTTGCCTTCTTGTCATTAGCGCTGACATTTGATGTTCGTATCTGATAATCCCTCAAATCGGATATTGCCTCTATGCAGCTGCTACACCCATAATCGTATGAAGAGCTAAAATTCGTACACGAGGCTAATGCTTTTTTGTAATACCACTGTTCCGTTATCGATGACAAAGAAAATCTCGAGCAAGCACTTCTCTCATTGTAGAGGTCATCAAAGCCACAAGAAGCCGGTGACACAGAGTTTTGTCCAGGAAAGCCATGGATACATTCCATCCATTGATCTTTTGGAAGCAAGATATCAACATTTGTGCTCGATATTGCACGCGAGGCTAAGAGTTTGGTCAGATCGTTGAGCAGATTACGACAGCATAATGTTGTGCTGAAGCTGTCCCAGTCCTTGATTTTCTCCTGGTGGCCTATGCACTCACCGGTTGGTTCGTAAGGGAATTCCTTGAAGTCCAAGACACAGTTACCTGCAATTAAATTTTGTTGTTAGAGCTAATTAAGGGCACATACACATAGAAACTTCTTCCATTTTTTGTTATTTAATTATTCAAAGCATATAAATATTAAAAAAGAAAAAGAAAAGGATGGAGGAGATCAAGGAAAACCTGATGTGCCATTGAGTGAAGGGAAACCATCTGATGACAAGACATGAAAGAAGAAGATTGTTGTGTGCAGGAAGGCAAGCTTAGTTGAAGAAAGAAATCCTCTCCTAATCATGACAACTTGTGACCTTATTACTACTTATTTCTCAAAAGCTAACCAAGCCCATGAGCTAAAAAAAAACTACTCCATGATTTTCACTTGAGAGATCAATGCAACTGAAATTTTTTCTGTTGCAGAGACAACTTACATAGTTATAAATGTCTATTTTCCTTGCAACTGAAATTTTTTCTGTTGCAGAGACAACTTACATAGTTATAAATGTCTAGTTTCCTTGCAACTGAAATTTTTTCTGTTGCAGAGACAACTTACATAGTTATAAATGTCTAGTTTCCTTGCAACCATCGCTTCATCGAAAATACGGATATGCTTGTTTATTACAGCTACCATGTAGAACTTTGGTGTCTCCGTGTCGTCTGAACATAAGTGTGTGTTTTATCTTCCAAATTGAAACTCAAACACACTATGAAGCCGCATATTGGTGATGTTTTAAATGATTATTCTTCTTGCCAAGATCATTAATAACAAAACACATCTTCGGTAATATCACAATTTTGCATTTCTGATCGAATAATAATTTGGGTGAAAGGGCATGCAATGATGTTTTCCTCACGGCGATATACAAGAACATGAAGATTCCCAAATAATTAACTCCTTTTTTTTTTAATCATTATCAGCCTTAATTTCTAGTTTCTTCCATTTCTTTTGCTAGAAATTACAGAAAGGTTATGCGTGTACTTAATTAGCTTTAGTTAGGTATGTATATTATCTTCGACGGTAGAATTAGGGGGTTGGAAGGAAAAATATAATTTCAGCCGCACCCCTTAGATTTTATTATTAGATTTAATAATTTTCCCGAAATAAATTTCTGTTCACAATCTATCAATAAGTATTGTACTTATAAACAAAAATAGTCCATTAAAAAAACTCTCGTTGATAATTTCTAGTCTGTTAATATTTACATTCACAATCTATCAATAAGTATTGTACTCATAAACAAAAATAGTCCATTAAAAAAACTCTCGTCGATAATTTCTAGTCTATCAATGAGTTCACCAATAATAAATTTATTGATAAATTTACAAATAAATAAAACTCGTAAAAAAAAATATCCACTTTATTCCATCGGTATTTTTTTTTATAGAAAGCTTGTCATATAACCAATTGAATACCATATACAATTCTATCAATATTTTTATTTATCTGTTATCTAATTTGGCTCTTCCAAACTAAAATTTTTAGCTACACCCTTGATTATTTTATAAACTTTTTTCCAAGTTTTATTTTATGGATAGTTTTATTAATATTAATGATAATGAATTTGATGGTATAAAAAAAAATATAAATCAAATGGATAGGTGACTTGATGATGATTGAGAAAGTATAATCTCTATTAATTTTCTAAGTAAATCTTAAGTTTCGTGTTCATATGAAATTATCTTTTAAATATTTATTAAATTATTACAAAAATGTATTCCTGAAATCATTTGAGAAAAATATATATTTAATCCGATACATAAACTGAAATGAAAATCAATATCTTGCATACTCAACATGAATCAAATCAATTATTTATGGGTTATGTAAAATATTTTTTATTAGATTAAATATAGATCTATTATTATTTTCATGAATTGGGATCCTTAAAAAAAAAGTGATTTACTATATTAATAATATATGCTGGGATATTCAAGATATTATTAGGTTAAAACCATGCAACATTTGCATGGAATTTGGTATTAATGGTAGTGCTCCTGAGAGAGTTCTGTGCAAGTGAAACGAATTGCTATAAACCTTATAAGGCAGTTCGGATATGGACGGTAATTTTAGTCAAATCTATCATATATTTGATTCAATTCAATCCAACTAAATCAAATGCATAATGCAAATTATGGTTATGGATTTTCCGGATGAAGGATGGACACTCGAAAGTCCCATCCTAACTCGATTAAAGCTCTATTTGAAAACATAGTTTTAATCATGTTACATCAAAATTTAAAAAAGAAATTGTTTAAAAATAATTTTTTTATATTTTTAGATCGTTTTGATGTATTTACGTCAAAAATAATTTTTTAAAAAAATATTATTTTAATGTATTTCTAAACGAAAAACACTTTAAACCGCAACCACTATCACATTCTCAAGCATACCCTAAATGTTATCCAAAATAGTCAAAAGTAGTCTATATTATCATGCATTTTAATTTAAACCTAAAAAATCCAACTTCTGTGAAGTGTAGGCTATTGTCATGCTACATCAGAACACACCCCAGTCCCACTTTCGAGGCATTACAATACATTGTATAACTACTAAAACCTAATGGTACCACTAGAATATACACTGTAGTCAATCTTTGTTTCAACTCCAAGAAATTCTTATCACAAGCTTTAGACCACTAAAACTTAACATTCTTATAAGTGAACTTAGTCAATGATGTAGAAATCTGAGATAAGTTATCTATAAACCTCCAATAATAGTTGGTCTATAAGTTAACTTGGTCAATGGTGTAGAAATCTGAGATAAGTTATCTATAAATTTCCAATAATAGTTGGTCAAACCTAAGAAACTTATAACCTTTGTCATCAAAGTAAGTCTAAACCACTATTTAATTGCTTCAATCTTTTGAGGATCGATTTCAATCCTATTTTTTTGACACTATGTGTCCAATAATGCTATTGTCTCCGGCTATAATTCACTCTTCAGGAACTTCCCATACAATTAATGATCTTACAGATACTATCTTATTAATAATTTATATAAAAATATTATTAACCTATTTTTTGCTTTCAAGTTCAACATGTGGTATTAAACTTGATTTCCAGGTAAGGGTACAAAGTTAGGACAATTACCAACTCTTTTTTATGTCCATAAAATTCAATTGAGTGATCACCCTCTAAGTCTCCATTAATTATCTTTAACATAAGTTTGATACCAATAATCGCAATATATATATATATATATATATTGGAAGAAAGCAAGTTGATGAATTGAATGTTCTTTACATTAATTTTGTTGAGGTACAATGATATTCTTATTCCTCTTCATAAAATGGTTGCTTCGATTATGATAGCACCTTAGGTGGTGAGAAAAGGCAAACACTTTGTTTCAAACTTCAATCTTTAACATCGATCTTATGTGAATAATTATTATAGATCATGAGAAGGTTTTTTTTTTCAAAAAAGAAAGAAAAATAAAGATGAATTATCTTCAATCAAAGCTAACCTAATTCAACAAATTTGAAAGAGTACTTCTGTAAATCTAAGAAATTCATAGATACAACATTAATTGTAAATATATATATATATATATATATATATATATATATATAAATACAAATGAAAAAATATTTGTTAATTGATTTTAATATTAAATATTTGTGTTATAGAACATGAATGTACTTTTTTTATTTTTCATTTTGGTTATACAACTTTACTCTTTTTATATTTCATATATGTTGAGTTTTTCTTTTCTTTGCACATCTTATGAATTCAAAGTGTTTAATAAACTTTAAAAATTGGGGTAGACGCCAATTTAATGAAATTAAATTTAAATTTATATAAAAATAATAACTTAAAGGACATGTTAAAAAACAAAAAAAAAACAAATGGAATCCTTTTCATTTTCGCCAAAAAACTTCATTTTGGTCGATAAATATTTATTGTTTAATGTTGCAGTCCTTGAGTTTGACAAATAGGAAAGAAAATCATCAAGAAAAAGGATGAGGGGAAAAAAAGGTTGTTTTTTTCATATTTCAATAACAAAAAGTTATTTTTAGTGTGAATATGTTTATCTTGCTGAAAGAGGTGTAATTAAAACGGTTTAAAATTTTTATCTTATTGTAAGAAGAGTCTATCAAATTTCAAAAAATTATTTTTTTTATTTAATTTGAAGCTTTTAGGTTAGCAATGGGTTTGATTTGATTTTTAGATTATTTTTTTTATTTAATTTGGAGCTTTTAGGTTAGCAATGGATTTGATTTGATTTTTAGAATATTTATTAAGTATTTTTCAAGAAATAAAAAAAAAGATTCTAAAACAGTTTTAAAATAAGCAATGGTCTCATTGTGGTCGGAACCTGTACAACACACCACACATCATCTACCAAACTAGATAACTTGTCATCTGCTTTTATAAATAAATAAAAAATAATAAACTAGACAATATATCATTTATCTTCTTGGTCCTTCTTATATTGCAAGTCCTAGCATGCTTGGTCTTCTTTTTATCGATCAAAGTGTATAAGTTCAATCTCTTAAGTGTCTGATCTCTTTTTATAGTTTTTTTAACCTTTTTTTTCTAGATTTTGATTAAAATTTAAAATTAAATAATAATAATAATTTTACCATAATTTTTAAATAATATTATAGGTCTTTGTGGTAATATTAATAATTGTTTTTAATTGTTATATACCCAAAAACATTTTAAAATGTGCTCATGAATATTAAATAAAAGTAAATTCTATTTTTTTTGTTATTTGTTACATAATTTTGTTACATTAATTAATTGTTTTCCTTCGGTCACACACACAAAATATCAAGACATAATTTTTTTAATTTTTTTTTTTTTTGAGATTATGATATGATTTCATTTAACAACAATTTTTTTTTTCTTATTACAAAATATATTTTATTAAAACAAAAAATAAATCCATTAATTAAAAAATAGAGTTTAGATTGAAAAAATTCCTAATTTTTTTTAAAAAAGAAAAAAACAATGCTTTTAAAATCATGATAAATGAAGCTTACTTTATTAATTTAAAATGTTTACCTGAAGCTATTTCTGGTGCTGTGTGCTTTGGATTTCCCATACCGGTATTTTATTATTCAAAATCAGGGCCTCTATGTTAACCAACAGAACTAGAGGTGAATAACTTTTTTTGAGCTGTTTGGATTGCAGAGGAGGTCAAATATCATAATCCATTGATGTTAGAGAACAGTGAACAACATAATTCTAATAGAAGTTAAATTTCTAACATTTCAGTATACAAATATCCTTCAAATCATGGTTTAACATATTTCAGTCTGAATGTGATTTATGGTGGCGTGCTGTTATGCAATCAAAAGATACACTAGCTAGCATATGAATGGGTTTAGGTTAGCATTTTCTGTTGAGATTTGATGAGGAGGTGGTGGTATTGATGGGAATTAGTTGTTGAAATTTTTGGTAGCAAAGGGATTTCCTTGCATTTAACCGGCAAGTGCATTTTGATCCTTCATCATTGTCCTTTACTTACCAGCTTGTTATTGTCAGGCTTGAATTGGCAAAGTGCATTGCAAACTCATCTTGTGCTGCTAATGTTGCTTGCCTCCATACTGCAGATGAATGCCAGGTAAGTTCTGTTCTTTCTCTTGAGATGCTTGCAGATACTGCAGAAAGAATATGTATAAGCAGAATGCTCACTGACAGCATAAGCTTTTAAAGGAAACGGTGTACCATATTCGTTGCACATGGCCTGCAGGGCAAAGGGTGGCATCTCTTTTAGAACAAACAAACCCCTCTCTGTCAGCTTAAGCTTTTGAGTAGTTGGGTGTCCAATAATCTTGTTCTGCCTGCAGGGCAAAGGGTGGCATCTCTTTTAGAACAAACAAACCCCTCTCTGTCAGCTTAAGCTTTTGAGTAGTTGGTTGTCCAATAATCTTGTTCTGCCTTATACCTGGTGAGATAGATAATGATATTCAACGAGTAACCCCTCTTTAGATATTTTGCAGATCAAATGTGTGGATGTGTGGACCTATTTGAAAACAGTCTTGTTGATGAGTGTGCAGTCTCATGAAAGAAGTGTGTACCTCAGAAGTCTGATGTTGGGGAATTCCGTCCCTGATCCTGCCATTCTTGTCAAGAACTTTAATGTTGCAGATTTCGTTGGGAAGTGGTTCGTCACTAGTGGCCTAAATCCTACTTTTGATACTTTTTGACTGCCAATTGCATAAATTCCATACAGAATCCAACAAGCTTGTCGGGAACTTGTCCTGGAGGATACGAACTCCAGATACTGGCTTTTTCACCCGATCAACTGTACAGAGGTTTGTGCAAGATCCAGTGTATCCTGCAATGCTCTACAATCATGACAATGAGTTCCTTCACAATCAAGATTGACTGGTAATTTCCTTCACTATCAAGTTTCTGCCAGAAAGCATTGTGCTTGAACTTGAGATGGCAGCCAAAAGCATAGGAAGAGACTTCAACAAATTCATCAGCACAGATAATAAAGGAAGTTGAAGAAATAGAAGAGAAGAGGTAGACTGAGTTGAGCTTGTTCCAGAGATTGGCAGAAGGATTTATTAACTCCAAAAAGACGAGGAAGTTTTCTTAAGAAAACCATGTAAAGAAGAAATGGATATGATCAGAAATGGATATGATATGTTGAGTGATCTGAAAATGGAAGCCAAGTTTAGATAGAGTTCAACTTATAAGAAAATATTGAGTCTTCTTATTCATGCCTTCTATTATTTCAGAAATGCACAGCTAAATCTTTTTGAGTCTCCAGAAAAGGAAATCTGGATTTTTTTTTCTATTTTATTTCTGCTGCATTTCTTTTTTCAATTTGTTTCTATAGTTTCTAACCAAGACCCAATTGCCTCCTGAATTCCCTACATTGGATCATGATGTTGCTCCATAACGTACCTTACATTGGATCATGAAGTTGCTCCAAAAACGCACCCATACAAAGGTAAAGAAAGATGATGGATCATGTTTCTCTGAAAAACCAGAACAACATACAGGTTATCTTGCCTAAAGGCAATCCTGCTGCTTTTCAAGTTCATATATATTTCTTTCCCTAAAAGTCATTGCAGACACCTGTTCTAAAACAACTGTCTGCACAGAATGTAAACTTCCAGTATTGGAGCAAAGAACGAGCAAAAAGAATAAAGCAATTTTTCCAAATGTACATCACAACATTAAATCCTACCATTACTCAAAGAGAAAAGCAATGACGAGAGAAAACCAAACCCCCTCCCCACTTAATCTGGCCCCAAAATAAGGGATTCAAGCATATCCTCCAAAAGTAAAGCAAGAAAGCCAGAAGCAATAACAGGTCGTTAAACCCTCCATAAGGCCCTCCAATTCAAGAGTAGCTAAAGCTAGTAACGATAGGTATAACAATCACAAGAATGATTATCAAAAGGAGAATGATACCGATACACATCCATTTCCTGCTGCTCTTCTGGTGATCTTTAGCACTCTTGAGCTCTTTGGTACCATCCTTCACATAGTGACTAGCATTCAACACATGGTGCTCAATGTCATCCATCTGCTCCCCTTGTGCCTCCACCATCACTGCCATGTCCAAAAACACCTGGTGCAGCTCCAACAAGCTCTTCTCAATCTCTTTGGCAGCATCATGCCTGTCCTGTATCTCCACCACAGTCTCCAACACCTTCCCTTTCCCATGCTCCTGGATTGCACGTTTCAAGAACTCCTCACCCCCATTACCATCAGAGATGATCTTATCAATGACTTCCTCATCTGGGTACTCTCCGGTAACAGTGAAATACCTCCTACCAACAGTATCTTTATACTCAATCATCATCTTTTGCCTTAAAGCTTGAAAATCCATCATCAGCTCCTTCAATTTCTTGCGCAAGCAATTAGTAACAGCAACCCTTGTTCTATAAATCGGAGTTCCTTCCTTGTACCCTGAAAGGCGCCTATTAGCAGCATTGGCACGATCCATTTCTTCAAGCTGGGTTTTAATACTTCTGGCCTTTTTCAGGCCTTTAACAATATCTGCATTGATTTTGTTTCGTATCGATTTTAAGGCCTCATGTTTGTGTAAGGACTTGCTTTCTTCATTTGCTTCTTGCAGCTGGTCAAGAATCTCACGGATCGATCGCATTTCTTTCTTTACATCCTCAGCTTCTTCAAGGAACAGACCAAGGTTACTGTCCATGGTGTTTGATGCATTTGCCATTTCTAAATCATGGTCAGGGCCTGCTTCAAGATCTTTCATGGCCTCTTTCTTTAGGTCCACATAGCTCATAAACGATTTGGTCATTAGGTCATTCATCTTTACAAATCTTCAGAATTCACACACCTGAAACGAAACCCACATGACATTAATTATTAGAATCAGAGAGTCAAAAACTTACTACAGTTTCAACAGAAAGATGAACCTAGTTGATTGAACTATACAAAATATATATAAAAAAATAAAAATCAACAAATAAAGACATGGGCATTATGTCCTAAGCTCAAGTCTACATACCAAAATGAACTATACTAGTACTAGAGAGAGAAAAATAAAGATCTAATCGACTAGTAAATGAGAAAAACTTACCTTTCTCAAATGGGGAAAAAAACCGCAACAATTGAAGAGTCTTGCTAAGACAGCAAAGAAAGAGAGCAAAGGAGAGATTTTCAAAATGGAAGGAGGGAAGTGGGAAGAGGATCAAGATGGTAAGTGGGATTTTAATGAGAGATTCAAAAACAACAAGATGATCTTATGGTTTTTTATTGGAAACACAAGCTCAGCTTCTGTCATAAGAGGGTGCTTAAAAGGAAGCAGAAAAACACCCCCAATAGGCAGTGGAAGGAAATAAAACTAGCCGTTAAGCAAGCCTCCTTTCCAACGGCTATATGCCATTTCAATGAATTCGTTATTCAATTTTTTAAATATGTGGGGCCAACTCTTCCACCACGTGGGTCCATATTTTCGATATTTCCCCCATGGAGAGATGATTTAGTTTTGACCCTTTCTTCTTATGAAATTACATTTTCAATCTTCAGCGCTAACAAATTGCACTTACATCCTCGAAGCTTAGTCCATTTACAAATTCAATGAGTTGGATTCAAATCGAACCATTTAATAAATTTGGATTAATGGATCATATTAGATTTACGAGTAGAAAAATATATTATGATAATATTTCATAAAAATTATAAAATTAGATTATCCTAAAAATAATTGTATTAAAAGTAAACATTGATACACAAGAAGCAAAACAAAGCTAAAACAAAAGAAATAAAAAAGTATACTATAAGGGAATAAACTATATTGTTATGAAAGAAAATCCCAGTGTTTTCTTTTTTATAAAGGACAAGCTTACAATGGACAGAATCTTGATTAGTTACAACAACTCAGTAGTTGATTTTTATTTTCATATGTTATAGGTTTTAATTGATTTGAAGCTTAAAAAAAAAATATAAACATAGCCTGTGATTTCTTAAAAAGATTAACGAAAACTAAGCCTCGTGGAAAATTTATTGTAGTATTTTTTATTTTATTTTTATATAAATCACTGTAAATTGGAGTGATGATTTTTTAAAAAATTTTATTTTAGTTTTCAAACATTTTTTTGCATCAATGAGGCCTTTTGAATCCAAATTAATATTCAATTGCTTTTTTTTTTTTTTTTTGAAAGAAATGATTGAATTGAAAATCAAAGGACCAAGTGAAAATAAAAAGTAAATTAGGTGGTAGCTTTAAATTTCATATAAAAAAATTATTTTGATCTCCTATTTTTTTTTTGTTTATAGGTTATTGGTCGTTTTAGTTGTTAAAATTTAATTTTTATATCAAAGTTCATTTCTCTTGTTTTTCAATTATTTTTTTGTGAGAGTAGAGAGAGAAAGTTGTCATTGACAATGTCCTAAGCACCAAAAAAATTAAAATCGGTGTCAATAGATTCTATTTCATGATGATAGTTTCACTTAGTTGTTTTTTTTTCCTTCTTCTTACTTGAGGACGCAAATCTCAATCGCATGAATGTTTTTGGATTCAGGTTGATTTTATTTTTTACACTGTTTTTTTGAGTTTTTTAAAGCCATTGATATGTTTATCAGGGTTTTAAGATATTTTCTATGTGTTTTGAGTCAAAATAGATTGATACATATGTTTTAAGCCAAAAAAAACCTAAGCCTTGTTTTTTCAGTGACTTGAAGTCGCCAGATGTTATAGAATGCTGATGACACGTTGTCTACTGTCTTTCTTCATAAAAAAAATAAGACAGACGACATGTCATCCAATCCTTTAAAAAATCTTATTTGAAAAAATAAAGACAAGCCCAAGCACACATGCTAGGCTAGAAGGTCCACGAGCCTAGGCTTTTTTTTAATGCCTAGGCATGTTGGGCCACAAGGGCCATGCTCTTGGGCTCCTTTTATTTTTTTTTTCTTTTGTTTTTAGGGTTAAGAAAATTGATAAAAAAAAAATTTACAATTTCATACTTTGTTATCAATTATTTTTTTTTTATTTAGCTGAAACCTAAAAGAATACAATATCATCCTTTTCTTATCAATAATGTACTTTTACTATCTCAATATCGCATGTTTAACATAGTTTTTTTTACTTCTGAAAAAAATTTTCCATACAAAAAATTATCATGTACTTTATTATCATATAATTAAATGAAAAATAATCTTTGGATAAAATGTTTTTTTGAATCCGATGACGTGCATAACTTGTGTTGTGAGTTTGCTTGGTTGACTCTAGTTCACTTAAATTTTTTTTAATTAAATTCTATTTTTTACCGATTTTATATTTCAATATTAAGTTAATTTGGGATTGAATTTTTTAATTTATTTTTTCAAGATTATCCTCATGAATTTCACGAGTCAAGCTATGACCTAGGTAGATCAAATGTTTTTCCATCTTAATATCAGATAAAAATATTGTTCAATTCATGGTTAAAATCTATTTATTTTTCGAGAAGACATATCATCAATACTTTGATATTTTTTTATAATTTAATTTATTTATTTATTTTGCTCCAACTCGTGGCATAGCGCGGGCCAATGGACTTGTTATCTAAATTGAGATAAAAAAAAATGAGAGAAGTAAAAAAATGTTATTTAGGATTTAAAACAAACTAGTTTGTATGCTCATGTTATCTATCCTATGGGGAATACAAATTGTTTTAAACATAAAAAAAAAAAAAATTAGGTCTCGATAATTTGTTTTGTGATTGTCATTAACTACAGTTTTTTTTGAAATTTTTTTATAAAAATAGATTTTTCTATCAACTTATCTTTTGATTATCTTAGCTAATATTTTAACTGGAAGCGTTGTTTCTATTTGGAAAAAATAATAATGATTGTTAAAGCTAGTTTAAGAAAAATATCAAAATAGTATCTTCATATTTTATGTAATTGAAAACTTAAGAAATAAAAAATATGATAAAATCAACAATTAAAAGTGCAAGCAACTTGATAGTATCCATTTCATAGTCTATCTCTAAGTTTTGCTAAAATTAGCCATGTCCCTATTAACCACACCCATAACTTGTGAAATGTCTAGCCTTATACATATGATGACATACATGATACTTCTCATTACACTAGCATAAGAAACATGGAATATGTGCTCCATCTCCTTCTTAGTTTCATGTGATAATGCAGCTGAGAGTTTGAAATGAGTTGTTAATGAAGTACTTACAAGTTTTGATGTTTGCATACCAAAACAATAAAGTACCCTGAATTTCTATATCAATAACCTTTTTGTCACCTCAAAACTTTTATCTCAAATTCATTTATATTAGTGTACCAGAACCTATATTCTTTTACCCCACCTGCATACCCAAGAAATATATACTTCCTTGCCTTCAACTCAAGCTTACTATCATTCATATGAGCATAAGCAAAATAACGAAATACTCTTATATTTATATAACTAGTAGGAGATTCGGACCTTACCTCTTTTAGAGTTTTATAATCAATAGTTGTTGATAAAGATCTATTTATCAAATAATAAACTATGTTAACAACTTTTGCCCAAAACCCTTTGGATAACCCAACATTAGAGAGCATACACCAAGCTCTAAAAAAGTTATGTTTATACTTTTTACAAGTTCATTTTACCGTGACATTTTTTTTATTGCATAATGCCTCACAATTCTTTTTATTTTGCAAAACTCATTAAATGGACCTCCACGAAATTCTAAGCCATTGTCATTTAGTAAGCGCTTAATCTTTATACCAATTTGCTTTTTAATTATATCCTTACATTTTTTAAACTAATTAAAGACTTCATCCTTGTATTTTAAAATAATGATCCATACCTTTCAAAAGAAATAATTAATAAAAGCTAGCATATATCTTCCACCACTAAGAGACAAAACACGAGATAGACCCTAAAAATCAAAATGGATATAATCTAAAGTGTCTTTAGTTTGATGAATACTCATGTTAACTTGACCATACATTGTTTTTCGAACACACAATGCTTACAGAAATCCATGAATCCAACTTTATGACCATCAAACCAACCTTATTTGCTTAATAAAGTCATCTCTTTCTCACTCATATACACAAGTCACATATACCATATCATCATGGTATCTAAATTTAAAGATAAAACAATAAAATTTCTCGTAGTTGTGCTGTCTTTAAGAAAATAAAGACCATTTCATTTTATGACTTTCATCACAATAAGAACATCCTTCAAAATCCTTATAACTCCACCTTTAATTCTATATGAATAGCTGAAGTCCAGTGTACCCAAAAAATCCTTATAACTCCACCTTTAATTCTATATGAATAGCTGAAGTCCAGTGTACCCAAAGAAACTAGTTCTTTTTTAGCTTTGAAATATGTTTGATTTGTCAAGGTTCTTATGATACCATCATTCATCTTAACTTAGATTGAATATATCCAAACCACCATATAAAAGATGTCATCTTCCAAAACAACTTTATCATAATCAAATGATTTATAAGTGGTAAACTAGTCCTTATGAGGAGATATATAATAGGAACAACCTAAGTTAAGAATTCATTCACCTTTTGAGCTGCTAGAAGAACATGAGTGAATAATAACGTCATTAATGTCATCTCTTGAGTTTAGGGCTACCTCCATATCTTTCATGGTAAGAGTATATCTACTAAATATCATACAAAGTTATCGCCTACATATTTCAGGTTTAAAAGGTCCTGAGAACTTGATAAAATTACAATGCAATTATTTGAGTTTTTATTGAGTTGCATGTTATCATCTTCCTTGTCATCAGCCTTATATAGTCGAAGTGATATCAATTGTCTATAACCTTCCATTCTTTAGGATTCTCCACTAATCCATATATCGACTATCAATAACCTCTCATCTTTTAAAGTTCTTTTCACGATCTAACATTCACAAGAGTTACTACTTTCTTTTAATTTTGTGGCTTATTATAACTACTTATATACATGCATATTCTGCTTTTGTAAACATTCTTTCTTTCTTTCTTTATACCCTTATTTTCTAAGTTACTCTTAATTAATCAATTATCATAGTTATCTTCTAACTTTATCTATATCTCATAAAATTTACGTTAGAGTATATATATTAAAGGGCTTTAAATCTTACATTAAAAAAATAACTTCTTTCTTGTGAACATAGAGTATATATATTAAAGGGCTTTTAAATCCTATATTGAAAGATATTATGTTATCATTTTAAGTTGAAGTATTTAAATCAAAATTTTTTTTTATCCCACATTGAAAAAACTTAATTTTTTTCTTGTGAACATAGAGTATAGGGGTGTTCAAAATAACCGATTAACCGAGAAAACCGATAAAACCGAAGAAAAATTAACCGAAAAAACTGAACCGAAATGAAAAATCGATTAAACTGATTGTCAAAACCATAAATTTTAACAGGTCCGGTTCGGTTTCGGTTTTAAACCAGAAACCAGCACAAACCGAACCAGATAATATAACATTTAATATAACATTTCTGTAACTAAAAGCCAAAAGTTACACAAATCTAAGGTATAAATAGTTAAACTGTAACCTAACCCTAACAGTTAATATAACATTTCTGCCTGCCTCTCACAAAAGCCGCCGCCTGCTCCAAAAAAATTCTCAATCTTCCTCTCAATTAATTTTCATTCTTCCTTTCCTAGTTTCCCAATCTTCCTTTTAACCCACTCCCAATCTTCCTTTCCAGCGGGTTGTTGAATGAGCTTTCAATGTGAAGGTCACAATTTTCAACATCACGTACACATCCAAAGATTATAAGCCTCTGTAACTTGAAAATTTACAGAAGCTTGTACTTGTTATAAATACTCCATAGGAGAAGAACAAAGCTACCACAAAGACAATATCTTTGCGCATCTTTTTCACTTGTATCTTTTTCTTGTTCTTATCTTTCCTCCCTTTTCATTCTTAGCTGTATTCGTGGTAATGGCTGAGATTGATGGGATTAATGGCAATGAAAACCATGGAGGAGTTGTTTTGGATATTAAAGATAATTATCCTTCATCTAGCTCCATCAAGGAAGTTTCTGTCTTGAACTTCTCTGTGCCTTTCATGCAAAAAGGTTGTAAAATCTATCTTCTTTCTGTGCGGCTGTGCCTGTGTTTTCTCCTTGCCATATGCAAAATCCGGATGGTAGGATTAGGTTTCCCGATTTTTTTTCCAAAAAACCGGATTTAACCAAACCGGACCAGTTCGGTCTGAACCGGTTTTCGGTCCGGTTTGGTTAATATTTCACAAAATTAATGTAATTCGGTTCGGTTGATTTTTTGAGTCTGAACCGAACTAAACCAAACCGTGAACACCCCTAATAGAGTGTATATACGAAAGGGCTTCAAATTCCACGTTGAAAAAATAAAAAATTTTCTAGTATTTATATAGTGAACTTTAAAAAGTGTTAATAACCAACTAAACAAATATAAAAAAAGGGGTATATGAGAAAAACCACATTTGAAAAAATAAAAAAAAACATCGGGTCTCATCCGGGTTCGCCCGGGTCATGGGTCGATCGGGTCTTGTTGGGTTGTTGCTTTGGTCAGTCTTTTATTTTACCCAGACCGATCCATCCACCAGGTTGACCGGGTCCCCCGGTCGACTTTGTCGGGCGTCGAGTTTAATATCAGTGATTAAAACCATTAAAAAATATCAATTTAATATTTTTTAAATAAAATACACTCACTTAAAGCTTGGGATGCAAGCCATCATTAATTTATAAGTAATAACATGTACTAGACGTTGATAATTAATTGAATACAAAATCCAACCATATATCATAGAATAGAGATGCACCAAGAACATGACAAGAGGATAGTGCCACCTGGATAATTAGAGCATCCAAAATTGGTGAGCACCTACCATTCAATTTTTCTTTGGGGAACAAAAAAAATATACCTTGATTAGGTTTAGGTAAAGCTTCACTATCTCACAATGGATTGAAACTCTTTTTTTTATCATAATTATACATCAAATATAATTTAATAAAAAAAAATAAAAACATGAGATGGTATAATGTAGCTGCCTTTGTGCATATCTCTTTTTCTATATATAATTACCTTATGTAATTTTAATTTATTATAGAAAAAAACTATACAGATTATGAAAACAAATGTGAAATTCAAGGTAAAAGGCTTAATTAATCTATACATTTTTCAACTCCAAGTCTTCTTTGATCAAGTCAAACAATCATAAAAAGAGGACAACAATTTAAAAAGAATTCTAATTTCTTTACTTTCAAGAGTAGAACAATATTAAAAGGTACATAACTTTCCATAATATATAGTCTTGAACCCGGTTTTCTTTGACGTACCAAGTCAAAAAATCATAAAAATTCTAGCTATTTCGCTTTCAAGATTAGAACAATAAAAGGAAGACCACACGTTTGAGATTTATATATGTATTTTATAATTAAATGTGGATCTTCTTCACCAAAAACCAAAGAATTAAAAAAACTCTATAAATTGCTCATCATTTATCAATATAATTTATCATAATATAATCTAGCAAATACTATCTCAACAATTCATTTATTAATTTTTTTAAAAAAAACCAATGTTTTATAAAAATAATGTATTTTATTAAATATTGAATTATTTTAATTTGTGAAATTTCATAATATAGAGGTGAGATAAACACAAAAATAAAGAGAAACCGTAAATTAAAAATAATAAAAAAAATTAATAGGAAAGATAATTCTTGTCATTTTTTAATGAAACTAGATATAATTTTTTTATCTAATCTTGGTATTTTTTTTTTACAAAATATGTTAATGGAAAAAAAATAATTTTTTTTATGAAAATTAAAAATAGATATTGATGATCTCGGATATGATCTGCAAGTGCATTGATAAAATATTTTACAGAAATCTATTTTGCCTGAGATAAAAGAGGATTTTTGGAATTCTAAAATAGAAATTCTGCACAATTGTAATCTATAGAAAACATTTCTCAAATTTAGATAGGAAAAAATAAATTCTAAAACAAACAGGAATTTAAATAGAACCAATCATACACATATCTCGGCATGAACTTGGTTGACAGCAAAAACTTGAAATCCTAGCGATATTTATCCACCGAAAAGTCCACCACCTCTCCCAAGTTAGGTGAATCACGCCTCCTTAGTTGGCTAATATTCTTATCACAAAATAAATCCTAGATACAAACCAAGACATAGAGGACACTGCCACCTGAAACTGAAGCCAACCCTCTGACTGTACTTTTCATAGGTATCATCAAAAGAACCAGAACTGAGAGGAAAAGTTGTTCTGTTCATTGATGGGGGCAATAAAGGCAGCATCTGGGGATGCGGTGTTAACTTTCATGTGGGTGTTTGTGTCTTCCATGTTTGGTTTGTTCACAAACCTGATAGTTACTGCCCTTGGTCTTCAAACCCTTGTCTGGGCTCCTCTGGTCATTACTACTTTTATTGTCTTCACCTTTGTTTTCTTGTTTACCTTGATTGGTGAAGCCTTGGGTGGTGCCAGTTTTAACCCAACCGGTACTGCTTCTTTCTATGCTGCTGGGGTTGGTGGAGACACTCTCTTCTCCATGGCCCTCAGATTCCCTGCTCAGGTATATATTTACAAACATCATTGGTTTATCAAACACGGTAGAATTGTACTTGTTATTGCATGCATGCATGTCTTTCTTCTGTTTTTCATCAGCTGTATTGATTTCTTTGTGTTTGGTTTCTTCTTTTTATTGGGATCGTGTTTAAGGATTTAAGTCCTTAATTATCTTGATTTGTTTTGTTTGTAAAGCAAGATGATGGGATTTGAGTGTTCTAGCTTCCTTTGGGTCCCTCCTTTTCTTCCTTTTTTGTTGTTTTATTTCTTTTCTTGGAACTTTTTAGTTCTCTGGTTGCCTTTCATTGTTTATTGCTTCTGTGTCTTGATTTCTCTGACGGAAGAACATTATCCACAGCGATCCATCTTCCAAAAAGAAGTAGTATAGTTTTGAAAAGAACAGCCATGATTTACTTTCCAAAGAAATTGAATAGAATTGTTAAAGGAAAACAATTTGGCAGACACTCTGTCACAACAAGACCAGAGCAGTTGTGCCAAAGCTATTCGGAAACAGGATTGAATGGGAATGATTAAAATATTAACAACCGAATGTCTCCTTGACAGGCAGCAGGGGCTGTGGGAGGTGCGTTGGCTATCATGGAGGTGATGCCAGTTCAGTATAAGCACATGCTTGGGGGGCCTGCTTTGCAGGTGGACTTGCATACTGGAGGCCTTGCTGAGGGGGTTTTGACCTTCTTAATGAGTTTTGCTGTTCTTGTAATTATCCTTAAAGGCCCTCGTAACCCTCTGGTGCAGACATTGTTTCTTGCCATTGCGACCATAACATTGGTGGTTGCAGGTTCTACTTACACCGGTCCTTCCATGAATCCTGCCAATGTGAGTATCCCATTTGTCTTTGCTTCTCAATTTCATAGTCATCTTTCCTTTGAGAAGATATGTGGAGTGCTTATGAATCTCTCAAATTATGTAGCAACCTGTCTTTTTCGTACTTATAGTTTAGATTATAAAAGCATAAGCTCCTAAATATTGCGTGCATGATGCAAATCACCTTTATTGTTCTTCCGCTTGTTGTTATACTGTTTTTTTTTCCTTGTAGCCATTTCTGCATTTTGGTTAAGATCGTTTCAAACGTATGACTGACATTGCCTTGCTAAGGAAACCAAGACCTGGCAGATGCTGAGACAATGTCTCATTATGTCTGAGTTCATCTCTTCTCTCTCTCTGTTTGAGAGCGTGTAAACCTGTGTAATTCAGGAAATGTAGTGGACATGAGATAGGGAAGGTCAGAGCCACCCATCTCCTCTTTGAAAATACTTCTGCGAAGTCTTAGGATATTCTGCTCAATTTCATGGAAAAAAACTCCTATCTGATTGACAAATCTCACTGATCTAACACATCCCCTTCTCTAAACAAGCAAACTACAAAGAGCAGACTATAAACACTATCAAACAAGCAAACTCCCACCAACTCCAACAAACTAAACCATAAAAAACCATTAAAATTTCCACCTAAAAACCGTCTCGTAATTCAAGAAATTCAAGAAAAACTCCGCAACTCATAAAATCCCTTTCACCAATCTGTTTTTATTCTTGGTTTCTTCTCTGTATCTCATTGTTAAGTGATATTCTTTTGGTATCGAATAGCTAAGGACTTTGCTCTTTCTCATTCTTGACTAGATGGGATACACAAGGGCTGTGCTCATCTATCTCCTCGGTATATAGACAAATGATAGGGAGGAACATAAATGACCTCTTCGTCCTTTTCCCTTATGCTCACTTCTAAGTTCTAACTGATTATATGCAGGGTAAAGTTAAGATATTTTATTGTCATGATTAGCAGCTTTTTCTCCTGGCATCTAGGTCGTTGTACCATTAACAGTGTCTGGATTCTTAGATCTGCAAAGAGCAAGGGGGATGGGGAATAAAATGTCGATTGGGACTATTCTTTCTTTAAGGAAAATTAGCTTTTCATATATGTGCAATGTATTAGTGTTTTTTTATTGCTGGTGATGGTGGTGGTGCTAGGCAATATTGCAGAGGTGGAGGTTGTGATAGCAGGTGGAGATGGATGTGACTGACAGTAGTTACAGAAGAGATCTACAATGTGGATATTATTACCCAGATTAAACTCTTATTGCTACCAATGAAGACATGTGGAAACAGGGGAGGAACCCCTTGTTGTGTTGCATTTCGTTTTGGGATATGGGGCATGAATTTTTAATATTGATTTGATACATTGAAACGCGTTCTTTGTTCCATCCAGCCTATATAGAAGCCGATGGTTTTCTTTGGAATTTACAGTAAGGATATATGATAGATAATCAAAGTAGTTCAAGAGAAATTTGTCAACAAAGATACATTTGCTGATATGCAGATTAGTCTATTAAGGAAATTGTATCGGGAAGTTTACCTTCCAGGATTCTTTGGAAACTTCAAGTATAACCATCCTCCTGATATGGAAGTATGGAACAATAATTGTTATAAATTGTCGAGAAATTATTCAAAACTGTTGGGAAAGATACTCCCTCTCTTACTTTCATAAAGAATCTGTGGGGTACATGAATAAATGTGAGCAAGAGTACAAATTCTTGGAGTTTATGAAAGGAATTCAGCTTTAGAAGTTTTTCAGCCTGTTCTTTAATGGTTTAATTTTGAAGTTTGATTACCTGCAATTAGAGCTTTGACAGTTCTGCACATCTATGGGATAGAAAGGATCTCTTACATATGTCAAATTCAAGTTTTGGAGATTGACCTTGCTCGCACCATTTTGATAGAACTCTCGCCTTCCATTTTTCGTGAGTATCATGCAATGCTCTCATTTGTTTACTAAACTTTCATTCTAATTTTACATCTTTTACTTAGGTAATAGATGATCTGCATATGCATCCACTTATCCAAAGGTAAGTTAGTATGGTTGTCAAGCAAATTCTAGATGCTGGAACTGCGATAGATTCATGTCTAAATTGCTATTAAACAGCGAAGTAGGCAAAAGTTCACCAAATCCTTCTTAAGTTCCTCAATGTAGGTGTGCGTTATCTCAGTTTTTTTGTAATGCCGAACAAGAATTGATGAGAATACTCAGTCTTGATGTTCCTGTGAGGGATGGATCAAATTTTGACCACTTGAGAGGGCCCAAACTAAGATTAGTTTTTTGTTTCATCTTTTTTCTTTCTCAGGAGAGGTGTAGGGGAAATATGAGCTGCCATTGTTATTTGCTCTTCCTTCTTTGCATCTGTTGTGTCTTCATATAGAACTCTGACTTTGTCTTGTCATATTGGAAACTGTGAGAAACTAACTCCTAAGCATGTTAATCCCTTGCATGTTCTGCTGTTGCTGTTTTACCTTCAGAATACAATTTGGCTATGGCGCGAGGATTGATCTTTGACTCAGTAGTGTCTTTATCTTCATGGATCAAATTTTAAGATCTGAGAAGTTTGTCATGGCACTTGTTTTTGCTAAAGGGAGAATGTAAGGTTTTGAGATATAATCAGATTGTAGAGCCGACCTGTTACATACAAATTTTTGTCTTTCTGGGGGATATCGTCGATCTAAAGCCTGGTTCTTACATGATCATCTACATGTTAGATTGTTATTAGAGGGCTTGACATGATTGCAACAACGCTATTCTATTACCATTTATATATTCTAGAGATCATAGATTCATTGAAGTCTTATTATGAAATGCTTGTCTTTTGATTGAACATTTAAGATTTTTATCTGCAATAGATCCTGATGATGGCGTTCTAGTTTTTCATTTGATGTTTCTAGTTTTCTTGAACATTTTGATGCAATCAAGTACATTTTGATGCAAATCTAGTTTTCCTGAACTGTTTGGAAATCCAACAAATTCTGTAGCTTATCCTCTGCTGTTCTCCACAGGCCTTTGGGTGGGCATATGTAAGAAAAAGGCACAACACATGGGAGCAGCTCTATGTTTACTGGATCTGCCCCTTCATCGGAGCGATACTGGCCTCCTGGGTCTTCCGTGCTGTCTTCCCCCCACCAGCACCCAAACAAAAGAAAGCCTAAAATGACAGAGCTTAGCTCCTCATTATTTTACATTGCTCGATGCGTCAAATGTAATAAGAACTTCAGCATTTGATTTCTCTAGTCATGTTAGACTATTAGATCTTGTTTCCTTGCTCAATTCTCGATTAGATCCAGCAGGGAAGAACTTTTAGTGGGATTGCAGCAACCTGGACCGAGTCATGTTAATCTTGCGCTATTTATGCAGAACTCATTCCTGCTAGATTGGCTCTTGGTTTGGATATCATAAAAGTTAGAAAGCTAGTTTGTTAATGATAGTTGTTTTTTAAAATATTTTTTTTAATATATTAAAATAATATTTTTTTATATTTAAATTATTTTGATGTGTTGATGTGAAAAATAATTTTTAAAAAAAAAAAAAAAATATTATTTTGATATATTTTCAAGTGAAAAGCACTTTAAAAAGCAAACCAAGAACCACACTCTCGAACACGCAGACAATTTTTACTTTTAGATGTATTTTAAAAATATATTTTATTTGAAAAATATTAAATTAATATTTTTTTTATTGTTTTTAATTATTTTTTATATACTAATATTAAAAAAACCTTAAAAAATTATTTTAATATATTTTAAAATAAAAAAAATATTTTAAAAAAACACACCGCTATATATTACACCCATATAACTTATACTTTTATCACCGATCCTCCTCATTAATTACTCTTTTTTTTTATAACCCGGGGTGTCCGGGCCAACTTACGCACACCACGACTAATTTTCGGACTCACTGAATATCCTGTAAATCTAGTAGACATATAAAACACCGTGAGGATAATATACATACACATAAAGGCTCGAATCCAGAACACATAGACAAGATAAAGCCTGCCAAAACCACTAAGCTGCAAGCCTCGGTGGTCGATTGCTCTTTTATTAATTTTGTTGGAACTCTCTATACATTGGTAAGGACCTAACTATACTGTCCTATAGAACCAAACCTAAACACTAACAGACCATAAATCTAAAAAGGCAAATTATCATGGAAAAAAAAAACTATCTTATTCTCAAATATGTCTAACATTTATGTTGTTAATTAATTATACACATGACTCGTTTCATTTTCCTAAATTCCTAAATTATTTAATGAATGTCTAACATTTATGTTGTTAATTAATTATAGCTTTGAATAATAATAAAAAAAAAAAAACCGCCAACTCTCATGCAACTATTCTTGCACATTTAGAGATGATAATTTCCTATTAATTATCCGGTGTTTCATGTTGTCTGATTCAGTTAAAGATTAGGAATGGATAAAATTCAATCCGGTGTGATTAATTTTTGTTAATTAAAATGGATGTTCGAGTTAGTTTATGTATACCTCAATTAATTTTACGAGTCTTAAAATTAACGACCATGTAAGCTTTCAGTGACCCTGAGGTTTGTGGAACTCGAATTGATAACCTCTAGAAAACAAATATAAAACTTGATCAATTGAGTTACAACCCTCAAGGTTAATCTAGTTTGATTATTGTTTAAAATGGATGTGACCGGGGTTTACTTAAACCATTGCCATCAATTTTTTAACCTAATCTTATTTTTTATTTTATGGAGTTGTTATTTTATTTTTTTAATGTAATGTATGAGTTTTTATATTATTATTTTTAAAGGATTTTTATGATTTTATTTATTGATTTAAAGTTGTGCAATATTTCCATCCATGAATTATAGTCATTTCCATTCATAATTTATGATTTTATGCATGAGTTTGAAGCATGAACTATATTTTATGGTTTTAAAAAGTAGTTTGGGTTTTAAGCTTAAATTTTATTTTTCAGAAATTGATTTAAGATAAATAAAAAATTAGTCGATATTGAGTAAAAATAATTTATTTTTCAATTAGTGATGAATTTAAATATTTTGAATACTAGAACATCTTAGGCAATAATATGATTAATTCAAAGAATCTCTCTGTATGTATTAAGGGTTATTTATTAAGGCTGAACAAAAAAATCAAAAAACTGATTAAACTGAGAAAAATAGAAAAAAAAATAATTGAAAAAACCGAACCGTGAAAAAAACCGATTAAACCGAATAAAATTTAAAAAAAACGACCGGTTCGGTTCGGTTTTATAAGCCTGAAACCAAAAAAACCGAACCGAACTGAACCCAAACCGAAAAAAACCAAGCTAAACAAAAAAAAAACCGAGCCAAACCGAAAAAAACCGAGATAAACCGGTTTGAATCGGTTTTTATCGTAAAAAACCGAACTGAACTGAAACCGGTCGATTTGAACCAGTTTCGATTCGATTTCAGTTTTTTTAATTTTTTTAATTTGATTATTTTTTTAATAAAAACCAAACTAAAACAAAAATAATTACACCTAATATGTATAGTTTGCTTTCACATAAAGTGAGTTATTAATGAAATCACTTTCTTTAAACTTTACACAAATCTCAAAAGTCTTGCACTTTACACTATCTCCCCTCTTTTAAAAAGAATTTTTAAAATTTTTTATTTTAATTTATTTTTTTATAATTATAAATCATTCTAATATTAAATATAAATTTTAAAAATAAAAAATATTATTTTAATATATTATAAAGCACTAACTTTTCATTTAAAAAAAAAACACTGCACACTTTGCCTGAACTAGAAGTATACAGAATCTCTCATTCATTTAAGACTATTTATTGATTAATTCATTTATTTCCCATTTCTCTCTCTCTCTTTCTCTCAGAAAATTTAACCGCAAAATAAGGAAAGCTGGATCCATCACAGGAACCAGCGCAATCCTTAACAATAAAGCCACCACAACCACCACCTCCGGTGGCCACCTCCACCACCACCAACGGCCAGATCCGTTACCGCACTCCCTCCTCCGCCGAACTACTCCTCGAAACGGGCTCCACCGCCACCTCCCCGACCAACTCCGACAAGGCAATGAAGCGACCAGGCATGCGAAACGAGCCACTGAGTGACAAGGTCCACAAGTACAGAGGAGTATTGCTGGTGATTTCGATCCCGATGCTTTTGATCGCTTTTGTGCTGTTGGTGATGCCGAGTCGTGAGGATTATGAATACGGAGGAGGAGTGAGTCGAAAGATGTCGCCGAATCTTGTTAGGGATTCGAGGAGTTATGCAGTTATTTTTGATGCCGGGAGTTCAGGGAGTAGAGTTCATGTTTTTTGTTTTGATCGGAATTTGGATCTTGTTCCTATCGGTAAAGAACTCGAGCTTTTTGTGCAGGTAATTAACTGTTTACTTAGCATTTAATTAATTAATAGAATGTGAATTGTTTTTTTTCCCCTATACATCTTGAATTTTAGTGAGGTAATATTGCTGTAATTTGTGGAAATTGGATTTTGATTGGAAATGAGTTACATATTTTTTATTGTGAAATTTTTAGTTTGCTTTAGTAATTTTAGTGAGGCCAAGTTTCCGTTGGCTGAGAAGTTATAATGGAAAGGAAAGATATTGTTGGTGATAGTGAAAGAGTCTGATGCTGCTGTAGTTGATTTTATTGTGTTTTGCCTGTGGAAGTTGAAGTTTGTTTAAATTTTTGAGGTTTAAGAGTGAGAGTATGTAGCAGAGAATGAAATCGGGATGGACAATGTCTTGTTAGGTTTGATAAAGTTTTTTGATATTCTTTGGCATTTTTTTCTTTATTTTTATTTTCTTGGATTGAAAATGCTTTGTGAGTTTAGGAGAAATCAGGGGATATTTTGGAAGATCGGGTATTTTTATTTAATTGTTTCCAAAAAATAAGCAATTTTTTTCTCAAATTTTGTTCCTGAGAAACAAAATGAGTGGTTTTAAAATGATGACAATGGTGACTTCGGCACTTTGTTTCATACTGTTTTGTTATACAATTTGTGCTCCTAATGTTGTTTTGGTGTTCTGGTTATATAGCTTAAACCAGGTTTGAGTGCTTATGCAAATAACCCGCAAGAAGCAGCCAAATCCCTCGCTTCACTGCTTGATAAAGCTGAAAGCTCTGTGCCTAAAGAGCTCCGACCAAAAACGCCAGTCAGAGTTGGGGTGGGTAAAAAAATTCAGATCTTTTTTTTTTTGTTTTTATTATCACTTGCTTGAAACTCATAATAAATTAATTGAAGATCAAATGATGTAATGGGTTTACAACTCAACTTAATGATTTGTTGGGGTTGCTTAGTTACTGTATTTTCAATGTATATGCAGGCTACTGCTGGCTTGAGGGCATTGGGAATGGACGCATCAGATAGAATTTTGCAAGCGGTAAGTCCTTATTTGATAGTCTATATTTTGCTTGTTTTCTCATGCTTTGTCACAATATTGCGTGCTTATAGCCTTTTGAACTCCATGTTTGAAGGTTAGGGATTTCCTGAGAGCTAAAAGCACCCTGAAATCTGAGGCAAACGGGGTCACGGTTTTGGATGGTTCTCAAGAAGGTTCTTATCAGTGGGTATGTTTCAGTGACTCTATTACACACCTACATGTTTGTACTTTCAAGTTAGTTACACTGATACTAGTATTTTCAACCATTTGAACCCCTTGTGACAATGCTGGCAATTCTAATGACTAGAGAATGATGACTAGGGTGTAATGGCATGCTATTTTGTAATAGAAGTATTAAAAAACTGTGTGGTGTCCCCATGCTAAGTTCAATCATAAAATAGCAGGAAACTTTCTACAATAGAACTAGCTAGTCAGTAGTTTCATAAATTGGAGATTACAAAGAAAAGTCCTGTTAAATTTTAGCGAGTGCATCAAGTTGGATAGAAATGCTGTCCTTCTCAGAAGAAGGCTAATTCCATTTGCAAAGGCTTCTCTTGAATTAGGATGAAAATATGAGCCTTCATGCATGAGTTTTATGCTCAACATTAGTGAATCACTAACTAGATATGAACACTTACTAGATGACGTTTGCATCACTTACCTATCTTGATATCTGGTGTTCCCTTGAACTTTTCTCCTGCTTCTGTTTCTATTTACACTCCCCATTACATGTGCTAAAATGCACTGGATATCAGTTACGTGACCAGTTCATACATCATAGTACCTCTGCATTGGCTTCTACCCTAGTCCGATATTGTGTTTGTGCTTTTCCTCTGGTGTCACATGCTGACTTTGTGATCATACAAAGTGCCAATGTATTTTTTTTATTGCATCTAGAAGGTCTTGATGTAACATATTGAATTAAGATGAGAATTTTTTTGGTCTATTCTGTCCTCAATATTATTTTTTGGTCTTTTCTTGCTTTAACTTGCATGCATTTTGCAGGTGACGATAAACTACCTTTTAGGAAATTTAGGAAAGAAATATTCAAACACAGTTGGAGTTGTAGATCTTGGCGGTGGATCTGTTCAAATGGCATATGCGATCTCCGAGATGGATGCAGCAAAAGCTCCGAAGATATCTGATGGAGAAGATACATATGTAAAGGAAATGTGTTTGATGGGAACCAAATATTACCTCTATGTTCACAGGTTCGGTTCATCACTAGCTGTGAGTTTTTGCATTTATCAGGCTGCAATAGAATTTTCCTATGTAGAAAAAGATTTTTTACAGTTATTAGCTGTTCTATGGATATACAGTTGAGTATTTTATGACTGGAAGTTCAAAATCTATTTTTGGCATCTTTCTCGTGCACAGCTATTTGCATTATGGTTTATTAGCAGCTCGAGCAGAAATTTTGGATGCTTCAGAGGAGTCTAGCAATCCATGCATCCTGGGTGGTTATGATGGTAATGAATTACTTCCTTTGTAAAAGGCCTGATGAGTTTCTGTCTTTGTTTTATCATGTTGTTTCATCTTCTTTTCTGATTTGAGGAGTTAAGTTCTTGTTCATAATTTGTTGCTGCATAATTTGCTTTATAGAATATGAATATCCTGTGTATGATTAGAACACATTAGTTAGAATGGTAATTTTACATGTTCAATCCTAACCATTTAACAAAAAAGTATATTTAAGAATTTGGCCAACATGCTACATGATACCCATTAGATGTGCGGGGCACATGCAGTGCTGCGTTCTCCTTATTGTGATGTTTCCTCTCAGCTATTATTCCATTCTATATTTTCATATAATCAGTGGAAAAGTGGAATGAAAAGTTGTAATGATGTGTGGTATCTCATATAATTTAAATTTTAAAATATATTAGTAACTTATAAAAAATTTTAGACTGAATTTCAAAATGATGTTACAGCAAATCACTTTAGTAATTGAGTTTCTTTCTGGATCTTTAAAAAGTAATATAATTAGATGTGGTTATAGTTCAAATAAGAACTATATCAAACACATGTATGGTGTTTAGATGATCAAATGGACTGATAAATGTCATCTCTCTTCCTGGCCTTCAAATTGTTTAAAGGGGTATACAATTATGGAGGGAAAGACCATAAAGCATCAGCTTCTCCATCTGGTTCAAACTTGGACGAGTGCAGGAGGGTAGCTCTTAATGCTCTCAAAGTTAATGAATCGACTTGTACAAACATGAAATGTACATTTGGAGGAGTATGGAATGGTGGCGGCGGGGATGGACAAAAGAATATGTTTGTTGCATCATTTTTCTTCGACAGAGCTGCTCAGGTACCAGTCATAGTGAAATTCATTATAGGTTACAATGCATTGTCTACAAATTTAGCTTGCTAACTAGATTGTTTACATTTGTAGGCTGGTTTTGTTGATTCAACTTTACCAGTTGTCAAAGTTCGACCTGTGGATTTTGAGCATGCTGCAAAGCGTGCTTGTGGAACTAAACTAGAGAATGCTAAATCCATATATCACAGTTTGGATGAGAATGATCTGCCATATATATGCATGGATCTGGTCTATCAGTACACATTGCTTGTAGAGGGATTTGGTAAGTCCCTTGCAATTGAGTGAATTGTCAAGGTTCCTGCAAACTTTCGCTCCTGAGAGCTGTCCTAAGATGATGTTTACTTATCCTTGGTCATTCTTTACCTACAGCTATGGATCCATTGCAAGATATGATGTTGGTGAAGAAGGTTCAGTACCGAGATTCCCTTGTGGAAGCTGCATGGCCACTGGGCAGTGCCATAGAGGCTGTGTCATCACCAGCACAACTCTAAATGGCACTATCAGCCTAGTCACCAAACTGCATAATTTGCTCAGGATCAACATTTGTTAAAGCAAAGAACTTTGCAGGATCGATATTGCTTCAGAGGTCCGTACAGAGTGGAAATGGAAATTTTTTGCCTATAGATTGGGAATAGTGGAAAGGAACAGCTCCATTCGTCATCATTTATAATCAGCTTACACATTGTTTCATTAACATTGAGTGAATGATTCAATTCAGGTCATTTCGATTGCCCTTCGTATTTCCTTATCTTCAATTTTTGTTATTTATGGCAAATTCTTTTATATGTGGTTAGTATTTCAAAACATATATCAATCTGAATTATGTGGGGGGGTTTGATGGAATTTTACATTAATGCGTTTCATATTGGTATTTAATTTGTTTTGACTGAATCATAATTTTGCTGGTTACTTTTCTATTTATTATTGTAACCTTCACGCTTAAGCATTTTGAAGGGGGTGGGGGAACTAGTGATACAGTCCAGATTGAAAATCTATTGGGCTCAACTAAGCTGATGATGTTTTCGGCCCAATCAAGTTAGTCTAGATCCGGTTTGGTTCAACGTTCATTAGGGTTGTATGGTGGTGAGATGTTTGGGTCATATCTTGGGTTGGTTATGAGGCTTAATTATTTGTGTGGGTTTTTGGCAGCAAATATTCTTAAGTTTGAGTAATTAATGTTCCAAAATCTCTTTAACACAAGAATTTCTTAAGAATCCGAGTTAAGATGTATAGAATTTCTTAAGAACATTTCTTGTTAATGTTTTTTCATGTTTTGTAACGATTAAAAATAGAATTCCATGCTATTCAAGGAAGCTAAAGGGTAGTGTTTAAGTGATTTAATTCAGCAATTAAAACACAAGTTTTCCTAACTTATTTGGGACATCAAGGGTACCTACAATAATCTTAGACCTTTTAGGATACTGATGTCCGAGAATGTGTTTGAAAGCAAGGGAGAGATCCCAAAACCAAACAACTATAGGAACAGTGAGCAACGGTGAGCCTAAGAGCCAAAATCTTAATAAAAAGATATTTTTGATCAAATAATCTTTTACATATTAATTCAAAATTTTTTGTTTATTTTTTTTCACATTTCTCTTTCTAGTTTTAAGAAAGAAATTTCTTTTGCTAGAAAATAGTGGGAAAAAAAAAGTTGTCGGTTGATCATTAACTAATATAACAAAAAAGACTGATTTGAAAAAAAAAACGGAGATTAATTTTTTATTTAGGTTTGATTTTGTGAATTTAGACTAATTTAAGATTATTTAACGTTGAGAAACTAGTTTCATGATATGATAATGATTTTTATTAGATGTTTTTAAATAAAAATAAATTAAAAAATAATATTTTTGAATAAAAAAATTTAGCCTCGTTTTTCAGTTACCTCTTCAGCCTTCGGTGGTGGCAATATGATCCATTCATTATATATATATATATATATATATATATATATATATAGCCTGACAAACCCGCACGTGCCAGGGTTTATTTTTAATGGGTCAGGTGTGCTTGGCTACCCATGCCTCTCACCTGGCTAGTTTTTACATTATTTTTTGTTTTTTCTTAAATATAAATTTAATTATTTAATTTACAATATATTAGTTATTTTCTTAAATTCTTAAATTAATTAATAACAATATTACTTTATTAAATACCATTCATTTTTTATTTTTTAATAAGATTATACTAGTGTTTTTATAATATTAAAAACACTCTTTTTATATAGCTCATTATTATTTTTTTTAAAATTTCATTCAGTAGCTTCTCTACAAGTGATTGAATAAAAAATTATTTTAAAAAATAAATCCAACTAGATCTTTTATCTAGATCGTGGGTTTTAATAAATTAACTTGAGTTGATATGGGTCAATTTAAGATCTTGTCGTCTCAATATTAAAAAAAAAGCATCTTGAAATCTTTTGAAGTCAAATCGGGTTTTGACATGTCGTTGGGTTGTTTTTTGACCTGCTAAGTCAATCGGGTCAACCTCTACTTTATTTAATTTAAAATTCAAACTAAATAAGAAGCCGAGTTAGGATGTGTTCAAGTTGACCCCCTAAAATAGGTTTAATGACACTTTCAAAGAATTTTCTATGACAATACCCGAGCATTTTATTATTATTTTTGTTTTTTAATATACTTAAATGAAAATAGTCAATTTTTTTCCTCATATAACTGAAACTTACTTTCGGGGTAATGATAAGATGTTGTATATAAATTAAATATTCTTGTAAATTTTTTTTGAAAAAAGTTAAGTGTGTTAATTAGATAAAAGGTTTGAATTAAAGAGAGATTTTTTTTATCCTTGTTTTTAAAACGTTCAAATTGTTTTGAGTATGTGTTCCAATTGCTTTTGCTTTTGCTAAATGAACGTAATAGAACAAAATGTGAGATTGTTTTATTGAAATTAAAAATATTGATAAGAAAATGAAGAATTATATTATCAAATTAGTTTGTTTCAATTAAATTTAAATCATTACTCTTCTTATAAAAAAATATTACCACAATTAAATAAAAAAATTAAATTGTTCTCCGCACCAGAAAATCTAATATCTTAACTTGGATTTGTTTCATAGCTTTACTGTTTAATTGTTATATGCAAGCACACAACTTTCTTCCCCGTTTGTGTATTAATTATTCTTTTTCTTTCTTGCTATTTCTTTATATCAGCTTTTAGTTATTATTTAGGACATAAAATATAGAGACAGTACATAAATTCGACAACGTATTTCCTGTCCTTCTTGTTTTGTAAGAATGTAAATATACTCCAAAACTATGATTGATATATTTATTTTATGTCAAGACAAAAAAAAAAAAGAAAAAAAAAGAGAAACTCAATCTCAATTGTATTTTTTCTCAATCATGATAGCGATGACCATGGTGATTTTGAGTGTGTTTGAAAATATAGTTGTGACTGTTTTTTGAAGTGTTTTTTATTTAGAAATGTATTAAAATAATATTTTTTTATTTTTTAAAAATTATTTTTAATATTAACATATAAAATAATATTAATTTTATATTAAAAAAAATTAAAAATTAAAAAAACACGAATTACTTACCATCTCAAAATAATGCCTTAATTGATGATAGTTGGCTCCCATGAAAGACATCATGAATGTGAACATGAGCACCGAGAAAATTGAAGACTTCCTTAATTTTTAAATGATCAAATACAAATACAAAAATAAAAATAAAAAAAATAATTAGAGATAAAATCAAACAAATAATAAATCTTTAAAAGCAAGAACTGGGCCACATAAAAAAAAAAAAAAGGTGAGGAATAATTTTGAAAGACAATTAGGAGTTTAATTGAAAAAAAATCAAATTAGTTAAAATAAAAAAAATTAAAAAACAATTAGGAGTTTAATTGAAAAAAAATCAAATTAGTTAAAATTAAAAAAATTAAAAAATTAAGGATCAAAATAAAAAGAAATAATAATTTAATTCAGAGAAAAAAAAAAGGTTCCTTTATGCCCACAAAATTTCATAGAAAAGGCTACCTTTCTTCATGGGAAATCAATATATTGATCGAATTGAATTAATTTGTTGGAGCCGGTCGTTGGCAGCTTTTGGACTTGATTCTAATATATGGAGTGTTAATGTGCAACTTGTAATAGCTTTTGTTTTATTGATTGAAATTCAATTTATAAAATTTATATCCAAAGACTAAAATAATAAGTAATAAAAAAATTTTAAAAATGTTTAATATATTTTATTTTATCTATAAATATCTAATTTGTATTTTTAATTACTCCTGACTATATAAAAAAAAAACTATTCTATCACTTGATTTTAGAATTTTATCAAGAAAATGATTAATCAAAAATAATAAAGGTTTAAATAATGTAGACTTCAACTCTTTTATTAACTCATATAATCTTCAATCTATTTTATTAAATCTATACATCAAATTTGCTAAAGATTCAATCGAACAAATACTTCACCATAATGTGTGAAGTTGGTGAAAAAATGCCTTCGTTATTAAACAATAAAATTCAAGCACAAAAGTAAATAAATAAATAAATAAAGGCTGCGGTGACCATAGTTTTGAAATTCGGTCCGGCCCGGCAGGTTGACCCGAGACCCGGCCAACCTGGAGTTGGAGTCGGGCCGGGTTGCAAAAAAAATAAAGAAAGGGAAAACCCGGTTGACCCGATTGCTACCTATCAAAAATTCGGTTGCGACTCGTTGACTTTTAATTTTTTTTACTAAAACAATATTATTTTAATTTTAAAAAAATTAATCCAGACGACCAGTGAAAACTATTGCGGTGACAATCACAAGAAGTTCAAACCACACCAGAATTTATTTTATTGAAAGGAAAAGAAGACAGTCAAATACAAATTACAAGCACACAACTTTCTTCCCCCATTTGTCTATTAATTATTCTTTTTCTTTCTTGTTATTTTTTTATATCTACGTTTAATTATTGTCTCGACATATAAAAAATAAATATATTTATTTTATACCCGGACAATAACTAAACGCAGCAAAATAACACAAGAAAAGGAGAAACTCAATTGTTTGCTCCTGCCCGGCAGCAATCTGGATAGCGAGGACAAGGGCAAATGAACTGTTCATGTTTGCCTTCCATGGCGGACGCCATGAATGTGAACAGGAGCACCAGGAGAAGCAGCAGCAGCTTCTGGGCAAATTGAAGACTTCCCTCCATTTCTGCTACTTCGACACAACTCAATCTCTGATCAAAATATAAGTAGGAATGGTGGTTTGGAATGAAGATCATGGCCCTCCTTATATACAAGATTAATACGTATAAATGAAACCTAATTATTAGTGACCTGATTTTGTTCCCATATATATATATATATATATATTATCCATTTCTTGTTAAATCCCTTGAAAACGTTGTTTTCTTAAATTATTATAAAACTTCCTGTTTCGAAAAGCCCTTAATTAGTTCATTCATTTGATTGATAATAAACGCATTTATTTTAAAATTAAATTCCTTCCTTAGGTACAATGAAATTGACAAAAGCATTATATTTTTTACTATTATTTTCTTATTAACATGTATGATTTTTTATATAATTACAAAGATTGATAAAACGTAGCAAATCTTTATTTTCTTGACCATTTTCTTACATTTTTAGGAATAAATTTTAGTGGTTATATCCAAATCTCACTGTTGCTTTTGAATTTCCCATTTGTTTGCTTGCATTTTTTATTTAATGGAAAGTAAATTTTAAAAAAATGAATTATGTTTTAATCTTTAATAATGTTATAGAAAAATTTTTATTGTTTGACCATGACGTAGAAAATAAGCAGGAAAATAACTTATTAATATTTTTATTTTTTTTCAAGTTTATTAAAAGAATAGAGATCACATGTGATAAAGTTGAAGAAAGATGAAATTAAAAAAATAATTTTAATTTCATCAATTATTTTAAATAAAATAAATAATAATAAAAAAATGATGATCAAATCTAACAGATAAAAAAGATTAAAAGATAATGAAATTAAAAAAAATCAATTAAAAAATTTTTATCAAATAAAATAAATAACAATCTGAAAAAAGAGTATTAAATATAATATAAAAAAATGATTAAATTAAAAAAATTAATTTTATAAATTATTTTAAATAAAATAAATAGCAATTAAAATAATAAAAATCAAATATGATAGATAAAAACAAATTCAATTAAGAAAAAGATACGAGAAAAAAATAACAATAAAAAAGAATAAGAACTAAAATTGATAAAAAAAATAAAATTATATCAAATTTAAAGGAATGAATTGAAAAAAAAAAAAATTCAAAACAAAATATACAGTAATCAAAAGATGAACGATTAAATTTAATATAACCAATAAAAAATAAAATATTTTAAAATGTTTTTCATCTTCTAAGAATATATATTCCGTTCAAATTATAAGAAAAATGTATACAAGCTAAATTTATATTTGATTATAAAATATTTTTTGTTAATTATTTTTTTTAATAATTATAAACATAAAAAATAATTTTAAGAAAAGGTCTAATTGTTTGTTGTGCCCATCAGGACAAGGGCAAATGGATTGTTGATGACTGGCTCCCATGGACTGACAAGCAGAAAAATATTGTGATGCTCATTAATGTAATTGAGCCATTAAATCAGTTATAAGAAGTAAAATAGTTAGATATTAATTAATAGTTAATTTTTTTGGATTTGTTGACTTGAATTAATGATTTTTTAAATTTGTTGACATGGATTAATGACATGATATATTAATTAATAGTTAATTTATAAAATAATGTTCTATAAAAATTTTGTACTTATTAATGGGCCAGAGCTTACTCCCATGTTAGCCATTTTTTGTTCAGGGAAAGATGAATACTGTAGAAAATAATTTTTTTTAATTTTATTGTTGTAAAATCCCTTAAAAGAATTTATTAAATTATTTTAAAAATTCATATTCTCAAAACCCATAAATTAGTTCATTCATTAAATTTATAATAAACACATTTATTTTAAAACTAAATTTCTTCATTAGATAAAATGAAATCGAAAAAAGCATGATCTATTTATTATCAATTCATTATTAACACGTGTTTTTTTATATTATTAATAAAATTGATGAAAATATAACAAATTCATAATTTATGTCCATTTTTATAAAAAAATACAAGTCTTTAATTATGTTCAACTTTATATATGTAACAACTACTAATACGAAAATTAAATGAAAACAATCACTTACTTAACGAGCCAAATTAATGTAATTATTTAATTTTGGTAATGATTATAAATGATATTAGTTTTAAATTAATTTTTCAATTAACCTCTTTTTTTTTAATGCAATTTTCAAACCTAAGATGTGATTAATCAAACTTGTTGCATATTAAAATATTGTCTAATTTTGAGAATGTAAATCAAAATTGATTCATATATAAATTGACAATATAATTAGTAGGAGCTAATATATTTTATCTTTTATTTTGTATTTCTATAATAATAATCAGGTGGTCATGATTAATATACTTATAAAAAATGATATATGTGTTTACATAATTCAATTATAAAAATAAAATAATTTTATACGAATAAATAATAACTTTAAAGTTATGAAATAAAACTTTATAATCAAACCATTATTTTCAAAACTAAAAACAATTCTTCTAACAATAATTACAATAATTCGGTATTTTAAGAAAGTGATTATTTCTGTTTGATTTTTCAACAAAATTGATGATTTTTTGGATTTTTTGTTAAGGAAAGATGAATATTGTAGTAGTTATCTTTATTAGAAAATATAAAAAAAATTAAAATCTTATGGTTGTAAAATCCTTTAAAAACTTTTTTTTCTTAAATTATTTTAAAACTTCCTATTCTTAAAACGTGTAAATTATTTGATTCACTAAATTTATAATAAATATATTGCATTGATGCATTTTAACACTAATCTTAAACGAATTTTTTTTATAAAAAAACTCATTTTATCTCTATAAAAAACTGAAATAACCACAGAAGAAGAGAAAAGAAAAAGAAAAATAATTAAAATTGAATACTTTTTTTTTTTATTTTCAATAAACCAACAAACTTAAGCCTCTATATATAAGCCTAGTGAAGAAGAGTTTTTTATTTTTTTGATGTGGGACAAAGCTTTATGGTTTGATTTTTTTTTTTTTTTTTTGAAAATGTTACATTTTAAACAAATAGCTGAAATAGGTTGACACAAATTTGAAGAATGAGAGATAAATGAAAAAAAAATCCCTGAAAGCACACTGATATACTCAGATTATTTTATCCTTTTAGTATTTTTTGTTTTAATTTTTTATACTTGATTTATATTTTACAATAAATTATTTAGCTTGTTTTGTGTTTTAATAGTACTCTAAATTAAGACATAAAATGTTAAAAAAACTAAATGAAGCGATTCTAGCATAATTTGAAGTGAAGGACTAGAAAAAGAATATTAGTACAAATCATTAGAGCTTAGAAGTATAAATTCTAATTGCTTTAAAAATCTAACTTGAACAAAAATTTATAGTCGCATTAAGATTGGTAAGAGTAAATTTGTCAGATTAGACCTGTGTACTCTGTGTTATCTCTAGAGTTACAAGTGGAATTTTATTATTATTCCAATTGAGATAAAAATTAGACATCTCAGGTTTTTTTCATCCACATGTGTAGGCCAAGTAATTCAACCAATCGAGATATAACAAAATTTATACAGAGATTGACCCGATATGACTTGATCAACTTGATATGTGTTGAAAAGTAATCTGAATGACTAGTAAAAATGTAGGTTGACTAACAAAAATTTAAGACAATATTTTTAAAAAAAAATATTGAAACAACAATATATTAGATTGACTCGGGTCACCCGAGTTAATTTGTCAAATTCACAACCTGGATCACAAGACCATGATAACCCAATATCAAACAAATCAAAATAACTTATGAAGCTTCCCAATCAACCCGGTACTAAAAAATGGAATTGACAAAAATTCATTAAAAAAAATAAAAAAAAATGACCTCAATTAACCTTAATTAACCTACCAAACCCGTGACTTAAGTCATGAAATCGAGATACTCTTATAGAAAGTAAATAAAAAAATGACCCGAGTCAACCTGTAAAACCCGTAACACAGGTTATGAGATTGAGATAACCCTATAGAAAGCAATTTAAAACAAATTATAAAGCTCAATTTTCAATAAACCCATTGTTGAAATAAATAAAAATCTAAACATATGATGCAATAAAATGATCGAGTTTACCAAGGTTAACCCGCAAATCACATGATTCTAGTTATGTAACTGAGATAACCTCCTAAAAAAAAACTAAAACAAATCATGAAATCTAATTCATAATCAACCTAATGTCGAATGATGAAATTAAAAAAAAAAACTACCAATTAAAAAGGACAAAAATAGCTCGAGTCAAACGGGTTAACTCGTGACTCGTCACTTGAGTCATGAGAGTGAAATACCCTCATAAAAAGCAAAGTAAAATAAATCGTGAAACTTAATTTCTAATTAACCAAATGTTCAAGAATGAAATTGAAAAAAAAAATCAATTAAAAAAAACTCGAGTAAGCCATATTAACCCGCGACACGGGTCATGGAACCGAGCTAACCACATAAAAAACAAACCATAAAAAATTATGAAGTTTAATTTCTAATAAATCAAATATTGAAGGATAAAATTAGAAAAAAAATATAAATTTCTTGAAAAAGAAACACTAAAGAAAAAAAAAACACTATTGAATAGTAAAAGCATCATCGTTGTAGTGTTTTTTTTTTAATGCTAAAGTATGGTTTAAAAATGTTAAGATAAAGTTTTGGTTGAATAAACAATCACGTGCCCATTTTGTTCCCATTAACATATTAAAAAAAATATCATGCCTCAGGGTGGTTCTTGTCTCTTTGCTTTTCTTTTCTTTCTCCGAACCTGATTCCTTACCGGTGCTTCGTCCCCACTAATAATTTCATAATTTGTCCCTTCAAATGCTGTGACAGAAAGCCGATGTTCTTCAGTTTAATGGTGAAAAAAAGACTGAATTGTTCATAACTTAATTTAATAATAATAAAAAAACCTATAAAAAATAACTTTTAAGGTAAAGGTTAGAAAATTTGATTTTATGATTAATTTAGTAATTCTAGTATTTTGAAAAATGTAAAAATCCTAGAATACCTCTTGAAATAATTAAATAAAAATAAAACAATTAAGTAATTTAATTATACCATTAGAATATGAGACTATTATAATGATCCTTATAAATTTGATAATAATATTTAAATTCTTATAAAATTATATACGATGGAACTGAGCTCTCATAGCTTTATATATAATATAATATAATTATTAGCATTATTAGAAAATTGATAAATATAAATAATGACGGAATATTTCTGTCAGTAAATTGCAATGAATTTTACCAACATAAATATTCTCTCGTATACCGAGGGAATTGCAGTTGGAAAAACAAAATAATTAAAAGAAAGCAAAAAATACAATGACGTACCATTTATATCAATAAAATTACCGACTTTTTTAATATCATTAGTAAAATCCGCCTGTAAAACTCATTGGTAAATTGTTAACTTCTCCTTGATATTGTTCATCATGTTAATTACCAACGAAATTAACGACGGAATTCTGTCGGTATTTTTTAGAAAACTCTAGAATTGTTTACTTTTTAGTTGTATTGTTAATTACTGTTTTTTATAGGCAAAATTACCGATAGATTGAAAAGTCATTGATGTTATTTGATGAATTTTTTAAATTTTTGATTAATTTAATTATTTAAATTAAATTATATATATCGCTATAAAGCTGGTAGCCCTTTACTCTGCTAGTATAATGTATTGTTCAAAAATGAATAAAAAGTTGAAGCTGATGGGCTTGATTCCTTTTTTCCTCTTAATGCTTTTCGTGCTGCCAGCTTCGGCAGCATACAAGTTCACCAACCCAAGAATCGTATTGCCTGTTCGGTCAAAAGGTTTGGAAGCGGATTCAAGGAGCTACGCGGTTGTTTTCGACGCAGGGAGTACAGGAAGCAGAGTGCACGTTTTTTGTTTTGATCAGAACTTTGATCTCCTTCCTGTCGGAAACGACACAGATTTTGAGTTTTTTGCTCAGGTACAGATCTCCCTTTTTAAATACCCAAGAGCAAATGACGATGGATTTTGTTAAAGAGTTAATATAAATTGTTTTAAAAACTCACTTAACTGTTAAGTTTTTGAGATGAGGCGATTCGTTTCAGCTATAAAAAACAAAAATTTCTCACATTATATTGTTGATATTCTATATTTTTTTTGTGGTCGCAGGTTAAGCCAGGTTTGAGTGCATATGCAAAAGACCCTCAGGCTGCGGCTAACTCACTTGTCCCATTGCTCAACGAAGCGGAAAGTTTTGTGCCTGAAGAGTTCAGTCCCAAAACTCCAGTCAAACTTGGGGTTAGCAAAATAAAGCACATTGTCTTCAATTACTTCATCTTAATCTCTTCGTCAGTCCTCTTTTAACTGCAAAAATATTCTGTTCACTCTTTATATTTATACGTGGAGTTTAAACATTGCAGGCTACCGCTGGATTGAGGCTGTTGGAAGGAGATTCAGCGGAGAGGATTTTGGAAGCAGTAAATTTTTATTGTCATTTTTATAGTCGTTCTAGTATATTTTTATTGTCATTTTTATCTTAATATGGTCGTTTGAACTCTTATGTGTCCAAGGTGAGAGATCTTCTGAGCAATGGCAGCCTGGAGTACGAAGCCGATGATGTCTCCATTCTGAGTGGTTCCCAAGAAGGTTACTATATGTGGGTATGTTTCGAACTTAGAAAAGAAAATGAAAAAGTACTGAGAACGTTGTATATTGAAATGATTTTTAAGTTTTATAACTAACTTTCTCAATTTATTATTAATAAATATTTTGTAGATTGCAATAAACTACATAGTCGGAAATCTGGGGAAGCCGTATTCAGAAACAGCAGCAGTAATTGATCAAGGTGGTGGATCTGTTCAAATGGCATATGCCATTTCCAGGGAGAACGCTGAAAAGGCACCAATAGTAGCTGGTGGAGAGGCTCCATACGTGGAGAAATTCCTTCTTAGAGGAACTGAATATTACGTTTATGTTCACAGGTTCTCGTCTTCCTCCCTGATCAATTCTCTTAAACTCCTGCTAATATATATAGTTAGTGTTGGATTTTCCTGCTGCTCCACATTTTGTCATTTGTCTCAGAAATATTTTCTTGCATTTCTGAAACGTACAAGAAGAGTAGTAAGTTAATGGATCTTGTGTGTACAGTTACTTGAGCTATGGGTTATTGGCGTCTCGGGCAGAAATACTGAAGGTTTCAAGAAACTCCAGCAACGAGTGCGTAACCACCGGTTATAATGGTATGACAAATGACTCCGTCGTATCTCCACAAATGGTTTTTCTATACTCCTCACTCTTTCTCAAAATAAATTAATTTAGCCAACCTATATTTTTTTTCTTACACTTCTATTTTTTTTTTTCTATTTTATTTAGCGTTCAATTGTTTACACTTCTACCCCTCCAATTTCCCTAATCTTTTTACCTTTCGGGAAAAAATAAAAAATCAATTAATGCAAAGTTAATTTCTCCCTCTCTCCCTCTCTTTATTTTAAAATATTTAAAGGTGTTTACAACTATGGAGAGAAGGAATACAAATTATCATCTTCTCCTACCGGTACAAGCTTCAAAAAATGCAGAACACTAGTTCTTAAAGCTCTCAAAATCAATGAACCATGTAAGTATGTGAATTGCACATTCGGTGGAGTATGGAATGGCGGCGGCGGAGACGGGCAAAACAATTTTTCTGTTAATTCGTTTTTCTTCACCATGTCTAAAGTGGTACGAATTTATCATCCTAAGAAATTACTCGCAGTTTTATTTTTATATATTGACTTTGCAAGCTAATTAGATTTGTGGGTTTTATAGGCTGGGTTTGTTGGTGCCAATGCGCATACAGCCACAGCTAGCGCTGCAGATTTCAAGAAGGCAGCTAGGCGTGCTTGCAAAACAAGATTTGAGGATGCAAGATCAAGATTTCCAAATGCGCTGGAGAAAGACCTGCCATTCTTGTGTATGGATTTTACCTATGAGTATACTTTGCTTGTCGATGGATTTGGTACGCCTTACAAGCTACTTCTCCTTTGATCAATTGCAAAAACTCATATATACATTCGTAGTTAATTAGTTAATTTTTTGTTTTTGTTTTTGTCGAAGATTGTCGGAATTAAAACGATATGTTTTCTTATATTTTGTCGCGAATACAAAAATTTTCACTTTTTAGCTCGTTCTGCCATTCTTACAGTACGGTCATGTATATATTCACAGGTCTTCATCCCCGGAAAAACTTTTCACTGGAAGGGCAACTTAAATACGAGAATTCACTTATGGAAGCTGCATGGCCTCTTGGTAGTGCTATAGAGGCGGTGTCACCTAGCAGTGTATGATCAGTTCTGAATTAGTATCATCCTAAAAGTACTTGGCATGTGCATGGTGGCGTTAGCATTGTTCCAAATAATAATTAATGACTCTGGTTTATCTCCATGAAATGGGTTCAAGTTGTTCTATCGAGATTTATTTAGATTCTTCAAGTTGACTGATCATGTTAGATTAACTTCTATATAATTTAATTTTAAACTCAAGTTAAGCAGGAGATCAAATTAAAAGATTTTAAAATTAACCCAATATATTAGATTTAATAAAAATTATTGAATTTTAAAAGAATTGATTCGACAACGCATACCCGAAACTAGAAAGAAGCTAAAGAAAAACAAGTAACATTCAAGACCTATGTTTTTTAATATGAAGTGGGTACAACATGGAAGCCTTACTTGCTGTTTTTTTAACATTCAAGTATCTGTGAATTGCTACAATGAAAATATGAAAAGAAAAATGGGAGAAAAAAAGATACCAATGTAGGAGGGACCAGGAACAGCATTTAAAGCAAAAAAGATACAATCTTTTTCTTTAATTACTTACTGTTTCTGCATCCCTTTTGAATTTATACACAATCGAGCAATTTCTAGTGGAATGATTTACTGTCAAGCATCAAATTCTTATCAAGCCACCAAGAAAAAAGAAAAAAAAATACAAATAATTGACCGAGCCCAAATCGTACTCGCACAAAGCTATCATCACCAATCAGTGTGATTTTTGTTGATGTATATTTAGGGAATCTTTCTAAGGATCATGTATAATATTTAAACTTCAAAAATTCCACGTATAATACATGTATGTTTCAGATCTACTATACATGAATTATTTCTATCCATCAAATATTTGTAAATATATTAAAATAATATTTTTTTAATTTATTTAAATTTATATAAGTTTTTATCTTCGATGATCCCAACTAATAGATCTGTTCTGCCTGATTGAATATGTTTTTTAGCTTTGCTATTTTACAAAAATAAAATTAGTTGAAAGAGCTATATATATATATATATATATATATATATATATATATATATAAAAGAGGGAGTAGATTTAACATTTTGTTTTTAAATATCTCGAACAGAATCGATATCGAAATATTGATTTGATCTCCAGCAGCGTTAAACACGGTCGAGGAGACCATTTTTTCTGGTAAGACGTCAAATAAAACATCATTATTGTTTAAAAGTAGCTCTAATCATGAGGACTATTTCCCCAAACAAATCACGTGTATTATGCAAAACCCGACACAGTAATGTCAGTGTCCGAAAAACGAACAAATGCACGCACAACACGTTTTCAATCATTTGTTTTTAATAATTGTTTTAATAAAATAGAAACAAGGCAAACGAAGCATTATCCTCTAATTATAACAAAAATTAAACACTATACAGAAATTACTGTACATCAAGACATCTTTTATTATAAATTATAATAGTAGTTTTATTTTTTTC
Source organism: Populus deltoides (assembly GCA_015852605.2). Taxonomy (NCBI): domain Eukaryota; kingdom Viridiplantae; phylum Streptophyta; class Magnoliopsida; order Malpighiales; family Salicaceae; genus Populus; species Populus deltoides. The sequence continues at coordinate 11,822,408 of CM027588.2, read as the reverse complement.
ATTTCCAGACGTTTCTTTGGCTTTTCTTTTCTTTTCCAGTGAATGGATGATGCTAGCGCCATTTAGGAGGCGTGGATAACGCTTCTCGGTAGCTAAATCTGGTCATCTGCCATCACACTAGAAACGCAGTCGTGTCCTCTTCCACATGGTATGACACATGTAAAGAGATAATGGTTGGATTGCGACCGGTGATCAATTGTTTGCGTTTTTTTTTGTCTCTCTCTCTTCTGACAACTAAAATACATAATTGTTCTCTTTGTTTGTTGTTTATCAAATCAAACATGTTTGTCATACCCAAGTACCTTGGGTCTATCATGGTTGCTAGATCCACGCACCTTAGGTTTGGCATAGTTTGGCAGACCCAAGACGTCTGGATCAAAAAATTTAAACTTTTTTAAAAATACGATTGGACTACAAACCAAACATTGCCTCATTCAATTAAGATTTTTCATTCATATATAGTAGAACTTAACTGCCAACTCTTTTTCATTTGTGCAAAGAATGGAAAAAAATATTGAGTTCTAACTGATTTATTTCTAGTCTTCAAACAAAAACTTTTCTTTTTTGTATATATTGTGGATGAAAATATTAATTTTATGTTTCTATCCATGTGTTGGACAATTTTTTAAAGGGTTTATGCATTTTTAAATTTAAGATGTTGTTGCATGATCTAATTGTCAACATTTATTATAATGAGAGTTTATTTTATATTATAACTATTAGTATATACAAAAATTTAAAATATATAATCATAAGAGAAAACTTTTGAACTTTTGAATTAATACATTATATTGTAGGAAAAGAAAATATTGTATATGTAAAAGACTTCTTGTCCTTTTGACTATCTTAATTTGCACAATTTTATAGATGATTTCTTCACTAAAATTAGAGATTAATAAAAAAAAATTGAGTGATTTTTAGGGATGCATGTTGTTAATGTCCTAAAATAGAAGAAAGAAATATAGAAAAGACAAAAATATGTTGGGTTAAAAAGAAAAGGATGAAAATACAAAATAAATATTTTTTTAGAACAATTATAAATGAATTTCTATATTTTCAAAAGAAGGAGCATGAGTGTGGCAACCACACTAGGCCTAAACGCCTTGGGTCAAGCATCAATGGCAGACCCAACCTACCTGGGTCTGTCAACCATGTTTGGTGTCAGACCTGGGCGCGGACTGACATGATTGTCAGACTCAAGCGGTTTGGGTCTAGCAACCTTATGCAAGTATATTATGGACTAAGACATAGCGCATTTTAGACTTCTACAGTGGATTTTCCAAGCTCTGAAGGCTTGGAAGGGGGCTAATATTGTTTTGCTCTTTAGTTGAAAAAATTAAAGCCCTGATTGTAGGGGTATTTCAGTGTTTTTCATAGGCTCATTTGTCATTAAATGTTTCAACGGGGCTATGATAGTCTTTTCATGATTATTTGCATAGTAAAAATACTATTCTACTTCTAAGATTAACAAAATTAAGACCTGTTGCCTAGTTGTTTTTTAACGTTTCACAAACTATTAAATAGTTAAAATATATCTTTAACCTTGAAAAAGATAAATAATAATAATAATAATAATAAGCTTGCATATGAGGGTATTTTTGTTTTTTCACGCTGTGTTTTATGTAATTTTCTATAATCATATGAGATATTTTGGTATTTTAATATTGTTTTATTATTTTTAAATTGAAAAAGCTATGTTGGACCTATATATACTTGAGTCCGACAAACAAGTAAGACCCAACTTACTTGGGTGCCAGACTCAAGTAACGTGAGTCTGACATGTTTGCCAACGTGGGGGGCTCTGGTATGGCTGCCAGACCCAGGCGCATAGGTCTGGTAATGATGCCAGACCCAAGACCCTTGAAAATAAAAATTGATATAAAAATAAAATTATATCAAATTTGAAGAAATGAAATTGAAAATAATAATAATAAAATATATAGTAATAAAAATAATTGAGAATCAAATTTGATATAACCAATAAATAACATAATATTTTTGAATTTTTTACATCTCTTAGAAAGTATATTCCGTGCAAATTAAAAGAAAAATATTTTCAAGAAAACTAAGATAAATTTTTATTTGATTGTAAAGTATTTTTTGTTAATTAAATTTTTTTAATGGTAAATAAATATAAATAAATTTTAAAAATAATTTTTAAAAAATCACTCCTAATTATTTGCTTTGCACACCAGTAATTAGGAAAACGAGGACAAGGGCAAATGAATTGTTGATGACTGGCTCCCATTAATGTTTTTTTAACTTAATTGAGGACTTCCTTCCATTTCTATTACTTTTGACACAACCTAATATCTTAAAATACAATCATAAAAACTTAATTATTGTTTAGATTTTAAATTTATTCTCGAATAATCACAAGTTTAAATTGTTTCAGAGTTACCAGATACTTATATAATCGTTAATTTCAAGACCTGTAAGATTAATCGAGGTACACACAAACTGCCTGAACACCTATATTAATTTTAAAAAAAATACAAGCAGAAAAATTGGTGCAATCCAATCTTAAGTTACAACTTGAGCCATTAACCATTTCATCATCCATGTTAACAAAGTCAAGAAATTATCAGTTATATTTAACTTTATATTTAGAACAACAACTAATATGAGAAATTAAAGAGAAACAATCACTTGTCTAAAGAGCCAAATTAATGTAATTTTTTTTATAAGAATTATTATTGATGTTTGTTTTAAATAAATTTGTCAATTAACCTATTTTTTCTTTTTTCGATGTGAGTTTCAAACATAAAATATAATTACTTTAACTTTTTACATATTGAAATATTGCCTCTTCCTACGAAGGTAAATCAAGATTGATTCATTTAGAAAAGCAAAAAACTGAAGATATAAGTAGGAGATAATGTTTTTTTTTAAAAAAATTTCTATGAGGTGATCATTATGATTTATTAATTACTTTTAAAAGATAACATTTATATATGTTTATATAAATCAGTTATAAGAAGTAAAATAGTTAGATATTAATTAATAGTTAATTTCTTGGATTTGTTGACATGAATTAATGATTTTTTTAATTTTTTTAACATGGATTAATGACATGATATATTAATTAATAGTTAATTTATAAAATAATTTCAGCACTATAAATTTTTTGCACTTACTTATAAAAAATGATATCCATGTTTACATGATTAAATTATAAAAATAATATAAATTGTATTGGAATAAATAATAACTTTAAAGTTATGAAGAAAAAACTTTATAATCAAACCATTATTTTCAAAACTATAAAAATTCTTCTAATCTTTTCATGTTGATAACCATTGTCACAGTACAGCTATCATCCTTCTTCATAAGAGAAATAGGTAGAAAATTATTATTCTCCAGTATTATTCAAAATGCCACAACAAAGTTTCCTTTTCAACCTGTATAAGAATGTCCAATTAACTAGATAAAGTTACCATTACAATACTTATTTATTTTTAAAAATTTTAAGTTAATTTTCATTGATAAATTATACATAAACTCTCTTAAATATTTTGATAAACAAATCCACTAATTTATTTTATTTTATATAATTAATGAAAATAATTTTATTTAAAATGATGTGTTTGTTACAACAAGGAAAATGTGTTACCTTGTTTGTTTTGGCATTTTAAAAGCGCTTTTGAAAAAAAATTAAAAAAATTATTTTTTTATTTGCTTCAAATTAATATTTTTTTTGATGTTTTTAGATCATTTTGATGTGCTAATATCAAAAATAATTTTTAAAAAAATAAAAAATATATATATTATTTTGATACATTTCTGAGTGCAAAACACTTTGAAAAACGACCACAACTACACTCTCAAACGTGCTTTAGAAACCCAAAAGCAGTTGCATATAAAATTTTGAATTTTTTTTGCTTAAAATAATTTTTTTATATATTTTCAGATCGTTTTGATGTGCTGATGTCAAAAATAATTTTTAAAAAATAAATTTTTTTATTTTAATGCATTTTTAAACCAAAAATACTTTAAACCGCCACCACTATTACAACATCAAACAGCCCAGAATTGCATTCATTATGAGATTTGCATTAGCTTCTTCTGTAGTTATTACATATGAAAGAGATTTACAACAGATAATTCATCTTTATACTTTTGACCATAGGTTAATGGAAAGCGACCGCAGATGGATGTGTTCAGGAGCTGAAGTTATTATTACTTCTATGAAATAGTTGAGAATTAATATGGAGTTTTACTGTACAAATTAAGTGTGTTTTTTTTTCAATTGCTCTCGATGTTTTCCCTTCCCCCTTTTCTTCATTTCAATTGATCTAAATTTCATTTTTAATTTTTTTAACAGTCATCTGGATTATTTTATACTGACAAAGTCGACCGAATCATTTTTAGACAACTCCCACATGATTTTATTTTAAACTCGGGTTAAATAAGAAAATGAGTCAAGAGATTTTTGTTAATTTCATCTTTTTTTCCTCTCAACCAGATTGTCTTTGGACTGGTCAAGTTGACTAGGTTACGTCGAGACAACTTCTACATAGTTTAACTTTAAAATCGAGTTAGGGAAGAAGTTGGGTAAAAATATTTTTTATGTCAGTTTTATTTTTTCTTTCAATTTCATCATAAAAATTTGTTTATTCGTTTATCGAGATGTATTTATACTGTTCAAGTTAACTGGATCACATTAAATCAACTCCTACATATTTTAAACTTAAACTTGGGTTAGACAGGAGGCCAGATTAAAAGATTTCAAAATTAACCCAATAAATTAGATTTAATAAAAATTATTCATTTTTTACAAAAAAATGACTAGACAACGCATACCTGAAACTAGAAAAAAGCTATAGAAAAAAGCTGTATATTTAGGGAATCTTTCTTAGGATTATGTTTTAAAACATCTCGAACAGAATCGATCTCCAGCAGCTCTGAGCCTCTGAGCACGAGGGTACCATTTTTCTGTCAAGACATCAAATAAAATATCATTACTGTTTAAAAGGGGACCAGGGACCATTTTGTAATCACGAGGACTGATTCCCCGACACAATAATTCAGTGTCCCAAAAAAACAAATGCACGCACAACACGTTTTCTATTATTTTTTTAATAATTGTTTTAATAAAATAGAAACAAGGCAAACCAAGCATTATCCTCTGCTTATAACAAAAGTTAAATGTTGCAGTGAAATTACTGTAGATTAAAAGATTTTTTTATGAATTATTCTGGTACTATTAAGGAGTTGCGTGTAACACTCTCGATAGTTAAATCTGGTTATTTGTTATCTTACTAGAAGTGCAGTAATGTCCTTTTTCACATGGTATGTCGCATGTAAACAAATAATAGTTGGATTGTCGTCGGTGATCGATTGTTTGTGTTTTTTTTTCTTTTTTCTATTCTGACAACTACAATGCACAGTTGTCCTCTTTGTTTATTGTTTGTTGTTTGTTAAATCAGATATGTTTATCATATCCAAGTACCTTGGATCTCGCATGGTTGTCAGACCCACGCACCTTGGGTTTGGCATGGTTTGTTAGACCCAAGGTGTCTGGGTCAAAAAATTTAAACTTTTTCATAAGAACAATTGGACTGCAAAAACAAACATTGTCTCATTCAAGCATGATTTCTCATTCATATGCAGTAGAACTTAACTGCAAACTCTTTTTGTTTGTGCAACTTATTTTATAAATTTGTTATATTCGAAGAGGAAAGAATAGAAAAAAAAATATTGAGTTCTAAGTGATTTATTTCAAGTCTTCAAACATAAACTTTTCTCTTTTTTTTTTGTATGCATTGGGGATGAAAATATTAATTTTATGTTTCTATCCTATGTTGGACAGTTTTTTAAAGGGTTAATGTTTTTTTAAATTTGAGATGTTGCATGAGCTAATTATCAAAGTTTGTTACAAGGAGAGTTTATTCTACATTATAACTATTAGTATATACAAAAATTTAAAATATATGATCATAAGAGAAAACTTTTTAACTTTTGAATTGATATATTATATTATAAGAAAAGAAAATATTGTATATGTAAAAGACTTATTGTCCTTTTGACTATCTTAATTTGCGCAATTTTCTAGATGATTTCTTCACTAAAATTGGAGATTAATAAAAAAAATAATTGAGTGAATTTTAGGAATGCGTGTGGTTAATGTTCCAAAATAGAAGAAAGAAATATAGAAAAGATAAAAATATATTTGGTAAAAAAGAAAAAGATGAAAATACAAGATAAATATTTTTTTAGAATAATTATAAATGAATTTCTATATTTTCAAAAGAAGGAGCATGTGTTTGGCAACCACGCCAGGCCCAAGCGCTTTGGGTCTGGCATCAATGTCAGACCCAACCTATTTGGATCTGGCAACTATGTTTGGTGCCAGACTTGGGCACAGACTGACATGATTGTCAAACCCAAGTGGGTGTGACATGAATGCCAGACTCAAGCGGTTTGGGTTTGGCAACCCTATGCATGTGTACTATGAACCAAGACATAGTCCATTATAGATTTGCACAATTGATTTTCCAAGCTCTGAAGGCATGAGAGGAGGCTAATGTTATCTTTTCACATAAAGTTAAATTATTATTTTGCCTTTTAGTTGAGAAAATTAGAGCAATGATTGTGGGGGCATTTCAATATTTTTCCTAGGTTCACTGGTCATTAAACGTTTCAATGGGGGTATGGTAGTCTTTTCATGATTATTTGCATAGTAAAAATACTATTCAACCTCCAAAATTAACAAAATTATGACCTGTTATCCAGGGGTTTTCTAACCTTTCACAAACTATTAAATAGTTAAAATACATCTTTAACCTTGAAAAAGATAAAAAATAAGCTTGCATACATAGGAGTATTTGTTTTTCTTTCATACTGTTTTTCATGTAATTTTCTATAATCATTGGGAATATTTTGGTATTTTTTATTATTTTTAAATTTAAAAAGTCGTGTTGGACCCACGTTTACTTGGGTCTAGCAAACAAGCAAGACCTAACTTACTTGGGTGCCAGACCCAAGTAACGTGGGTTTGGCATGACTGCTAGACTCATGGCGTTTGAGTCTGGCATCGAGGCCCAAGCTACTTGGATTTGGCATCCAGACCTAAACTACTTGGGCTTGCGCTTGGATGTGGCATGGTTATTAGACCTAGGCTTTTTGGGGTCTGGCATGACTGTCAGACCCAAGTATCGTGAGTCTATCATGGTGGAAGTTTAAAAATTAACCTACTTGGTTAGGTTTAATAACATTATCAAAATATTCTTCATACTCTTAATACTTTTTTACATTTAAAAAAAATTGATATTTGACCTGCTGCGGAGTGTAGGTCAATATATTAGTTAAATTATAAATCTTGAGATCACAAAGTTGAGGTATGAAAAGTCTAATATTCACATGAATAAATTTTTTTAGCCCAAAATATTTTCTAATTATTTTAAAACCCAAAATCTAACATAATAAAAAACAACTTTATAGGTCTTAATTTACTTCTTCTAGCATGTTTAAAGTAAAACAAAATCTCTATCGAACCAATCTCTCCAAGATGAATCCATTATTTTTAAATTCAAAAAGTCGTGTTGGACCCACGTTTACTTTGGTCTAGCAAACAAGCAAGACCTAACTTACTTGGGTGCCAGACCCAAATAACGTGGGTCTGGCATGGCTGCTAGACTCAAGGCGTTTGAGTCTGGCATCGAGGTCTAAGCTGCTTGGGTTTGGCATCCAGACCTAAACTACTTGGGCTTGCGCTTGGATGTGGCATGGTTGTCAAACCTAGGCTCCTTAGGGTCTGACATGACTGTCAAACCCAAGTATCGTGGGTCTGTCATGGTGGAAGTTTAAAAATTAACCTGCTTGGTTAGGTTTAATAACGTTATTAAAATATTCTTCATACTCTTAATACTTTTTTACATTTTAAAAAAATTTGATATTTGACCTGCTGCATAGTGGAGGTCAATATATTAGTTAAATTATAAATTTTGAGATCACAAAGTTGAGGTATGAAAAGTCTAATCTTCACATGAATAAATTTTTTTAGCCCAAAATATTTTCTAATTATTTTAAAACCCAAAATCTAACATAATAAAAAACAACTTTATAGGTCTTAATTTACTTCTTCTAGCATGTTTAAAGTGAAACAAAATCTCTATCGAACCAATCTCTCCAAGATGAATCCATTATTTTTAAATTCAAAAAGTCGTGTTGGACCCACGTTTACTTGGGTCTAGCAAACAAGCAAGACCTAACTTACTTGGGGGCCAGACCCAAATAACGTGGGTCTGGCATGACTGTTAGACTCAAGGCGTTTGAGTCTGGCATCGAGGTCCAAGCTGCTTGGGTTTGGCATCCAGACCTAAACTACTTGGGCTTGCGCTTGGATGTGGCATGGTTATCAGACCTAGGCTTTTTGGGGTCTGGCATGACTGTCAGACCCAAGTATCGTGAGTCTATCATGGTGGAAGTTTAAAAATTAACCTACTTGGTTAGGTTTAATAACATTATTAAAATATTCTTCATACTCTTAATAATTTTTTACATTTAAAAAAAATTGATATTGGACCTGCTGCGGAGTGTAGGTCAATATATTAGTTAAATTATAAATCTTGAGATCACAAAGTTGAGGTATGAAAAGTCTAATCTTTACATGAATAAATTTTTTTAGCCCAAAATATTTTCTAATTATTTTAAAACCCAAAATCTAACATAATAAAAAACAACTTTATAGGTCTTAATTTACTTCTTCTAGCATGTTTAAAGTAAAACAAAATCTCTATCGAACTAATCTCTCCAAGATGAATCCATTAATATTAAGATCAATATTTTATGTGACCGAAAAGTGGTTGGTTGAACCTTTTCTCTCATCTTTTTTCTTTTTCAATGCCTTTTTTTCTCACATTTCTCAAAATTCAGGAACCAAAATAAAAATAAAATAAAATTGAATGTTAAAACATAAAAGTACTAAGATAACAGAGACCGTTTTGTTTTTTAAATAAAAATTTCAAGAACCAAACTAAAGGTTTTGCGCCCCATGAAAAATAAAAAATAAAAGGGGCTTTGTTTAATATCTTGTGATTTTAAAAGCATAAAAGTATGAGATGCTAACTTAATATATGAATTTATCTTTTGTGAACATTCGAGCCTCCAACATGATTATTTGATGAGTGTTATTTATTCAAAAGTTTTGTATTTCCAGAATTTGTTTAATATCTTGTAAAGCCTATATTTATATTACATATGTGCATGAAAATGATAAGGGCATGTTGGAATTTAACCATTTGAACCTATAAAACCAACCTACACTATGTTATCCATTAATAGGGCGCTTATTCATCTTTTCTTTATTTTACCCATGTTTTATGAGCCTTAACTTTTCATATGTTTTCTTTTCCTCAATTAAAAACTAGTAGAGCATATGTGTGATGTTTATATGGGTTCATGGTAGGATTTTTTAAGAAAAAATGGTTACATGATGGAGTTTGGTGATGAATTTGAGTATGATCAATTTTGACCTAATCAATTTAAACAAAAAAGGAAAAGAAAAAAGGAAAAAAAGTACAAACATAATGATGCTATAATAAATAAAAGAAAATATTCTCTTTGTGAGTTTAATGAGAATATAGTGTGGGAATTTTTAAATAAAAAGAAGTCATGTATTTTTACTTTTATGATGATGAAATTGTGTGCTTTGATAATTATATTCTGTTGAGTTTGTTATTTATATGTTTCATTAGATTTTTTGGTTATTAGCCTTTTGTTTGCATTTCACTAGAATCTATCCATATTGAAATTATGACATGATAACTCATTATGATGTAGCAAGGATATTACATGATGAAAAAAATCTTTAGAAGGTCAAAGCACAAATTATTAAAGTTATATTAATATAAGGAAACCTTAAAGTAATATCATTAGAAATTAGTTATTAACTAGGAAACTTCTCCACCTCCTCACATACATATAACCAATCATAACCTCAAAAATATAAGGTGTATAACGTTCAGAACATAGGATAAGAGAAAGAAGGGTTCTATTATTTTTTTCAAAATTATTAGTTTAGTTTTCTTTTGTTTTCTGAATTTAAGACAAGTTTAGTTTTTAATTTTAAGATGTTACTTTTCTTGGATTGAAAATTATCATGAGGATTTATGTTTCATTATTCTAAATCTAATTGTGATATATGAATATCTTATTTTTTTTCTATGATTAAACTTAATGATTGATGTGCAACATATATTTTGTGGTTTTAAATATATTGCTAGCTTATTAGTTTAAGTTGGATGCATGTCTAACTAACTTAAGTTGGAGGAGTATTTAATTTTCAAACTCGTGTTTGATTATTTGATATTTGAAAAATACAAGTCTTGATTAAAGTAACTCACCATATATGTTTAATATATCACGAATCAATTACACCTATCTTGATTTTAATGTTGTCATGTAATTATATCTTGCATGCTTAATGAAGGTTATTATATGATTAGGGGTTAATTGATGCATGAATGCGAGGTTAACTAAAAAGTAAAGATAGTTAGAAAAACTTGTTGTTTTTCATGGTTTATTTTTATTATCACAAATCAGATTAGAATATATACCTAAATCAATTATTGGTATTTAATTATCCTTGAGGAATACTTCTTATAAAAAAGCTTTTTTTCTATTTTTTTTACATTATATTGATTTGCCTCTTGTTTTTTAGATTTGATTTCTTTTGTTTTCTTAGTTTTCTAAGTTATTTTAGTTAGTTTAGATTTAATTTTAGTTACTTTCAAAATTAATGTGTTTGGATTTAAAATTTGCATCTTTACTTGGTTTACTTTAATTTAAACTTAAATAGCTAGTTTTGATTGAGTAATTAAGCTCTAATACCTGTATCTCTGTGGAATAATATATTTACTATAAATCATTAATTTTAAAGGTTTAAATTTGGATGACTTCAACACTTGTCATACACTGAAGCTTCAATAATGACACCACCAATATCATTGAAAATATCTTAACAAAACAAATATAACAATATCAAGAAAGGTCACCAACGATAACTATAGTTGGCAACACACACCTCACTTGATTTTGGGTAGTGCATGTTGCTAACTTTAGTCATTGTTGTTGTGTTTACACACATACACGCATACATATTAGACATGGACCTGCGCTCTACAACTGGGCTAGATTATTTTTTTTGTAAAAAATGATGTTTAGATGCCTCAAACACATTTTAAAAAAAAGGAAAAAAAATCCATAACACAGGTTATAAACTTGGTTAGGTCAAATAAATTTATTTTATTTTATTTAGATGATAAAAAAAGACAATGATAGAAAATGGATCAAAATTTAAAAAAAGTCATGATAACTTGGGGGAAGAAATCCTTTTTCAAAGGAAAAAAAACAATATAGCTCAATTCTTAGTCAATTAAATATGAAATGATGAAATTGAGTAAAAAAATGATAAAAAAAAAAGCCCGAGTCAACCCAAGTTAGCATAATAAACCTGTAACCTGGACAATAAGAGATGAGTCAACTCGGTTTAACCTGCTAAACTCGCGACATAGTTCATGAGATTAGAATAACTCGATAAAAAAGAAAATGAATAAAACCAATAAGCCCACTTTTTTTTAATAAAAAAAATCAATGTCGAATGATTAAATAAAAAAGAAATGAAGTATAAAAAACAAAAAGAAAGCCTCATTGGCTACTAATAATCTCGTCACCGCTGCCACGAGCTGCCCCATCAGGAAAAAGATTTCGTAACTATTCCAATGATATAGAGAAAGGGAATTTTTTTTTGTGCCGAAAGGTGTTGCATACGTTGCTAGGAGTTTGTGAGCGCCTCTCACGTGTTGTCACATGCATTTCTATTTAAATAATATTTTATATGTCTTAAGAGACCAACTTGCCCTCATTCAACTTAATAATAATAATAATAACCTCATTCAACTTAATAATAATAATAATAACCTGTAATGAAAAGATAAAAAAAAACCTCTATATTCAAATTTTAGAAATTATGCTTTTAAAAATAACCGAGTCATTTTACCGTGATTAAAAATAATAACTAAAAAGCCAATAGAAGCCAGTTTAAAAGATTTACTTTTAAATACAATTAAGTCATTCCGCTGTGATTAAAAAAGTAAAAGGATAATTCTAACCCCAATCAATATGTAATGACCATTGATCCTTGTAAAAAGAACAAAATACCCCCAACAACAACACCATTTATTTTTTATGGGAAGGCCAAAATGATAATTATATATATATATATATATATATATATATATATATATATATGGCCCAGGGTTGTTCTGTCTCTTGGCTTTTATTTTCTTTGTCCGTAGCTGATTCCTTTTCGGTGCTTTGTCCCCACAAATAATTTCACATTGAATTCTAGTATTTAAAAATTGACAAATCAAATGTATAATGAAATCATTACAAAAACGTGAGGGATTCATAAATAAATTGGGACCATCAAAATTATTTGTGGTCTTTCTTTTTGTATTTTACAAAGGCAGAAGGTGGTGAATAGTAGTTTTATGTAACGGCACCGTTTTCTACTTTGAAAGGGTTATTTTTAATTTACTCCCCTAAAATTCTGATATTTAACAATTGCGCCATTATTCAAGGAAAATCTCTTCATTTTTTTTTAAAATTTTTTTGACCTGGATTAATTGCAATTGAACCCTTGGATTTCAACGTCATTTGCAATTTTGATCCAAATCAGCTCTAAAATTTAGTATTCTTTCAATTAAGCCCTTGATTGCATTAATTAAATCCCTAAATTTATCAATTTTTTAATTTTTGACCAAACTGACTCTTAAATTTATAATTTCATCCTTGTTAGTCCTTAAAATTTCAATTTGTATTATCTTGACTCAATTCTTAAATTATTTTTTCATTCATTCATCATTTTTTTATTCGTTTATTATATTTTTTTTAATTCAAAAATTAGGTTATAACAATTCCTATAATGATATCCTTATGAATTTAACAATGATATTTAAACTCTTATGAAATTACCGAACTACTCTCTTAGTAGCTATGTTATTTAGGATTAAAATAGTAATTTTACCATCTAAAATATACTATGAAATTGAGCTCTTTATATAATATAATAATACAAATAATTATTAATTTCTATCATATTTTCTTTCCGTCGACTTATATTTTTTTTATAAGACCCCGTTTGTTTGCTAGAAAGTAGTTTTTTTGGAAAATAGATTCCTAAAAAATGAATTATTTTCGACGTTTAGTATTATCATGGAAAATAAATTGAAAAATGTTTTTCCAGTGTTTGACTATGTCATGGAAAATAAATTTTTAATATTTGTTTTCAAATTTATTAAAATAATGAGAAACAAATCTTACAAATTAAAAGTTGAATGAGAATAAAATTAAAAAAAAAATCTAATTTCATGAATTATTTCAAATAAAATAAATAACAATCAAAAGAATAAGGACCAAATTTTATAAATAAAAAATATCAATTGAGAAAATTATAAGAGAAAAACAAATAACAATCATAAAAATGAGAAACAAAGTTGATATAAAAATCAAATTAAATCAAATTTTAAGGGATGAAATTGTAAAAAAAAATTAAAACAAAATATATAGTAATCAAAAGTTTGAGAATTAAATTTGATATAATCAGCAAATAACGTGACATTTCTAATTTTTCATTAACTTTGCAAAGTGTTTTCCGTCCAAAATAAAAATAAAATATTTTCCTGAAAACCAAACCAAATTTTTCTTTAACTACAAAGTATTTTTCATTAACCAACTTTTTTAATAATATATAAATATAAAAAATTTAAAAAATCATTTTCAGAAAATCATTTTCCATTAACCAAATGGCCTAAGTTTATCTACCAGCCAATTTACATGGAGGAGAAGATGCCGCCAAAAATTTGAAAAATCATTTTTAGAAAGTAATTTCCATTAAACAAATGACCTCAGTTTATCTACCACTACCAGCCAATTTTTTACACGGAGGAGAAGATGCCGCTCCCCACACTCTCTATAAAGCTGGTAGCCGTTTACTCTTCTAGTATACTGTATTGTTCAAAAATGAATAATAAGTTGAAGCTGATGGGCTTGATTCCTTTTTTCCTCTTAATGGTTTTCGTGCTGCCAGCTTCGGCAGCATACAAGTTCACCAACCCAAGAATCGTATTGCCTGTTCGGTCAAAAGGTTTGGATGCGGATTCAAGGAGCTACGCGGTTGTTTTCGACGCAGGGAGTACAGGAAGCAGAGTGCACGTTTTTTGTTTTGATCAAAACTTTGATCTCCTTCCTGTCGGAAACGACACAGATTTTGAGTTTTTTGCTCAGGTACAGATCTCCCTTTTTAAATACCCAAGAGCAAATGACGATGGATTTTGTTAAAGAGTTAATATAAAATGTTTTAAAAACTCACTTAACTGTTAAGTTTTTGAGATGAGGCGATTCGTTTCAGCTATAAAAAACAAAAATTTCTCACATTATATTGTTGATATTCTATATTTTTTTTGTGGTCGCAGGTTAGGCCAGGTTTGAGTGCATATGCAAAAGACCCTCAGGCGGCGGCTAACTCACTTGTCCCATTGCTCAACGAAGCGGAAAGTGTTGTGCCTGAAGAGTTCAGTCCCAAAACTCCAGTCAAACTTGGGGTTAGCAAACTAAAGCACATTGTCTTCAATTACTTCATCTTAATCTCTTCGTCAGTCCTCTTTTAACTGCAAAAATATTCTGTTCACTCTTTATATTTATACGTGGAGTTTAAACATTGCAGGCCACCGCTGGATTGAGGCTGTTGGAAGGAGATTCAGCGGAGAGGATTTTGGAAGCAGTAAATTTTTACTGTCATTTTTATAGTCGTTCTAGTATATTTTTATTGTTATTTTTATCTTAATATGGTCGTTTGAACTCTTATGTGTCCAAGGTGAGAGATCTTCTGAGCAATGGCAGCCTGGAGTACGAAGCCGATGATGTCTCCATTCTGAGTGGTTCCCAAGAAGGTTACTATATGTGGGTATGTTTCAAACTTGCAATTGCTGTACCTATAAAGAATTAAGAGAAGAAAAAATTAACTTCTATAAATTTTTTGTAGATGGCAATAAACTACATGGTAGGAAATCTGGGGAAGCCGTATTCAGAAACAGCAGCAGTAATTGATCAAGGCGGTGGATCTGTTCAAATGGCATATGCCATTTCCCGGGAGAACGCTGAAAAGGCACCAACAGTAGCTGATGGAGAGGATCCATACGTGGAGAAATTCCTACTTAGAGGAGCCAAATATTACGTTTATGTTCACAGGTTCTCGTCTTCCTCCCTGATCAATTCTCTTAAACTCCTGCTAATATATATAGTTAGTGTTGGATTTTCCAGCTGCTCCACATTTTGTCATTTGTGTCAAAAAAAATTTCTTGCATTTCTGAAACGTACAAGAAGTGTAGTAAGTTAATGGATCTTGTGTGTACAGTTACTTGAGCTATGGATTATTGGCGTCTCGGGCAGAAATACTGAAGGTTTCAAGAAACTCCAGCAACGAGTGCGTAGCCACCGGTTATAATGGTATGACAAATGACTCCGTCGTATCTCCACCCATATTTTTTTTTCCCTTACACTTCTATATTGTTTTTTTCTATTTTATTTAGTGTTCAATTGTTTACACTTCCACCTCTCCAATTTTTCTAATCTTCTTACCTTTCAGAAAAAAATAAAAAATTAATTAATGCAAAGTTAATTTCTCCCTCTCTTTATTTTAAAATATTTAAAGGTGTTTACAAATACGGAGGGAAGGAATACAAAGCATCATCTTCTCCTACCGGTACAAGCTTCAAAAAATGCAGAACACTAGTTCTTAAAGCTCTCAAAATTAATGCCCCGTGTAAGTATGTGAATTGCACATTCGGTGGAGTATGGAATGGCGGCGGCGGAGACGGGCAAAACAATTTTTATGCTAGTTCGTTTTTCTTCTCCATGTCTCAAGCGGTACGAGTTCATCATCCTAAGAAATTACTTGCAGTTTTATTTTTATATATTGACTTTGCAAGCTAATTAGATTTGTGGGATTTACAGGCTGGGTTTGTTGATGCCAATGCGTATACAGCCACAGCTAGCGCTGCAGATTTCAAGAAGGCAGCTAAGCGTGCTTGCGAAACAAGATTTGAGGATGCAAGCTCAAGATTTCCAAATGCGCTGGAGGAAGACCTGCCATTCTTGTGTATGGATTTTACCTATGAGTATACTTTGCTTGTCGATGGATTTGGTAAGTCTTACAAGCTACTTCTCCTTTGATCAATTGCAAAAACTATTAATACACATTCGTAGTTAATTAGTTGAAGTTTGGTTATTGTTTTTGTCGAAGATTGTCGGAATTAAAACGATATATTTTTTATATATTTTTAAAATTTATTTAAGTTTTCATTTCGGTAACTTCAACCAACTATATTTTTCACCGTTGAGTTTGGAACCCTGAACAGACTGCCGGTGATATGCCGGAGGTTGGAGAGGATGACGTCATCTCTTTTATATTTCCTTTTTGTTCTGAATACGAAAATTATATGATTCTGTAATTTTCTTTTTGCTAGTGCTGCCATTCTTATAGTGCTCATATATATAAACAGGTCTTCATCCCCAGAAAAAATTTTCAGTGGAGGAGAAAGTTAAATACAAGAATTCACTTATGGAAGCTGCGTGGCCTCTTGGTAGTGCTATAGAGGCGGTGTCACCTAGCAGTGCATCATTTATGAAGTAGTATCATCCTAGCTTACACACCAGAGAACACCAAGTAATAACTTGGCGTGTGGTGGCGTTAGCGTTGTTCAAGCAAATATCAAAGACTTCTAAAATCATGAATGGTCTCCAATTATTTATGAAGTCTGTACGCAGTTGTACCGAAAACGAAATAATAATTATTAACTCTGGTTTATCTCTGTGAAATCTGTTCATCCATAATTAGTTTATTTTCGTTCTATATTTGCAACACACCTAACCACACACACAGACACACACGTTAATAAACTATTGTTCTAGCAGTTAAAACATTGTTACATTCCTATAAATATAAGAATACAAACTCTAAATACATCTACAAACTCTAAACGAGATTAATCTCATTTTTTTAAAGAGTGTAAAGATACCCAGATTACAACAATATATATATATATATATATATATATATATATATATATAATTTAATGGAGATTGGGAAGAATGGAAATAGAATCAATTTCTTTTTATTTTTTGAAGTGCCATTTGCATCAGTTATATATTAATTTGAAATCATAATGGCACGTGTTCTTTGAATTCTAATATAATTTTACTTTAAATAAAAAAAAATTAAAATTTTAATTAGTAATGCTATTAGATAAATAGAGTGTTTTAGAGTGGTAATTTTTATTTAATTAAGATTAAAATAAAATTTACAAGCCAATAAGTGAATTAATGGCCACAGAAAATATTTAAAACAAACATAAATGACATTCTTCAACAATTGCAACCTTATCTCTTTTGAGTATGGTTTCTCCCGTCCCACTTTTCCTTTTATTGTTGTTTGAAAAGTAGAAATAATAATTAATTAATAAAAAAACTAAAGTATGTTGTAAAAATTATGTTACTCATTTAATAATTGTGGATTGAAATAGTTTTTCCAGCCTGTATAATATACTGTTATTTTTGTTTGTATATTCAACCTGTATTTATTGTCAATTTGTACATTAAATAAGTGGACAATATATATATATATTTTTGTCAATTTATACATTAAATAAGTGGGTCCGGACAATATATATTGTCAACGTGTACATTAAATTTAATGGGGCAGTAGCATCATTAGGGAACGTTTGGTACTGTGTTTGTATCTGTGTTTCGTGCAAATTTGAATTTTTTTTTTTGCTAAAATTGAGTGCGGTTTGTACTTTTTGGATCGTTTTGATGTGCTGATGTCAAAAATGATTTTTAAAAAATAAAAAAACATCATTGACATGCATTTCGGCACGAAAAACTATTTAAAAAGCACCCACAACCACACTGCCAAACACGCTCTTAGTAACACCCCATACATTCACTATGGACCGTGTTTATTTTTACTGTGGACTCACACAGTATTTCAATTTCTCCTTAATTCTCGCGAGTTGTTAAACTACAAACAAAAACTATTTTTTTATGCATGGAAGATGTAGATCAATTGACACCATATATTTTTTTTTTCCTCTCTCTCACTAGCCGACAAAGGCAAATCAATTTTTCTTTTCTTTCTTCCCTCTTCACACAAGCAACACTGACTCTCTCTTTTCATCGTAGCCTTTTTCATTTTAATAGATTAATTTTGGGGTTGTTTTGTTTCTGATTAAGACTTGGCTTTTTTTTTTCATGCATCAACATCCTTTTGTTTGAAGTTAAGGGATTTTTCAAAAATGGTATTTTGAATTTCTTACAGTAATTATGGTTGATTTGTCTTTGTATTTTTTTTTCAGGAGTTGAAGACAGAAGAGAGAGAAGCAAGGAAGGCCAAGTCGGGTGAGAGAAACTACTGATTTTGATTTTTCATCTTCCGAGTCTCTTTGAATTAATAAAAAATAAAATTTTTGAATCTATTAATATCAGATATACTGTTTCTTGGGTTTTTGTTTTTTGGAGTTAAATGAACGTTAGCTAGGATCCATTTCTTGAAATTTACATTTGGGTGTTTGTAGTAGTGATGCTTTTTTATCCAATTCATAATTTATTTAGTAATTTTTTTAAAACTTGTCCTTTATAAATTGCAGGTTAGAGTCTGAAGAGAAAAGTCGATAGATCATATATATGCTACAAAGAAGCTTGAGAAATTAGAGAAGTTTTGCTGAAGCCAGGTATGTGATTATGTTAAGCTTTCCTAACAATTTTATTGGATTTCTTTTTCATTATATGCATATTTCCAATTTGGATCTAAATGTTCAAGTTAAACATTTTAAAGTAGAAATGATTCACAAATTATTTTAGATTGAAGTTTAATTCGACAGATAAGCTAGGAGTTTGAGCACATCTATGACTACAATTTTGAATAGACTTTGAAATATGATTTTGAATTTTTCCGGGGAGTGATTTTTTTATCGTTCACAATTTTAATTTCTTTTTAGTTTTCATGGATTGTTTTTGAGATAATAATGAAGGCAATGTGAATCAAAATTTTTAGTGTGATTGTCAATTATAACCTTAGTTTAATCTTCTTTGATTCTAATCACTACTGATTTATTTATTGGTTTTTTCCCTTTTTGTCTCTTATATGTCTTTTGGTTATTGTTCCCATTATTATTTTACAATGAAGGATTAAATTATTGCATTATCCAATGGTTCTTAATCAACCATTTTTAAAATTTTTTTTTTCTTTCATAAGTGGATTGTATTCTTGTGGGAGTGTTCATATTGTTGAAATATTTGACTCAATGTGCTACTGTCTCAATATTATAAGAGTGCAATGCTTCAGGTATTTTCATCAGAGTGAACAAATTTCATATATTACATGAAAAATATTTTTTATGTCCTCATCTTGCCTTTTCACAATTTGGTTTTTTTGTTCTAATTGCTGGAGGTGCTAGGTGTGCTATTATTTCTGTATGGTTTTAATCAACTCCTTATAGGGACCCATACTCCATAAGTTTGATACGAATTTTTTTCCAACATATTGCAAGGTTGTTTTGCTTTCTCCTGTTTTGAGAATTCAACAGAATTTATACTTTTGAATTTAGCCTTTGACAATGACATCGCTTTTAGATCCATATTCACTTTGCATCCAACAACATATATATACTTGATAAAAGAAAAAGGGGGGTGTTAATGAAATAAGTAAAAGACGAAGGCCTTGATTATTTCTTTTTATACATGCTAAGTTTTTTTTTTTTTTGATTATTTAAATGGTTTGTTTTTCAGTTTCTTCTTTTTACGCCTTTGATTTTGGAATTAAGAAGAAAAGAGTGAGAAACTTAAATTATCTTCGTTGCCTTTCTGGCATTATTTCTAAATGATTAAAATTTCTTTATTGAAACACGGTGTTGCTAAATATTTGCTGATTTGCACAATAGCCTTGCTTTTATTTTTTAATTGATGTTTTTTATCGATAAAATTCGATTGTAGCCTGTTTTGTCAAATGCAGCTTTACAGGTAATAATCTAGATCTCAACTCTATTGACTGCCATTGCATATTTGGTTCATTTTTGTTTATCTTTTCATTTTTCTTATACCTTCGGTCCACAATAATTTACACTAAATCAACTGCAGCACCCTGCACTCTTTTTTCCAGTCTTGGTTGTTGAGATAACCATATTTCATATGTTATCTCACTACCAAGTTTTGCATAGGCTTCTGACTTTTTACAACATATCCTACCTAGCTTTAATTAGTTGAAGCCAACTTACATTCCTTAGGCTTAACTATTGGCTTGGCAACTAACTTGCCTAGCATTCTTTTTCTTTAATCCATACCCACTTTAGCTAGATCAATCGCTTTGACGGATTATGGCTTCTCAAGTTTATGCTTCACCATATCTTTTTTTCTGCCATAATTTATCCACTGCTTCTATTGGGACTGTGCTGACAGTTTTTCTTACTCAAAATCTTTCAAGTTCTAATAAGTTATTTAAGCATCTCTAAGAAATTTCCATTTATTGTACTTGATAACCATCATTGCAATTATATTTGTTTCCATGTTGCATTCTCATTTCTGATATTACAGGAAAACATTCTATATACTTGCTTTATTGGCAATTCTGTATGTTTTTGCAGGCTTTATGCTGCTTTAAATTAGTATTATTTAAGAATAATTTATGTATTAAGTCAACTATGTTTTTTCATGTCTCTGCTTTTAGCTTGGTGGCATTAGGTTTTTGGATATTGGTTGAATATAAAATGATTTGTATTTGAATTGTGTTTTGTGGTTTCATTGCTCTATTATGCAGTGAGAAATTAAGAGAATGCATGGTGGAATCTCTGTTTTGATCTGTCAAACAACTGTTTTTAAGCTTTAACGAATCAGAAGATCAATATGCTCTTAATACTTTTGGTGTCATCGATGATTTAATTTCATTTCCAGTTCTTTTTGTATGCCATAGAATGAATTATATTTGTTTTGTGATGACATACATTGAAATCTTTTACCCTTGAGATCTTTTCAGAGAAACACAAAGCTTCTAATTTTTTTTGTTCAAACTTTTTTTATTTTAGTTGCTTGATGATTCATTTTTCATTTACAGGACATGTAGCCATAGACGATCATGCCATGCATGCGCTGGATATTGTTTTGCAACTTTTGCTAAAATTCACTTCCTTTAACAACATTAGACTTGACTCTTGCTAGCACTACTATATCCGACTCTTTTTAATTTATTAAGCGCTTCTTTCATCTAGAATCATTGGATGAAAATATGTTTACTTAATGATATTATTGCTCATCCACTGCATTTATTGCCTTTTAATGAATCTAGATCCTACTTGCATGCTAAGAAAGTTTTTCATTTTCCCTCTTGCTATGTGATTTAGGTTTCATGAACTGATAATTGACAAGAAAGCCGCGGTAGGGCAATCCAACTAGTGACATGCAAAAAAAATTAACATTGTATAAATTGAAATTAAGATTCTTCATTAATTTGTGATAAATTTTGTTTATAATAATAATTCAATGTTATGTTATATGCTTTTATATATATATATATATATATATATATATAAATGACCCCATCGATCAACTCCTCCCACCAAGTTCAAATAGAGTTGGTTTCGAGAGGAACGGAGACTCGGAAGGTGGCGAGTGTCGTGCACTCTCTGCCATTGTGACTGTGGCTCGCCCATCAATGGAGAGTGATCCAGTGTGGATGGCGTTACTATAATCTATTGACACCAACTAATGATATTGATAGAAGCTGGAATGAGTGTGCGCAAGCTCACAGTGAGTCCATTAATGGCACTGCGACATATGGCGTTTATTTTTTGTTAGGAAAAATCAATGCCCAATCACAACAAGAGGGAGTGATGAAGAGTGCAGTGGTCTCCGAGTATTGTTTTTCAACCATTTTCTTTCAGTAGCTTATAAACATTATTAGAGATTATTGGTAATTTTTAATGATTTTTTAGAGAAAGATAAAATTAGTTATTGTATCTCAACATTAAAATTTATTTTTTCTTTATTATATATATATATTAACATGATGTGTACTCTCAAATATTATTGTTCATGGAATTTATATCTCCTATTATTAAATACTTTGAAGTAGTATTAATATCTTGTATATGCGAGTATGTTATTTTGGAAACTTTTTTTTTTTATAACTTTGTTAATAACAAATAAATGTTAAACACTGACATAAATTACATGATTAATATACTTAATTTGTATATTTGACCCAGCAGGGTTTTTTGGTTGTTTAAATAAATTTTTTAGACATCTTAAAATTATTTATTTGATGTTTTTCCGCATAGTTTATTAAATAATTATAGTTGTACACTAGTTCTGTAATGTGATTATAAGCTTCCCGTATTTTTCTTTGTATTTTTTTTATTTGTGGCTGTCCTATTGCTAATTCGTCCTAGCCTCCATCCCTCGTGTTCCATGCTCTGGCTAGAGGGAGGCATGTAAAAGTTCTATAGTTTTCGTGTCAAAGGTAGTGACAGGATTAACATAATGTTTAATTTTGTTTTTGTGGTTATTTTTTAAAATATTTTTTATTTAAAAATATATTAAAATTATTACATAAATAAATAAATCTTTTAAAAAAATATACCACCACCACAAATACAAACACCGCACTTCCCGTGTCTCCATCTCTGGCAATCAAAACAAGTCTATTTTATATCTCGTATCGAGGCTGTATAGTCCAATACAGTAAACGAAGCAAAGCAGTATCGAAAAGATCACACCTTGCTTAGACAAGACCTTTTCACCTTGTATAGAAAGTGGGATCCACGTATGGTCAATCATGGTATGGCCCACTTTACAACAGATATACCTGTCAATCTCTCCACTAACCATAATCTATTCTCGAGATATCCTTCTGCAATTTCTTAAAAGTAATCGGAGACAACATTATGTAGTTCACTTAGTAGTCATTTTAATTTTTAACTTACCTTAATTTCTCTCAACTCTTAGGTTTGAAAATACCCAATTATAACAACAATTTTTATACTATACTATGATTGCCCATGCGCTAAATATAAGAAAAACTATGAACGTGAATTTTGTCATTTAAGAAGATTTGAAATATCAAGATTAATCAATTATTAAGAATAAAAATATTCGGAGGATCTTCTGACCAAACAAGTAATTAATTGAGTAATTAATTCAATATTAGATATGAAAGATTAAAATATTCTTTAAAAAAAACAAAAGGAAACTAGTTTAAGTAAGAAAACAAGCACGTGCAATGTTTAATATTAATTCTAGTTATTTTAACAGAAGGATGTAATTGGAGAAAAGCTATACAGATAGGGATCTAATTAATAAAGTAAAACGTTAGAAGACTCGGTAGAATAACTATGAAAAATTGGGGACTAATCTAATCTTTCCAAAAGAAAGTGGCATTAGAAAGTGACAGGCAGAGAGATCAGCACCATTAATGAGTAGTTTGAAATCGAACCAATAGGTTCCAGCTTGCTCTCCAAGTAAAAAGATCTTTCCCCAACGTACACATAATCGTCTCAATAGTGGCCGTACAATCTCATCAGTACTCTATCCATGAAAATATCGCAGTTGATGCAAGCGTATCTGTGCTAAGAGAAAACCTGGTGAAAAGCCTAGACGGCATGCAAAACACAGGAGCTAGTAGTATAGGACATCCGTTTACATCAGTACTCTACCTGTATTCATAACATCTCTACCTTTTGTCCATCACCTCCCTCAGCTTCTATCTTATCAACTCTTTCTCTGCAGCTTTCATTTTATAATAACCGGCATCTTTTAATTGTTCTCTAAATAAACTTCATATTATCCCCCTATGACTCACAAACAAAACACCAGACACAACAATAACAATAAAAAAACACGATCGCTACCAGTAATAGGAAATTGAGGAAGACGAACAAGGTAATGTTATTTTTCTGACCGTCTCTGCAGAGTTTTGTTATAGAGAAAGTGGTAATGACAGTGGTGTTTTTTTTTTATTTTAATTTATTTCCTTTCAGATTTCATTACTTTGAAATGGAAGAATCCTCAAGTAGTTTTTCTGCAATTTTTAACGCGAAAAAAAGCACTCTTTGTTTGCATGAGGCAGAAATTGAAATCACGAATGGTAAATGTTTTATAAGGGGTCAAGCAGCATTTCTACGCGAGGAATGCCCTACGGGGATATCATCACGGTCTTTCTCAGAAGAAAAGTAAGTTGTTCCTATGATTTTTTTTTGTTTATATTGTTGGAATTATCTCTATTAATGGTTTTATTGTGTAGTGGTGCAAAATGTTCTGATTTTATTATTCCAAGAGAAGTCCATGTGGATGAGGTGGGTGCTGCCACCTCCATGTTATCGTGGCTGTTGCTCCTCCACATCCTCACCATGCCACCAGCCCCCGACCTTCTGACTCCTCCTTTGAGCACACTCCGAAAAAGCCCCACAAGAAAAAGCGTAAGCAGGCATCCATTCTTTAGAATGTTAACTTTGTAATATTAATTGACATTATTAATTTGCTGTTAATTTATGTATTTTAATTGATAGAATATTTTTAATATTTTATTAACGTCGCATGTATCTCTGTTTACTATCAACAATCTTTTATGCGAACAGTGTTGTTAATAAGTGTGGAGCTATAGTAATTTTCTGTTGTTCTGTATGAAAGATTTAATTAATGCTGAAGTAGACATTTGTATCTGCATGGCCTCCTGTCCATTCTATAAAACCTAGTTTAAATAAATCAACTTTATTAAAGAATGATAAAAGGAAGCTAAATTGCATTCCAGATAATCATAAAGGAACTTGTCTTGTTATCTTGTGGCCCTTTGTTCATACTCTTTTCTTAGACCAATCGAGCATATTGCCCCTTAACCAATTAAAGCTACCTTCTGATATAATAAGAAGATATTCTTCGTAGAAAGTTGTGCTAGCTGTCCTAGATTCAGATATCACAGAAATGCTCTATTGTAATTTCAAAGTCAAAAATAATTTCAAATTTTCAATTGTGCGTTGTTTGATTACGGTTGATGGCCTCTAAACAAATCATCGATGTCTGAATATGGTTGATGGCGTCTTCTTCTTCGTCTCAAACAGGAGAAAGTCCGCCTGCGGAAAAATTCAGGCCAGGCGGTCGCCGCCCTTAGTCCAGGTCTTGATTGAATGGTTTACCATTCAGCCCCATTCCAGCCAACTTTCCTCCACCACCGCGAGGCACCAGGGAGCTGAAGAAACCGCCACCAACAGTCTAGCAATGGCCAAACTGTTGGTGTCCCGATCCAACAAGAACACAAGGACCCAAAGTCCTTGTCTCCACAACAAGGATCAGTATCCTGGGGAGATAAGGATAAAATCCAAACCAGAAACGCCTATAAAAGGCGGGAAAAAGAAAGAAAGAAAGAAAGGGGACCTAGAAGAGAAAACAGGGAGAGAGACAGAGGGAAAAAGTGAAACTAAGAAAAAAACTAAAAAAGAAAGGAACGAGAGGAAAAAAAAAAGGGGGAGAAAAAGCAGAGACAGGGCAGAGAAGAGGAAAATAGAGAGAGAGAGAGAGAGAGAGAGAGAGACCAGGAGAGACAGAAAATAAAAAGAATAAGAAAAACCAGAGAACAGAAGGGGAAACTGAGAACAAAAGCTTCATCCAATTGGCGGTGCACCGAGATCTTCGTCCCAAGGCCATTTGCAAAACAAGCAAGCGTGCGTGAACAGTTCATGCACGCTTGCAAAGGAAAAACTGGTCGGGTTACTGGGCTGAACCAGTAACCAGATTGGGCTGGCCGGCTGGATCCAACCCAGCCCGTATGGCTGGTCCAGATCCAGCCCAGTGTTAAAGAGGAAGAGTGGGCCGGATCTGGCCTCAGGCCCTTTTATTTATTCTCGTCTTGTCCATGTATTTTATTCCCCTTCTATTTTGATATCTGGTCAAACAAGCCCCTTTTTAAAATTAGAAAATTTCCTAAATATTTGGTAATCTTCATGGATTTATTTGTGGCCCTTTCGTATTTTTTTTATTTTTTTTCTTTGTGTTTTGTTTTTTTCTGATATATGCTCAATTTGTGGACCATTACTGTTAAATACAAATCTGTTGTGCAATACTTTATTTTATTCTTGTCTAAAAAGAGCAAATAAAAAAAAGGGTAAACAAAAAGAAAAGGGCATAGAAAAATTGTTTCTTCTCTATTAAAAATTTAAAATTTTTCGAACTTATTCATTGCGTCAGAGTTTTTAGATTTGTGCTATATTTACCAATGTCAGAGTTTGAAATATTTTGAGGTATTGTTCACTGATGCCAGAGTTTAGAACATGATAGGAAGAACAAAAAAAAGAGAGAGAACAAGTTCTTAGCAATTTTAGACAAAATGAGCAATGCAGCTTGCTTCAGGTAGGACACTTAAAGGGAGTGATAGCATCTTTTCTTTTGCATAACCAGTCTCGTATCATAGAATCCCTATTGACCAGTTAAGGTTCCTAGTGATCATAATACTATGTGGTAACTCCTTGAACTAGAGCATCTCTCTCTAGAAAATTATTGTATTTTATCTCTATAAAAAGATACTTATTTAAGTATTGGAAAGTCTCCACCTCCACCAAAGAGGATATTTTGCAGAAACTAGTCAGAAGTCGTCTTTGCCTACCAAGCACCAAGTATATATTAAAAACACATTGGCTAGGAAGAATAAACGAGATTCGTTGCAACCTAATTCTTAACCTGTGTTTTGATAAATTTTTAAAAATAAAAAAAATAAGGGTTTACATGTGGCGATAACATAGAGCATCAGGGCTAATATTAAGGAAGCAATATGTCAAGAAGATAATTACTGAATCATATATAATTACTGCAATATAAAATATCATAGATATATGATTTGATTCGTGCTAGTTATGGAAAATAATCACTGCAATATAAAATACCATATATATAGGATTTATTGGTGCTCGTTATAGAAGATAATCTCTGCAATAATTATTGCAATATTTTCTTAAATAGTATGTGTAGAAATTTTTTATATAAGCAGGGGGGGAAATTGACAAAGGAGAGCAATTTTTTAGAAGAGAAAATTAGGGTAACAAAAAAAAGACCTAAACCTAAAGCTATCTCTCCCTTCTCCGCCAACTCTCCCTAAAAACCAGCCGCTTAAGTCCCCCTAGCTTTTTCCCGATCTTCTTCTCCTCCCAAACCCACACACACCCAGATCCTCCACCAAACAGCCCCACAGCCGATCCATTCCTCCCCATCTCCAGAAGACATCAGCCGGCCACCACACACTCCTTTCATCCTCAACTGCAGCCTCTCACTAGAATCTCTCTCTCTCAGCCAAGGCCTCCCAAAACCAAAGCCCATGACTCGACCAGCCACGCATCAGGCCTCTTCCTTCTTTACTTCTCTTCTCTCAGCCACCGAGAGCACCGCCTTTCAGCCCGCAGCCAACCGATCTTCCCTCTTCCACCAGCGACAGACCCATGGTCTTCCTCTTCAGCCACAAACGCCATTTCTCCTTCCTCCTGACTGGACAGCCACGCCCATCTCCACAGCTTCTTCAGCGGCCACGAACGACAGCCGCCAGATCTGAAGAAGGAGAAGACCTAGAATAAACCTACCACCTGAAGAAGAAGAAGGAGAAAACGACAAACCGAGAGAAAACAGAAGTGAAACAGATCTAAACAAGGATTAAAATCGACTGGCTTGTGTGTTTTTCTTCTTTTGCAGGTGACGGTGTTCCTCACCGCCAGCAGGAAAGTGAAGAGTGGAAGAAGCTGTTACAGACCCCCTATTCCCCGGGTTGTTCTCGCGGCGACGCGTGAACCCACGCGCCGCCAGTGGCGAAGCTCGTAGAGAAGACATGTCGCCACTGTTCCAGCACTGTTCCCGAGGATTTATTTATGTTTTTTTTGTAATTTTCAGACATTACTGTTTGATTTATTTTGAACTTTTAATATTTTGTAACATGTAAATGTGGGTGAATGATAAAAACATATTAAAAAAAAGGATGTGTGTTTGTATTTTTTTTTTTTATACATGTTATTGAATTATAAAATCAGAAAGAAAAAAATTTAATGTTTTAATTTGTATATGATCAAGTATCTTAGGAAAAAATAAAATCATGTTGTATTTTCTGTAAACATGTAAGAACATGTTTTTATATATTTTTTGGAATTTAATAACTGATTTATTAAAGTTTTAAGAATTTTATTAATACGTGGTTTGTTGATTTTAATTGTGATTAACTGTGATGTTTGTGTTTTAGACAAAAAAAATATAAAATTGTTTTTTGTGTGTTGCATACGGTCAATACCCTAATATGTTTTGAATATTCTTTTTATATAAAAAAAATTATTGGAAGTTTCGAAAATGTGTTTTCGCATGGATTTCTTAAACACAACAAAATTATTTTCTTGCATTTCTGGATTTTACAACATGTTTGTAAAACTCAAAAGGATATTGGTCAATATTTTAAAAAATACAAAAATCTTATTTTGGGAGAATTCATTTATTATTTACTGTTAATGTTTGGATAAAGAAATCCTAAATGAATAAATGTCCAAAATATTATTGAGAATAACTTTTTATTATTCACTATTAATATTTGAATAAAGAAACCTTAAATAGTAAATATCCAAAATATTTTTTTAGGAATAACAAGTCATCACACATCTTTAAAAGAAGCCTTGATGAGGACATTTCAATCTTTGACCCCACAGTTTACAAGTCATGAGAGTATGAAATACTAAGAGAAAATTGAGCTTTTAAAGCATATTGAATCTCCTTGGATTTCTATCTTAATAAATTTAATTTGAATCAAACACAGATTTAAAGAGATCTGCATTGATTCTCCTTAGCACTTTGTAGACATATCTAAAGGTATGATCAATATTGGCCAAGGGTTCTTGCTTTTAGACTTTGAACCCAAATCCATTCATCATAGCAAACCTATCATAGAAAAACTAATTAAGAGAACACCAACACCATAGCAATTATAAAGCAAACCAAACACCAAGCAGCTTACCTTAGATAGGGCGTACTAGGGGTGCTAATACCTTCCCTTTACACAATCAGTCTATTGCCTTAGAATCTCTGAAAGATCAGTCAGGGTTCATAGTGACCATAATATTAGGTGGCAACTCCCTTATTCACAAACAAAAACGACCCTGAAATCCATCAAGGGTCGTCGAGCTCCGCCGCGAGGGTGCGATAAGATTGCTAGGAATAATTGATTAACCAATTATAATTGCTCACCCGGGCTAGAATGTGAGACAAGTCTACTCGTTGTCTCGGACACTCCTACCTAGCAAGAGCTTTAACAACTCACTAACTAGGTACAACTCCTTACCCAGGCCATCTTGGCAACCCGAGGAAAAAATCAGACATTGCCATTCCAATAAGTCTTAATACCCTCAACAAAACACAATGCCTTAACGCGAAGGCCATCAGCTACACCAAGAGCCTGTAGACGATTACACTACCTAAAAAAGATTAGATAAAATGACATTCATGGGAGTTCCTTAAAGGACCACTCACGTCTTTGCCTCACCCATATACAAAGAAGATACGATGAACATTTTCCCCTAGTTACTATGGGATGGACACCGGTCATCATAATCGTCATTCTACACCAATTCTTCGGTCTCTCAATGGCCCAGCAAACAAAGAAATAGGAGACAATTTGTGCATAAGCATACCTAGGGGAATGTTTATAACCCCATCAGTGGAGGGTTTCTCTCATGTCCAAATGTATATTGAAAAGTCGACTCCTTAAGGATTATTTTTCCATAAAAATAAGTTTGGATAACTATGATAGCTTGGCTGACCTAATAGAGCATGTGCAAAATCTACTCAACAACTTGGACTTGATCATCCAAGACCATGACTAAATGTGCAAGATATTCCCTACAACCTGAATCTGCACGTACTTGGTATAACAAACCAAACTTTATTGAAGGTTTTAGTGACCTATATGCCAAGCTAGTGGCAAGCTTTAGCACTGACATACTCGCCAAGAAAACCTCCACGAAGCTTTTCAGTGTTGCTCAACAAGAGAATGAGTATACATAGGTATTAAGGAGATTCAACGCCGAAATGCTCAAGGTGGAAGAATTGTTTGAGCTATAGCCTTAGAAGCCTTGATACGACAAGTAAAGGAGCATACCCTCTAGAGAAAACTTTATGCTTTATAAAAAAAAAAAAGCTTGTCTAAAGTGAAACAATTTATGAAAAATCATATACAGGTTGAAGAGGCTAGTTTGTTATGACATGGACCTCATTATTTTCATAAGGACAACCAATATAAATGACCTTCCAAGTGAAGTAATCATGGAAGTCAAAGCAAACATCTTAGTGCCACCTTCAAGATATCTTCCTTCTAAAAACCTCTACCATACCTATCACTTACATCATCTTAGGACGTATCATCCTTAATAAGAATGTAAGTTTCTTATATATGAATGACTTGTTCAAAATGGATTTATTTTCTCTAGGTGATCCCTAAAGGCGGTAGCCCTAGAGAAGTCCCAGGGGATGGCATGTGTTTTCCCCATGGGAAATCTCCAAGTGATAGACATGATCTCTCCAATGCTATATGCATTACTCACCAAGGGATATATGTGATCTCCCTAGTGTTATATGCACTACTCACCAAGAGATATATGTGGTCTCCCCAGTGCTATATGTGTCACTCTCCATGGGATAGATGTAATCTCCCCAGTGCTATATGCATCCTCTCCAAGGGATGAACTTGGTTTCTCTAATGTTATATGCACCACTCTTCAAGGGATGAATTTGGTCTTCCTAGTATAAATAACAACATCATGTAATCACCACTCTCAATAGAAGGCTCCCATACCCTATTAAATAATAATAATAATAATAATAATAATAATAATAATAATAATAATAATAATAATCATGATGATCACTCTTTAGTGGAGGGCTTTTAAGCCCCATAACAATGTTAGAAGAGCTGCAAACTCTTACTCTCCAAAAAACCTATAATCACTTAGAAATTTATAAGTATACGTTCACCCTTTTTGGGTTCACACTAACCACTTATAAATTCTCTAAATGGACTCCATGCTCGATGAGTTTAGAGATAGGAGTTCTCGAAAGTGAGTAGACTTCCTCTAATGGGTTCCCCCGACCACATAGAAATATTTTTAAGTACAGACTCATTCCTTATGTTTTTCTCTTACCCTTCAGGGAAATTTTTAAAGTATGATTTTCTCCATGCCCTCTATATACTTAAAAATTCTTTCTCTTACTATGATGCATCCCCTTCCACACAGGCTCTCTAACATATCACCCAAGGTTTCCACCTTTTTTTCACACAATGAAAATTCAACGAACTCATCATAATAACCGAGTATTTTTTTACAAGTCTTTGCATATCAATATCACAAAAACTTAGGGGCTACAAATAAACTCATTTTTAATAGGCCTAAAAAACCTTATGACCCTTGAGCTCACCCAAGGGAATGAGCATGCCCCGGGTGGGGGCTTGGTAGTGTGCCAAAACCTAGGCACGCTGGGTCTGGTAGACCCACAGGCGATTGGTGCCAAGCCCTGATAATGCTGGGTCTGATTTTAGCCAAACAACAACCATGATTTTTCTTGGCAGTGTGCCAAGCCCCGACACTAACTGGACCTAGACACGATTGGTTTTAGTAGTGTGCCAAATTTCTAGAACACTAAGTCAGACACTAGCGAGACCCAATCGTGATTGGGCTTGGCAGTGTGTCAAACCCTAGCACATTAGCTCTGGCACCAACTAGACCTAGACACAATTGGGCTTGGCACACTGCCAAGCCTCTGGCACACTCATGGAAATGTGCATCCTCCCTTGGGCACGCCCAAATGAATTATTATCTTTTCTTGGAACGTCCAAGGGAATGATCATCCTCTCTTGGCACGCTCAAGGAAATAAGATAATGTGGGTCTGGCAAACATGTCAGACCCAAAGCACTTGGATTTGGCAATCAGCCAAGTTCATTGCTTGTGGACTTGGCAGTCAGTTAAGTCCAAGATAACATGGGTTTGACAAACATGCCAGGCCTAATATACACTTGGTATTTAGCCAAATCCAAGGTAATATGGGTCTAGCGAACATGTCAAACTCAAGATACTTGGACTTGAAATTTAGCCAAATCTAGAATAATGTAGGTTTGGTAAACATATCAAACCCAAGGTACTTGGACTTGGTAGTTAGTCAACTCCAAAATAACAACCATCCTTATTTGGCATGCCCAAGGAAATGACCATCCTTCCTTGGGCACACCCTGGAAAATGACCATCCTCCCTTGGCACGCCCAAGGGAATAAGATAATGTGGGTCTGGCAAACATGCAGACCTAAGGCACTTGGACTTGGCAGTAAACCAAATCCATTGCACTTGGATTTGATAGTCACCCAAATCGAAGATAACATGGGTTTGGCAAACATGTCAGACCCAAGGTACCTAAACTTGGTCATCTGCCAAGTCCAAGGTGATGTGGGTCTGACGAACATGCTAAACTCAAGTTACTTGGACTTGGTATTTAGCCAAGTCCAGGTAACGTGGGTCTGACAAACATGTCAAAATCAAGGTACTTAGACTTAGCAGTAAGTCAAGTCCAAGGTAATGACTATCCTCTCTTGGGTACGCCTAAGGGAATGACCAACCTCTTTTGAGTCTAACTTTGGGGAAGAACTCAGCCTCTATGGGCTTAGTTACATTTGACGTCATAGACTATAATCTCCCTATACCTTTTAGTTGTTTAAAAGTCCTCCAAGGACCCACCATATTTCCATCAAACATGAATTTAGATGGAAGGGATATTTATTCCTCATTATATGCTATCAGAGTAAAATTACATTTCAAACCCTCATCTTCATAAAAGGACAAGACTTATGGGGTATTATAATACACCATGAGACCTTCAAATTAAAAATTCACAATCTTCATTCTCTACTGCATATATATTTTCAAAGCATCTCTCTCTAGAATATTATTATATTTTCTCTCAATAAAAATATATTTATTTAAGTATAAGAGAGCCTTAACCTTCACCAAATGGGACATTTTACAGGTAGTAGTTATAAGTCATTATGGTCTACCAAGTACCAAGTATATGCTAAAGAACACTTTGGCTAAGGAGAATAGATGAAATTATTAGGATCAATTGATTAACTGACTGTTCAACCTGAAAGTTTTATTTCTAAGCTATTTGGATTTTTAGGACTTCATCAACATGATTTTTCAAAAATGCATGGACACGAGGTTCAATCTATAGTTGAGGCCACTCGATGGCAACTTTGAGAAGGAATGATATTGCTTGATCTAGTGAAGAACACCAAGCTCAGGGTCATGGGTTACACAGGTGGATGATGTGCCTTAAGCTTTCTTCACCAGAATAGTTCTTCTTTATCAGCCTCGTATTGAATCTTTTGGTTGTTATCAATCTCTACTCTTGGCAGCCAGTTATCACCATCTATCAATGTGTTAGAGACATGGTGAGAAAGATGTTTTGAATGGCAAGTTATATTATCATAAGCGATATATTCTTACCAAACCTAGGATGAAGCCGCAGATTTTGTGTTTCAACCTAGGTTTCTACACACACATTGATTCTGTATCTTCCTATCCTTTGGTGCCATCACTAGCCCTTTGACAGTGGAAAGTTGTAATACTATCTTAATTTGTTATCATGGATGATCCTACAGGCCGAGGAGGAAAGAGTATTTTCGAAGAGTTGAAGTTTACCTACTTCCTGTTCTGTTTTTGTTATGCCCCCCTCTTTTTGACTTCAACTTCCATGTGGCAGAACCAATAGCCTTACAGTCAGCCACCATTAATTTAGCTCATAGTAATGTTATATGACTTTCTGATCCCATTGGTGTTGCGCTCCTCAATAATCAAGACTAGTCAAGACTTTCTAAGTGGGAATCAATATCTGACACAGCCTTATTTAGGTTGAGTTGATGACGGAAGATACATATATTATATTGAGTTTTAATCTTGCTGCGTGTGAACAATGCGGTCTTTTATCTTCCCTTTGAAGTTAATATAGAGTTAACACTTATCCTCCTCTTGATGCATGGACAATTTTCAACAAAAGCCAACAATTCCCACATCTGTTTTTACTTTACTGCTTTTATGTGTGGTTCTACGCTTCTGTAGCTTAATCATTCAACGTACTTCTCTGTATGTTAACAGTGTAGCCTAAGGAACATCAGATGCTGCACGAAGGCCAATATATAGGCACTGTTGAAAATGAGTTCTCCTTTTCTTTCTCTGAGCATTTTCGGGATAAGCTCATGGAGAATAAGCCGTAGACCGTGGAATACAACGAACTATTCCATGTTTGGCCTAACTCATTATTTAGTGTCTCAAATGAGAAATCCGGTGCTTTACCATTTGACATAGGACAGCAACTAGCTAGTAGCTACTAGGTTAGGTGAACTACACGTGGAAAACTACAAGGGGGTCATGATCAAGAGAGACTTTTTCATGTTTGAAAATTAGCTACCTATTGCATACCCATGCACGCTTGCCTTGCCTGTTGACTAGTCTAACATACATTGTGATGAGTGGTATGATCTTGGATTCACACTCAAGTCGCCACATCAACTGTATGCTACCACGAAGACCAATCACATGTTAGTCTAGCGTGTATGATGATTTCAAGCTGCATCGCACCATGCATGTTTGATATCACCACAGCGATCATGAACCTAGAAAAAATGAAAAAAGAAACAAAAAGGAAACGATGGGTTCAGACAGGGATGACTGTGGGTTTAGTTGGGAGGAGCTAAACGAGGGAGTTTTCCTTTTCATGACTATCTTTAAGGCAGTTCTTAGTTCAATTATTTTACAGATGCGGTGCAAGTCAAGGAACCCAGAGAAAAGGGTGGAATGATGCTTTTGACCATAAGAGGTAGTGCGTGCCTTTATAAAAACTCATTAGTTATTGGCTTTACATCTGTATTCTTTCTTCTTCTATCTATCTATAAAGCTCTAAAGCAGAGTCTGGGACAAAAATCATGGGCTACTTTGTCAAGGAACAGCAAGAAAAATGGATTTTTATATTCCATATTTGGCATGTGAGCGCATGAATTTTAGCAGAACAAGTTACCTTAGTGTAAGGGAAAGGAGGGGATCGAGAACCTTTTGCATTACATCACACATGACATAAGACTCGAAAGCATTGAATCCTATTCCTGCATGATAGCTTGGAGTCTATCAGCCAAACAAAAGCATCTTTGGAGGATAAATATCAAGTCTTAGGAGTTGCGGATAATCATTAACTTTTCTGGGTTATTAGCTATGCTCATTCTTTAGCATATGCTCCCAAAAACCTATCCCATTCTTCCACCTCTTCCCCTCATGCTCCGTCTTTTGTCCATTTCCGGGCACCTTATTTTTTCCCAACCACCCTTTTGGCCTCTTTGTATTGTGGAAAACACCCCCATCTCCCCCAAAATAATTTTGAAGTATTTTTATTTAAAAAATACTTTCAAAAAATATACTTAGTAATACCAAACCTGACTTGAAAAAAATCTTGCTTCCTAGATTAACTTAATCAACTCAGATTAATTATTTTTATTAAAATAATGTATTTTTTGATTTTGTTATGATCAAGTTTAGACGGGTTTGACTACATGAATAAAATTACTAAAAATAGTGTTTGATATCTTTTATTACAATCAAACAAAGCATATACATTTTAAACTTGACCCTATGTGACTATTTAATGCTGTTGTTTTCTACCTCTACAAAGCCTGGATCTTTCAAAATTAACCAAATCCTGCAGCATCATGAGTTGGATTAAGGAGACAAACTCCTAGATTTGCACCAAATTTAGAAGCATGATTTTGATCATGACCACTAAGATAAATGATTTAGAACACGAAAACTACTGAAATTTTAAAAACCCAACTAGGTAATAATTTTTAGGTCGGATAATCAATTAATTAATAGATAAATATATTTATTTGTCGTATGCTTATTCTTTGTAATTGTAATTAACACTTAGAACACACGTAATTAGCATCATCTAATTATTGTTTGGAATCAAGGAGTCATGCATGATATGAGGTTGTTCTGACCAGCCTCCCTTGTAAGTGGTTTAGACTTTGAAAAAATGGGTTTGGAGAGATTCTTTGTTTGGTATCCGCTATTGTGACTAAATCAAATCCTCACCTACAAAATGCTCGTAATCACTGTCGTTTAAGCCACACGTGTGATCGCAACCGGTTTAAGAATTGACTCTTTACCCTCCTCCTGTGATTGTTACACTGATTGTCAAATGATGATTAATGGAAGATCCTTGACTAACATGAACTTGTGTTTTGAAAATCCAACACTTGTTGAATTAATTTCCATGCTTGGTTTTTAAAAATGATTTATTTTTATTTGATCTTAATTATTATTTAATTGCGTGGTTAATTAACTTCCAATGCTAATTATATATCTAATAATTTGGCCTAAGCTGAGACTAAGTGAGGGCTGAGGTTATTTTTTAAAGTATTTTTCGTGTTCAAATAATACAAATTAAAAGAATTGTTGCTAAAAAAAATGATAATGAAAATTTTTTTTTAAAACCAAATTGATCGCTAAACATAAATTTTGATTCAATCATTACATTGTACTTAGATTTTAATAAAAAGAATTCTAGAGTTCTTGTTTAATTATAAATTAGGTTATAAGTTATTATTTGAGATTAATTTGTCATGTATTCACCTTGTTAATTTGTGATTTTTTCTATTATTATTTTTCGGCCTTTGTTAAAAGTATTTTTTTCTTGCATGTAAGTAGTCTATATATAAAATCTTTAATATTCGGTTTTAATTAAAAAAAAATATTAAATAATAAAAATTAGAATTAGAATTTGATTGAGACTCTTTTCAACAAAATTATATTTTTCTTGTATTGTTTCCATTTATATCACAACTCAAACATATAAACTCAGTAAAGTAATTATGCTTTGTGCATAACCTTTATTTTTAACTACCTTATTATAAATAATATATTGTAGAGAAAATTTTAAAATTCATGGTAAACTTACGGAGAAACTACTTAATTCAAGGGAAATAGTTTTTAATTAATCTATGGTAGCCTTGAATTTCAAATCAAGGTAGTTAACATAAATTCTAGAGTAAACAATAAAATTCTTGAAAGTCTTATTTAAGGAGCATAATATTTTATACTATAGTCTTGAAAGTCTTATTTAAGCACGTCAACCAATCATAAAATTCTTGTTCTTTTGCTTTCAAGATTGTATCAATAAAATGAGCATAATATATATATATATATATATATATATATATGAGTTTCTTCTAATTTAAGAAATATTAATTTAAATTTTTTTTAAATTAAAAAATAACAATAAAAAATAAAGATCAAATCGGATAAGAAAACTAAAATTTGATTTTTCATTACAATGATTTTTATTGAGAAGGATAAAATGATAATTACTCACATCTTGATGCACAGTAATTTCGCTAGATGATTTAGTCTTTTCTTTTAATTTAATTTAATGTTAATTATATGTGGATAAAAAAGTGTAAGCGTGTGCTCCTCTTCTCTGTCAACAATCAAAACTGTTTTCTTTCTTAAACTTTACGCAGCGTGGGCCCCTTCTCTTGGCTTTCTGCTCAGATGATTTTTGTATTATAGCTCCTTTTTTATTATTATTATTTTAAAAAACTATCGAAAATAAAAATGGAGCTGCTCATTTCATTTAACAAATTTAAAATTTTTTTATTTAAATTATTATTTTTTGATTTTTTTAAATCATTTTAATGCATTGATTTTAAAAATAATTTTTAAAAAAAAAAAAATATATTATTTTGATACATTTCTAAATAAAAATCACTTTCAAAAGCAACCGCAACCACAACCACACTCTCATTTATTTTTCAAAGTGTTTTTTAAATTGAAAATATATTAAAATAATATATATTTTTATTTTAAAAAAATTATTTTTGATATCAGCACATCAAAACAGCCCACGAACATAAAAAAATCAATTTTAAACAAAAACAAATAAAATTTAATCAATCAATCCCATTTAAAACATAATACCAAAATGAGCTTAAGCAACACTGAATTAATCAAATAGTTTTTTTTTTTTTTTTGGATAATGATAATTTCGTTGGGCCACGGAATTAGGTCATTGAAGAACTTTTTACTAAATAATTAATTACTATGCTCATATCCACACTATCCTTCATCACCAACCAATCCCCTCGGTGTAAAACCTCTTTGATCCCTTGCCCTTTTGTCATCTCCAAATATATGCTTTTATCCCTTTTCCTTTGTATTTTGTCGTTTGCGTCTTTGTCCTCTGGCTTAAAGGGTGTTTAGTAATTCTACGCACCGTTTTTTTAAAAAATAAATATATATTAATATAATGTTTTTTAATTTTTTCAACATGTTAAAATTATTTAAAAAATTAATTTAATATATTTTTTAAAAAAATAATTTAAAAAACATTGTCAATTACATCACCAGCAACTCCAAGAGGTTGGTTTAACTGCATTTATTTAGGGACTTTGTCTCGAGTTTAAATCTCATTAGCATTAAATCTTTTAGTACCACGGGTTACAAGACTTAATCTAGTATAGACTGATTTCATGCTATGGAGATTTTGAGGGTTTTTAAAAATATTTTTTTAAAAAAACGTATTTAAATAATTATTATTATTATTTAAAAATATTTACTAATAAGGTGTTTGAGAATATAATAGCGATTATTTTTTAAAGTGTTTTTCGCCGAAAAATACATTAAAATAATATTTTTTTTATTTTTAAAAGTTATTTTTGATATTTTCATATCAAAATATCTAAAAATATAAAAAAATAATTTAAAAAATAATTTTTTAAAATACTTTTAAAACATAAAAATTAATTTCTAAACCTACCCTAACACTATATGACGCTCCTCATAGCACTAGGCCAAGCTCATAACAGGACACACGTGTCTATCCATCAAAATTTTGGATCAAAGTCAAGAGAAGTATAGGTATTAGGTAGTGTTTCTCGTTGTGGTAAGAAAATTATTTTTAAAAAATAAAAAAAAAATTATTTTAATATATTTTATAATAAAAAAACATTTTAAACACTAGGACACTTTCGAACCCTCTTAGGACCGGAACAAGGGTTTAAGGGTTTAGAAGACACGTGTCAGGTCTTATCAAAAAGGTTAAAAAATGATTCATGGGATTAAGCTCATCCTTTGAACCAGCCGCCATCTTTCCATTTGTGGGATGCTAAAGACAAAGTGGAAGAAACCAATCCCCACAGCTGGCTTACGGATCCCATCTATCTAACCTTTGCAACTGAATTTTCTCTTTTTTTTTTGGAAAAAAATTATTCTTCAAGGTCTTTGTTCTAATCCCGTTTTCAACATGAGGACAAAGTCCCACCTCCATAAATGGGCACCCCTTCCTCCCCCCTCAAAAATTTCAATCTCCTTCCCTCTGTCTCCTAGTTTGTTTGCTCATCAGAGCCAAGCTTTGAGAGTTAGACCTCTAGCTAGCCTTCCATTTTCCCCTTCTCTTTAGACACTCCTCGGTTGCTCAACTGGGTATCGATCGATCCTTAGTTAGCTCATCTTGTTTACGATTTTTGTCGGGCCATTGTTTAAATCTTAGATCATTAGCATGAAGAACCAACAATCAAGCTTGCCACCAGGGTTTAGGTTCCACCCCACAGACGAGGAGCTCATCCTCCATTACCTTAGGAAGAAGGTAGCATCCACACCCTTT
The DNA here is from genome assembly GCA_015852605.2 of Populus deltoides. Taxonomy (NCBI): domain Eukaryota; kingdom Viridiplantae; phylum Streptophyta; class Magnoliopsida; order Malpighiales; family Salicaceae; genus Populus; species Populus deltoides. The sequence continues at coordinate 11,782,606 of CM027588.2, read as the reverse complement.
CCAGTGTCTATCATTGCAGATGTTGATATCTACAAGTTTGATCCATGGGACTTACCAGGTTTCTATTCTATGCTGTACCCTCTCTAGATATTATATACCATGTCAAAATCCAACTGAGGTATAATATAATTCGTCTATAAAACAAGTGGCTCGTGCTCTTGTTTGCTCTGCTTTACCATGCCATTGAAAGATACTAACCAGGGCTTGTTTGTGGTGTTGTTTCATGTCAGCCAAAGCTGCCTTGGGAGAGAAAGAGTGGTACTTCTTCAGTCCCAGAGATCGTAAGTACCCCAATGGAGCTAGGCCTAACAGAGCGGCTGCGTCTGGATATTGGAAGGCGACGGGGACAGACAAGGTCATAATGGCGTCAACAATCACCCCTGGAGGTGTAATACAAGGACAAGAGAACGTTGGTGTCAAAAAGGCTCTTGTCTTCTACAAGGGAAAGCCTCCGAAGGGAGTCAAGACTGATTGGATTATGCATGAGTATCGCCTAGCAGATACCCCCAGCTACAGCTACAACAAACCCATGAAGCCAAGAGATTCATCCATGAGGGTAGGCTTCATTAACAATTATATGCCAACTTTTACTCTTATTAGCGTCTGCAAACAAGTAATATTAAGATATTTCTCAGAGCCATAGCTTTTGTGCTCCTAAACTTCAAAAAATTGGTTGGTGACGAAGACAAGGTTAAGTTTTTCTTTTTTCTTTTTTCTTCAACTCACTGTAAATGAAGTGAGCATAAATATAATATGCACCCACTTGGGTCTGATGTATTAATTAGATCATAATTTATTAATTATGTCATTTAATTTCATTGACTTTAAACATGTATCGTCTGTTTTAATACTTCCCTTTGGATAGAAAAATGGAGTTTGTTTTGAATTACTTGGTCCTAATAGCTTGCTTTTGTCTTTTCAGTTGGATGACTGGGTTCTTTGCCGGATTTACAAGAAAGCCCATGCTTTAACTTCATGTGCGAGAGCAGAAATGTCCAGTGAACATGAGCAGGAAGAAGAAGAGGAACATTTTGTCCCAGAAAACCCTTTACCAAGCTTTAAAGGTCCCATAAGCAACAAGAGCGCGCTCATGTCCCAGAAATCTTGCTCCTTCTCCAACTTATTAGATGCCATGGACTCTTCCTTGTTGAGCAGTTTACTAGCAGATACCCAGTTCAACCCAACAGGGTTTGAGTCAAATCCAGCACTGAATAGCACCGCTTCCCAACTGGACCAGCCTCCTTTCTTCAGTAACAGCAATATTGCAGGCGGCGGCTGCTTTCTTCAAAAGTTACCTCAGTTGAGCGCCTCAGCGCCCAACAACGTGGACAACAAACTCAAGCGCCAGCTTTCACACATTGATGAGGACATGCTGCATCCATCAAAGAAGTTCATGAACTCTTGCAGTTTCACTAACACCAACAACATTAGTACTCAAACTGATAATGGTCAATACAACTTCCTAAGCCAGCCATTCTTGAACCAGCAATTCCTTCTGAGCCCACATCTTCAATTTCAAGGTTAAAATGAAAGGTTCTTAAAAGCAAATGGGGATTAAGTTAAATAAGAGACATTTATCTTAAAAAAAAAAAAACCTACGGATTGCCAACTAGGTAACGTGTATAAAAGGGATGGATCTGGGGGTGGGTCTGATGTTTTGTGCTACACAAATTGACAAACTACTTGAAATGGTATCAAAAAGAAGATGCCCATTTGACAGTCAAGTGGAGTTTGACAAAGGAAAGGACACAAGGGGGGAGTTACTATTTGGAATCATACATGATTTTTGTAGAGAAAAATGTACAATTATTGCATTGTTGCCAAATTAAATGGATTGGTTTCTGGCTTGAAATATTATGCTACTTTTTATCATTTTCTTTGAATAAAGCCTATCTTCCTTCTGGAAATTCCTGTTCTTGACATCACCTCTTTTTCTTTTTTCTTTTTCCTTTCCTATATAATAACTAGTTTTAATGAAATTTTTAATGAAATATCTTCTTTCTCCGCATAATGACGTTTCAAATTTTAATTTTGTAGAAACTAAAATAATATGTTTATCATATATGAAGGTCTATTTTTTATTTATTTTAAAAAAACTGATATTAATTTTTTTCAAACCTATTTTTTTTTTAAATTTCAAACCACAAATACTACCACAATACTAAACATATATTAAATTTAAATCTAAAGTTAATGTAACAAAAAAATTACTCCTTTGAACATAGTTTTGAAATCCGGCTCGGCCCGGCAGATCGACCCGGGGCTGGAACCGGGTCAGGTTAAAGAAAAAATAGAGGAAGAAAAAACTCGGTGTGACCCAGTCGAAAACTCGGTTGCGACCCGTTAATTTTTGTGTTTTTTTTTTAAACAACATCGTTTTGATTTAAAAAAAAATTCACCCGGACAACCCGATGACCCAGTCAAAACCCAGAACCCTGGCTTTGAACCGGGCCCGTCGGGTCTAAAAACTATACCCCAAAAATGCTAAAATTAGGAGGGTACGAAGAGAGAATCTTTTAATTGCCGTCCAGCTTTTTTTCATGATCACCAAAAATGATATTTTAGGCATCTTTTAATCTATCTCCTTGGAGTGGACTTTGCCCTAAAAAAATAAAAAAAATAAAAAAATAAAAAAAAAATGCTAACGATCGTAGTCTTGATAATAACATAAAATAATCTTAATATATGTATATTTGCTCCTATGTCTTATCCTCTTGGAGTTCATCGTTCTTGTGATGATCGTTTCATATATTTTTTCTTATTTAATATCAATGGCGTGTGGTAGATTCCAAAATGCTCGTGTTCTAAGTCCGGAAGATCCCAAGAATATCCTCCCAAGTTTTTTTTTTTTTTCCCCAGCAATTTAGGCAAAGCAAGCTAGCAGACAACATGAAACATATTTTACACATCGATCGGTGATGCTTTGAATACAACGGCTAGGAAAAAAATAAAGCCTACCCAGATGCATTGAACTATTATAAAGTTTTAAAGTGTAAAGTACCTCACCATTAATTTGATCGTGATGCACAGCTACATTCATCGACTGGACAATAATTATATTTATTGCACTTTAAAAATATATTTATATATTGCATAATTTTACAATAATTAAGTTTAGTATTTATTGTGCTTTAAAAATAATTACAATATATAAATAATATTTTTTACTTGAGTTTTTTTTTTCTATACCTCGATCCTAATTTTAATGATTTTATCTGTAAGAAATTAAGTTGACAAAAATTTAATTTCAAAATAGATGAGAGAGTGATTATTTTCTTTTTATAATGCGAGAGACGAGGGAGAAGTATATTATTATGTTTACAAGATATGCATTAATTTTGATAACACATGAAAGAAAATAAATTTTGTTAAATTTGAAATATAAAAGAGTTATAATTAATAAAAACTAGAAAATATAGGTCGGCAGCACTGTTCATGTGAATAGTGAATCTCCTATGCCAATTTTTTTTTATTTTTAAATTGTTTTTATTTTCATTCACATCCTTTAACACTCTAATTATATGAAATTAATCTCTACATTAAAATACAAAGAAAATATATGATTCACCATAAATTCATAATAATTTCATTTTAATTTAAAAGTTTATATTTTATTCATTTTTCAATCACTAAGTTAAAGAAAGAAGAAAACAATTGTCAGAAAATCATGAAAGATATAGAAAATTATTAGTTATCATAATACCGATAACAAAAATGATTAAACTTGATGTCGATAAGTTTTATTTGACGAGAGGGTTTTGATGATGATAATTTTTAAGGTCATAATACACTGGGCCACTATGACCCGTGCACCTAAAGTGTGACCTTTTAAAATAACTTTAATATTGGATTTTTAATGAATATTTTTATTATTGTTTTTTTTATTTCAATTTCAACATTGGGTTTTCAAAATTATTATCGAAAAATAATACATGTGAGTACTTCAAAAACAGTGGAAACTTTTGTTTATTGTTTAGTTAGTCAAAAAGCTTTTATTTTTTGCACTAGACTTTAAATATAATTGTATTTCAAATATTAGTTTTATAGAAACTAAAATAACATTTTTTTAATTGATTAAGACCTGCTTTTTATTTATTTTGCATGTAAAAATTCAGTTCACAGTAGTTTCAATCAAACATATATTTTTTAAAAACCACGAAAAAAAATATTTTTATTAAACTTTAGCCACAAAAGATACCATAAATTGTAGTTTTTATCAAACCTAAGTTTTCACCATAATTTGAGATGAAAAGCATATTGAAGCAACGAAACCCAAACAATTTTCAAAATTGTGTTCAGTATAAAAGCAACTCCAACTATTAATGTGTGTTTGATTTTGCGGTAATTATTAAATTAAATTATAATTTTAAAATTCAAAATTTTACCATAATTGGGATGAAAAGTAGACTTAAATAATAAAAACTAAATAACTTTTAAAGTTGTGATAAGTATAAAAGCAACTCCAAGCATCACATTACCAAATCGGAGTCGTAGAGGCAAAAGTTGTGTGTATTGGTTGATGCTTTTGGTAAACAAGGACCGTCTAGCCAGGGAGGAGCAGGAGCCGCGACTTTTTTGGCGTGGTTCTAATCCTCTTGAGAATTCTTCCGCTGGCTCTTTTGTTTTTGCTTCAATAGCCTTTTCCTTCTCCTTGCCGACACTTTCATGCTTTCCTGTTTTACTCTCTTATTAGCAGTTTTGATATGTGTTCACGGGTATATTATTCCATTTAAATCAATATTATTTATTTATTTATTTATTTAAACGTGAAGATCAATTTTTAATAAAATAGATATTGAAACATGAGATTAGAAAAAAAAATTAATAAAAAACCTATGAAAAAAATGAGGTAAATCATTGTTAATGTTCAAAACTCGTAATCCTAGTCATGAACTCGAAACTAAACTTATTGAACGTAATTCACAAAAACTAACGAATTAAAATTTTCAATAACAAAATAGTAAGAGATTATATTTGAAAAAAAACAAAAAAGATAGAAATAAAAAGAAAGCAAACAAAATTTGATAGAAAACTAAATTGAAATTAAATTGATTTAAGTAAAGATTAATAATAGTAGAGATTATAAGACAAATACTTCACTCAATATTTTTAATCGATTAAACGTTTTAATAGCTTCTTTTAGAGGGGTTTAAACCTTCTAATCTTTGTTTTTATTTTAGTTTAGTCAATTTTAAAATTTTTGAATAAATTATTAATACAGACAGTTAAGTAAAATAATAAACATATTTTTTTCATATAAAATAAAATTAATAGTTTGCTAATAATATTGCAAAACTAGCTAGAAGGTTGTTCAGAAAACAAAATACTCCGTTTAAAAATAAATAAATTTAGAAGAAGGAAAACTAGAATTTCATGTTCAAACACAATATTTCCCCATCTAGAAAGATGGAAGATTTTTTTTCTTGTTTTTCCATTGTTTATTGATCACTTTAGAAAGCATATTTTAAGTTTAAGATTTTTTTTGAGTTTTTTCATTTTTTAAAACAAAAAATACAACTTTTTTTCATATTATAAAAATTTTTTAATTGTGAATAAAATATAACTTTTTTATAAAAAATTTAATGTGAATAAAATAAAACTAATATTTTACAATTAAATTATCAAGAATACAAAATATTAAACTATAGTTCTGGCTTTTTTATGAAAAATAATTGTAATCTTGATATATTTCTTATCAATGAAAAAATTCATGGAAATTCACTCAATAAAATGAACACATTTTATAATTTTTATTGGAAAAGACAAACTATAAAAAAGGAAAATAAAACTGAAAATAAAAATAATATGTTAGTAAAAAGACTCCAAAACGTTTTAGCAATGGATATTTGCATCGTTAGTATCTTTTTTCTTTTTCTTTTTCTTTTTCTTTTTTCTTAGCAATAACATGTTTGGGTGCGTTTGCAGGGAAATAAATAATTTTTATAAGATTATATGGATATTTCATAGGAAGAGTTTAAATTCAAGAGATATTTGGGGTGAGAAAGGTTAAAAGTTTTTTTTATTAAAAACTTTTGATTAAATTGATAAGGTTAATTATTTAATTTTCCTTCATTTTCGTCGCTTTCCTTAATTTCCCTTTCCTTCATCTTCTTCCAAACACAGTACATGTAGTTGCCTTGTTTGAAGATATAAAAATACCATATAGTCTAAACTAGATAGGTTTTTAGTGTAACATCCCGAGTTAGACCTAATTTTTTTTTCATCATAAAAGAAACTCAAAGTCATACAAGTGTTTAAAAAAAAAAAACTTAGTTCATTGACTTGACCCGAGTTAATAAGCTCGTATAATTTTGATAATATGAATAAAAAAAATATAAAGAAAAAAAGTTTAAAAAATAGACCTAAATCCATCCAAAAAATTGAAAGCTCAATTATCAAACAATTCAATATTAAAAAGAAAAATTGAAAATAAATTAAGAAAAAACAATGAAAAAAAGATAATAGTGATCAAATTGAGTTAATCTGTTAATTTCACGACTATGAGTATAAGATTGAGATAATCTCATAGAACAGAAAGCAGAAAAAAAACATGAAAATCAATTTCTAATAAAACAAATAATGAAGTATAAGATTGGCAAAAAAAATCAATAAAGAACCTAAAAAAATAATGAGGTCAATCATTGTTAATATTCAAAACTCGTAACCCTAGTCATGAGCTCGAAACTAAACTCATTGAAGGTAAACCACAAAAAATAACGAAGTAAAATTCTCAATAACAAAACACTGAGGGATGATATTTGAAAAAAAAGCGATAAAAAAATTTAAACATAAAAAAGAAAAATAAAAACAAAGTAGATAAAATTTGACAAAAAACTAAATTAAAATCAAACATTGAGTATGGATGTTAATGATTATTTGCATGTCAGATTTTTTGATATTCATACCATACATGTTACCTACCGGGTAAGAATTTAGATATCAATAAACTATTAATCGGATTTTGGGTATATATATATATATATATATATATATATATATATATATTTGGGGAGTCTGTGTGTAATAAATTATGAAATTATATTTTATCTCAATATTAAAATATGTATATATATGATATCACATTAAAATAAAAATATTCAACAAATATATTTATATAATATAAATATACATTTCATGTTAAGTTTGGGCGAGTTTTGGGTCGATTTTGATAATATCTATACATTATCTATTGAGTAAAGTAACCATAAAAAAAAAAAAAGACATGTTTGGGTTGGTATCCATCAAGTCCGGATTTAATTGTCATCCCTAATATTGAGGGATGAAATTATTTATCCATATAGATATGCAACAATTGTTTATTATTAAATAAAAAATAAATTACATATATATAAAATTGAAGTGTGTGTATCAAATTGTTAAACTATAAATTAATAAGTATTCCACATACATGGGTGTTTTATGTCAATATATAAATATATTATAAAATATATATAAATATACATTTTGGGTTAGGTTCGAGTGATTTTCGGGTAAGTTTTGATAATATTGACACCATATTCATTACTTATCGAGTAAGTTAACTATCCCAAAAACACCATCCCATTTGAGGCAGGGTTGCATCCATTAGGGTCGAATTAAATTGCAATCTCTAATATTAAGGGACGGAATCAAAAACAAGATTGAATTAGAAAAATGATAAAAATAAAATAAATAACATTGAAAAGAATGAGAACCAAGTTTGAAATAAAAAAACGAAATGAAATTAAATGATGAATGATAAAATTGAAAAAAAAAACAAAAAATCTATGTAGATAGGAAATTAAAAGAATGAATATCAAATTTGAAATAAAAAATGAATGAAATCAAATGATAGGGACGATATTACAAAAAAAATACAAAAGATAAAAACCAAAATAAATGAGAAATCAAAAGAGTGAGAACCAAATAAAATCAAATGATAGGGATGAAACTGGAAAAAATATATATATAAAAGATAAAAAAACAAAACAGCTGGAAATCAAAAGGATGAGGATCATATTGTATAAAAAGAGAAATAAAAGGAAGCTTGTGTACTTTAACAAAGAGAAGAATACAGAAAAGTGGGAAGTGAAAAAAAAAAGATCCACTGGAGCCACATCATCCATCTTTTACCACCACAAGTAGCACCACTGGAAAGCTCTCAATGTGTCCCTTCAAACGCAGCCGCAGAACACGGTGTTTGATAGTTAAAGGAGCCCGCACACGCCTCCTGAAAGGTGCGGGCTCTTCCCAATTGCTGGCGCATGTGTTGCAGGATAAGGGATTAAATGGAAGATGTTTTACATACCAAGTAGTACCTTTTCTACCTTCTTTCCAGCATTTCAACTATGTTGCTTTTTTAATCATTCTAGAGCTTTGGTTTAGCTTTTCTCATAGAGAGCTTTTAAGTTTGTTTTCCTAGTACGTGGACCTTCATAAATAATGCAACTAGTCAAGATGATATTATTGAAATCCTGAGAAGATGATTGCATTCATTCAATTTATGTGTACTAAGTCAAAAGCAATAATTCTTTAAGATAAATGATTAATTCTTAATAACAACAAAGTTTTTATCTAAATTAAATTCTGGGTGCTTCAATACTAAACATTATATTTGATATATTTCTCCCTTTACATGCATGTCAATTGCTTTTTTAAAAAGATTAATGTTTATTCTACATGCATGAAATTTTTTAGTGATAGGATTACATATATTACAACAATTTATATTTATCTCAAATAATTAGTTAAACAAAATTAAACCTAAACAATTCCAATTGTTGTTGGTAACAATAACTTCACATGTTTGGTACACATGGAGGGAAATAAATAAATTTTTTTTCTTTGGTTTGAGAAAAGAAAGTTAGGTAATTTTTATATAAGATTACATGGATAATTTGTAGGAAGAGTTTTCAGGAGATAAAAGGGGAGAGATAGTCTTAAGAATAAAAAAATTCAATTTTTAAAAGTTTTTTTTATTGAAATCTTTGGTCAAATTAACAAGGTTAATTATTTAATTTTCCTTCATTCTCGTTATTTTCCTTAACTCCTTTTCATTTATCTTTTTCTAAATACAGTACATATTGCAAATTAAAAAAAATCAATTAAAAAAAAAGACCTAAGAAAATCATCCAAGTTAACCTTCCAAACCAGCAACCTAGGTCATAAGACTGGCATAACCCTATAGAAATCAAATTGAAACAAATTACAAAGCTTAATTCTCAATCAATTCAATGTTGAAGGATGAGATTAAAAAAATAAATTAGTTAAAAAAAACATAAAAGAACGAACCGAGTCAATCCGCCAAACATATGACGTATGTCATGAGATCAAGATAATCTTATAAAAATAAAATAAGAAAAATGACCTGATTTAACCTAGGTTAACCTGTCAACTTAACAACCTTGATCATGAGACTGAGATAACTCCATAGAAAGCAAAAATAAAATAAAATTATGAAGCATAATTCCCAACTAATATTGTCGAACCCAATGTTAAATGATGAAATTTTAAAAAAATAAACTAAGTTAACCCACTAAGCACTATTCTCGGGTCATGATGTCGTAATAATCTAATAAAAAAATTAAAATAAATCATGAAGCCGAATTACTAATAAAACATAATATTAAATGATGAAATTTGAGGGGAGGCAATTAAGAAAAATAAAAATAAAAACCTGAGTCAATTGAGTTAATTCGTCAAACTCATAATAAGGGTTATGAGACTAGGATAACCCAATAAAAAACAAATTCAATATTAAAGAACCCATGACTTGGTCCATGAGACCGGGATACTTTATAAAAAAATAAAAAATAACCTGATTTAACTCGGGTTAACTTGCCAAAATCCGCGATTATGGTCTTATTCCCATAGAAATAAAATCAAAACATATTATAAAGCTCAATTCTCAACTGATTAATGTTAAATTATGAAATTGAAAAATAATTCAATTAAAAAAAAAGAACACAAAAAAAGACTCAAGTTAATTCAGGTCAACTCACTAAACACAATTCTTAGGTCATAAGGTCAGGATACTCTAATATAAATCAAACTAAAATAAATCATAAAATCTAATTCTCAATCAACCTAATATTAAATGATGAGATCGGGGGGGGGAGTCATTTAAGAAAAAGAGAAAAAACTTGAGTAAACTAGGTTAACCAACTAAACTCATAACCTATATCATAAGAGTGAGACAATCTAATAAAAGTAAATTCAATGTTAAAGGATAAAATGAAAAAAAAAAAGGCATTGATTGAAAAAAAGTCAACTAAGAAAAAAGAGAAAAAACTCGAGTCAACCGGGTTAATCCTTCAAACCAATGACTCATATCATGAGATTGTGACAACCTAATAAACACAAAATCAAATATTCAATGATGAAATTAAAAAAAAAGCATGGATTTAAAAAAAAATTAATTAAGAAAAAAAAACGAGTCAATTAGGTTAACCCGCCAAACTTATGATCTGTGCATGAGAGTAGACAATGCAATGCTAAAGGATAATATAGAAAAAAAAAAGAGCATTGATTGAGAAAAAAAATTAAAAAGAAAATAATAAATAAATAAAGCACTATTCCAAAGAATGATTGTACAAAGGCTTCTTTAACATATATTTTTTTACCACCACATATTACCACCACATAGAGGCAATAAAGTGTCTTTGGTTGAAAATGATGTACAAGTGCAAGGAAAAGAATGGTGTCTCTTGGTCATTAATGCTTATGTGAGAGAGAGAAAATGGCCCCCCAAGTAGCCCTAAAAGTACTAGAAAAAAGAAGTAAAACAGACAAAAAAAAAAAAACATGCATGTATCATAAGGGAGAAGAAGGGGTTGTCTTCCACCTTCTAATCGACATTGTTTTGGCTTTATAACATTTCCTTTTAAACCATAATTGGTGTTACGCATGATTTCATTTAAGGTCTCTTTTTTTTTCAATCTAGTCCCTATACTTCTAATTTATGCAATCTTGGTCAATTTGGGTTTATTTTACAAGACTTCTTCAAATTAAGCTCATGGGTATATGATTGGAATAACCCCCATAGAAATGAAAGTGAAAAAAAACACGACGACCAATTTCTAATAAATCAAACGTTAAAAGATGAGATTGAAAAAAATCAGATTTAATAAAGAACCTCAGAAAAATGACAGAAGTCTACCCATGTTAATATTCAAAACTCGTGACCCTGGTTAGAAGCTCGAGACTAACCTGTAGAAGGAAAACCCTAAAAATAATGAAGTGAAATTCTTAATCATTAAATAATGAGGAATGAAATTGCAAGGGAAAAAAGCAATAAAGAAAGGGTAAAAAAATAAATAGTAATAAAAAGAAAGGGGAATGAATTTGACATAAAAATAAATCAAAATAAAATATTGAGAGATGAAATTGAAATCAAAATTCAATTAGGAAAAAGATAAAAGAAAGAAAGGGATGAAATTAAGAATAAAATTCAATCATGAAAAGGATAAAAAAAATAATAATTAAAAAATAAAGATCAAATTTGATATAAAAATGAAATGAAATCAAATGATGAGGGATGAAATTGAAGAATAAAATTAATTTACAAAAGATAAAAAAAATAATAAGTAACTCTAAAAAAAATAAGGATCAAATTGTATACAAAAAAACAAATGAAAAGAAACTTTTGTATTTACAAAAGATCAAAAAAAGGGGGAGAAGAAGAAAATAATCCATTTGAGCAACATTATTGGACCATCGTCGACACCCGACAACAACTGGTAAGATCTCGATGCACCACTCCTAACGCCATTGTAGAAGGTGGTGTTTAACTGTTGAAGGCTCCTCCAAGCATTGCTTGAAAAGTGCATTGTTTTCTCACTCGTTAGCTCATGCGTTATATACGCCAACCACCTTTTCCTTTAACATATATGTTAAGATTCAATTCTCCCTAAATCTATTTGATAATTATAAAAAGTCATATTAAAATGATTAAAACACACTTGGACACATGTTCAAGATAATAAAATTTTAAGGGTAGTTAAGTAATTATATTGTGCATAAAAAGATGAAAGGTAAAAAAAAAAAACTTTTAACCCCTAATTTTACTTTTTAAGAGTAAATTAGTAATTCCATTATGCAACAAAAATATTAAGAAACATATTTTCCTCATTTAACTTGGTAATGCCAATTGAACCTTATAAAAAGATCATTTTGCCTCTTGATTTGTGCTTCCTTGACTTGTATTGTAAAAGGCAAAAACATCATTACATCGTAACAATCCATGGTGCAATGAATCTTGACATACATGGTGTTTTATCGATGACCCTTATATTTTTTACTAGATCATTGTCTCACGCTGTGTTGATGGTTAGATCAAATTTATTTTTTTTTAACGTAAGAAACAATATCTAGGCATTGCTAAATTTTTTTGGTATAAAGAAAATTTTAAACTATGTAGGAATTGATTTGATATGACTCGATTGTCATGACGGGTCCAAAGACAATTTGGATGATCGATGAAAATGTAGTTTAAGTTAAAATAAATATTTTAGATGTGATTATTTTAATAAACATTAAGACGACAATATATTGCATCGATTCGGATCAATTTAGGTTAACTTACCAATCTGCATACTAAGTCATGAGATCATGATAACCCCATAGAAATCAAATCAAAATAAATTATGAAACTTAATTTCCAATAAATTCAATATTAAAGGATGAAACTGAAAAAAAATAAAAAAGATAAAAAAAATTAACCTGAGTTAATCTGTCAAACCCGCGACTCGGTTCATGAGATTAGAATAACCCAATAGAAAGAAAATTAAAATAAATTATGTAGTTCAATTCTTAATCAACCCAGAGCTGAAAGATAAAATTAAAAAAAATGATAAAAAATGACACAAATAAATGACTCAAGTCAACTAAGGTTAATGTACAAAACTCGTGACTTGAATAACGAGATGAAGATAACCTTATAAAAGCATATCGAAAACATTTCACAAAACTTAATTTCCAATTAATTCAATATTGAAAGATGATTTAAATTTTTTTTTTTAAAAAACACTCAAGTCAATCAAGTTAACTTATTAACTTGTGATCGTGGTCATAAGTTTGGGATAATCTCGTAAAAAATAAATTAAAAAATTATGAAATCCAATCTCTAATAAATCTAATATTAAAAATAAATAAATTAGAAAAAAAATAAATAAAGAAAGTAAAGATTAAAAACACTATTATAGTAAATAGTTTTGAAATGAGCATTATATTAAAAACTCTTTTTTCCTTAATTTTTTAATAATTAATAATAATTTTAGAAAAGTAGTGCGCTTGGTGATCTCAAAAAAAAAAAAAAAATTTTTTCAATTTTGTCCCCACGACCAGGCAACTTAGACAATCACTAATTAGTGGGGCACATAATCCACTCCTGTGTGTAAAAATATCTGATAACGTATTAATAGTAATGTTTAATTTTTAAATTATTTTTTATTTAAAAATATATTAAAATAATATATATTTTAATTTTTTTATATTAACATCACGTCAATTTTAAAATATAAAATAAAATTAATTTTAAATAAAAAAATTCAAATTTTAGCAAGGAAACTGCGTCTCTAAATGAATTTTTATTAGAGGTGTTTAAAAATATAATAATAGTTATTTTTTAAAATATTTTTATTTAAAAATATATTAAAAAGATATTTTTTATTTTTTAAATTAATATTAATTTATAAAAATATTTAAAAATAAAAATAATTTAAAAACTTTTAATTTTTTTTAAATTGCAAAAACAAAGATACCGTGTACTGCCACGCGCAAACTGTATCACCGATCATTATTAATCAAACACAATTCTCCTCATCATCTCTCCCCAACATTAATCAAGATCACCGGAAACACCCATGGAATTCCCTCCCGGCCACCACGCTCGCACTCATCACCACCGAAGAAACGATGATGAAGAAGAGAGAAGAGAGAATTACCCGCCACCAGACACTACCCCACCACCACCATCTTTCCACCAACCACCACCTCCCTCCTCACACTACTATCAAGAACCTCCACAACCACCATCTTTCCACCAACCACCACCTCCCTCCTCACGCTACTATCAAGAACCTCCACAACCACCTTCTTTCCACCAACCACCACCTCCCTCCTCACGCTACTATCAAGAACCTCCACAACCACCTTCTTTCCACCAACCACCACCTCCCTCGTCACACTACAATCAAGAACCTCCACAACCACCAAGACCATATTTTCAAGAAGCTACCTATGCACCTTCACCACCACCTCCATTTCAAGAAACTCAAGTCATTCGCACATCTCATCATTATCCACCACCACCACCACCAACACAGGTGAATCATGTTTCTCATGAAAAAACTGAAACCCACCAGTCTTTTAAGCCGCAGATGCCATCTTCCATTCACCAGCAAACTCATCAATCTGGCTCTGCTTCTGGGCTTGACCTTTATAATAAACCTAGCTTCAAGGTTTACAGCAAAGCTGAACCTGATTTTCACCTCACTATTAGGGACGGAAGAGTGATTCTTTCTCGGTCAAATCCTTCTGATGAATTCCAAGTATGTAAAAATCAAAACTTTCCTTTCTCTCAAACTCAATTTGTCTATAAAAATTACCTTCCTTTGCACATTTTTGCTTCTATTTCATAAAGTTTTGTTTTTTAAATTCACATTACTATAATCTGGGTTTGTCTTTTTATGTGCGTTGTTTTTTGGTTGGTTTGGTTTCAATTCTCATGAGTATTTAATCTGATCATTGTTTTGTAATTCAAATTCCATGAGCATGAAAAGATCACATTTTTTTGTCCTTGTCTTTGGTTATTTGTTTAATGTTTACAATCACATGATCCTTGTGCAGACTGATCATTTTAGTTGTTTAGACCTGCTTGCTTTATTTTTTTCATTATTCCATTCCACGGTTTTGAAGTCTTACATATTTGTAGTTGTGCTTGATTTGTGCTGGTTGTTGTTGTTGTTGTTATAGAACTGGTTTAAAGATGAGAAGTACAGCACAAGAGTGAAGGATTCGGAGGGATGTCCTGCCTTTGCTTTGGTAAACAAGGCCACTGGTCAGGCCATAAAGCATTCCATTGGAGAGGCAAACCCTGTAAGAAATTCTCTGAGATCATGAACTTGTTGAAAGTTTGTTCTTCTATGTCTTTCATTTTCATGTCTCATGGCCTTGACCTATAGTTGCGGAAAACATGACCTTGTAAAGCGTCATCTTTTGACAGATTTTGTTTCAATTCATTTTATATATGCATTTGTGTATTCTCGTTTTCCTCGATACTGAGTCAAAATAGCCCATACGTTTTGGAAACATAGAAGGTGCTCTTATGAGCTTGACTCAACATTGTATAAGCAGCTTTTAAACCTGATCAAGGTAATTTGGGACTGAAATGTGAACAAGAGTTACTTTTAATGATTTAATACATTGTCCAAAACTCTATATTCTATAGGAAACCAAGAGGTTGATGTTTTTCTTTTCCTTTGGAAGTGTGGGCATTGCTGATAGGACTGTGACTGGCAACAGTTTCAGTAAATTTCAGTTGTGATCTCAGATACATTGCTTGCCACTGTTGTTCATGACCATAAATGATCCAACATTGTATATCCTCTTTAAGGCCCAAATCCTGTTTTGGTGACATTTATCACAGAAACATAATGTGGTAAGATTGGATTGAACAACAGAGTAGAATTTCTTCATTTATTGTCCTGCAGATTATTCAAAACATGTTTAGCACGTATGTTTTGGGTTTTGATGCAGCAAACCTTCAAATCTCCCTATTCATTTTATTCAAGCTACTCATCCTAGACAAGAACTGGTGTCACAAATTATGAAGTATTTAGCATTTAAATTACTTATGTTTTTTTCTTTTTATTGAGAAAGAACCAGCATGCTTCCCACATTTCACAGCTTGGAATCTATTGAGGGTAGTGTATGTGTAAACACAGTAATGACCAGGCCACTTGCTAACTAGTGTCAATGGCTTTGTTGCTCCTCTCCTTCTCAATCTACCCAAATATCATTTTAAGGCTTCTAATATACAACTCTTATTGCCTATCACTTGATTGTTCTATACCAGCTTTCAACTTGTGGGCATGCATGCAGGTGTACCATGGTACCATAGAGAAAATCGAGCTTACTACCATAGAAACATTTTAAATCAGCTTGAACTTGATTTTCTTTCTTATACTTGACAAATAAAACTTCTCTACTTAGAGACTCTTGTAAGGTTGTTAATGAAATAAATAATTTTCCTTCAAAATATTCGTTTAGGGTGCACGTGATGTAGGATATATCCTGTAGTGAAATATGTTGTGTCCCTGCTTTTGGTGGGCATAAGTTGACAAATAAACAATTCAGCGCTTTGATAGCTAAGAGGAAGTCCTCATGAAAGCCTATTCCTTTTCTTTTTCCCTCTTGAGCAAAAAATGTTATGCCTTCAACAATGTCAAACCTGTCCCGAAATTATATTTCTGCAGGTGCAGCTGATTCCATACAATCCAGATGTTCTTGATCAGTCTATCCTATGGACCCAAAGCAAGGACTTGGGTGATGGTTTTAGAGCTGTAAGGATGGTTAACAATACCCACCTGAATGTTGATGCTTTTCATGGTGATAAGAAATCTGGTGGGGTTCATGATGGTACCACTATTGTGCTCTGGAAATGGAACAAAGGTGATAACCAACGATGGAAGATCATTCCAGCTCAGTACTGTAAGTTTCTAAACAAGCAAAACACAAGGATTTACAATTCTTATTTGAGATTTACTATCTCTTTGTTTTTCATCATGCAAACATCATATAAAAACACAAATCCAAGATGATTTCGTTTGATGAAAAGAAGTCCAAGATTAATTAAGTATATACGCCTTCATGATTTTACTGATGTTCTTGCTGTTGATCGTTATGCAGGAAATTATGTGTGATGGCGTTGCCATTTCTGGAAGCTATATTGTATTTGCTGAACCTTGAATAAATTCTCGGGAGAATTGGATTTTGTTCGTTTTGAGAATGTTTTGTGCTTTGCGTGCTTTTTGGTGTGAAAACTTTGTGGCAAACACTCTTTTAGCCCTGTCTCAATGTATGCTATTATTTATTATCGTTAATAATGCCATGTTGTGTAATCAATCAAAACATATATCACAGAATTTGCACGGATAAACCTACTGCATAAATTACCAAACAGGTTTTTTGGTGTTGTATGCCCCTGAAGTTTCCTCCACATGGTTTTACTTTCAGCTCGTCTTTAGCTCAAGGCAACATGTGAAGACTGTAAGGTTCTAAACCTAAAGGAAGTGAGTCTAACAGCTTGTCAGAACTCATGTATTTAGATTTAATGTATAACTGAATTTAATGATGTTGGTCATGATAAATTGCCATATTAACATGTACTTAAGCACAATGCGTGTCTGAATACAAGGATGCATGTACTTGGGCTTAAAGTATACATAAACACAAGAATGTTGGGTTGATATATTATTAGACGTATATGCACGTGGGTTTAACGTATGGCAGAATTTATGATGTTGGGTTAGATATTTTGTCAGATTCACATGTATTTAGACTAGCAAGAAGTTGTTGAACATGTGTTAGACTAAACGTATATATGCATTTCAGTTTAGTGCATGGTTAAATTTAAGAATGTTGAGTTTAAAAGTAAAGTTAGACCTATATGCACCTGGGTTTAATGTATGGCAGAATTTATGATGTTGGGTTAGGTATTTTGTCAGATTCACATGTATTTAGACTAAACGTGTAGTTGCTCTTGAGAACATTGAGTTCGACATCACACCTGATCTATATGCATTTCAGTTTAGTGCATGGTTAAATTTAAGAATGTTGAGTTTAAAAGTAAAGTTAGACCCATATTATTTTATTTGGGCTTGATGTTATGTCAAGCCTAGATGTGTTGAGTGATTATTTTGTTTTTAATTTTTTTAAACATGTATTTTAAGCAAAAATAACATTTATAATGATGCATGGAAATATTTTTGCATCTATCTAACCTGAACTTAAAAGACGTTAACTAGTTTTTTTATTTTTTCTGAAAAAAATTAATTTGGGTTTCACACTTACAAATTATTTAACAGATTTCATATAGAAAATATCTTACCTCTACAAGATTATATATCTACATATTATATGTACAATATTTATATTATGTTTATGATTATATTTTATAACGTAAACTATATATAAAAGCCTGGCATCATAAATATTTTTTTTCTTTAAATCAATAATATTATAGAGATTGTAAGTGCAAAAAAAATAAAAAATAAAATGGTTTAAATAACTATCTAAACATTTGTTTCAATTAAAAAAAATTATATATTATATAAGTAATATAATCAAAATGTAAAGATAATGTAAAAATTATAAATATAAATAAGTACAAGGGCTTGAGTATAAACCTTGTATAAAACTCTTGATTTTGTGACTATATATTTTTTATCATGTAATTAAAAATAATAGTTTTGAAACAAAAAACTGTTTTATTAAATTTTAGAAAGTCCATTGACATGTTCATAAGTTTTAAGTTTGGTGGGTTTAACTTTTTTTTTTGAAAAAAATTATTTTTTTTTCAATTTAATCCTTCGATATTAAGCTAATTGAGAATTAAATTTTATAATTTGTCACTTCGCTTTCTATGATGTTATCGTGATCTCAAAAAAAAAAAATCTTGGTAATGAATTAATGCTTGATTTTGTGATCTTTTATTTTTGTTATCATATTGTTAATTAAACAATAGTTTTAAAAACACAAGTTATTAGCGTGGCATGGAGTCTTTGACTTGGTTTATGGGTTTTTGACGTGTTGATTTAGGTTACCCAATTCAGAGGTTTGGCAAGTTTACCCATCAAATTCAATGTTTTTTTTTAGTTTTTTATCATTTAATTTTTTTAATTGATTTTTTTTATATCATCCTTCTTCAATATTAGATTGGTTTTGAAATGAACTTCATGATTTATTTTTATTTGTTTTCTATAAGGTTATCACAATTTAAAATAAACGTTTGGTTTATGGTTGATGCTTTGTTTTGCAAGCATCTATGTTTTTCATATGATTAAATAAAAATAATTTACATAAACAACAAAATTATTAAACCTAATGGAGTCCATGATTCAAGGCGCGGGGTGACTAGGGTCAATCTAATATGGCTTTGTATTTTTTTTAAAAAAAGTTGTCATCTTGAAGTATTTTTAAAAGTGAAACCATGTTTTTATCAGTTATCAAAGTTAACTTTGAAATCGTGAAATTGAGCGATTCACATTAGGGTAACTCTTATGCATTTTAATTCAAAACTCAAGTTAGGTAAAAAGCTGGGATGGAAGGTTTCCAAAATGACCCGCTTCATCAGGTCATTCAATAATGATATTGCTAAAAAATTCCTGAACTCTTGACATGCTTTTTAAGTTTTAAAAAAATTGGTTTGCCAAAGGCGGAACTTAGGCCAATGAACTAGTTATTCACAAGCATTGTAGCATTGGCTAATTTCCTTCTTGTTTTCTTAATTTTTTTTGTTTTGATTATCAAACTATAATTTTTTTTAAACTTGATCCTTTAAGTTTTTTTTTGTTGTTCTTTAATTTATTTTCTCATCAAATTTTATTCTTTCATGTGCTTGGGATCTCAAAAAAAAAATTAGGGTTTAACAACATGTCAATTTTGCATTAGAAAGTTTTGAATTATAGTAAAAGATAAAATTAAAAAAACAGGAACCAAATTTGATGCTGACAATAATTTCAATCCTTTTTCCATGTTTAATGTTCAATAGTTGCGTAAACCTACAATTTGGTCTGATAATTTTCACTTTCTTTTACACTTGGTCCTTTTTTTATACAATTTTTTGTTTTGATCTCAAACTTTATTTGTTTTATATTTTAGTCCCCTTGTATCTTGATAGAAAAGTGAGAAAGTTGCATGAAATATTTGAGGAGAGAGAGCTTTCTAGTGATTGGATTGTGACCACTAAGTCTTCAATTTTCGTGTCTATGAATTTTTTTTACAGAGGAAATCAAAGAAGATAGTTTCTACATTCATTGATTCTAGGAAAAGTAAATTGAAACACATGATTTTTTTTATTTGATTTAATTTCAAGATTTTGGGCCAATTATAAAGTGTTTTGTTGTTAGAAATGAGACTATTAAGGTTCATATGATGTTTTTTTATTAATATTTTTGGATAAAAAAAAATGGTTAACATATGGGTTTTTAAGGTCCAAAAACATGAACCTAGATTTTCTTCTCACAAATAAACAATACGTTATTTATTAAGACAAGTGACATGTCATTTACTAAAAATAAAAGAAAAAAAATCATCTTTTGCCCTTTGAGAGATCTAGGTGTGTAGATAAAGGTTTGCATGTGGGCTAGGGGCATATAATCAGCCCATGCATGCATGTCCCTTCCACTTTTTTTTTAAATTGTTTTTTTTATTTTATAATTGATTTTTTAAAATAAATTTCTTCAAATAATATTTTTAATGATAATCAAATTATGCTATTATTTTCAAATAATATTAGCAATTACTTTCTTAATAATTATATATATGAACTCAATGCATAATATTCTAAATACATATAAAATATCTATTTTTAAGATTTTTATTTTAAATGTTTTATAAGTTTTTATATTTATAATGTTTTTGATACTTTCACTTCAAAATTATTGTTTTATTAAAACTTGCCTTTAAAACTCTTATAAGCTTTTGTTTTAAAAAAACTTGTGATAAACATAAATTGTCAAAAAAAAGAAAACATTAATAAGAAAACGAGGTTTTGGTTAAGAGATATATTTTTATACTTATTTCAAATTATTTGATTTTTTTTATATTGCTTTGAATTCCTTGCAGTTTCTATGCAAGTAACAACATGGCTATAGAAAGATATATTTTTGGCTAAAAAATTATAGTAAGAAAACAAAGAATATATACTAACAATTATTTTATTTCTACATATATTAAAATTACTATATTTGTGATGAAGATCCATTTTTATTTCCCTATATTTGAATAAGAAAAATTCAAATTGAGCTCCATATCATGACATCAAATATTTTTATTTAGATCTATCTTTTGAACTTTTGATTTAGTCTTTATTTATCATTAACTACTTATTTTATGATTTATTTTTATATATAATTTTCACTTTATTTAGTGTTACCGAAATGATTGCTAATATTATCATAAAGATCTCTAATCTTATTTAAAAACTATGGAAAAATTAAATGATATTTTATTGAATAATATTTTATCTATTCTGAATTTTATTCAAAATCTAAGGAAAAAAGAAAAAGGAAACATAAAAAAGGCCAAATGCTGAAAATATGTATAAAAAGGGATAAATTTAGTAAAAAGAAAATTAAAAGTTTAAAAGATAAACTTACATCTTTGCAAAATAAACATGATGATTTGAATAAAACATGTAATAGATTGTCTAAAGAAAATGATTCCTTGAGTAATGTTACTAGTTATTCATCGTCTATAGATGATTTGAAAATTGAAAATAAACCTCTTAGGAATCAAGTTAAAGATATAATAACTTTGACTTTAGCTATGTTTATTTTATTAGAAAATCAAAACAAAATCTTAAATCGAAGTGGTTTAGGATATAATATTGTTGAAAAATAAAAAACAAGTGAACATGTTTTTATGAAACATTTAGTTCGTACAATTGTTTTTTTGGTTGTGATTATTATGGTAAGAAAGGTCATTTATCTTATAAATGTAGAATTAAGAAAATGTTCTATCTAAAAACATAATGTGAATACTAAAAGGTACTAAGCCTAACCAATAAGAACTCAATGAGAAAAGGGTACCATATAATTATTATCATAGAAATTCAAGAAATATGTATCAATATAGATTGAATTTCATAGTTTCATTAAAAAACAACAATCAAATGAAGAATTCACTAATCAAAGCCTCAATTCAATAATCATCAATTTAAGGGAAAATTACATTGGAGGAACAAGGAAAAAAGATATACAAAGTCTTATTTCTTCAAAAAGAACCCAAGGAGGCATGTGTCTTGGAATGTAGAAAAAAACATGTAAGGAATGTGCCTCAATACCATCAAAGGACTCAAGTTCAAAACTATAAACTACATGGAAACACACAATGAAGATACATAAGAGAAAGTTACTTAAGACCTATGTCATCAAACATGTCCAAGGTTATATATTTTAATCAAGGATTAAGAATAGATGTGTCTTGGAGAAACATAAAGTCTCTTTTAAGAAAAATCAGGTCTCAACCTTCAATCAAAGACCAGGGATAAATATATATGGAATAAATGAAATACAAAGACACACAAATCCAATGCCGAGGTATCAACTATAACATCCATATCTCCACCAAACTCATAGAAATTACAATCCATAAAGATTTTTGGAACATGGACAAGTATTTAACCAATCTATTTATATTCCTTTCAACCAAATAAGTAATTTTTATTAAAGATAAGTACCGTATACCTTAGCTTGAATAGTTTAGATTATTTAATAATTATTTGTTGCATTGAAAGTATGATATAGTTATTTGACTTGAATTAGATGTTTTGTTTGTTTTCTCACTCATGCATAAAACATGAACAACATGAGGATTAACCAATCATCAAAATTTGAGTCTTTTGAAATATATTTTGTTTTTAGTTTATATCATTATTGATTTTGTGAAAGATGGTTGTAAACATAATTTTTAAAAAGTAATAGTTTTTTGTAAATTATATGCATTAAATGTTTTTCATAGGAGGAGTAAGTTTTGTAAACATAATTTTTAAAAAGTAATAGTTTTTTGTAAATTATATGCATTAAATGTTTTTCATAGAAGGAGTAAGTTTATTTTAATTTCTTATGCTTGTCTTTTGAAATAGTTTTGATGATGCTATTGTTAAGGGAAAAAATTTTTGCAGGTGGTTTTTTTATGATACTTATTATCAAACTTGATGTGATGCAAACATAAGTTCTTTCATAATATTTTTTTAAAGGGTTTTTTTTATGAAATCAATGGTTGATTTATTTCTTTTGGTATTAATATTTCCTCAAAAAGTTTGTATTTTTAAATGAGGGTATTTTATGACAAAGAGGGGGAGAAAATATTTCAAATTGGTATTGTTCTTTTAACGTTATATTCTTTACATTTGAACATGTGCTTGAATATTTTATCCTTATAAAAAAAAATAAGAACATTGTTAGTCTAGATGCACATCAATCATCTAAGATTTTGATGATAACAAAAAATGTGATTATTGTTGTATAACTTTGATGATAATAGAATATGTTTTACATTGATGTCTTAAACTAGCATAAAAAAGTGATGTTTTGATTTGTTGCACTAAAATGATTAAATGAAACATGTATTAATGCTCAGATTAAATGATGATTAAATACAAAGTCAAGACATGCATAAAAGCTGGTAGCTTTATTTAATGTATAAGAAAATATATTACTTGTAATTGTATGATGTACAAGATTTGTGATGATTGTCGTATGTGTGCGGCGTCGCGGCAAATCGTCCACTTTCAGGCATTATATCTATATCTGACAAATATGGACAGACAATGAATTCTTGTCTTTTATATGTGGAAAAATGAGTCGTCACCTAGTATTTTAGTCACTACAAACCCTAACTGGTCTCAAAGATCGGGTACGGGAACTGGTTGTATAAAGGGAAGGTATTAGAACCCAAATACACCTTACCTAAGGTAAGCTGCATTGTTTTATTATCTGATATATGCTACGGTTTTATCGTATTTCTAATTGTTGGTTTGTCTACAGTTTAAGAAAAGTCATTATCAGTAAGGAGATCCTTATCTTATCAGGTAAAACCTAATCATTCTAACGTCAACAAAAAAACTACTTTTTAATATCGGGAATATTTTTTACGTATAAATTCATAATTCCCGAAACTAAAACAAAACAAAATATTTTTTTGGATATTTTTTGAAATATTGGTCTCATTCTCGTGACTTTAATAAACTGGTTATTAAAGCCAAAATGCATGCTAAAACATATTTTTTAAAGTTTTCTTTGTTGTATGAAAATACAATATGATTTTTTTTAGCTTTGAGAGACTTGACCGTATGCATGAAACAAATATATATATATATATATATATATATATATATATATATATATATATATATATTGATGAAAACTGGGTATTTTAATAGTGTTTTTTTTTTTTATCTTTACGGTACAAAAATACAAACCGATATTAATTAAAATGGAT
The DNA here is from genome assembly GCA_015852605.2 of Populus deltoides. Taxonomy (NCBI): domain Eukaryota; kingdom Viridiplantae; phylum Streptophyta; class Magnoliopsida; order Malpighiales; family Salicaceae; genus Populus; species Populus deltoides. The sequence goes on along the minus strand of CM027588.2, from coordinate 11,758,402 downwards.
AGAAAAATACGTAAAAAAATTACAAATGTTTTTTAAAAAAAATTAAATTTTTTTTGGAATAGGCCAGACCCGACCCAAAAAGAAACTGGGCCAAGATCATCCCAAAATAAAATACAAATTATCTTATGTTGGGCTAGACTCAGCCCAGCCGCGTAGACTGGGTTGATGATCCAACCCGAACTAGTTACTATGTCAATGCATAATAACCAGTCAAATGCAATTAGCCGGTTACTTTGCTCATGCACAGTAACCAGGTAATTATTTTCCTTGCTTGTAGAAATGTGCACAATGCACGTTCTGCATGTAAAAAGATGAAACATGAAACAGAGATGAGGGGGAGAGAATTACCTGGAATGGAGGTGCTTTGGTAGCTGGGCTAACTATGGCTTGTGGTGGCGGCGGCTGCTGGGAAGCCCGGTGGCAGCTATTGTGATGCTTCTTCTTTTTTTGTTTAAAGACACTAATCCCAATGTCTTCTCTTTCGTTGTTTTTTTTCCTTCTCTCGGTTCTGTTCTGTTTCTCCCCTCTTTCTCTGTTCTTCTCATTTCTTCTTGCTCTCCATCTGCCCCATGTTTTTTTCTTTTTCTCCCTTGTTTTTTTCAGTTCTCTCATCTCTCTCTATTTTTGTTCTCTTTTTTTTTATCCCTCTCTAATCCTCCCTCCTGGTGTTGTTCTCTTCCCCCGTATTTATAAGTGGAAAACGGGGAAGAGAGGGCTACTACCTCTGTCCAGTCATGGCGCAGGGATAAGGTGGCCGGACGGCCACTGGGCTGCCGTTTCAAGGCTGCTCGAGGGATTGTCCCCTCTATTTTTTCATCTCGTGGTTGCCCACAGGTCAAAGTTTAGGCAAGTGGGGGTTTTTATTGGGTTTTAGGGGGGGGAGAGAGAGAGAGAGAGAGAGAGGGGAACAGATGAAGGGGAACATATGCTTTTTCTTCCCCTGCCTCGCGCATCCAGGGGAAGACGAAGACCCATAATGTCGTTCAAAACGGCACCATTTTGGGCCATTTCTTTTTTTTAACAGTGGATGAAACAACGTCGTTTTTTCCAAAACACTTTGTTTCATTTAAAAGGAAATGGCGCGAAGACTTTTTTCAATTTCCAAATTAGTTCTTAATTTGAGATTTGTTCAATCAAGTCCTCAATTGCAATCTTGATTTTAAGAATCAATTCAATTGCATCCCTGCCAAATTTTAAAGTCGGCCCTGATGTTGGTCGTCTTTTTCACCTTGATCTCGGATGTATGCAATTTGACTCTCAATTGATCAATAAACTTTCAATTTATTCAATGTGGCCCCTGATTCAGACAAATTTCAACCCCTCTATTTACGCACCTTTTTCATTTTGGTCCTTGGTTTAGGATTTTTTCAATCAAGTCCCTAATGACCCTCAAAGTTCAATATTTATGCAAGTAAGCCCCTGATTTGATCAAATCAACTCTAAAAAATTATAATTTGACCCTATAAGTTTAATTTCTTCCAATTAAAGCTCAAATTGACTTCAAAATCAACTTTTCTTGCAATCAAACCCTTTATAACTTCAATTAAACATTTAATAAAATTTAATTGAGTTCATAAACATCTGATTTTGGAGTTTTCTCTCCAAATTGAATTTTCTTTTTCAACAGGGCTCTCATCAGTCAAATATATACTATCAAATTTCAATCTTGTATTTTTGAACCTCCTCAACCAATTTCTCACTATTTTCTGGGCGCTCCAACATCCTATTCTCACTGTTATATTTTTTTTATTTCTTCCGACTATATTTTTTTATTTTTTTGTATTTTCTTCCTTTTTTGTGTGGGGACCCAAAAATGGGTTACAACAATGATTTAGACAAACTTTAAGAGAATGTAATAATTAAAGGAAATTAGCAAACAACCAAGGCATGAATACATGAAATGATGCAATAACAATTTTCAACTTCAAACAATAATATTGACGCAATAACAACTTTCGACTTCAAAAACATAAGATATAGTAAATAAGGTTTACCAAATATATTTTTGTTTGTTTAGGAATTAGCTTCCACACCTACAAAACCGAAACAAACCTAGAAGAACACAAGAAAACCAAGACAAGACCAAAAACACATAAAACTAAAGAAAAGTTCCAGTAGGCAAAACAATCTAACATTTTGAAAAATGACCCTACTATTTTCTAGAAACTCTAGAAATTATTCAAAATGGTCTAACCATTTTGTGAGTTGGTCCAACCATTTCCTAAAAATTCTATAATTTGTTTAGAATGGTTTAATATGTTTGACAACGCTTCAACAGGTTTTTCTATGGGTAGATATTTTTTAGAAGTCGTATCCAACATTTAGTTTAAGCTTTTTTCCTTATAAAACCCTATCTCTTTAGCAAAATGAAAAAGGACATCCAAGGTAAGATTCTGATCATATTCCTACTTTTATACAACCTTTTTTATACTTTTGATTTATCCAAAATAAGGTTGAAGTGTTTTTGGCAAAACTCTTTCAAGTGCTTCATTTGTATTACATCCAACACTATTAAGGAAGTAATATTATGGAAAGTGTAAGTGACATTTAAAAAACTTTAAAAAAGCCTTTTAAAGGCTATTGGAGTGGTTTGATACTTGTCTATCTACAAGTATTGGTGAGGAAGGGTTTTCTAATCTTGTGTTGTAAAAAAGATTAAGTGGAAGGTTTGATTCTTTTCCTATGTAAAAAGATACAATTTGATCTTGAGCCCATAAAATGATTGAGTTAGATATTGAATCAGGAAAAGGATTCAATAGGGTTTTCAATATTGATCATATAAAAAGATTGTGACATGTTTGATCTTGAGACTGTAAAAAGAATTCGGTTTGATTTAAGCTCACAAAAGAATTGAATTAGATCTTGAACCCGAAAAAGGATTGAGAAAGGTTTTCAATCTATGACCTTTGAAAAATATTGTGTAAATATTTGGTCTCACCTGCTAAGAAGACCGTATGTGATAGTAAACTCTTGAACGGTACTTTAAAAAAAGAAGTAGGCAATTGTCCAAACCTTAAAAAAAAATCCTAGTACACACTCTATTAATTATATTTCCTCACTTATTATGTTGATTGTTTTGGTGCATCTTCAAGTTTTTTTATATTATTGTTTTGAGATTATTTATATTAATCATTAGGTTGTGTTATATATTGTATTAAGTTAAGAAAAAGCTTTTTAATTGACAACTTAATTCAGCCTTTTAGGTTCACTAAGAATTTCAAAATAAACATTTTAAGCATCTCAATAAACCTATTTTCAACCTTAAAACACCATTAAATTGATCAAAAAGTCCAAAATTAAATAAAAAAAATATATATCCCCATCTTGATCTACTTTTTCTGGTTAGATGAAGATCAAAAACACTTAAATGATATACCTCTTGTCAAGAATTTATTGACACCAATATCAATTCTTTTTTGTTATTGAAATATGACTGACCGACCAATTTCTCTTTCTTCTTTTATTTTTCAGCAACTTTCTCACTCCTTTATAAAAAAATAAAGGACTAAAACATTAAAAAAAAAAAGGAACTAGACATAAAGGTATAAAATTAAAAGGACTAAATATGCATAGATGAAGACTTTTGGGATGGAAATGATATTTTCACTTGAAAATGAAAAAAACTTTATTTTTTCCCTTCTTTTAATTGTTTTTTATACAACAATTCTAATTCATATTTAATCAAATTGACCTTTAATTAAATTCTAAAATTTTATTAAATAACTTGAATGTTAAAGAATATGCAAGCTGAAGTAAATATCACCACATAAAATATCATAAACATCATATGAAAAGATGAAATTGAAAAATAAAAAATTCAATGACATAAATGAAAAATAAAAAAAATTATCCGTTTTAGTTTATCTATGAATAGTGTTTCTATAGTGATTTGTGAATAAATAAACACTAATGAAGAATAAAAGTATATATTGTTTTAGTCATAGTTTTTAGACTGACGCGGGGTTGATTCAAGGCATGTCATGAATTAGGTGGATTGACCAGATTAACTTAGATCAACATATTCTTTTTTATTATAAGAAAACGTAAAAGCAAATCATTTTGAAATAAAATAAAATGAAAAAGTCAATAGGTTTGACCAAAATTTTCAACCAATTGTAATAATTTGTTAATCTTGAAAAAATAAAAATAAAAAGCTTGCCATTAATTTTTAATTTTTACTCCCATCTCGATGAAAAAGTATTACATTTTCAATCTTATCCTTACCCATTATTTCAATTTCTTTTCTTTTTTTTTTCAATCAAACTTTTTTTAAAGTAGGAATAAAACTTCAGTTCTTACTAAATATCACCTTAGATCACAAACTTAGTTTCGTGGGATTGAAATAAATAGTTGCATGTGTTGATGGAGACATTATGACCAAATTGCAAGTTAATTAAGTTTTTAATTTAGGAATATTACATAAATAATTTTACCATCCAATAATATTTCTTTCTATGTTAAAAAAATAGGAAATCCTAGGCCTTAAACAAAGCAAACGTACACGTATATACGATGGCTTGGTAGGAACCAGCAATCGGAGTAGCTGGCGTCCAACAAGACGTTTTAAATTCTGAAGTCCATTTGATATTTGATACATGTGGTTGACTTTGCATTGTACGTATTTGCTGATGTTTGTTTGGCAAATAGAACATATAAATTATAATTTCTTTTTTTTTTCTCGTGTATAATCAAATTGAATTCAATTCTAAATTTCATTAAATAACTTGAATGATTTAGAATATGTACGGAGAAGAAAATATCACCACATAAAATATCACAAATATTAAATAAAAAAATAAAATTAAATAAATATTAAATTCAACGATCAAAATGAAAAATTATTCCTTATAATTTATCTATGAAAGTGTATCTATGGTGCTTTGTGAGTAGATAAACACTAATGATCAATCAAAATATATACTATTTTCATCATAGTGTTTTTAAACTTAACTTAAAGTCGGCTCGAGATAAATTTTAGGTCACATGTTTGATGAGTTGACTAGATTAACTTTGGTAAGTTCATTCTTTTTTATTTTAAGAAAAATTAAAAAGGACATTATTTTGAGAAAAAAATAAACAGGTTTTGACATATTTTTTCTAGGCTAATCAGGTCATGGGTTAACCTGGATTTTTGACCAAGTTTTATTAGATCAATTCCCTTCTGATTTTTATTGAAAACTGGCTTATCCTAGGCTCTAGATCACTAGAATCACGGGTTAATTTGTATTAATAATAATAAAATATACTTTTATTGTTTGAGGTGATGCTAGTAGAGGAATATATAATAGTAGTAGTAGTAGTAAGGATGGTGGAAATTTATAACATTTTAACTTTTATTCTCACCTATTATTTTAATTTTTCTTTTCATATTTTTGAATCAAATATTTTTAAATTAGGAATGAGACTTCAATTCTCATAATCATCATCTATCACCTTAGATCACAAACTAAGTAAATGGCATTGAAATAAATAGTTGCAAGTGTTGATGGAGACGTTATGACCAAATTGCAAGTTAATTACGGTTTTAATTTAAATAATACTAGGAATACTACATAAAAAAAAATTTACCATCAAATTTAAATCTAATACTTGTTTTTCTTTCCAAGTACCCCCTCCTTGTCTAATAGTTTGGCTCAAAAAATTAATAACATGAAGATGTGATTGAAATTAGTATACGCATGCAGAAGAAAAGGCACAACAATAACAATAGAATAATATAAATTATATATTAGATCTCATAATTTTTATTCTATTTAATAAAAATAAATACAATGTAATATCTATCTATACAAGTTTCAAGTTTAAAAAGTTTTTGTGTTAAATAATATATCCAAAAATAATATAAATTATATTTTAGAATCTCATTTAATAATTTAAATTATTGAATTGAATTTATTATTTAACAAATTATTGTATTACGACAAAACTTGTATTCAAGATGGGGAAACATAATGATAATAATAGAGAGAGAGAGAGAGAGTACATTTAGAGGGAGGAGATTACACCAAGTAAATTGAAGGGTTTGAAGGTTCAAGAAATCAAAGTTTGAAGATGATGCAATACATGAAGGGATTGAATTTCTTGTTTAATAAAGTTTTTTTATGCAACGAGCAGTGTACGTTGGTGGAAGAGAGGGTTGTAATATGAGAAGTTTGACTTTGCATCCAGAGCAACAGAGGACTCTCGTTGAGAGGAGGAGATCGCGAGACTTTGTCGTATATGTTTTTGGAGGCATATATTCTGAACACTTAACGTCACGATGGATTGTTTTTTTATGCATTAAATGCGCAAGGAGGTTAAACAGAGCTGGGAAAAACCTCCATAGTCAATTACTTTAACTCCTGGCTTTTGAAGCAACTAATCATGATGGAAAAGTACCTTTGAAATATTGGAAGCTGCGCAAATGAAAATCTTTTGTGTAAAGGCAAATTAACAAACTCTTTATTTTACTGCGATTTGTGCTTATGATCCCTGTCAAGAAAGCTTCATTTCTTCTTCTTCTAAAAATACTGCAGAAAATGACAGCATCTGTCACGTTGACAGGCCATTCGTGTTCTTACCTGTTCTTCCTCGTCCTTCCATTTGATCGTCATGGTAGTCGCCATATATCTCATACCTGCAGTGGATTCACAAATTCATGTATATATATACATATATTTCCATACGCGCAGAAGTCGGCGAAACCAAAGAGGAAAATGGAGGTTGTAGCTGGGACTGGGAGAAGGGTTGGCCTGGAAAGGTCGGCTGAAGAAGTCGGCCAAACCAAAGAGGAAGAAGGGGTCGAGGGTATTGAATTTTCAATTCATGTGAGCTTGAATTAAGAATTAAGATTAGGCAGCCATTGAAAAAGAGATTGGAGAAGATAATGTTTTCTATAGGCTTGTACATGGCACGAGTTTCAATCTGAGTCATCTATTCCAATTGTCCCAATAGCAGGCAACTGTCTCACCCCATGAAACATCTCCATTTTATCAGAATTCCAAGGATATATATATAAATTAATCTAAATAAATAGATAATGGATACAGCATAAATATTATTAAATTCAATTTAAATTTATATATACATATGAGTATCCAAAATTTTTTTTTTTTTTAAATAATAAATATTTAAATTTTTTATTCATTGGGTATTGGATGCGATATGAATATAGTACAAACCAGACCAATAAATATTCATTATCATCCCTATTAATATTTACACTACTAAACTATAATTAAGTGTGTAGTGTTTTTTAAAAATATTTTTTTAAAATAAAAATATATTAAAATAGTTTTTTAAGATTATTTATTTTTAAGATATCAGAACTATTAAAAAACATTAAAAAATATAAATTTAATATTATCCGAACCATTAGAAGATAATGTTTTCTATAGACTTGTACATGGCACGAGGTTCAATCTGAGTAATCTATTCCAGTTGTCCCAATAGTAGCCAACTGTCTCACCCCATGAAACATCACCATTTTATCTGAATTTAAAGGATAACGATATAAATTAATCTAAATAAATAAGTTTTTTAAATAGTTATTTTACTTGATAAATAATAAATACAACATAAATATTTATATTGAATACATATTCTTGTGAATATCTAAAATTTTTTTAAAAAAATAATAAAATTTCTTATTAGTCGGGCATTGAACCAACTCTTAGATATTTATTATGATCCCCATTAATATTTACATAAATATACTATAAAAACTATAATTATACGTGTGTGTTTGATATTATAGTGCGAGGTATTTTTTAAAAATATTTTTCAAATAACAATATATAAGAACAACTAAAAAACACTAAAAAATATATGAATTTAATATTTTTTTTCGAGCAAAACTCGCCCAAAATAAAATTTCCTTTGAGCAAGGTTGCAAGTTACATGGAACGCTCAACCAAACCAAACAATCATGATTTTGTTTTATTATGTGGAGTCTCTATTGAGGAAGTTAGATTTTTGAAAAGAATGACGTCATGGGGTTAAAATGGCGAATGATGTGATGGTATGTGGATGTTTCTTTATTATTCATAGATTCCTTTGATGACTTGTGAGGAAGGGTGGATGACATCATGGTCGCCATTTTCTATGGCTGAGATTAAGGCGAATATATACTATATTGCTAGTACGTAAATATCACCCAATTATTTATTTGTTTGGATAAAACGTAAAGTTAGGTTTCATTTATCAAATTAAATAATTATATTTTGTCCAAAAAAAAATTAAATAGTAATAAAAATAGAGGGAAAAGGTAAGCATTAACGTCAAGGTTATATATATATATCCCTGTAGGAAGAACTGAGGTGATGTAATTATTTGGTTAGTGTTGTGTATAGAATGTTTTTCATTTAAAAATTAATTAAAATAATATTTTTTTTAGATTTTTATTTTATTTTTTATAGTAACGCATCTAAAACTCCTAAAAATATTTAAAAAATATCAATTTAATATTTTTTAAATAAAAAATATTTCTAAAAATACTTGAAATAACAAATTATATACGTGACAATTATTTATCTGAACTTTTGAAAAATACTTGGAAAAAGCCTCCCCCCTACACCGCCTTACCTTTTCCTCTCATTTTCTGCGAGGAAAGTATTCTTAATGATACGAGGCTCGTGATTCTATGTTCCCCTAACTTATATGTAAAAAATATTAAATCTGGAAAAGTTCAAGAATCTGGTTTGATTGATAAGATTGTAATATAAAAATTATTTAAATCAAAGTATCAATAGTATTGATATTAATTTTTCTTTTAATTAATGTTAATTCATGAACGAGAAGTATAAAAAAATACCATAAAATTAATTATACATTAACAAGTTAAATTTGTTCCTTTTTAACCAAAAAAAAGTATTGGATCATACAAAATACAAATTTATTCAAAACATCATGTCTCAAAAGCTAAAACAAAGTCTAAGTACAATCTACAAAACCTATTTATAACAAGTAAAAAATATTTTAAACAATTTTAAATAATAATAATAATAAAGAGTTCTAAATATAATAGAAAAAAACATCCAAAATCAACCAAGAAAATACTATAAATCTCGCTCGGTAGCTTACATGCCTTATCGCAAGGCCTTCCTAGTGTTGAATTGATCTGAAATTTCAACCGGATATAAAATAGGACCTCTAGAAGCATCTGGTAAAGTTTCAATTTGATCTAATAGTTGAATAAAAATATACTTGCTCGCATAAAATTGTGCAATCAACCCAAAAATCCTTGTAAGAAAATAATTTTGGAACATTAAAGGGATCTTTGCCACACTTGAAAACAATATTATTGTCCATTAAAGATCCTTTTAGAATTTAAAAAAGTCTCAATTTAGCTACTACATATCATTGCATTATTAGAAAAAGAACCATTTTCAAATAGAAAGTTCACAAGTCAAAAGACAAAAGATAACAAATAACAAAATCTATATTGCATCTGCTAACCTATATCGCGATACCTTTAAAATCTCCGATTGATCTGAAATTTTCACTCATTATAGAATAATATGTCTAAAAACTCTTGGTAGAATTTAAGTCTGATCCAACAGTCAGATTGAGAGTTATACTTGGTATCGTAAAACTGGACAATAGACACAATTATGCTAGAATCGAATTTTCTTGTTTAACTCTTTCTTGGATCAAATCATTTCCTCTCTCTTCAAGATGATTCGTCCTCGTATCACCAATAGGTATAATAAATGTTTCATAAGCCTCTTGTTTAAGCCTTCGAAACTCTTTTCTTGCCAACACACACCCCCAACAACTTTGTTTAAAAGTGCATGATCTAATAATCAGATTAAGAGTAATACTTAATAGCATAAAACTAGACAGTAAATGCAATTACGCTAGAATTCAAATTTTCTTGTTTAACTCTTTTATGGATCATATCATTTCCTCTCTCTTCAAGATGATTCGTCCTCATATCACCAACAGGTACAATGGATATTTCATAAGCCTCTTGTTTAAGTCTTTGAAGCTCTTTTCTTTCCATCACTCACCTCCAACAACTTTGTTTGAAAGTAGCAACCATTCTCTTTTACCTTTCATCCTCTCAGTGTTGTTGCACCTCTTTCTCTAAAGCTTGCCATTTCTATAATAGTTTTAACTTATCAATTGTTTTTTAAAACCCCAAATATATAGAATTGGTTTTAGAAAATCAATTGGAAAATTATTATAAATCTCGCATAGTAGCTTCTAGATCTTATCATAAGACCTTTTCAATATCGGATTAATCTGAATTTTTAACGTTATATAAAAAAAAGACTTATAGAAACACATGGGGAAATTTCAATCCGATCTAATGGTTGAATAAAAAATTATGCTTGTTAGCATAAAACTATGCAATAGAAAAAATCAGCCCAAAATCCTTGTAAGAAAATAAATTTGGAACATTAAAGGAATTATTGTCACATTTGAAAACTATGTTATTGTTCATTAAACATTCTTGTAGAACTAGAAAAATTTTAAAATTAGTTGTTGAATATCCTTGCATTATTAAGAAAAGAATACTCTCCGAATAAAAAGTCTACAAGTCGAAAGGCAACAAATAATAAAATTTGTATTGCATCTGCTGACCTATATAGCAATATCTTTTATAAATCCAATTGACCTAACAATTTAACCTCGTGTAGAAAAATATGTCTTGTACCTTCTAGTAAAATTTCACCTCAATCCAATAGTCGAATTGAGAGTTATGCTAGTAAAGCTAAATAAGAGACACAATTACGCTAGAAACTGAATTTCTTTGTTCAATTTTTTTATTGAATTGTATCACTTAATCTCTCTTTTCATAAGTCTTTTCTCTTGACTTTTAAGAGTGTGGTAAATTTTGTTTTTGACAATAAATAATAAAATTTATATTGTATCTGCTAATCTATATGACAATATATTTTATAAATCCAACTGACCTAACAATTTAACCTCAACCTCATGTAGAAAAATATGTCTTGTAACTCCTAGAAAAATTTCATCTCAATCCAACAGTCGAATTAAGGGTTATGCTCGATAGAGTAAAGCTAAATAGAAAACATAATTACGCTAGAATTTGAATTTTATTGCTCAATTTTTTATTGGATCATATCACTTAATCTCTTTTTCCATAAGTCTTTTCTCTTGACTTTTAGGAGTGTGTGTTTATCTTGAAAATATACTAAATTAATTTTTTTTTTGTATTTTTCAAATATAGTTTTAAGTAAAAAACACTGACATCGCAATACTAAAAAAACATGGACTTTAATCTTTAAACTCCATGTTGTTACAATGGTACATCTCTATTACTATTCATAAAAGATATATAAATACATCCAATTATTTATGTTCTAATACTCAAGATTTTCTTCTGCAATTTTGTTGTTTTTATATTTATTTTTCTTGTTCTTAAAAATTATAATTCATATTATTGGCTAGTGTAAAATAATTAAATTATAAAATGATTTAGAATATAAAACATTACGAGTACACTAAATTTAAAATATAAATTATAATTCTTAAAAACACGACGGAGAAAAAATTAAAACTACAGGTAGTGTGATTTTCCTAATTAACAATGCTCGTGTATATCAAGGTTTTGGGATTTTGGGCCAATCAGGTAGTTGGGTCATCCTCACATGCTATACGTACAAAAGATGATGCAAGAGGTGGACCAACCAAAATGTGCCAAGAAAGAGATGAGTGTGCACCGCCAGGTCCGTCACCAATCGTCACCCATCTTGGTGGCTACTTTGCTTTGCGGTTTCGTTTTAGGCACGCAAGTCAACAGATTAAAGCTATTCACATAGAGAGTTTTTTGGATCCATACTTTGTCAAGCTTTCCCTTTAGGGTCCACACGCAATTCTTTTATCAATTTTTTATTTTTCATTCTTTATCTTATTTCTTTTTTAATTATTTGTTTTCGTGATTGCCTCAATGTCCCCCCTCCCATATCCATTGGATAATTAAATTTATTTTACACATCATAGCATAAATAAAATATTCATTTAATAACGTTATACACGATATTAGTGTAACTTGCGTTTCCTAAATAAAAACATAAAAAATATAATTTTATTATACTATAACCTATAATATACCACGTTTCAAAATAATATTAAATTATATTTTTTAAATTATGCAACCTATAGTTTTTAAACTCGGCTTGGATTTTAGGTTTTAATCGGATTATTAGGTCATTTTTTTTTTAAAAATCAAAATGATATCGTTTTAGTAAAAAAAATCAACGAATTGCAACTGAATTTTTGACTGGATCTTGCCAGGTCAACCTACTAGGTCATATCGAGTTTTTTTTCTTTTATTTTTTCTTCAACCCGGTCCAGTTTCAGCTCCAGGTTAGCCGGGTTTTAAAACTATGGTAGAACCCAATTATATGATGTTAAAATATGCAACCATTTGAGTTTTTTTTTTTAAAAAAACCATTATGCATAACCTAATAATAAGATTTTAGATGTAATATGGTGCGTATATATTTTGATAAATCGTTGCAAATGCTCCTAGAGAAGCAATAGAACTAATGATTCAAAAGTTAGAATCAATGAGACAAATTTTTGTTAATAAAATAGTTTCTCAATTATATTAATGTTTTCATTCCTATAAAAACCTTAGAAAAAATACTCTTATTTATAGAAAAAATATGATTTTACTTGTGATAATAAAAATAAATAAAATATCAGTTTCATTGAAATTTTCATATAAATTTTCTTTACGTGTACATTTGATTCGTTGATCTTCACAACTCAGCATCACTTGTATGGTCAATTGACTATATATTTAATGAAAGTAGAAAAATAAAAAATCACACCAATTAATATTAGATTTAATTTTTATAATTAATAATGCCTCATATTTTAGACATCCTTTTGATTCCATATATAAATTAAGACGTAGTCGTCTCAATTTTATGCTTACGCTTACTTATTCAGAAAAAGCTCTCTATTCGTAGACGATTAATAATTTATTCGGTGAAATAATAAAAATATTTGACAAAAAGATAATGTGATAAATATTAAAATCACTACAAATTCTTACAATCAGTCAAAATAAACAACTTTACAATGCTTGTTTCGTGTATTTTATGTACATATGCTTAATTCTAATTTCAATTAACCCTACAATACTATGTTATTTTTCTATATTAAAAAAATCTTCATGATGTTCTTTGTTTCATGCATATCTATGTAGGGGTAATCATTTCAGTTCGATTCATTTTTTATTAAAAAAAATAATCAAACCGAAATTAAAAAAAAAAATTTGAAACCAAACCGAAACTAGTTCAAACCAGTTTGACTTGTTTTTTTCAGTTTGAGTTCGGTTCGGTTTTTTCAGTTTGAGGCTTATAAAACCGAAACCGAATCGGTTGGTTTTTTCAAAATTTTAATCTGTTTAATTAGTTTTTTTCACGGTTCAGTTTTTTTAGTTTTTTTTTCCAGTTTTCTCGGTTTTATCTGTTTTTCAGTTTTTTTGCTCACCCCTATATATGTGTGTCCTTCTTCAATATTCTCAATATGAAAATTAATATTATCAAATTATTAGTTATTTTATTTTTAAGGGTTAAGGATTGTGCAAAGAGAGACAAATTTCACATTCTTTTCATCTTCCACAAGTGAAAGCTAGGACACCAAGGTAATATTTTTACCAAATTGCCTCGGAATTGTACAATTTTAAAAGTAGAATATTGCTTGTACATAAAAAATAAAATGCAAACCCCATATCATAAAGTTTATTCACTTCCGTAGAATATTAAAACCGAATAATTAACCGTCAAATCTTTCTCTTCTTAAGCAAATTCTTTTATGCTTTTCTTTTTAGGAGATTTTTAATGACAAAAATCATTTTAAAAAAGCTAAATTATTAATTTTAAATATTTGAAATTGTTACCAAAATTGCTAATTATTAATTTAACTATTAGAGTTTGTTTGGTAACGTGGTAATAATTGTTTTTTAAAGAGTTTTTTTCTTGGAAATATATTGAAATAATCTTTTTTAATTTTTTTAAAATTTATTTTTGTTATTATTACATCAAAATAATTTAAAATCAACAAAAACAACATTAATATGAAGCAAAAAAATATTTAAAATGTAAAAATAAAAAAAAACTCGTAATGGTTTTTACTTTCTATATTCCTTGTATAATGTAAATGTAAAAACATCATTAAACTCTATTTTTCTTTCTAGTTTTTATTCTTGTTTCGAGTCAAACGACCGAATTATGGTGAAAAGTTCTTTGAATTTTATTATTTTTTTCATATATTAATCATATATTATAAATGAAAGTTTTCTACAATTCGTAATTTTATTTCGGATTTTATTTAGCAATGAATTCAAAATATGTAATTATTGTAAAGAGTCAAATTCCTTATAATTGAGTTTTATCAATTAAATTAATGGAAATTATCTTAAATAAAAAAATGACATAGCTTGTTTAAAATTCTATCGAAAAATAATGTACATGAAAATTACTTAGAAAACAACTCATTTATTAAAAAAAGAAAAAGAAAAAAAAAAGGGCGTCATGAGAAGTGATAGCAAGGACAAAACCATGGCCAAGTTAATGTGAATGCACAGCATATGATGTAAGCAGAAAGTAATAGTCCAACTCAGCATGATTTAATTTCGAATGTCAACACGTGGAAGAAGATTTAGCTGGCCCCCGCACCTAATCATACGATAATTTATTTAATATATAAACTTCAACTTGAATAAGATAATATTAATACATAACTATAAAAAAAATTAATTAATTAAATGTGCTAATCAGTTTGTTGATTTGTTAAAGAGAAGTTGTGCACAACTCTATTTATGGAAAGATGTAGTGGTAAGAAAAAAGAGAGAAAGTTGATGTTATAGCTTGATTTTCTATTTTAGTTTTTTTAAGAATATAATAATGATTATTTTTTTAAAGTGTTTTTTTATGGAAAATACATTAAAATAATATTTTTTTTTATTTTTTTAAAAATTATTTTTGATATTAGCACATCAAAACGATTCAAAAAACATAAAAAAATTAATTTTAATCAAAACAAATTTCAAAATTTAGATTTTTTGATGGAAAATATATCAAAATAATATTTTTTTTATTTTTTAAAAAATTATTTTTAATATTAGCATATCAAAACAATTCAAAAAAATATAATTTTTTTTTCAAAATGTAGAGAAACATCATTTAGAACGCAGTTTCAAACAGCTCCTTAGTCAGCATTGAGGTGTTTTATTTATTTATTTTTCCTTTCATTTGGAAGAAGTAATTATGTATGGTATTTTACAAATTTATTAAATTCAATTTAATCTAGTTTAAAGCATGAGTTATATGTTAGATAAGTTAACTCATATTAACTGAATTAATTAAAAACGATATTGTTTGAAGTTTTTGTTTTAAAAAAACCTAAAATTATTTTAAAAAAATCAAATAAATTTTTAATTAAATCATAAATTGACCTGTGGAGTGATTTAGTTTAATAAAACCAATTCTCATATTTATTTATTTTTTCTAAAAAAACAAAAAACATCCAAACAAAATCCCAAATCAGAAGCTGGCCTGTAAGTAACGAAGCCTCTTGCTATAGGAATTGCTGGTCAGTCAATAACTAGTTTTTTTTTTTATTATTATTGTTATATCTTTTCATTGCTGATGTAATTTGAACAATATTTATTATTCTAAATATTTCTTGAATACGTCTTTAGGATATTATTAAAAATAATTCAGTCTCGGCTGGTTCAATAGTTTATCTGGAAATATTTTTTATCATCCAACTACATAACAAAAATTAATAATACATTAAAAAACTTTTTTAAAAAATTTATTTAAAAGCAAATTGAGAGCATGTAGCAACGACTTTCTCTAGTCAATTCCATGGTATTTTTGTAACTTGTTTTTTTTTTTGGATTAATTGTTGATGTAATTAGTCATAATCATTATTCGACTCCGCGTAATAAACCGTGTGGGCACTTTCTATTTTTGAAAGGACAGATTTACCCCCAACAATAACTTACTTATCAATTGGATCCCTATACAACAACATTTCCAAATAGCCTTTGATTTTTTTGTTTCATAATAAATATGACTGGTTTTTAAGGTCGCTAAAAGAAGACATGGTTGGTCTAATTTATTGTTTAACATGTTTTTTTTTTGTAATGGATGATTAAGTGTATTTTTGATAATATAATATAATATGTTTTTTAAAAATATTTTCTAATTGAAAATGTATTAAAAACATGTTTTTTTAGATCTTAATATCAGTACATTAAAAATATAAAAAAAACATAAAAAATATTAATTTAATATTTATCAGGTAAAAAATATTTTAAAAAATAAAAATTATTAAATTATCAAACAAGTGTGGCGAGAGTCCAAAATGCATGCTGCCTAGCTGTTTCCGGGATTATTTGGCATCTCTTTTTCTCCTTTAATGCATCAAAAAGTTGTTTGATTTCTTATCGAAGAAATTTGTTTGACTTTGTGAATATTATTCCATATGAATTATATGGGAAGTTTCCAAAAAAAAAATGCTCTTAATTTCTTTTTTGGAATTTTGCATATATATATATATATATGAAATTGCCACGACGCTACAAGCGATCGATTGATACTCAAGAGATTTGCTTATAAAAGAAGGCGAAGATATATTGATACTCAAATATATTTATTACATATATATAATACCGATAGGAAAATTTGCAATTAATTTGTTTTAATTTCTACAAGATGAAATTCGTTTAGATTTCAACATTTTGCATAGAAATTTTACAGTAGGTTGGTTTCCTCAAAGAGGGAGAGATTAGAAACACACACCAATACCAACGATATAAGTGAAAATATCTTAACCGTGAGGAGTAATTTAACTGGTTAAATTTTAAGTTTATTTTGTAATGATTACGAGTCCGAGACTTTTTAGAATCATTAAATATTTATATAATCGTTAATTTTAGAACCCGTGAAATTAGTTAAGATGATATTAGTGAAAGTATTTTAACCCTTGTAAGGTAATTCAACTGGTCAGATATTAAGTTTGTTTTTTAATGGTTATGATTTTGAGTTCTTATAACGCCACTGAAAATTTATATGATCGTTAAATTTAGAATGCATAAAATTAATTGAAATACATACAAGCTTATCGGACACTCACATTAATAATAAAATAAAAATATGCGAACTCGAAAAAGAACATCATTTATTTTATTTTATTTTTTTCAATATAATTGACAGCACGAATAAAGAGGCATGCATGCACTCCTATGCTAATTAAGCTCAGATTACACCGATCTTGCCTTTGCATATATAGAAGAGAAATTGGAAGAATATTATAGATGCAACTCTCCTAGCTTTGTAAAATTCTTCTCATCAAATTGGAAGAATATGTAAGCAATAAGATGAAGAAGTTATTATTTCGTTAATTTTCATAGAATTAATTAAAATGAAGTGTACTGTGAAAATACTATTTAATTTCCTGATCGAATGATGAACACAAAATATGCTTACATATATTGCAAGTTTGTCTACAAGTAATAGAACTAGCTAGCACTAGGTCGGCTATAATCTAATTAGATTAAAAGCTTTGAAATTTCTAATTTCTTCATCTATCAACTATTAAGTTCAATAGTTCCCTAGATTCCCTCCACTTAGCATGCTTTGCATATTTTCAAGGAGTTATACTTCCTTTTCTTTTTTGTTTTTTATATTATAGTTATTAAATTCAGCTTGACTAATTACCTGACTAGAACACGAAGAACTTTTTTAAAATTAAGATAAATGTTGATTCATTCAAAATCAAGTAATCTAGAGGGTTAATTAGAACTCGATCAAACCCAAATAAGATCTAGTAGAGTTGATTTTGATGATTTATTTTTAAGTTTTGTAAAATATAACATTTATTTTAATTTTTATCCAAACTTATTTCATTTTATTTAAAAAACTAAAACAATATCATTTTATGGTTGATTCAACCAACTCGTTATTCGAGTCTTGGGCTAGGTCAGATTTCAAATCAGATCTAATAATTATGGTTTCAATATGAATCCGTGTACGCAATCATGCGTGTAGCTGTTGAATTAATTATGTGTGTTTGGTGTTAATTATAAAAACATTTTTAAATTTTTAATTTTTTACGTTGGTACATGATCAAAACCATCCACAAACATCAATTTGACAATTTTTTAGGTAGAAAATAATTTAAAAAAAAACGTTGACACTTGTTAAGGCATGCGAATAGCAGTAGCAGTCAACAATAGTAGCTAGCAGAGCTACTTAATTAGCCATGAAGAATTAAACTGAAAATTGACAAAGTAACAGCTTTTCTTAATGATAATAGGAACTACTCAAAAGCATTGAACTAAGACTATTGGTTAAATTAAGAGACTAAAAAACCGATAGATTAGAATCTTGAGATTATTATTATATATATAATTAAAAAAAAAAAAAAGGTTAGGCAGTTTCAAGCAAATAAAAAGGCCTCCATTTTCTAAGTTCTTTATTGCTAAAATACATGGCAGCGCGGCCCCCCACCACCAGCATATGATATTAGAACGAAAGCTCCTTTTACAATTTCCCTTTTTCACATTATTTTTCAAACAAGTAGATGATATAGTAGCCAGCTAAGAAAACAGCACAGCACAACAACACACCATCGAGGAAAAAAAACCTATTGAATCATTTAAACCAGTGGCTTCCTCCGGACTTCAAACAAGGCTTGCTTGCTGCCTACGGATCTTCATAGACAGCAATGTTTTGCTAACCTCTATTTAAGCCCTCTTTAAGGCCCTTGCTCTACTTTCTTAACTGCTCTCTATCTCTTCTAAATTATCTTGCAAAACAAAAACAAAAAAACAAAATACCAAGAATCCTCCCTCTTCTTTTAGCTTGTTTGTTTTGTGCGTGTATGAACGCACGCACGCACAGAGGCACGCGCGCATAGTCTTATAGGTTGCTGAGAGAATTAATTAAGCTGTTAGCTAGCTAGTTGTGTGATGACAATGGAGGAAGCTATTGTGGTGAACAAAGGAGATGATCTGATTGATTTGCCACCAGGTTTTCGGTTCCACCCTACAGATGAAGAGATAATAACTCATTATCTTACAGAGAAGGTGATGAATAGTAGCTTCTGTGCAAGTGCTATTGGTGAAGTTGATCTCAATAAGGTTGAGCCATGGGATTTGCCAAGTGAGTTTTCATCTTTCTACCAACTCTTAGTTTCTTTGGGGTCAATATTAAGACACCACCCTTACTCCTCTTTAATCTTGGTTTTGTTCATTTTAATTTGTTGCTGAATTTTCGGTCCAAATGTTGAAAAAGACTTGTTTTGAACAGAGAAAGCAAAGATGGGAGAGAAGGAATGGTATTTCTTTTGCCAAAGAGACAGGAAATATCCAACTGGTATGAGAACCAATCGTGCTACAGAATCTGGGTACTGGAAGGCTACTGGGAAAGACAAGGAAATTTACAAGGGAAAAAATAGCCTTGTTGGGATGAAGAAGACTCTTGTTTTCTACAAAGGGAGAGCTCCCAAAGGAGAGAAATCCAATTGGGTTATGCATGAATACAGGCTTGAAGGCAAATTCTCATACTATAGCCTCCCCAAGGCTGCAAGGGTATGCACCCACATGCACAAAATTCCAATTTTTTCTTTCTTATACATTTTTCTCTTGGTTGTCATTAAAGAAAGCTTAAGTTGTTACTTATTGTCACATCTTTTAAATGTTTTTCATTTCTTTGCTTTTGATTTGGTGGAGAGTTTCTTTCATGTTTTTTTGTTTTTTGTTTTGCTTTATCTATCCTTTTGCTTTTGCTTTTGTGTGAAAGAAGAATCTGGACTGAGCATGACTCTTTTTCTGGCTATGTTTTTACAGGATGAATGGGTTGTTTGCAGGATTTTCCACAAGAGTACAGGCATCAAGAAAACCTCAATTCATGACCTCCTAAGGGTGAACTCTTTCGGAGATGATTTCTTGGATTACTCCTCCCTGCCACCTTTCATGGATCCCCTTAATTACAATAACAGGCCAAGCACCAGCAGCTTCAGTGGTGGCGATAACAATGAGTTCAAGGAAATGGCAACAAGATCATCAGATGGAAATTATTTCTCCAATACAAGCATGTTCAACAACAATCAAAACTTTGCTCAACCTCAAAATACCAACTACCAAGCACCAAATTCCAGTTTTCACCCTCAAATTCCAGTCTCAAATCCTCTTTACACCTTTCAAACCAGTCCCAATATGCCTGGCTACTTGCACCAAGGAAAGAGTTCTTCTAATTCATTCCAAAACTTTCAAAACTCTATCTTCAGTGACAATGAACATACCCTTCTAAGATCATTAGCTAGAAATAGTTATAGAGAAGCATCTGGATTGGAGAAACTGTGCAAGGTTGAGCGCTTCTCATCTAATCAATCTATGGTCAGCCTTTCACAGGACACTGGACTTAGCACAGACGTGAACACCACAGCTGAGATATCATCTGTGGCTTCAAAGCACGAAATAGGAAGCCATGATAAGGTTTTTGAAGATCTTGAGGGTCCATCAGCTGGCCCCATTGCAGATTTGGATTGCTTGTGGGATTATTGAAGACCATAGAGAATATATGTATATGTACGCTTGGTTTAATTTGTTCTTTAAATTCTTAGGATATATGAATGTAACGAAAAAAAAAGAAAAAAGAGAGAGAAAAAGTTCTGAAGACATGTGATTTGAAACAGTCATTTCTCCTTTAGCTAGCTAGGTAATTTCATTAGAGTTTGGAAAGTTCTTTGTATTGATATAAATACTTTGTATAGATTTTTATTAGTTCATGGTGTTCCTTTTCCGATTTCTTTTTCATTTGATTGATAGATACCAAAGGCAAGATGCCATGAGTGTGTGTGTCTACACACACACACACACACACACACACACACACACATATATATATATAAGAAAATCATTTATTTTTTTTTTGTCATATGTGCGTTTTTTCTCTTTAGATGCGAATGAACGAGAGAAGTAAATAACCTCAAAATGCATTGTACTCAAAGTCCTTAATTCCGTGCACTTCGACGTCTCAGCAACTAGTTAGTGCAATTAACAAGGTAATTAAGGCCTTAAATGAATTTTAATATGATACTTAACATCCATTTCTTTTAGGAGAAATGCGCAGCCAGCTTTCCTAGCTTGATTAAGGGGATTGATTTGAACTTGATTGACACCAGGATACGATTTTTCTTTCTTTTCTTGTTCGAGAAATTGACAGTAGCTAAGATGGTGTCTGATTTCTCAACATGGGCCTAGATATATGCCCCTTGCCGTCAAGGATCGATATCATGTAACAAATATAGACAACTTGCAAGAAATTTACTTGTCATTTTCTCCTTGTGAATTATCAGTAGAGACGGAATGAATGTAGAAAGGGATACTAATGGCAGCATCTAAAATTACCTTCATTTACAATGGATCACAAGTGGATATACACTGGAATCAGTAAGCTCATGTTGGATAAAGGCGGTTTTCTGCGTCCCTTCTGTTTTTGTTTTTAGATATTTTTTAAAAGTATTTTTAATTTTAAAAAATATTAAATTCATATCTCTAGTGTTTTCTGATGGTTTTTTATGTGTTAATATTAAAAATAAAATAAAAATCTTTTAAAAAAATCATTTAAATATATTTTCAAGTAGAAAATTATTTTAAAAAGCATCCTAAATTACATCTCAAGCAACCCCATAAAAGGTTCAAGAGAATCACTTGAAATATCCCAGCTGAAACTATGCATTAGATGCACTCTAAAATCTTTTTAATTAAAAACATTGTGATGACATTAATCTTAGCTTATTTAGTTAAGCAAGTTTTAATCTTCTCTCTTAAGCCAAAATTAGTGTATTAGTAGTGTTACATGCAACCCACTACCCAATATAACTAGCAATCAATTCTGATTTTACAATTCTTTTCATTGATATCAATATAGATCAAAGTATGGGGTTATCTTATTAAAATTAAAATGATATAAATCAATATTTGTGTTCCGTTCACACATGAGAAATATAAGTTATATTCTCTCTCTCTCTCTCTCTCTCTCTCTCTCTCTCTATATATATATATATATATATATATATATATATATATATATATGGAATATAATCGGCATTTATTAAATCATGATCATGCTTAATGGGTTAAAGATGACCATCCGTTAACCTTGATTACATCTTTAATCATGATCATGCAGAACTGTGACCAGATTCTCTGTTATCTGTAGTACTCTTCTTCTTTTTTTCTTTTCTTTTTTCAAAACTTTTTGGATGGAAACATTTTTCAATCAAGGAGATTAAAGTGGGGCAGCTAGCTAGGTCCCTTGCATTTTCTCCTCTTTTTAATGAAGTTGTTTTCAAAAGGGAGATAACAGAAAACAGAAACATGTCATGGGTAAAAAGTTAAAGAAGAGAGAAAGAGTCAAAGGAAAGAGTGGAATCGGTCACTGTATAAGAATAAAGAAGGGTAAGCTGGAACTAGGCAGGATCATGCGGAAACATGTGCACCAAGTGTAAGCCATTCAACTTCCTTTCTATTCGAAGCAAAGCTTCTGTCTAGGTCACAGACTTGCAGGAAAGCCAATCCCCCTTTAGGGTTACTTGGTCCGTATGTTTTTGTGGTGAAAGGGAATCTAAATACCATATATTTTATTCCAAGTAATTATCATATAAGCAACACAAGCTACAGAGAGAAGCGAGCTCGCCAGGGAGCATATTCTTCAATAATCAACAAGGAAAAAAAAAAAAAACCCTTATTTGCTGCATGAAAATATGGGGGCTCTGGAGACTAGACCTACACCTACCAATCAAGACTCTACACCTCGTTTTCACACACAAAAGAAACACTTGGCTGTCGTCTCAGAACATAAACATGCCTTGTCTTGCTTGAGTTGTCCACAATTAGCTCATCTCATTGTCATTGATTTCATCATGTTTAACCTTTTTAATTTTGATTTCACCAGAAGAACCGACATGGTAACTAGATTAATATTTAACAGTACTTCCACCTGGCCTGCATCTGCATATGCTTTTGTTCCTGTGTTGTCGGTTCATGTTTTTTGCAAGGTTATTTCACATGCATGGAAATTAGTAGGAACATGTCCTAACAACACTAAATTATCTAGCTGGCTAGTATTTACTTTGGTCTATTATAGAGATTTGATCTCTGACATCATACATGCAAACATGTTAGAACTATGTGACCATAAAACTTCTCTTCTTTTTTTGTTTTTTACGGTGTATGTTTGGTATTGTGGTGCATGGTAGTGTTTTTTAATTCAAAATATATTAAAATAATTTTTTTATTTATATATTTTTAAAACATTTTAACATTAACACACCAAAATATTTAAAATCACAAAAAAAAAACATCAGATTAATGTTTTTAGTCTCCATGTAATGATAGAAGTGCTAGATCTGAGACTTTATGGAAATTGCCGATAAGATTAGCTAGACTCAAACTACCTGAAAATTGTTGCTTTTCAACGATCTCTATCTATATCGATAAAAACCAGGTATCTTTCTATGGGTAAGATTTTAAGAGAAAATTGTTAGATTTTGCTCTTAAATTGGTTGAACTTAATTAAGACCCGATCACGGATCATATATATATATATATATATATATATATATATATATATATACACACACACACACAGTTAATTCCGGGACAAAATTGGATTAGGCTTTTCTGTGATTTTTGTATCTTGATTTTAGAATTTACAAATGATTACGGTAAATATATATTAGTTAGAAATAAGTTTTTGATTAAATTGAATTATTTTTTATTTTAATCAAAGTTATAATATTTTAACGTTTGACGTATTGATTCCAACTTATACTATGTCTTCCCTTGTTTTTCTTGTGTTTTTTTTTTTATATAATATACTATGTCCTTTTCTTAAGAGTTGTTTTAAATTAATTGTCATCAAACATATCTATGAACTTGGTTGGAAAACTAGAGGAATATATGATAGTCAATTGATACCGTTTCAGTATTCTAATTCCATACATAATGGGAGCTTCAACCAAAAAAACTTACGAAATTAAATATAGCCTATATATAACCAAATGCTTAATAAAATCAAGAACAAATCAAGAACACGTAATTGGATTACATAGTTCTGCCCTCGAGAGATTTTTTCCATCATGAATTCAAGATCGAATCAATATAATAAAAAAAATTATATTAATTTATTGGTATATCTGTTTATATTTATTAATTTTTTGGGAGTGATTTTACGATGCAAAAAATGATATTTGAAGCCTAAAAGCTCAATTTCCAAAAATGATATATAACATCAATATCATAATATATAGTTATCTAATAATAGGATTTAGGAGTGGAGGGAATATATTTTACATCAACGAAAGGAAATAATAATGCCGAAGGAGATAGAATAGGGAGAATTTTGGAGGCAGGTGTGTTTTGGATGATTCTTAGAGCAAAGTCTCATGATGTAAACATCTTCCCCAAACCATAGTGTAAACATAAATCCATATACAGATATTCTTTGACGTGTATAAATTATTCTGCAGAAGGAGCCATCTTAAGGCATGATGGGAAATTTCACGTAACATTGGCTTTTTGTGCAACATTTAAACCTAATGTCTTGTCAAAATGGACATAAGAGCCGTAGCATGAGAGGTTATGTGTATAATTTTGGTGGATTCACGTGTCAAGTGAAAGCACTACCTTTAGTTAATTTCTACTAATTAACTTGTTTTAATTTGTTCTAGAATAACAGTTGTACAGTGAGTGGAAATTAAAGGAATAAGAAGAAAGATTATATATATATAAAAATGGAAATTAACCGACACTCCCAGAGATGAGAAATTTCCAAGAAGTTTCCGACGGGAAGCGGTTTCTCATAAACGTTTTCCATGGGTGGCTCCGGCACCACATGGAAATCACAGGGTTTTTTTTCTTCCTTAAATTCTTTTATAACCTGTGGGCAACGTTGTTGTGTTGTGACATTTTGGAAGGTACTTGAATTCCATATGTAATTGTGTCACATTCTTTATTAATTTATATATGTTTGTGTTGTTTTCCAATTAGTGTATGGTGCTTGAATTCAATAAATAAATAAATAAAATTACATCAATTTCAATTAGAATACTTTGATGACCCTTTCCTAACCCTGTCTATATACATGTATATAATAAGGTCTAATGTACTAGATCTAATGTCAGTTTATTATAGAAATTACAGATTTGTTTCCTGATTTTTTTTATAACATGTGGGTGTTGGATTTCTGAATATCATATTCAGTAGAAAAAAATATATATATATTTAGAAGTCTTTGTGATCCTATTGGATAAAGTTAGAGTTATTTGGAGATTTATTAACTGAAAATTTAATTTTCTTCGACTTTGAATAATTCTTTAAAGGCAAAGTTATCACAAATTACAAGTCGTTTAATTATCCTGCCTCTAATAGTAATTTACACGAACCACCAATAAATATTTTTTTAAATCTCAATTTAGAAAAGAGGGATTGTTATACCTAGAGTGCTAACTCTTTATTATGTGATTTACGTAGTTTTTTCTGTCTAACAGACAATCATAAAAAAATAAGAGGCATAGCTATCTATTTGTAGGAAAATATGAAAAACTCTATAAATTGGTAAAATATCAAATTTTTTTCCTGAATAATATTCATATATTAATTCAGAATAATTTTAGAAACTAACTTAATGAAATGCTTACTTGATTTTTCTAGATCTATAAATATAATCTTTGTATTAATTATATTTTAGTCTTTAATTTCTAAAATATATTTTAATTAAGTAATACTTAATTAAATCATCACAGTTTAATTTATTGATCAATAACATTTTAGGAACAATGTTTTGATACAATAGGAATCTTATAATTATAACAATTTTATAATTTCTTTTGCAAAGAATTTTTATCCCACGAATTTTATCTTTACTCTAAATTTATAAATCAAATATTAGATTCATTAATATAATATTATATGAATATTAAAGATAAATTAAGCCTTTATTAATAATAAATATGTATTTACATGGATATAATAATGTCACATATAACTAATTAATTGGCTACTTAGCATATTAAACTTAGGGGTGTTCATGGTTCGGTTCAGTTCGGTTTAGATTCAAAAAACCAACCGAACTGAATTACATTAATTTTGTGAAATATTACCCGAACCGGACCAAAAACCGGTTCAAACCGAACTGGTCCGGTTCGGTTAAATCCGGTTTTTTTGGCAAAAAACCGGGAAACCTAATCCCATCATCTAGACTCCCCCAAATCCCCTCCTCCCAGCTTTGAAAACCCGAACCCTGACACGCTAACCCAAAACTCTACCTGGTCCTTTGGCTCTCTCATCCAAACCTTAATAACCAAATCTGAATCTGTCAATGAAATCTACAAGAAAGATCTGGACAAGCCATCGGTTGTATTGGATCCTCCATGTGGAAAATCATTGTCCCATATGGCTAGAAAACAGAAACTATTTCAATCTTTCAGTGGAATTGCTCAAATATGTGCCAAGTTTCCAGATACTGGAGATAAATATGACTTCAAGCCTTTAAATATCCATCGCCAATCTTGCAAACAGCAAACAGTAAAAGCAAGGGCATTTGATCTCTTTTATGGTTGCCCTACTATTTTTTGTATGTATACAGTTGCTTATCTTTATCCATGTCAAGAAACGGGGAAAGAAAGATTGAGAATTAATTGAGAGGGGAATGAGGCGACTTTTTATGAGAGGCAGGAGGTGATGTTAATTGTTAGGGTTAGCTAACTATTTATACCGAAAATTTTTGTTAATGGTTTAGTGGGTCCGGTTCGGTTTGGGCCGGTTTCTGGTTCAAAACCGAAACCGAACCGGACCTGTTAAAATTTATAGTTTTGAAAATCGGTTTAATCAGTTTTTCATTTCGGTTCGGTTTTTTCGGTTAATTTTTCTTCGGTTTTCTCGGTTAATTGGTTATTTTGAACATCCCTAATTAAACTAATAGCGGACAAGTGGTACACCGTGGACTGGACTAATTGTTTTTTAATATAAAAAAGGATGCTTAGGCACTACTAACATATTTTAAACAAGCAAGAGAAATTCGAGACTCGAGACATAAACTCGACTGTGTTCAATAAGGTTCAATAAACTATGTTATTTTAATAACATGATTAAAAAAAAATAGACAATGACAATAAATCAACTAAACTAAGCAAAATATTGATAATGATGTCAAAGAATCATCTCAACCTAATAGTTTAAGTTGTTAGGTGATGTCTCAAGATATGATTTATATTATTCTCTAACAAATGATTACCTACACAAAATAAATACTTGCTAATATTATGAAAATATATCTTGTCAATATTTTGAAAGGTCTATATAATCTTACCTGATAATAAAGCGAAAGTTAAATGAAATTTAATCAAATAATATCTAAAACAAATTTTAAAGTCATTTAAGAATAAAAAAGGAGACCAATCAACAAAATATTGAAGAAAAAAAAGATTAAAATAAATATTTAATTTAAAAAAGATTAAAAAACAACTCAAGTCAATCCGATTTAAATCACCAAACATGTAGTCTAAGTCATGAGAACGGGATAATGCCTATAGAAAGCAAAATAAAAAAAATAAAAAAAGCTCAATGTCCAGTCAACTTAATGTTGAATGATGAAATTGAAAACAAATTCAATTTAAAAAAAAGAAAAAAAAACACAAGTCAATCCAAGTAAGCATGTCAAACTCGTTATCCAAGTCATGAGACTGAGATAACCATGTAGAAAGAAAATTTAAAAAAAAAATTATAAAACTCAATTCACGACCAATGTTGAAGGGCAAAACTGAAAATAAAATTTAATTAAAATAACTACGAAAAAAGAACACCCGAGTTAACTTAGGGAACCCACAAAATTCACAACCTAAATTATGTAACCAGGATAACCCCATTAAAATAGAAAGAAAAAAAACTAAATTCACAATCTAAGTCATGTGACTAGGATAGCCCCATAAAAAACAAAAAAAAATTATAAATTTCAATCTCCAACTAACTCAATTTTAAATGATAAATTTTTTTTTAAAAAAATTCAATTTTAAAAAATGACCTAAAAAAAGTGAGTGAATTGAAAAAAATAAAAATAAAAAAAGAAGCTTAATTCCTAGCCGACCTAATATTGAAAGACAAAATTATATATATATAAAAGTGATTTTTAAAAAGGATAAAAAAAACAACCCTAGTAAGCTTATCAAACTCACACCCTAAGCCATGAGAATGGTATAATTTAAAGAAAAAAAATAAAATAAAAAAAAACTCATGAAACTCAATTTCCAAACCAACCCAATGTTGAAAAGTACTAAAACTTAAAAAAAATCCAATTTTTAAAATAAAAAACAATAAAAAAGGATCCAATTTAACCTGAGTTAACTCGTCAAACCCTCAACCCAGCTCATAAAACTAAGATAACCCCATAGAAAAAAAAACAAAAAAAATTACGAAGCCCAATATCAACCAACACAATGTTAAAGGATGAATTTTTTTTAATAAAACATATGAATTTTTTTAAAAATCAAATTCAACTCAAATTAACCTTTCAAACTCATCATCTCGATCATGAAGCCACGATTACAATATAAAAGGAAAACTGGAAGAAAAATCACAAAGTCGAGTTTTCAAAGATCAACCCAAAGACAAGAGATAACGTTTTTTTTTTATAAAAAAAGTCATTTAATATAAAGAATCCAAAACGAAATAGAAAAGATAAAATAAACACCAAAACTAACATAAAAATAAATTTACAGGACCCTTACCATTTTGAATAGAATGGGTATAGACTCCCAAATCAATAAAATTTATTTCATAGAATTTTTTCCTAAGAAAGCATCATCCAAGTGATGGCGCAAGATCCAAAGTGATATGAATTAACCAACTACTAATAATGCAAGGTATAATTTTCTCTCTACCTCCACAGTTAATTAGCCATTTATTTATTTATTTATTTATTTATTTATTTATTTATTTTGTGAATAGATTGACAATTCCTCTCGGCTACTTGCATCTTTGAAATTAATTAATGGATATATTGGGAAGCAAAATGAACATTGAAAATCATGCTGAAAAAGGGCTTGCATTGATAATGCATCACCTCCTCCAGCGCAGCTAGCTGTACTAAATTACATCTAGTCATCAAAAAATTGATGTGCTGGGCTTATGTAAGCTCAATAATTAGTCTAAAGACTTAAAACTGATAGAAAAGGACGTAATTAAATTATCTCTAGATCCGTTTTTCAAGTCATTGGAAGTTGGAAAGACATTATCTGATTTCTGGATAGTAATGCCATCACCTCCCTTTCTATGAAATCATCCCTAATTCTTTCATGGTCATGTCCCACTTCGAGAATTAATTGACCTAAAACACCATGGCAACTGTGTATCTCTTCGAAGTTGAACATGAAAGGGGGCTATAGAGAATAGGATCCGCCATTGATGGCCCTGCTCGCCAACACAAGCTAGCTTGAGTGCCTGTGAATATAGATTTACGATGAACAAGTTCATACAAGTTTTTTTCTCAATAGTAGAACGTCGAGGATCTTCAAAGAAATTACTAACTTTCAAGAATTTAGTAATTTTTTTTTATTAATATGGGTATCCGGGTTAACTTGCATGCACCTCGACTAATTTCATGAATTTTAAAATTAACGACCATATAAGTTTTCAATAGCTCCACGGGCTCAGAAGTTAACGACCATATAAGTCTCTAGTAACCCTGAAGTTTATGAGACTCGAGCTGTTGATCTCTAGAGAACAAGTATAGGATTTGATTAATTGAACTATACTTCCTAAAGTTTACGATCATGTAAACCTCTAAAGGCTCCCACAGGCCCTAGAGTTAATGACCATATAAACATCCAGTGACCCTGAAGTTCGTGAAATGCAAACCAGTAATCTTTAAAGAGCAAATTTAGAATCTGATTAGTTGTACTATATCCTAAGAGTCTAGTACTTTTATGTGCCCGTGTGTATGCTTGTGGTTTGTTGGACATGAAGGAAAAAAATGTTGGATGAATATGAAAATAAAATAATAAAAGGAGACCCACATACGCAATGCATGGTTTTGGGGGTGCAGAACATGTAAATAAACCTTAAATTGAAGGGTCGAATTAAGAAAAATGTCTTGTTGTTTATTATTAATATAGTTTTTCTCAAATTTCGGTGCACCGCGCCCGCCCTCTCATCTTTCATATTGTTCGCCTCTCCTCATCATGATTGCTTAATACAATGTTCTCTATAGATTTTTGGGTCACAAAATTCCTACGGTGGTATCAAAGTGGCTGCACATGCATGCGCACTAGGATCCTGGTAATTTTAACAATATACCCGTTTATTTCCTCTTTTTTTCTCGTATTTTTTTTTTCATTTTTCAGAGAAGACTTAGCTAGTAATAAAATTAAAATAAAAAAAAATTAAATATCTAGTAAACATATTTTAGATACTTAATTAATACTATTTTTTTGCCCTTACTTTATTTAAAATATTGAACAAAAAAACAAATCATACCATTCATCTCTATGCAAACTTTAAGTCCTAAACTATCCTTAAAAGGAATCACTACTTTTTAGAAATTATTTGTTATTGTAATAATTTTTATTTTTTATCTGATCATAGAAAAAATACAAATTATTTGGCTAATTAAATAATTTATGTTTTTAACGATGAGTTTCGCATGTAATTGAGTTTCAAATCTTAATTTTATAAAACCTAAAATAACATGTATTTTATTTATGGATACTTCCTTTTCAGTTATTTTTAATTAAATAAATAAAAAAATACATTTTATAATATTTTTAATCAAACATGTATTTTTATGGATATTGCTTTTCATTTATTTTGCATGTAAAATACATCTTATAATATTTTTAATTAAATATATATGTTTTTAAAACCTATTTTTTATATATATATAAAAAACCCACAACTAAAAATATTTTTTAATTTTTTTTTAAAAAAACCTAAAACCATAAAATTTACCGGACACACTTCACCTCTAAAGTTAATCATATTAATCAACATATTCATATATTATATGAAGTACAATCAATGATGAATATTTGTTATGATTACAAGGCCACCCAGCTCCATTCGAGTAATAAACAAGGACAAGAAGTTTCCTCTTGGAATATATCATCGATCCAGGGGGTTGGAAGAAATTTGTTTTATTAGCTAAGTTGGGACTATGAAATATATAATCAATGATCAATACACATCAATGTTTACGTGGGTTTGAGATTGCGATGTATGATATTTTTTAAAATAATTTATCATTTAAAAACATATCAGAAATTATTTTTATTTTTTTATATCAGTAAATTAAAATTATAAAAATAATACTAGAAAATATCAATTTAATATTTTTTTAAATTAAAAAAAAAACAAAAAAAATACACGGACACCCATTATAGAGATGCCACGTGGTAATTCATCATAGATTCAAAGTGACTTGTTTGGTGGGCTAGAACAACTCTCCCCATTGTGCTTTGAATTTGTGTTAAGTGAAAGTACACGATCGATCCCTTGAAAATGAAATCCCATTTTGGATTTACTCCAAAATTTCTAAGAGTGTCATCACTGCATTTATCTAAATTTATGAATACTTCTCATTCTTCAATGCTGCTGATTTGAATATATGGATCTGACACCTAACTATTTGTAATTAATTAATACATTGCTTTGCTTGTAATTATAATCTCCTTCTTTATCATCATGATTCAAATTTCAAAACAAGATACACATCAAGTAAAATTCTCATTAATTTTCTAGTTTTGATAAGGATATATTGTCACGTCGCCGATCAAAATTAAAATAAATAACAACAAAAAAATAAAAAACCCAGTTCAAACCGATTTGGGTTGGTTTGATTTGGTTTTTTAGAACAAAAATCAGTTCAAACCGATTTGGCTCGGTTTTTTTCGGTTTGGATTCGATTCGGTTTTTTCGATCTCATACTTGTAAAACAAAAACCGAACCGAACCGGTCGGTTTTTTTTAAAATTCTAATTGGTTTTTTTTCATTGTTTGGTTTTTTGGTTATTTGTTTTCTGGTGGTTTTTGTTTTCCACCCCTACCATGTATTACTTAGATATTTTTTAAAAACAATGTTTCTTAGATTTTTTTTTATTTTTATTTTTGATATCAGCCTATTAAAACCATCCAAAAATATCTAAAAAATATATTTTTTCAGGTGAAATATAATCTAAAAAACATTTTAAAAAACAGATTGTCACTTAATTTTATTTGTCATGCTATTAAATAGACTCTCTTAATGCATGGGATCCTATATATGACAAAGTTTATTTTATAATAATTGGTGAAAGCTTTGATACATTACATAAGCAAACGTCTTTAGTGACCTGAAATATAACAATATAAAAGAATTAAATTAGGGTAAAACTTAGCATCCACTAATGAGTTTCCTAATCACTACTCAAACAATTAATGAAGCGTGGGAGCCATGAGTGTGAAAAATGAAGGCTATTTTTCAAAGTTAAAATAGGCTGTTCCTCACCATCAACCCTAAATCATTGGCTGCAAATTGCACGACATAATAATCAGAAGATTAAATTAAACTTAACCCTAAAAAAATAAATGACGACATTATTTATCATTATTTTATAAGTGACGACATTATATATCATCATTTTTCATATTCATAAATTATCCATCAAATTCTTTATATTCATGCTTTTCAAAGTTTTTTTTTTTTTACGAGAAGTCCCTCTCCATCAACCCAAAATCAATGGCTGCAAATTGCATGTCATAATAATCAGGAGATCTAAAGAGTGTTTGAAAATACAGGCTAACTCATGTTTTTAAAAAATTCAATTTTTTTTACTAAAAATTATTTTTTTAAATATGTATTGAATCGTTTTAATGCACTGATTTTAAAAATAATTTTTAAAAAATAAAAAAATATCATCTTAATGTATTTCGACGTGAAAAATACTTTGAAAAGCAAACACAATCATACTTTCAAACAGGCACTAAATTAAATCAAACCCTTTAAAAACTAAAAGATGATATTATTTATCTTACAACCTCTGATCATTGATGATAGACTGATTTGTCTTTACATGTAATGATATGTTCATAGGACTATGATTTTAATCACTTAATTGATGATTGAAAAAGGGGTGAGGCTGCCATAGCCATGAATACAACTAGATAAAATGAACTGGAAAGTGATCTTTCATTGTATTAGGGCACCGCACCGCACTTCTAGAAACCATGACCAGCAACATGTATTTATTTATCTTACCGCATATATCTACTTTTATGATAAAGATTGATGGCCTAATTTTACCTTTTCGGCATGACCATCAATATCTATCTATCTATCTAGGTTAATAATTGATTTTTCTGTTTTGAGGGGAAAAACATTAAAAAAAAAAAAAAAAGGGGTCAATAGTCAAGTCACTCCTTCATGCATGATTGATATTGCCATGGTTTTTATGGTTGTGATGTGGGGAAAAAAAGAAAATTTAAAAAATATTTATGGAAAAAAAAGTCTAATTGAAAAGGTGTTTTGTTGGTTGAGTAAATAATTACTCAAAATACATGCATTGAAAAGATTGTAAGAAGTAATAACTTTGGGTTTGATCCCTACGAAGTTGGGCTTAGATGGATCATGGGTTTTAAGAATAGTTACTCAATTATAAGAAGCCATTCATTAATTAAGTTGGGCTTTATACAAACAAGGCCCAGCCCACCATAACAACCTATACTTTTTCAAGTGATTTTAATACAATCACAACATCATGGTCAAACAAGGTATTTGTTTTAAAACCCGGCCCGATCCGAGTGATTTACCTTAGATCCGGTCAATTTGAAACTGGAATCAAGTCGAGTTTGTGAAAAAATAAGGAAAGCTTAAAACCTGGCGGGTTGATCTAGTAAAACCTGGTAAAAAACCAGGTTGCAACTCATTGATTTTTTTTTTTTACTATAACAACGTAGTTTTGATTTATAAAAAAATCAGAATTGACTGGGTCAAAACCCGGGACCCGGGCCTTAGATCGGGTTGATTACCGGGCTTGGTTTAAAAATCATTTTTGATATCAGCACATCAAATTAATTAATATGAAAACATCAAAAAATATTAATTTAAAGCAAAAAAAATAAAAAAATTTAAATTTTTTCAAAAACACTTTTGAAACCCGATATCAAACACACCCACAATTAAACTTATATATTCTGCAATTGGGTCACTTACTATCACAACAGATATTTAGGCGATCATTAAGATAGATTATTCATAAAATTGCCATCTAGTTTTACTTAAACGTGAAAACTAAGAAAAACCTAACAATGGATTGAAGAGGCTCTGGCTATAGGGGTTCCTTACCCAATTGGAAAAGACCACAATCACCCTAGCATGCTCTCATAGCAAGGTTGTTGCTTCCTTCAATCCTAATTAAATTTCCTCGTACAAGTTCATTTATGTCTTTTTCTTTTTTTTTTGCCCTTAGTTATGAGCTTGTCAAAAAAAAAAAAAAACTAAACTAATAAAATTAACTGATAGCATATCTCTAACTTCATCATTGCCCAAAAAGTTTCCTAGAAGCTTTTAAATTATTATTTTAGTTATGAGCTTGTAAAAAAAAAAATTTAACAAAACTAAAATTGAGATCTGATCTCAAATATATAGCTAAATTTATAAAGAAGAAAATATTAAGGAGACCAAAAAAATAAAATAAGAATAATAAAAACAAAATCAATAAACATGAACCCAGTGGGCCCTGTTTGTTTTTGCATTTCAAAAGCGTTTTTGAAAAAAAATTTAAATTTTTTATTTTTTTTTACTTCAAATTAATATTTTTTTTGTAGTTTTAGATCATTTTGATGTCCAGATATAAAAAATAATTTAAAAAAAATATTATTTTGATACATTTTCAAGTAAAAAACACTTTAAAAAATAACCACATTCATACTTTTAAACAGATAATAACAATAAATAAATAAACATTAAAAAAAACCTTGTCGTCATTGGAACCAAATTTGTTTTAAGTCCTAGATTTATACCAAGACTAACATAGCACCAAATAATCAAACCTACACACAATAGGTAGATGAAACCAACCGACACCTCTATATGGCTATTGACTCATTAATTTTGTTGGTTTATTTTAATTTTAGCACGTACGAAAAAAGATAGCATATCTCTAACTTCATCATTGCCCAAAAAGTTTCCTAGAAGCTTTTAACTGAAAATAAAATTAATATATTATATATCACCTTTAACCCCTAATTATTAAAAAATAAAAAAAAAATAAATAAGAAAATATAATTCCATACCCACCCCATTTATCATTCTTCAAGCACAACCGTGTAATAAATTTAGATTTAAAGCCTTTTTTGA
Source organism: Populus deltoides (assembly GCA_015852605.2). NCBI lineage: Eukaryota > Viridiplantae > Streptophyta > Magnoliopsida > Malpighiales > Salicaceae > Populus > Populus deltoides. The sequence continues at coordinate 11,723,037 of CM027588.2, read as the reverse complement.
TATGTCACGCAAGATTGAACATCTCTAATTTTGTCAATTAAGCCTAGTTCATTTAATCTTGATTTGATAGATCACATGGATCTTATGAAAATCATATTAAAAACAATAAGACAATAGATGAAAATCAAAGTGTGTGGTCGGGTCAAATCAAAATAATAATTAAAAAAAATCATATTTTTTTATTTGATTGTTGGATTGCGCTCAAATTTTTATAGGAATTTCCGGATGTCGTTTTCCTTTAAGTAGCTATACAATGGCTACTTGGTGACACGGAGGTCTGAAAAGCTAAACCTGGGTAACGATTCAAAAGGGACAAAACTTTTGATCCGGCTGTTGGATCGGGCTTAATTTTTTATAGGAGTTTTCAAATGTTGTTTTCCTTAAAGTATATATGTAATCGCTCCTCGGTCACGGGGAGGTCTGGTTGGGCCAGACTAGATTGACCGCTTAAAAGGGCTACAACTTTTGATCAAACCGTTGGATCGCGCTGTAATTTTTATAGGAGTTTCCTGAGGTCGTTTCCCTTGAAGTAGCTATAAAATTGCTACTTAGTGACGAGTAGGTCTGGAAGGCCAAACCTGGGTGATGGCTTAAAAAAGACATAATTTTTAATCCGACAGTTGGATCACGTTCAAATTTTTAAATAAGTTTCCAGAGGTAATTTCCCATAAAGTAGTTATGGAATTGCTACTCAGTTAGGAGGAGGCCTAGAAGGCCAGACCTGGGTAACAGCTCAAACAGGACAAAACTTCTAACAAAAAAAATAAAATAAAAATCAAGGGCTAAACTATAAATATTAGAAAACACAGGGGCTGAAATACTAGAATTAACAAAGTTCAAGGACTGGAATGTATAATAACAGTGAAATGGACAAGGCATGTGATCATGGTGGTAGTTCAGAAGATGCATTTAACGTGGATGAATATCAAAATAAAGTAGGTTTGATGGCATTTTAATCATCCTAATTCCTAGGTGTCAAGAGAAAGGTTTCTGTTCATTTCTCTTAATGATTTTATTTTTTGTCTTTTTTCGTATGGATTTCTACTGTTAGCATTGCAAAAATTTTAATTAGTAGTTATCATAAATTTTATTAAAATTTAATCTAGTTTGATTAACTTTTATAAACTAATTTTATACTAGCTTGTTTAATAATAATTTATTTTTTGCATTGAAAAAAACACAATAGCATTTTTGAGTATTTTCTTATTGACATTTTTTTACAACCTACTCCAAGACTTTGGATGCATAAAAGCAAGGTTAATTTGCAATATTATTAAACTCAGTATAATACAAGATCTAATATCAAATGAGTTTTTATACTATTTTGAAAAAAAAATTAAGTTTTATTTATTTTACTAGGTAAACTTCAAATTAATTATTTTTTGAAACTTAACCTAGGCGGATTCTAAATAAACCTGTAAATTTTATAGAGTTTTATAATTAAGTAAAGCTAAATGGATGTTTGAGAGTATGATAATAATTATTTTTTAAAGTGTTTTTTACTCAAAAATATATTAAAATAATATTTTTATTTTTTAAAAGTTATTTTTAATATTAACATATCAAAATAATTTAAAAATAAAAAATAAATTTAAATAATTTATTTTAAAAAATTGTCCCAGCTAACTAAAATTCCAGCACCAAAACCCATATATTTTACATCCATAAAGAAAGCCCAGCCCAATCAGATATTTAATCCTGTGTTCTCTACAGTTTCTCCCTCCCTTCACTGCAGGTGCAGGGTATGAAAAATCTTGCCTAAGTCTCCCTGTGTATCCTCCAATGTCTGCTTTTCCTTCTTCACAGAATTTAATGAATGCCCAGCTGCAGGATTTTGGGTTTCAAGGCAACGATTTGAAAGCAGAATCAGTAGAACCACAAGTGACTGTTACCCTTTTGATCAAACACCTCCCTGAAGCTATTCCTTTTAAAACTCTTTCAAGGCTTTTCTCTCATTATGGTGCTGTCTCTGTTCGTCCTTGCAATTCTGGAAGGTTATTTCAATGTAAATTTGTAATCTTTTTTACTTTACTTGTGCCTTAACTGCATATTGTATGTTTTGTCAATTTTGATGCTTTTATTTACTAGTTTTGTTGTTGTTTTTTGATAAATTCTTGAATTTTATAAGTTTTTTTTTTCTTTAATCTTTCTTTGTTGGATAGAGTTTATTTCCGCTTTTGTTGTGTTACTATTGACTGTCCTGTTGAGGTGATATTTCTTTGATAATGTTGGTTATGCAGATTGAAAAATTGTGCATTTGTTGATTTCAAAAGTGAAAGCTTGGCTTATCAAGCGCATACTCAGTTAAATGGGTAATGTTGTCTATCACTGTCACCTGGTTGATGCTAGTCCGATATGATGAAATAAGCCAATGAATTGTTGCCTCTTCTTTTTCCTTTTTTTTTTGGTTAGGCTGAGGTTTCTTGGCAAGGTCTTATCGGTGGAGAGAGCTAGTAAGCTAAGTGAGGCTCAACAAGGAAAAGAATCTGTACCACCAACATCTTTGATTGAGGATGCTTCTGTGACTAGAGATGTTGGCGATGGCTCGAAATTCAGGTCCTTTCCTGCTAGTGAACCAATTGCTCCAAGGCTTGGTGTTGACTATCCATTCCCCCCTCATTTGGAGTATGTTTCCCTTTCCGTTCTTCGTAAACTTTTCTACTTTCCGTTCTTCGTAAACTTTTCTAATTTGATAAGGATTTTTGTGTCTATGTTGGAAAGCAGTGTCTTCTCTGTGAATGCCATTGTGTGTTTTGTGATGGAAGACATTTATGTCACGGTACTCGAGGTTACTTGAGACATGCATCTTCATTTTTTGGTGTCTAGTGCAGGGTTGTCAAGAGTCACTGAGGCGCTCCAAGCAAGGAGAGGCGAGACCCCAAAACCTTTTATTTTTCCAGGCGAGACAATTTAACTAGGCGCTGCATAAGCGCTCGCCTGGAGTGCAAGCACCAGGCGCTGAAGCGAGCGCCTGGTCAAAATATCTTTCCCCTTTTTTTTTAAATTGATATGTATTTTGACCTATTTGCTCATTTTACCACAAAAAATAATTTAAGTGTATAGTTGTTATAGTAAATAGTAGGGTTTAAAAAGGAAAAAAGGTCATCAAAATGGATGAATTGGTGTCTGATGATGACACTCGAACTTGGGGTGATGTGGCGAGGGCAACCAGAGCTAACGAACCATGAACAATCACTACGCAGCAAACAAGGTTGAGAAGTGTAGGAGGAGCATCAAGTTCTAGATCTAGACATGAAGTGGGATTGTGTTCTAATTCTAAAGAAGTGCATTATGGTTTAAGAGATGATTCAGATGACAATCTTGAAATCGAGGATATGGGGGACTTGAGTGAAGGAAATGAAAGCATGGATGATGATGTGTTGGAAGATTAATGATGATGATATTTAAGTTTAACTATTTTTATCTACTTACATTTTTAAATTGTCTAATTTTGTTTTTAAGGGTGAATAGTGTCATAACCTAATTTTTGACCCTTTTTATATTATTATTATTACTATTATTTTTATTGAAAAATGATAATAAAAAAAATGATTACGAAAAGCAAAAAAAAAATGAAGAATAAATTAAAATTGGGTTAAGGGCAACATGATTGGAAGTTTTGGGGATTAATTAAACTTTGGAATTAATTCAACTAATCAAATCAAGGGTTTAATTGGAGAATTGATAAGTTTTGAGAATTAATTGAGCTTGGAATTAATTTAATTAATCCAATTAAGGGTTTAATTGGAGAATTAATAAGTTTTGAGACTTAATTGAGTTTAGAATTAATTTAATTAATTTAATTAATCCAATTAAGGGTTTAATTGGAGAATTGATAAGTTCTGAGACTTAATTGGACTTGGATTTAATTAAATTAATGAAATCAGGGACTTAATTGAAACATTAGCAAAGTTTGGGGTTAATTCAGGGCTCAATTGCAGCAGATTAAAGTCCAAGGACTAACTTGTAAAAGGCACCAAAACGCAGGGGCAATTACAGTTTAAAGCAGGGGCTTAATTATAAAATGTTCGAAACTTCACGGGCCAAAACGCAAATGGCCACCTCACATACCAAAACGGCGTCGTTGGAAAGAGCACTATTCATCTTCTTCTTCTTTAACCAGAGACCGTTTCCAGCAGTTATGGGCAGTAATCATCCGCTCACCTCAGTTAAGGACGTTTTAATGTTGTCGTCCCTCTACATGCCGTCCGTTACCACCGATCAGACTCTATAAAATGGAGGAATCACAAGGGGGGACCAGGAGGCTAAAATTCCCAGACGTAAAAAACCCAGTAGAGAGGAGGACCCGGAGGCTAAAATTCCCAGATGGAAAAAACCCAGTAGAGAGGACGAAGAGAGACAGAACCCAGGGAAACTTCTGGTCACTCAACCAGCAACAAATCCTCGTGCTTTTACCACCATTTGTCTTCGTCTTGAATGGAGAAGAATGGGCAGAGACACAAACAAAGAAGAAAAATTGGGGGAATTGGACTGAAAAGGAGAAGAAAAACGGGAGCTAAACCCAGACGAGAAACCAGAAACCGGAGAAAAGAACAGAGGAGAAAAAACCAAGAACCAGCAAGAAAAAACCCGAAACAGAGGAAGAACAAGAGGACAACGCAGGAGCATACAAGGGAACCGAAGCAGAGCTTTGGCCGGTCATCCATCACGCCTCCGTCTCCTGAATCAGAGAGCAAGCCAGGCGAACAAAAACGAAGAAGAGCCAGAGAACAAGAAAGCTTCGCCTCTAGTAGACCAGGTAAGTTCTTCCTCTTCCCCGCTTTTCATTTTAATTCACCGGCTAGTGTTTACTTTGAATTTTAATTCACACATTCTAACTCATTTCCTCTATTCTGCTCATGCACGCGTGAAATCACTTCACACGTGCTTTCTTTGATTTTTGCCCAGCCGGGTCACTAGCTTGGGCCAGTGATCAGGCTGGGCCCAGCCCAAAAAATAAAAAAATAAAAAAAACAAAAAAATTGAAAAAATAAAAAATAAAAAATGTGTATGCATGAATAAAAATAATGTAAATTTATTGGTTTATTCACTGACGCCAGAGTCAGGAATAAAAATACCGGTCTAAATTTATATTATTTTTATTCATTGTATTTTATTTTATTTAGCTAGAAAAATAAAAAAATATGTGCATGCATAAAAATAAATTTATTTTTATTTATTTATTCACTGGCAATAGAGTATGGAATAAAAAATATTAATCTAATTTTTTTTCGTAGCTACGAATTTTTACCAATGCCAAAGTTGGAATTATTCGAGCTCGAATATTTACTGGCGCTAGAGTCAGGAATATTGCAAGTAAACCATCAGAGCATAAACCAATAAATATTTAGCAATTTAAGACAAAATTAGCAATGCAGTCTGTCTTAGGCAGAACGTTTAAGGGGTGATAATATCTTCCCTTTTACGTAACCAATCCCGTACCATAGAATCTCTCTTGACCAGTTAGGGTTTCTAGTGACCATAATACTAGGTGCGACTCCTTAAACAAGACCTTTTTCTCCTAAAAGAACAAGATGTCAGAAATCTATTATTTTTTCATAATTCAAGATTTATTTTTAGGGCCGCCGCGATGTCGGGTGCGACAGAATGACGACTCCACTGGGGAACTTAGGATTAAGCTTTGTCTTTTGTCTTATTATTGCTATTTTTTTGTGTTTATTTGTTTTTTTTCCTGCATTTACTGCTTTAGCATGCATCCTTGTTTATGTTGTCATGCATCACTTTGGGAGCAAACACTTTACAACCTAGGATAAATGGGGGAGTAACGGTACCCCAATGACTTTAGCCTGGGTAAGACTCGTGAAACCATCCAACTCTCGCTTGATTGTTTACTTGGAAATGGTTGATATGCCAAACTAATATTACTCAGGGCCTCTATTTTCACACTACTTGTAAGCCTCATATCGAGCTTTCAAGGACGATCACTAAGCATGCGAGAGACCCTTTGAAACTAGATAATGACCAACCCTTTGATGCACTCAATAATTAGGATCTTCCTACTAGGTTGTCACCTCGTGAAGAGCAAGTTTGCATTTCATACGCATTTATTTATTTCAATATTTTTGCATAAATTGCATGATTTACATTTAGCAGGTTGAAATATAGGTTCCCCATTGAAACCCATCTATAACACTTGTTCAAGAACAAAGACAAATGGAAAACGAAGAAAAAGCCCAGTTGGAAGCCCAACATCAAAAAAAGGTGGACAATCTTAAAGAAGAAGTCGCAAGGCTTACTAGTCTACTCGAGCAGGCTTTGAGAGATAAATCTGGAAAAACAACACTTATAGCTTAGCCTGAAGATATGCATGTGACTCATTTTGATCCACAAAATCTGGGGGCAAATAGGGTGTCATCTAAATTTCAACAAGCCGTGCATTTTCAACCAGCATACCCCATGAGAATGCCATTTACCATTGATTCTACCAAGAAAGAATCTCGAAAGGGCAAGATGATGAAAAAAGAGGGTTTGGAAAAATGGACTGCCTTAGAAGAGAGGATAAGGGCAGTTAAGGGAAACCATTTGTGTGACCTAGTGAAAGCTGTCAATATGTGTTTGGTGCCTAACGTAGTTATTCCTAAGAAGTTTATGGTGCCAGAATTTATTAAATATACGGGAACCCAATCCCCTATAACTCATCTCAAGGCATACTGCAACAAAATGGCTGAGGTAGTTAATGATGAGAAATTGTTGATTCATTTCTTTCAAGACAGCTTAAGTAGCGCTGCCCTCACTTGGTATATGCGATTGGATAATACCAAGGTTAAAAAATGGAAGGATTTAGTTGATGCCTTCATGAGGCAATATAAGTTCAATATAGACGTGGGCCCTGATCGGTCAAGCTTGCAAGCTATGGAAAAGGACAACAAAGAGTCTATAAGAGAATACACTCAAAGGTGGCGTGAGGCTGCCACACAGGTTAACCCTTCTTTGTTGGGAAATGAGATGATCAACTTGTTTGTTAACACTTTCAAGGCCTCGTACTTTGAATACCTGGTTGGAAGCTCTGCGCAACATTTCACTAACCTGGTTGTTATAGTCGAGAGGATTGAACAAGCCATTGGGATAGGTAAGATTATCGACCCAATTGAGAATAACGGTTTTGGCTAGAAAGGGAGGGACACTGAAGGTGGTTGCCAAGTCACTTATTGTCCCTATAGCTAATTTCTTCACACCAACTCCCAGAAATCAACTATCTTGAAGATAAAGCTATGGTGATGTTAGGTTGAGAATGGTCTACATATCACTTCAATTGATTGTTGAAAAGATGCTTTTGTCAAGGAGAATGAATGATTGAAAGATTCCAGCCCCTTTATGTGTTATCATGCCAGTATTCATAGCCCAAGATGTTGTCATAAGTTCTTTGTTGTTGAACTTCTTTTCCAAAGTTTCAATCAAAATAATGAGTTTGTCATTCAAACGTGTTTACGACCAAGCATTATTCATCTTCTTAAGAGAGATTTCTTATAAGAACTCACGAATACACTTTTGAAGACTCGCTTGATCTCATAGACTCAATTCATCTCTTTACCAAAATCAGTTTCCCTATTGGAGTTTTGAAAAAATTGATCTTGCATTTTGATTCTGAAAATAATTTGATGTTTATCCAAAAACTATATTTTTAACATTCTACTTGTAGAATGATAAGTGAATCAAGCAACTCCATCATTGAGGTGACTAAATTATAAACAAAAATATTGTGAAAAAGAAAAGAAAAGAAAAAAGAAATAAGCACCCTTACCCCATGACTCTTAAACCATGTGTTTTTAAATGTATGAATAATGGTATGTAATGAACTCGTTGCTCATGACCCATGAAATGCATCTTTGCAAATACCAAATCATCACACTGGATGAGGTCAAAGTTTATTGATCTTAACTACTTGCGCTTGAAATGAGGAAAGGCCATCTTTGTTATTCCTTTCACGTTCTGAAATAAGTACATCCCTTGCAATCCTTTTTTGAGCTGAATAATTTTTTTTTCATGAAAAAAAATCCCGACTAGGATCACACCCCACACTGGGGGGCAAGAGAAAATTTCAATAAGAAAAGAGAAAATGTCGTGAGAAAGCCAAAAAGACATAAAGCTCAAAAAACTCAAATGCTAGGGGGCATACTCAAATCACTAGAAAAAGTGACTTCCAAGATAAAGTGAGTATGTCCTAGCAAAGCAATAAAAAAAGAAGAAGCAGCAAATCAAAGAAGAGCGGCAAAAGAAAATGTGAATGACGTCAAGAGTCTAACTGTTGATAGTGATCCTCAGTCTTTGAAACCTTGAAACACTCTTTGAGCTTTATGAATACTTTTCTTTCATAGCCAAGAACCACAGCCTACGTTACGTGCCTGCAAAAGTCCTTTCTAATCAAGCAAGCAAACAACCTAGAACAATAAACAATGCTCTCAAAATGCAAAGAATACTTTTTCATAAGATTCATGATATCAAGAATAAACTACTCATTATTATTCATGCTGATAAAGATGAAGGTTTAAAAAGAGACAATTTTTTTCTCATACAAAACCTCGAGCTTTTTCTCGAGCCTTTCACTTTGAAACAAAAGGTCATCTTATGATGTATTTTCATCGAAGACCTCATTGCCAAACACAAGAGCAAATAATCTCTTTACCAAGAAAGAAAATAACCAAGGAGTTGCAAGATTTCAAAAGCAAATTGTTTTAGACTCACATCGAATTAATTTTTGTTTTCAAAATGCGAGATTAAGATTTCAAGATTCATTCTAAACCCATTTTCCTTCACCAAACTGAAAATGAGAGAAATGAGAGATTGGCCTCTTAAAACCATTATTTGTTGAAGTCATTGACAGAGCACACTTAGGGGTAATGACCAATACAAGGGGGCAACATTGTGTTTAAAAGGAAAAATTCTGGAAAAGGAGATGGAAAATTTCCTACAACAAGACAATGGGGCATTTTGGTTTATGAAAGATAGTTTGATCCTTTCAGCAAGTGACACCGAACGTTTTTAACAGTGAGATGAGGAGTAATGAATGATCCTTTCGAATTATTTGACGAGACAGAAAATCTCTAGCAGGCAAGTGGGTCACGATGAGCACCACAAAGGCTGAGTTGTGCAAACAAATCTGGAAATAGACTTACATGGGCCAACTCGAGTGGGCTAGAAGCCAAGCGACAAAGAGGACCCAAATCAAAGGTAGCAAGTCCTTATTAATCAAACAGCAAGAAGATTAAGAAGAAATGGGGGCCTATATTTCAAAACAGATAAAGATGCATGCATATCATCTAAACTTTGAGACATTGGACAATGAGTTTTGATAATTTCATTAGAGAAAATTCTAGCGGAATCCATCAAGTGGAAGGCCGACTTGAAACGACCAAAGATTGAAATTGCTTTTGAAAAATTTGTTATTTTTGAGAATTTTTCAACCTGGGTAGGCCGCCCATGAGAATTAGGCCACCTGAAAAATCTTTGTGTTTCTCTACCTCCTTCAAATGCGCCTTCGAGCCTTTGATCATCATTTTTAGGGCGCTTTCAAGCCCTTATATCCTTTCAAGTGCACCTTCGAGCCTTTAATCATCATTTTTAGGGCGCTTTCAAGCCCTTATCTCCTTTCAAGTGGGCCTTCGAGCCTTATCTCCTTCAAATGCGCCTTCGAGCCTTTGATCATCATTTTTAGGGCTCTTTCAAGCCCTTATATCCTTTCAAATTGCGCCTTCGAGCCTTTGATCATCATTTTTTTGGGCGTTTTCAAGCCCTTATCTCCTTTCAAGTGCGCCTTCGAGCCTTATCTCCTTCAAATGCGTCTTCGAGCCTTTGATCATCATTTTTAGGGCGCTTTCAAGCCCTTATCTCCTTTCAAATGCGCCTTCGAGCCTTTGATCATCATTTTAGCCCGCCTTCGAGCCCTCATCTCCTTTCAAGTGCGCCTACGAGCCCTCATCCCCTTTTAAGTGCGTCTTTGAGCCCTAGACCATCCAAGGTAGTGCGTTTCCTAACCCTACCACTCTTTTGAGTGCGCATTCGAGCCCTCACCTCTTTCGAATGCGCCTTTGATCTCTCGCTTCCTGTCGAGCGTGACTTTAAGCCCTCGCTTCCTTTCGAGCGTGCCTTCAAGCCCTCATTTTCCTTTTTCTTTTTACTTGGGTAGGTCACCCATCATCATGAGACCCTTTCTTTTTTTACTTGGGTAGGTCACCCATTACAATGAGACTCTTTTCTTTGTATTTGTAAAAAAAACAATTTTCGCGTTTTATTCTTCCTATCGGGCAGGTCTCCTGGAACAATTAGACCACTTGCGAAACCCTTTTTACGTTTGATTCTTCCTATCGGGCAGGTCGCCTAGAACAATTAGACCACTCGCGAAACCCTTTTCGCGTTTTATTCTTTATCAGGCAGGTCGCCTGGAACAATTTGACCACTCGCGAAACCTTTTTCGCGTTAATTCTTTATCAGGCAGGTCGCCTAGAACAATTTGATCACTCGCGAAACCCTTTTCGCATTTTATTCTTCCTATCGGGCAGGTCGTCTGGAACAATTAGACCACTCGCGAAACCCTTTTCGCGTTTTATTCTTCCTATCCGCCAGGTCGCCTGGAACTATTAAACCACTCGCGAAACCCTTTTCGCGTTAATTCTTTATCAGGCAGGTCGCCTAGAACAATTTGATCACTCGCGAAACCCTTTTCGCATTTTATTCTTCCTATCGGGCAGGTCGTCTGGAACAATTAGACCACTCGCGAAACCCTTTTCGCGTTTTATTCTTTATCGGGCAGGTCGCCTGGAACAATTAGACCACTCGTGAAACCCTTTTCGCGTTTTATTCTTCCTATCGGGCAGGTCGCCTAGAACAATTAGACCACTCGCGAAACCCTTTTCGCGTTTTATTCTTTATCGGGCAGGTCGCTTGGAACAATTTGACCACTCGCGAAACCCTTTTTGCTTTTTATTTTTTATCGGGCAGGTCGCCTGGAACAATTAGACCACTCGTGAAACCCTTTTTGCGTTTTATTCTTCCTATCGGGCAGGTCGCCTAGAACAATTAGACCACTCGCGAAACCCTTTTCGCGTTTTATTCTTCCAATCGGGCAGGTCGCCTGGAACAATTAGACCACTCGCAAAACCCTTTTCGCGTTTTATTCTTTATCGGGCAGGTCGCCTGGAACAATTTGACCACTCGCGAAACCCTTTTCGCTTTTTATTCTTTATCGGGTAGGTCGCCTGGAATAATTAGACCACTCGTGAAACCCTTTTTGCGTTTTATTCTTCCTATCGGGCAGGTCGCCTAGAACAATTAGACCACTCGCGAAACCCTTTTCGCGTTTTATTCTTTATCGGGCAGGTCACCTGGAACAATTTGATCACTCGCGAAACCCTTTTCGTGTTTTATTCTTCCTATCGGGTAGGTCGCTTGGAACAATTTAACCACTCGCGAAACCCTTTTCGCATTTTATTCTTCCTATCGGGCAGGTCGTCTGGAACAATTTGACCACTCGCGAAACCCTTTTCATGTTTTATTCTTTATCGGGCAAGTCACCTGGAACAATTAAACCACTCGCGAAACCCTTTTCACGTTTTATTCTTTATCGGGCAGGTCACCTGGAACAATTTGACCACTCACGAAACCCTTTTCGCGTTTTATTCTTCCTATCGAGCAGGTCGCCTGGAACAATTAGACCACTCGCGAAACCCTTTTCGCGTTTTATTCTTCCAATCGGGCAGGTCGCCTGGAACAATTAGACCACTCGCGAAACCCTTTTTGCGTTTTATTCTTTATCGGGCAGGTCGCCTGGAACAATTTGATCGCTCGCGAAACCCTTTTCACTTTTTATTCTTTATCGGGCAGGTCGCCTGGAACAATTAGACCACTCGTGAAACCCTTTTGACGTTTTATTCTTCCTATCGGGCAAGTCGCCTAGAACAATTAGACCACTCGCGAAACCCTTTTCGCGTTTTATTCTTTATCGGGCAGGTCGCCTGGAACAATTTAACCACTCGCGAAACCCTTTTCGCGTTTTATTCTTCCTATCGGGCAGGTCGTCTGGAACAATTTGACCACTCGCGAAACCCTTTTCATGTTTTATTCTTTATCGGGCAAGTCACCTGGAACAATTAAACCACTCGCGAAACCCTTTTCACGTTTTATTCTTTATCGGGCAGGTCACCTGGAACAATTTGACCACTCACGAAACCCTTTTCGTGTTTTATTCTTCCTATCGGGCAGGTCGCCTGGAACAATTAGACCACTCGCGAAACCCTTTTCGCGTTTTATTCTTCCAATCGGGCAGGTCGCCTGGAACAATTAGACCACTCGCGAAACCCTTTTTGCGTTTTATTCTTTATCGGGCAGGTCGCCTGGAACAATTTGATCGCTCGCGAAACCCTTTTCACTTTTTATTCTTTATCGGGCAGGTCGCCTGGAACAATTAGACCACTCGTGAAACCCTTTTGACGTTTTATTCTTCCTATCGGGCAAGTCGCCTAGAACAATTAGACCACTCGCGAAACCCTTTTCGCGTTTTATTCTTTATCGGGCAGGTCGCCTGGAACAATTTGACCACTCGCGAAACCCTTTTCGCGTTTTATTCTTCCTATCGGGCAGGTCGTCTGGAACAATTTGACCACTCGCGAAACCCTTTTCGTGTTTTATTCTTTATCGGGCAAGTCGTCTGGAACAATTAGACCACTCACGAAACCCTTTTCGTGTTTTATTCTTCCTAGCGGACAGGTCGCCTGGAACAATTAGACCACTCGCGAAACCCTTTTCGCGTTTTATTCTTCCTATCGGGCAGGTCGCCTGGAACAATTAGACCACTCGCGAAACCCTTTTCGCGTTTTATTCTTTATCGCGCAGGTCGCCTGGAACAATTAGACCACTTGCGAAACCCTTTTCGCGTTTTATTCTTCCTATCGGGCAGGTCGTCTGGAACAATTTGACCACTCGCGAAACCCTTTTCATGTTTTATTCTTTATCGGGCAAGTCACCTGGAACAATTAAACCACTCGCGAAACCCTTTTCACGTTTTATTCTTTATCGGGCAGGTCACCTGGAACAATTTGACCACTCACGAAACCCTTTTCGCGTTTTATTCTTCCTATCGGGCAGGTCGCCTGGAACAATTAGACCACTCGCGAAACCCTTTTCGCGTTTTATTCTTCCTATCGGGCAGGTCGCCTGGAACAATTAGACCACTCGCGAAACCCTTTTCGCGTTTTATTCTTTATCGGGCAGGTCGTCTGGAACAATTTGACCACTCGCGAAACCCTTTTCGCGTTTTATTCTTCCTATCAGACAGGTTGCCTGGAACAATTTGACCACTCGCGAAACCCTTTTCGCGTTTTATTCTTTATCGCGCAGGTCGCCTGGAACAATTAGACCACTTGCGAAACCCTTTTCGCGTTTTATTCTTTATCAGGCAGGTCGCCTGAAACAATTTAACCACTCGCGAAACCCTTTTCGCGTTTCATTCTTCCTATCGGGCAAGTCGCCTAGAACAATTTGACCACTCGCGAAACCCTTTTCGCGTTTTATTCTTTATCGGGCACGTCGCTTGGAACAATTAGACCACTCGCGGAACCTTTTTTGCGTTTCTTTTATCATCGGGCATGTTGCCCAAAACAATTTGATCCACTTAAAAAAAACAAAAAAACAAAAAAAACAAAAAGACAAAACAAAAAAACAAAAAAAACAAAAAGACAAAACAAAAAACAAAAAAACAAAAAACAAAAAATATGGGTTGTCTTTCAAATGACTTATTTCTTGATTTCTACTTCTCTCTGTAAAGGTCGTGTGTCAATCTACTATTTTCAAAGTTTTCAAAAAAAAAAAGCAAAAGTTCTTTCTGTATCTACCTTTCTTTATAAATTCACTATACAATGCTAAAAGAAAATGAAAACTTTCTAATATCTTTGCATAGTAAATATTCTAAAGAGGGGGCAACTGTCATAATCCAATTTTGATCATTTTTATATTATTATTACTACTATTATTTTTACTGAAAAATGATAATAAAAAAAATGATGATGAAAAGCAAAAGAATAAATGAAGAATAAATTAAAATTGGGTTAAGGGCAACATGATTGGAAGTTTTGGAGATTAATTAAACTTTGGAATTAATTCAACTAATCAAATCAAGGGTTTAATTGGAGAATTGATAAGTTTTGAGAATTAATTGAGTTTGGAATTAATTTAATTAATCTAATCAAGGGTTTAATTGGAGAATTGATAAGTTCTGAGACTTAATTGGACTTGGATTTAATTAAATTAATGAAATCAGGGACTTAATTGAAACATTAGCAAAGTTTGGGGTTAATTGGGGGTTTAATTGCAGCAGATTAAAGTCCAAGGACTAACTTGTAAAAGGCGCCGAAACACAGGGGCAATTACAGTTTAAACCAGGGGCTTAATTATAAAATGTTCGGAACTTCACGGGCCAAAACGCAAATGGTCACCTCATATAGCAAAACGACGTCGTTGGAAAGAGCACTGTTCATCTTCTTCTTCTTTAACCAGAGACCGTTTCCAGCAGTTATGGGCAGTAATCATCCGCTCACCTCAGTTAAGGACGTTTTAATGTTGTCGTCCCTCTACATGCCATCCGTTACCACCGATCAGACTCTATAAAATGGAGGAATCACAAGGGGGGACCAGGAGGCTAAAATTCCCAGACAGAAAAAACCCAGTAGAGAGGAGGACCCGGAGGCTAAAATTCCCAGACGAAAAAAACCCAGTAGAGAGGACGAAGAGATAAAAAACCCAGGGAAACTTCTGGTCACTCAACCAGCAACAAATCCTCGTGCTTTTACCACCATTTGTCTTCGTCTTGAACGGAGAAGACTGGGCAGAGACACAAACAAAGAAGAAAAACTTGTGGAATTGGACTGAAAAGGAGAAGAAAAACGGGAGCTGAACCTAGACGAGAAACCAAAAACTGGAGAAAAGAACAGAGGAGAAAAAACCGAGAACCAGCAAGAAAAAACCCGAAACAGAGGAAGAACAAGAGGACAACGCAGGAGCATACAAGGGAACCGAAGCAGAGCTTTGGCCGGTCATCCATCACGCCTCTGTCTCCTGAATCAAAGAGCAAGCCAGGCGAACAAAAACGAAGAAGAGCCAGAGAACAAGAAAGCTTCGCCTCCGCCAGGACTGTAAGTTCTTCCTCTTCCCCGCTTTTCATTTTAATTCACCGGCTAGTGTTTACTTTGAATTTTAATTCACACATTCTAACTCATTTCCTTTATTCTGCTCATGCACGCGTGAAATCACTTCACGCGTGCTTTCTTTGATTTTTTGCCCGGTCAGCCGGCTTGGGCGCTGACGAAGTCAATGGCGGGGTCGAGCCAGTTTACGTAATGAGCTAGGCCCAGCCCAAAAAATAAAAAAAAACAGAAAAATTGAAAAAATTGAAAATAAGAAATGTGTATGCATGAATAAAAATAATGTAAATTTATTGGTTTATTCATTAACGCCAGAGTTAGGAATAAAATACCGGTTTAAATTTATATTATTTTTATTCGTTGTATTTTATTTTATTTAGCTAGAAAAATAAAAAAATATATGCATGCATAAAAATAAATTTATTTTTATTTATTTATTCACTGGCGCTAGAGTATGGAATAAAAAATATTAATCTAATTTTTTTTCATAGCTACGAATTTTTACCAACGCCAGAGTTGGAATTATTCGAGCTCAAATATTTACTGGCGCCAGAGTCAGGAATATTGCAAGTAAATCATCAGAGCATAAACCAATAAATATTTAGCAATTTAAGACAAAATCAGCAATGCAGTCTGCCCCAGGCAGAACGTTTAAGGGATGATAATATCTTCCCTTTTACGTAACCAATCCCGTACCATAGAATCTCTGTTGACCAGTTAGGGTTCCTAGTGACCATAATATTAGGTGGAGACTCCTTAAACAAGACCTTTTTCCCATAAAAGAACAAGATGTCAGAAATCTATTCTTTTTTCATAATTCAAGATTTATTTTTAGGGCTGCCGTGATGTCGGGTGCGACAAATAATATTACTTTTTATGACCGTTAAAAAATTTTGAGTTTCACTTTGATTTTCTAATCTTAATTTTTAACATATATATTTGTGATTTATATATTATAATACTATACATATATTTTATTTGAATTTATAGCATATCGCCTTGTTTTATTCAGGCAAGCACTGGAGCTTTGGACATTTGATAGCCTTGCCGCCTTAGGGTGCTTTTCGCTTTTGACAACACTAGTCCAGTGTCCACATGCTTAATGTGGAATTTTAGATCTACGCTGCAGATCAGTTGGCTGCTTGAGCATATGGAGAGGGTAAGAGGTGGAGATTAGGGAAAGATTTAAGCAGACTGATTTATAAGTTTGTTAGAATTCTCCTCTTAATGGCATCAATATGAGTTTTATCTTAAGATATAATTATTAGAGGGAATCTACCTAGGAACTGGCCATTCATATAACTGATTGGTCTCTTGTGAAGTTAGACACTACCTTTTGGAAACCGATTATAGCATCATGCAATTAATAGCAGGGCAGAAAAACATCCTCATTATTCCATGGTATCATGATATGCTGTTAGAATTACCTTGATTGGGTCATGTTTTGTTCTTACAGGTATGCTTACCCTCCACCAGATGGAAACATTCTAACCAACATTGTAAATGCTCTTATTGCTGTTCCTCGCTTCTATACACCCGTTGTTCCCATAATCTGCAAAGTTTGGGACAAGTTTACAAAATCACCTTCCTTGGCTCTGATAGTTACAATTTATTGTGGTTTTTGTTTTAAAAAAAAATTCTAGTCAGCTGCAAGCATGTTGCCATGTCATTGACTACTTAGTTTTCTTCCATAGGTGTTGCATTTGATGAACAAAATGAATATTCCAGCTCCATTTAGAATGGCCCTGCCCACTCCACCTCCCCCCCCTGCAGCACTTGTGCCTCCACCACCACCACCACCACCACCACCACCACCACCACCACCTCCTTGTATATCTGAAAAGTCTCCATTGGCAGAGCAATCCAGTAGCGAGTCAGAAATGGAGTCTTCAGATGAGGTACATTGCTGCTACGTTGTAGTCTTGATTTATACATCACGTGTGTGTGTGTGTTCACTAATATCACCCTGTACAGAGTCAAGTGGGCATCTGATCTGAAATTTGAACCCAAACTATGCTTGCTCCACATTATCTGTAATTTAATAATTGGAAGGTACATGATGTCCTCTTTTCTTACTTCTTTTATCAAGGAATGATGGCTTCAAATACTTTTTGTGCGTTCTAGATAGAGCAGTTCAGATTTGTTTTTCTACTGTTTTTCTAATTACCATGAACAATTTCAATAGTAATGTTTTGGGGGCTAAATGTTTGTAGGAGTTTGATGATAAAGCCTTGTATGAAGCCTCAGGAGCTGTTAAACCCAGAAGAAAGCGTGTCAAGCGGGAAGCAATTGTAGGACCTGCAGCTGATAAAGACATAGTTCATGAGGCTGTTGGCCTGAAACCTGCTTCCTTGGCCCCAAAAGAAATTCCAGTTATAAAGAAAAAGAAACCTGTGCTGCAGGTCATTTTCTGTCTAATAGAAATGTTTTTTTGGTTTTTCTGATCACTTTTACAAATGTTCATGTTCTTCTATTGTTTTATTGCAGATTAAGATTGCACCAAAAGTAACTCAAAATGAACATAAAGATGATAACATCGCGACAGAATCTGAGGACCCAGACAAAGAGGTTTTGGATCAAAGACCCTATGCAACTGCAGAAGAAATAGAGAGTAAAAGACTAGCTCCAGAGGAAATTTTATCACTTCCAAAGTTTAAGGTACCTGGTCTGGAAAATTTTAAGTGAATTCTGCATGGAAGATACATAATTTTCCTAATTTGTTGAGTCTAATCTATGTGCAGTTTGAACTGTTTTTTTTTTTTTTTTTTTGTTTTTTTTGACTGAAGGTAGCTTGTATGAATTGCAAAGAATATATACCCAGTTGCATAAGCTTTCTTAAATTTTGCAGAACTACACAGTTTGGAAACCTGCACCTGTGCTGTACATAAAGAACCTGGACAAAGAAGTGGTTTTTGATGATTTCTTCTACATATTTGGTAAGCTGGCAAACCTTGACACTTGCTGGATGCCAATTTTCGGCGCTTTAGTATCAAATTGCAGGGTATAATTTTTTTGTGTTTAGTGCCAAACATTAATATTTTAGGAAATGGTTGTTTTTTACGCATGAAAATTTGGTGCTGATATTTTTGAAGCTTATTCTTTTTGTGGATTTTGTTATTCATACAATTTGCCTCTTGTTACTGCAAAGATAATACCTGCTTACTATATCTTGTTCACAATTTGTTGTAGGATCATTGTTTGGAAGCATTGATGCAGCAAAAAGTGGCCTCAGTGTCAAGTTAATGCAGGTGAGGTCATTTGGTAGACTCTTGACTTCTGCATAAAGCTCAACATGTTTGTTTAAGTTTAATGTTCCGAGGAGCACCAGGTCTTCGTTCATGTGATACAAATGCCATGTGGGCATTAGAGAGATTGCGATCCACCTTTTATTATGTTGGTGCATGATATACTCATAGATTTATGTATATGTTCTATCATTATTGTTGAATGAGAGGACTGGTGAAAGGAATATGAGAGGAGGATAATTTCATGGAAGTGCAAGGAAATTCTTTCCCTGGAAACTGCTAGCTTTGCAATGGGTCCAGGGAGGGTGATGATTTCAAACCCGAGTTTAGAAATTTCTAGCCACTGGTGTGTGAGAAAGGGCTTGTTGGCAAGACACTGGGTGTGTCATCTAATGAGAATATGAGTTGAGAATGTTTAAAGTCAGTTACAAGGGGATGCTTGTTGATTTGTAGGGTGAGAGGAGCTTTTCCTTAACAGGTTCTTAAGAGGAACTGTGGATTGAAATGTTTATGAGAAACCAGACTGTTGGTTCAGGTAAATCTTTTCTTTCTTAACTTGAGAGTGTGAAGCATGCACGAGAATGCATATTATATGTATTGATGGCTCAGGATTAAGATCTAAAATAGTGAGACCAAGAGTATGAAGTAGGGTTGATGAAATTGAATTTTTTTTTGCCTGAGCTTTGTTTTTAGATGGCAGCTTTAGATTTCAGTGTTATCTAAGATTGGATATTGCTCAGATTCTTCTTGTACTGTTGTACCTGAGGACTATGTGCTTGCATATTTATTTGAGTTGCTGTCAAAGAAATAGAAGAAATTTGAGAAGTTTTGTTGTTGGGAGATAAAATCCTGTTTTTGTGCATGACATATTGCATATATAATTGAAAAATGTGATCTCTAGACTGATTGACATTGACTTAAAATTAAAATGCTATATTACACTATTTATCAAAAAATTAAAATGCTAGATTACATTATTTATCAATGTGGAATCACCACTGCTTTTAAATTTCAGGAGGGAAGAATGAGGGGCCAAGCTTCTGTAACATTTCCATCAGTTGAACTTGCCCATCAAGCTCTGGTATGTATCTCTTGAGATCATCTGTTTACTATAATGCCTAAACTCCTACGTGATTGTTGAACCCCTGTGTGAGTTCATTCATTATTTTTTTATAAATGCTTTGCAAGTGCTGGCTGCTGAGTGCTTTTATGAAGTCAGGGGCATTAACTTGATCTCACTTTCCCAGTTGGGAGTGTCATGTAGATTTGTGTGACAAGATGGTTAGGACACCGGATCCGAAATATTGTGTACGTACATGTATGATTATAGACGATATAGAGTAGCCCAAACTGTTGAGAGATTGAGTTTTAATTTGTGTTTTTGGTTTAATTTATTTGAATTTTTAGTTGAGGTTTCTTAATTAGACTTTATTTGTTGGATTTGATTTAACTATTGTTAGGTATTCTATTTATTGGACTATAAACCCAATTGTTTGCTCTAGTTAGTGATTTAGTATTTATATCCTATTTTTCTAAATGTTAGACAATTTTTTATTAAAAATTGCAAAGTTGCAGACTTTTCCAGCCCCTATTCTTCTCTTCTTCAACATTTTTATTTCCTTTTTCTTCGGTGTAGTGTATTATTTCCTTTATTGCTAGGCCTTGACACAACCCGAGGGAACTGAAGATTGAAGAATGACTGCTATCTTTCACACCGATATCAAGTGTGAGGATAAGGGTTGCAAAATCATCATTGATAATGAAAGTTGTATCAATTCAGTATCTTCAATTACTGTAATTTGTTTAGGCCTAAAACTTGTTCCCCATTCTAAACCATATAATGTGTCATGGGTTAATAATAACTCCATAGCAGTCAATGGGAGATGTTTGTTCCCTATTAAATTCCTAGATTATCATGATGAAATTTGGTGTGATGTGAATCTAATGGATGTATGACATGTCATTTTGGGGAGGCCATGAATATATAATTTACACGTCACTATTTCCGGTTGATCAAATTTATGTTCTTTTGCTTTTAAAGGTAGAAAGATCAAACTCATTAGATTACTACTAAGACCTAGCAATAAAACAAGAAAAAAGAGAATGTGAACAAACAAGGACTTAATACAATGAGTCCAAATGAGTTTCTGAATGAGGTTAAGGAACAACCTATTGTGTCTGGTTTAGTTATAGAAGAAATTTTAAAAAACTTTCTAGTGGAACTATCTAAGAAGTTAAATATAGCTAACATAATAGGTCTAAACAAGTTTGAAAAGGAGATTCATAAAGAGTCAGTTGTGTCTCTTTTAGCTGTAAAAGTTTCTGAAGACTTTTTAGTAGAGTTGCCTGAAAAGGTAAGTGCAATGTTGGGAGAGTTTTAAGAAAATTTTTATTCCGAGCTATCTAATTCCTCAATCTCTATACTTGACTCCCAACTTGTTATAGATTTGGAGTAGCCTTTCGAGCTTTCTGATTCTTTACCCTTTATATTTGACATTCAACATGTCATAGATTTTAAACAACCTCATAAGCTCCCTAATGTTTTGTGCCCTATGCTTGATATCCAACATGTCATAAGTCTCGAGCAGTCTGTTGAACTTTCTAAATCCTTACTTTTTATTCATGATAAGGAGGATAAGGAAGGTTTTGATTCACCAGGCTATGTCCAATCTATATCTATCTAGGATTCAAAAAGTGTGTTTCGTTCCACTCTTCCAGTCATATAAGTTCATGGTCACAAACCTAGGATGCCAATGGATCTTTCTCTTGTCTCCTCACTCTAAAATGTCTGAATCAATTGAGTTTTTTGCATGTAGAGTTCATAATTTGCATGTTGAGATCATAAAGCATATTCAAATAAGTAATGAACAATACAAATTTCGAGCTGATTTATATAAGTATCATGATGCACTTAATGTTAGAAATTATTTCATGATACAGATTAGACCTGAACGATGTCCTTTGAAAACCAGTTATAAATTGCAAGTGAGTAGTGCTAGACCATTTAAAGTATTGTAAATAATTGAATCAAATAGTTATGTTATTAAACCGCCACTAAACTTTGATATTAACTACTTTTGACATGAAAAGCCTTGTTATATATAAAACACAACAATCCATCCCTGATGATTCTTATGAAATCCTTGCCCCATTATCATTGTTTTTGGCACAAAAAGAACATATTAATGCTACTTTAGATGCACAAGTTGTTTTTACCAAAGATGATGAACTTCAGCGAATTCCAGTATATAAGCTAGATGACCAGATTCAGATTATATTTGGATTATCAGAGAAACATCACAACAGCTTGATCATAATTTTTTAGAGTATTATTGGAGTCGTCTTGAACTATGCTCGACGGGGTCGAGTTTCTCAAATTTCAGGAGAGTTGGTGGAGACACTAGACCCAAGATATTGTTTACGCACTCGTATGATCATAGATGATAGAGGGTAGCCCAAACCATTGAGAGATTGAGCTTTAGCTTATGTTTTTGGTTTAATTTATGTGAACTTTTAGTTCAAATTTCTTAATTAGATTTTATTTGTTGGACTTAATTTAGTTATTGTTAGGTATTTTATTTATTAGGCTATAATCCTAATTGTATGTTCTAGTTAAAGTTTTAGTATTTATATCATATTTTTTTAAATATTAGATAATTTTTTATGAATTGAATAAAAATTACAAAGTTGTCAACGTTTCCAACCCCCTTTCTTATTTTCTTTTAGCTTTTTCTTCTTAGCTTCTTCTTTACTTTCTTCTTTAGCTTTAAATCTTCTTGTCCCGCATCACAAGACCACACCTTCCTTTGCATTCTCTTCTGAAATATTCTGCCGAAGTGATGATGGAGCATTAATATTTGGTCGGAATCCCTCAGCTGCCAAGCCAAATTAGACAGATTTGTCATGATTAGGAGCTATTTGTACTATACCTCTCATGGTTCGTTGTATAATCGATCAATCTACTTAATATTCTTAAGCAAGCTAACACGGAAGGCTTAAACTTTAGATTATAAAATACTGATGTTGCAAGGATTGTTCTGTGGGCTTGAGCATTTTGAAGACTAATTCAATGTCAACTTGGGGAATCGAGTCAATGATGCATGCATGATTAATATTTGCTAGTTGTACCTTCTTGACACAGACCTCAACCAAACAAATGTGGGAATATTGTATCTGTTATGATTCTTTTCTTCTTGCTGATACCTGCGTTCTATGGCTGTAGGAAGGTCGACAATGTCAATTTCTCCTCACGGGAAAGATGTGCAGAGCAAGTTGCTGATGGTGAGCAATTGAGCATCCTAAGTTGCTGCCGTTTATATAAAATGACTCGAGTAAACAGAGTGGGGGGGGATATGTAACCATGCAGACTGCCAGTGCAACGAAGACTGCCGTTAATCTTTATAATACAAGCGAGAAGGGGAAAAAAAGGCTTTTTGACATGCAGAATATCCACATCTGGAAGAAAGTGTCCAAAGTTCAAATTCCATCACCTTCTGATACTGAGCTTTCATATTTTGCAACATTTTGGAGTACTGGGGGATGTAGAAATGGTGAAATGAAAAGAAAAAAAAAGTTTGTAAATGAGAAAATGGACCCAACAAAAGACCTGTTCTGAATTTCATCAGACGGGGGACTCTGTAGCGTCAAAATGGTGCAGTTTTCCTGTCTCTCATGAAGAGAGGAGTAGATGAAAAACTGAAAATGCATCAGTAATCATTGCAGCAGCAGCCTGATTGCTGAGAAGTTGGATTCATCAACAGATCTGTTCTGCCAAAAGCAAGAGTGTTGAAAGCGACAAAGTGGATAGCCTTTTTTTTTTTGGCTAATAAAAAACTTTAAATTAATAATGTTTATAAATATATTTTTTTTATGATTTTAACAATGTTAAAAATAAAAAAAAATTATAAAAATACAAATCATTTTAACACCGAAAAGCAATACCAAAACATAATTTGTATTAAATGTTGAAAGCACAAGGTGGTTAGCCCCAGCAACTGGCATGATGCAAAAAAATGCTAGACCAAAGAACATAAAACTCTGCTTCCTGCGGAAAGCAAAGGCTCCTGGAAAGTATGCTTGGGCTGACAAGACCATGCTTTCACAAACAAAACAACAGCGTTAAAAGTAAAAACTGCCCTTTTTATCCCAAGCTTCAGAAAAGTTATCTTCCACAATCAACACAAGAACAAAAACTAATCCCATGATTACAGGTTATCGGTGAATGTTAAATTACCAAAGAAGACACTAATTTATAACAGTGAGCATTAAAAGTTTTAAATGAAGCGTTGAAATGATCAATTTTTTTAAGTGGCCTGAACAATCTGGGTTGCAGGAAGTTTACTGACAATCAACTATTTTTTTTTGGGTGGATGATGGCCAACAATTGCAATTCAAAAGTTCATCTCTACGTTGAAACAAAATTATAATTGTTTATGGGGTTTGGGTTCTCTTCTTATAGATAGTAAGGTGAGGTTTGGCAGAAAACATATATTGAATACAAGAAATGAAAAACCTACTTGAGGCGGTCAGACCTAGAGGGAAGAAAGATGAGAGGAGGACAAAAGCAAAATGATTACAGGTGGAATGACCAGACGCTAGTAAAGGTGGAGAATAGAGATGACGGGGGAAGATGACAAGGTAACCATTCAATTCTACTTATTAATTTTTTTTGGTTCTAATTAATTTTTTTTAATATATTTTTAGATTATTTTAATATTAAAAATAAATTTTAAAAATAAAAAAATTATTTTAATATATTTTTTTAAAAATATTTTAGAAAATAATTTCTAGAACGGTACTAAATCCTATCTTGCTCATCAAACAACTGCTAGAAGTTTACTTTCACTCTTCTTCATTGCATCCCCCTTCATTCGATAGCTTTACCTACTTGTCCTCATAAATACTAGCACCAATTCTTGTTGTCCAATTATAGGAACTCAGTTTCATGGTATTACATTCAAAGTGGGTTTTCAATGTCATGTTTATGTACAAACTGCTCTTTTAAATATGTGCTTATCTAGTGGGGTTTCAGGTGATGCTATGCTTCTGTTTGATGAAATGCCTGACAGAAATGTGGTTACTTGGAATGTGATGATTACTGGATTGGTCAAATGGGGCAAACTTGAATTTGCAAGTTCTCTTTGATGAGATGCCTGAAAAGAATGTTGTTTCATGGACTGGAATTATTGATGGGTATATAAGAAGCAACAAGTATAGTAAGGGTTTGTCTTTGCTTCAAAGAATGGTTTTGTGTGAGGGCATAAAACCCATTGAAATCACTATTCTTGCTATTTTACCAGCTATTTCTGATATGGGGGAGTCAAAAGTTTGCAGCTTGATCCATGGATATGCAGGAAAAGGGGGTTTAATGCATTTGATATACGTATTGCTAATTCGATTATAGATGCTTATTCAAAATGTGGTTGTGTAGTGAGTGCATTGAGATTTTTTGAGGATATTTCGGCAGAGGAAGAATGTGGTATCATGGAAATCAATCTTTTCTGGGTTTGCAATGGGATGTGGAAGGAAGCGGTGGAAAATTTTGAAAGGATGGAGAAAATAGGTTTGAGGCCGAATAGAGTGACATTCTTGAGTGTTTTGAATGCTTGTAGCCATGGTGGATTGTTTGATGGGGGGCTCAGGTTTTTTGACGAGATGGTGAATAAACATGGAGTTTCGCCTGATATTGAGCATTATGGATGTTTAGTGGACATGTTGGGGATGACTGGGAGATTAGAAGAGGCAGAGAACATGGCGTTAGAGATTCCTAATGAGATCGTTATTGTTGTGATTTGGATCCCTGTTGGGTGCCTGTAGCTTTTATGGTAATATTGAGATGGGTGAGAGGGTTACAAGGAAGATATTGGAGATGGAGACAGGATATGGAGGTGACTATGTGCTTATGTATAACAACTTTGCTGGTGCTGGGCGGTTTGAGGATGCTGAGAGGTTGAGAAGACTAACGAATGAGACAAATGCCTTAAAACGTCCTGCAATAGTTTCGTCTGAATGACCAGAGAGCTAGTCAGAATATCTGCTGGCTTACAAGTATTGATGCCTATGCCTAGGAAACTGCTAACAGCTCCCCAAGTGTTACAGACCAAACCCAGATCACTACAGAAAAAATCTTTTAATAGCTCTTGGCAGCCTAATTCTTGCTGTTTGATGCTTTTTCAGTGGCATCTATACAAAATGATTCCATAAAATGGGGATGACATACATCAGCAAGTATGAAACAAGTGCCTGGTCATGAGCGGCTTGAAGTATTCCAGGAATGAGCTTTTCTTTATTAAGGATAATGTGCATGTGGAAGAACATAAATTAAAGGAATTGGGAAACAAGTCTTGTGTCATGATAATTCTTACTTAGTGAGGGTTACTTCAGAAAGATATGGGAGCCATTGAATCTAGCTGAAATCAGAAAAATGTTCACATGACAGGGTTAGTATTTGAGGATTTCGTTCTGTATAATAGAAGATACTCTCTCTCTCTCTCTCTCTTCTGATTTTCTTTGCAATGGCAATAATGACGTTGCTATATTCATCCTTGAGGTAAAAGTCGTATAATTCCTACTACTGTATCCAAACAGATCTCTTATGAGAAAATCATTTCCGAGTTCTACTTTCATTGCCTAGTATTGTATTCATCTTGCATCATCCAATACTAGGCATTTGCCTAGTATTGTATCCATGTTTACAAAAGATTTGACCCGTAACTTCTGAAGCCAGGAGTAAATGAAGAAACGGAACTACACAGATTATATCATAATCTGATAGTTAATCGACAAGATCTTAAATCAGTATTTGGGACGACGAAAAAATCCAATTACTATGCATTTATTCGCATGATTTGACTTAAATTTTATGACCTAAACATGTGTTCAGATGCCTCTGTGAAATCCCAAAGTCCACAAAGGAAAGGGCACGAGGTTTATTCAGTCTAAATGTGGACTATATGGAAAAATTATCCACGTAAACTCTGACCTACGGAATTTTGACCTATGGAAAGGACACTGCTCTGCTGCTAACTGTCTAATGCCAAATCCCCAAAATGACAGCAATGCTAAAAAAGTAGTAGAAGAGTGATATCTCCCCCTGGAAGAATAGATGACCTGAAAAACCAGAGAACATTTGTAAAATGTCTATTTATGGGGTTTGAAAAGAAAATTTTGATAGGAATAAGTTAAAATCACTTTGAGTACTTGGTTAAGCATGGAAACGAATTACTTGTTATTTGGTGTAAAGTTGGGAAATTGTTGAGAAATAACATGCATTTTACAGACACATAATAACAACTCATTATGAAATGATAAATTGGTTTATGTTTGCTTTCCAAGATATGAGATTGACCTAAAGATTTAGGCTTCAGCAGGTGCAAATATATTATCGGATGTCTCAAATATGTTAGGTGCTTTTTTGCTGTCTTTAATATTGGTTGTCTTTTGAGGTTTTCATTGTGGATCAGAAGTGCAAACATCCTATTAATTAGCGAATAACTGAACATGGAATTGCCTGCAATACCTGAGCTTCTTCCTGGATTGCTGTACATATGCCATTACTGGAGGAAGTATGCCAAACAGGAAGCAATTTGCATAAACTCCAGCAAAATCAAGAGCTCTTGAAAAGGTTGAGCGAAAGAAGGATCCTATAAGAATGGGAACACCAAGTACAAGCATCATTACAAATTTATGGTGGAATGCATTAGACTCGGCCGTGCTTGATGGTGGTTTCACTTCTGATGCAGCAAAACACCTTGTTCCATCAAATGAAGCCCTCCCTGTATTTCCAAGATTATGCCGACCAGAAAAGGTTACGAATCCAATTCTACCAGCACTATCCCCATTAGCAAATATTTGACATTGAGTGTGAATCTGTTTTTCAGATTTAGTTTTTGTGAAAATCAACTCCAAGGTATCAAGAAGCTGTCTCGGAAAGCTGACTGCATAACCTATCAAGCTAGTTGCCAAAGCCGAAAAAGCAAAGCCCTGGACAGCAGATAAAGCAGAAGGATTGACAGAGAGCAAGAGAGAGATTGGGTCATTGGAGGAGGTGGCTGTGTTAGCACCAGCAAGCCCCAAAACAATCAAATTCCATGACAAAACCATTATCAAAGGAACAGCCCCACCAATCAGCACTGCTTTTCTAGCCTCAGATACAGAATTCCCAGCAATCTTACATATAAAAGGGGTGATAACATGGAACCCCAACGTAAGTACAGTTACAGGGATAGCAGGCAAGATTGCTGAAATACTCAACGAGGTGGGAACAAGGGAGGCTAATATATTTGTTCTGGCCACAGATAAACCAATAGCTACCAGTGAAGTTATGGAGAAAAGCATAAGCAAGCATAAAAGCCTGTTAGCAGTATCAATGACCTTAAAAGGGAAGAACCCAATTACAAGCCCAGCAGCAACAGGAAACAAAGCATGAGCCAACACAACATTCATCCATGGAAACCACTGTGATACTATTGAACCAATGCCTGAAACACATGCTACTAGCAAAGAAAAACTTAAGCTAGCATAAACCACCGCCACAAAAGCACCAAATTTGCTTCCTAATGCTTTTGTTGCAAGGCCAGTAAAGCTAACCTCTGCAACTCCATCTTCTTGCATAGCAGCAAAACTAAGCTCAGCAACAAGAATGATAGAGGAGATTACATAAACCCAACAAAGGATGATGACAATGGTTGATGTAAAAGAACCAGATCTTATAGTTGCGGTTGGTAAGCCCAGCATTCCAGGCCCTACAGCAGTGCCAATAATCAAACTGACAGCACCCCAGAAATTCTTTTTTACTTCCTTCTGGGGTTTCTAATACTATAACTTCATTTTCCTTGGTAAATTTACCATCGTCTGCTCTATCCTTACGAGTAGTAGTGATGGAAAGTGAAATGGTATCTTCTGGTGTGCACCTAGGGATGAGAATGTTAGGGTTTTTAGAAAATGAAGTAACTTTCCTGGGTGGGGTAATGTGGGAAATGGGGAGCCTGGAAGTGTTGTGGGGTTGAAGATTGAATCTTGAGCATGTGATTGAATTGGGTTTGGATAGGTTGTGGGAAAGATGAAACATTTTGGGATGTTAAACTTAGATTTGTGATGTGATGATGTTTGTCTTGGAATCTTCAGGGTAAGAATCTACTTCATTTTCAATCCTGAATGCTGACCGGTAGGCAACAAGTATCCATGGAAAAGAACAGTGACCTTTTCAGTCAGAATCTGTCATCACTCCTGACCGGCTTTCAACTGTTAGAGAGAGATTTGTGGGAAATATTAGGGCTGAGGCCTGGAGAGATGGGATCTGTTTCCTGTGGCTTGTGCAGCCCACTAAACAACCGAATAGGACTCAGCAGTCTGTTCTTAAAGATTGATGATGGGGCCTGGAGATGATGGAACCCAACACTGTTCTCGGTTAATGGATATTATGGATAATGGAAAGATGATGTTGCGAATTGTAATTGCTAGTTCAGTTCTAACCAACAACTTGTTAGGTTTTTTTATTTTTTAATTGTGACAATCTCTACCTAAATACCTAAATATGCCTATCTTAACTAATCATTTCAGTTCTTAAAATTAATAATTAAGAAAATTTTTAGTAAGTTTAAAATTTATAATACTCGAATTAGTAATATCTTAGAAGCAAACTCAGAACATGATTAATTGAATTCTATTTTTCAGCGTTAAGTTTTTGTTTTATGAATATTAGTAATTTTTTTTAAGTATTTTTATTTAAAAATATATAAAAATAATATTAATTTTTTCAAAAAAATTTATTGTTATCATAAATATATCAAAACAATAAAAAAATATAAAAAAAATTATTTTTAAAAAAATAAAGTTTTCAATAAAATAACAACACGTTTTATTTCAATTTTTTTAAAATATTTTTTATTTAAAAAATATTAAAATAATATGTTTTTAAATTTTTTATGATATTATAAGTTGATGTTAAAAAAATAAAAAATTATTTTAATTAAAAATTATTTTTTAAAAAATATTTTCCATCGTATTATTAAATAAAAAAAAAGCTACTTCTTTTGGGAAAAATCAAAGTTGAAGCCTTTTCAACTCTAAAAACTTTCTCCATAAATAAAATTTTATTTAAAATATTTTTATATAATTTTTTCCAAGTGATTTTGGTAAATCTCTACCGCTGCTAGAGGTTGGAAAATAACCC
Organism: Populus deltoides; assembly: GCA_015852605.2. Classification (NCBI taxonomy): domain Eukaryota; kingdom Viridiplantae; phylum Streptophyta; class Magnoliopsida; order Malpighiales; family Salicaceae; genus Populus; species Populus deltoides. Next base: position 11,693,470 of record CM027588.2, on the reverse strand, counting down.
AAAAAAGAAGAAAAAGAAGCTTCCAAAGTATTCCATCCATCCAATTCCAAATCCGAAAAAACCGTAAGATTAGATGACGCCACGTTTAAGACATCGAGCACCTCACGTGCCGCTATCAACCATAAAAACCGGCAAACGTCAACAAAATAAATCTTAAACAGCACAAAATAACGACCTTATCCAATAATCTTCAAATTTCACCAATTTCTCCAACCGTTAGATCCATCATCCATACCAAAATCTAGCGGCCCAAAACACCCCACCACCATCTTCAATTTTCAACATTTCCCAGCTCAGAAAGAAAGAAAGAGAGAGGAAAACGCTTTATCTATTCAAAGAGAAAAGGCAAAAACCAATAAAGCAAAAGCCTTTCTTTATGTTTTTGCAAGAACCTGAGCTTTCTTTGGCTTCAGAGACAATTTTTCTGTCCTTTTTTTTTAAAATTGTTGTGAGAAATTATGACAGAGGTTTTGAGCAAGACAAATCTATTTTCTTCTGGTAATTATCAAACCCGGCAACACAATACTATTTCTGTGTTTACAAAGAGTTGCAGGCTTAAAGGGTTTCCTTCGAGGGTCAAACCACAGGGTTTGAGATCTCAAATTTCAAGATCTTCGTCTTGTAGTGATTTTTATGGCAAGAGGGTTGTTGTTCATGGAAATCAAAGCAAACCCAGAAGAGGGTATCTTCCTCAAGCTTCGGTTGTGGCTCTGGTGAGTCAAATTTTTATGGTTTGGATTTATGGTCTCTATTTCGATTTTGTTTTTTGAGTGATTTTTTTTTCTTGTGGGGTTGAAATTTTAATTTCTTCCCTGTTTGTTATCGTAATTGTTGGTTTATTTTTAATTATTGGATTGCTTAAATTACTGTGATTTCGCTTAACCATTGAATAAATCGGAGGAGCTGGGTCCTCAATATTCGGTTTTTAGAGGAAAAGAAAGTCTGGATTTTTGTTCTTTTTTTAATTAATAAAAAGAATCATGAGATTTTGTATATTGTGGAAACTCAAAGTTTTGATTTTTTTTTCGTGTCATTTTGATATTACAAGGATGGATAGCTTAATGGTTTTTTCTTTTTGTTATCTTTTGTGGAATTAATAGACTGGCCTTAAACTTAAGTATGCTAAAAAATGGTGGGAGAAAGGTCTGCAACCCAACATGAGAGAAGTAACTTCTGCGCAAGATCTTGTGGATTCCCTAATGAATGCTGGGGACCAACTTGTTGTAGTTGATTTCTTTTCCCCTGGATGTGGTGGCTGCAAAGCTCTCCATCCCAAGGTATGATCTGCATAACTATTTCGATATACATGTGGTGCATGTGCATGTGAATATGAGTGGTTTAGTTGTTTTTTTTTTTTTTTATGGATTTAGTTTTCTGGAAGAATGCTAATGGGAGTCCTTTTTTGGGCAGATATGTCAAATGGCAGAGATGAATCCAGATGTACAGTTTCTTCAAGTTAATTACGAGGAGCACAAATCCATGTGTTATAGCCTCAATGTTCATGTGTTACCATTCTTCCGGTTTTATAGAGGAGCTCATGGCCGGTTATGCAGCTTTAGCTGTACTAATGCCACGGTTAGTTTTGCCATTCCTTCACTTCTTTTGTTGATTAATTGTAATATTTGAAGTGAGTTTAATAACTGTTAATTTTATGAACAGACCAATTGGTTTCAGTTTCGCCTTTGATTTTCTGTTTCTTGTATACCAAGAGCTTTAATGGTGAAATAATGAAATGCAGAGCTTGATTGATTCTTGAGATAAACCATTTTCTGCATTTTTTTTCTCTTCAAAATCCAAGATTTGATCAACTCATTGGTACCACATCACACTCAACTTCACTACTTAATCTTGAATGTTGCTTCACAAACCCAGTTTTTTACCGAACCAGATTAATGGATGTAAGTTGCTAGCATTTTGCATTGATCATTCAATTTATTACACGTACTTTGTCAATCTCATTGATTGTTTCTATAATGTTGGTCTTTGTTTTGGTTCTATTTCAGATCAAGAAATTCAAAGATGCATTGGCCAAGCACACACCAGAGCGATGTAGCCTTGGGCCAACAAAAGGGTTGGAGGAAAAAGAGCTTGTTGCATTGGCAGCTAACAAAGATCTCTCCTTCACGTATACACCCAAACCAGTTCAACCTGCTCCTGTCCCTGCAGAGGAAGAGGTAGCACCAACAGCAGGCGCATCTCATTCAGACCGAGGTCTACCTCTTCCTCTTCCTATAACAAGCTCGAAGTCTGCTCAAGACTCAGAGGAGAAAACCCTAGTGAGTTCTGGGAGATGATGTGGGCAGTCATCATTGACCTCCTCCCTACTATCATTGTACAGTCTGTGCTCTACTTTCATTTCGTATCAATATTAGGAATGAACAAACCAAAAGAGGCTCAAGTCATGATGTATGTATGTCCTCATGGAGTTGCAGGGTTACGGATTTAGTTTTTTGGATCCTAGCCTTCGCTTGTACGAGCCTTAAGAGGGATCTAATTTTTAAAAAGCTTTTTTTTTTTTGTTTTTTTTTTCGTTTGGCTTGTACCGATTCCAGTATCAATTTAATGCAGCAGCTATACAGCTAATATTTCCATCATTTCTTTCGTTCTTTCATCTGAGTTTATGATATCATTGATGTGTATATGCCCTTCTCCATCCCATGCGAGAGTCTTATCCTCCAAGGGAAAGAAATATCTTCTCTTTTAATAGTGAAAAAGAAAGGCTTGGTGCTTCTATGTTTGTGGACGCCAAAAAAACTGTTGTCAACTGTAGGATGATTGATGTAAGTTAGGGCCACTAGATGACCAAATCTCTGTCTGCAGGCAGCAGCAGCAAGTGGGGTTTTGCTGGACCAGATGAGAAGATGCATGAAACTTGACTACAAGAAAAAAAAAGTACTATAAAAGTGAAGTAAAATGGATAAAGCTCTTGCTTGTGGACGAGGGTGGATGAACGTGGCCCAACTCCCTTCGCAGACATTATAATGCTTTGTGCGGGGGAGGAAATTTCTATTTCTGACACAGTCTTGAATTTCGCATGGCATTTTTTAAAAAATCGAAAGCCACAAGTCAAATTTTTCAAATTTTTTGTTTCGTTTGATTTAATTATTAAAAAAATAATTAAATTGATTTAAAAAAATAAAAATCAAATAGAAATAGATTTAAACTAATTAGTTTTGGTTTGATTTGAATTTTTAAATTAATTTTTTTAATTTGGTTCAGTTTTTTTCTACTTCGACACAGTTTTTCCCATTTCTTTTATTTAGATTCAATTCAATTTAGTTATTTTTTTTAAAATAAAAACAAAAAATAATCACTCTGCCTCCTCTCCTCTTCCCATGTGCCTTGACTTGCTCAACACAAAATGCTTTGTGGGGTATACCTATCTATATACTTTGAACACATTTTAGTGATTACGAATCCAAAGCTCCTCTCCTTCCCTACCATGTGTCCTGATTCCCAACACATCAGTGAAAAATTCCCATGCTTTGAATGATCTGCACAAATATAGGCATTGAATATCAAGAAGCTCCTTCCTTCTCCATCCAGGTGTCCAGGTCCCCGCAGGGCATATCCATCAAAGATTGGTTGCCCTATATTGCTTGAAGGCAACCTTCCTTTTGGACCTGGCATGTATTGGCTCCTGTTTACCATGTCCTTGTCAAATACCGACGGGAATGGCAGAGAAAATTTGATATGATTGTGTTTAGTATGGTAATTAGGGTGTTTTCTTTTTTAAATATTTATTTTTAAAATGAATTAAAATGGTTTTTTAAAAATTTTATTTATTTTTTATATTAATATATTAGAATTATTAAAAAACACTAAAAAAATCAATTTAATATTTTTTTCAAGTAAAAAATAATCATATTAAGGAAACAAAATACTCGGATGTAAATAATCATGATTTGCTATACCAGAGTAATATTGGTCTCATCTATGTACTTGTGGGACATCAAATATTGTAGAATTCAAGAATATATATATATATATATATATTGGTGACATTTATTTCTGAGACTGATTTTGTCAAGTCAACTTTAATAATTTTTTTAAACAATAGTATTTTAATTTTTTAATCCAAAATAATGTGATTTATTTTTTTTAAAAATTATTTTGGAATAAACCTAGATTGATTTAACGACAGGTGAGTTCACCTTACAACCCCGCCATCCGGCCATTATGTATCAAATAATTAGTAATATGAATATATTTTGATTGCATTTAACTAGGCTGGGTCTAATCAGGTGAGCCTAGCTTAGGATCCAACCCCAAGTCACAAAATGCCCGAGCAGGAAACCAGAGCAGTAAGGTGGAGCTGTCGGCTTCCAAAAACTTGTCCTCCATCTGCTTGCTTGCTTACTCCCACAGAAAGGTCAGCCCAAATCTGATACAGCTTACTGCATCACCATGACCTGTTTGCATGCTTCCATCTCATTACCAGGACTAGATGCTTCCATTTCAGATGTACAAAATACTGTTCATTGATCCAATGTTCAGAATGTTCTATGGTTTGTCAAGTACAGAAAGTCTGATAAACTAGAGGGTTGATCCCGTTTAAGACATCAAAAGTCCCGTGACTTGTCTAAACAGAGTAGAGCTATCAGATTAAAGCTTCTTCATCTGCGTTCAACACTTGAGTTTCACTCATTTCTGCACTGCACCGCTTCTTGACATTCTCTTCAGTCAAATGGCCTGCTCTTGAATATGAATCACTGGTAATCTGAAGGAAATGATAATGTTCCTGCAGTTTGTGCTAATTGATGCTTCAGAAATCTGCATGCATGGTGCAACATTTGTCAAACAAAACCCTGACAGATGAACCAAACCATGATCTTCAATCTAAAAAGGAAATTTTTTTTGAAAAGAAACAAAAAGGGAGAGAGAGATGAAACAAATTCTTCTCACTTTTAAGGCTGATGAGAAAACACACAACTCAGAGTTGAATGCATAATAGAATTATGACACCACTCATTTGGTAGCCTTAAGAAATAAACACAGATAAGACAGAAATCATGCCATGCTTAGGCATACCTAAAATTCAAGAAAACTATGATCAATTAAAGACCACTCAGAAAAAAAAAAAAAAAACAAGGAGATCCTACCCACTACCATATCGATTTTAAGTGCAGATCTCTTATCCCATGGATTCTTTTTTTTTTTTTTTTACTTCCATCTTTTATTGTTAATTGTCACTAAAGGAAATGAAACATGAAATAAATTGATGTAGATGGCTAAAGCTTGCATGGAAAATCAAAGAATTCTTTATCGACTTTTTCCCCTCAGAGTTACCTACAACAACTTCTTTTATACAAGCAGCAGAGGATATGCACGTATCAAAATCCTCAGAAAGATTTGGAATCTCTTTCATTACTATGGGGGGTGGGGGAGGAGCTATAGCTTACAGACATAATGGATATCAAGTCAGAGCTTCTAGAGGATGACATAATGAAATCATGAATTTGAGAACTGGCTTGATGAATGTAATCAAACCACTGCAAAGCAAAGTAATGAATTTGAGAGCAAAGTAATCTAAATATGAAAGGAAATATCTAAAGCATGCATATGATTCAATTCATGGAATAAATTAACATATCATTAAGCCAAATAAGATCAGCATAAAGAACTGTGATAAACAATCTGGACAAACACCAAAAAAATGCAGAGAACTATCATATGATTCAGTAAGAGAATTTATTGCTGATTTAACAAATTAATCAGCTTAGACATTTTTATTTTCCTTGTTATGTATCAGACAATTGAATGGCGCATATCTTAAGGGCATCAGGAAAGCAAATGAAGATGATGATCTCGGATTTTTAGGTTTAGGTATAATAGATGAATTGAGGCACAGTTACAAAAATTATACACAGGATTTAGCAAATGACGATATGAAGTTTGACAGTTATATACGATCAATATTCAAGATTCCCTAAACTTATAGCTTTATACACCGTGTAAAAAATTCTCACCAATCATAACAAGCATTTCCCAAGTCGTCAATCTTCCATGAAAAGTTCTTAGCATTCAAGTTCTCCAGTATTTATCATCTGAAATTCCAGGATTCAGCAATAGCTTGCACATTTCAGGATGAACAAGATTAGAATTCTGTGGTATTTGCTTACGCAATTGCCATCTCTTCTGTTGCATTCTCTTCTTTAGAAGGTATATCTCCCATTCATTTTTTGTTAGTTATGCTTTGTTGACAGGAGAATGTTACCTGAAGAACACCTTAGATTTGAATTATTGACAGCAACAGTATCCGACACAACAGATTTAGTCCTACTTCTAGGGAAGGGAGAGTCCCAGTTCAACTATGATTGGAGGCGATGGCAACTTAACTCAGGAGGGTTTCTAGACATATAAGTAGTCTATTTTTTTGAGAATAGCACAGTGCAGATTTGAAATCTGAAAGTTTTGGAGACAGCTTGTTTTCTCTTTTAATGACGAGTAATTATGACAGTAAGCTTCTTATTGTAATTACAGCATGGAGATGGTAATGGCACTTCTTTATTCACCTTCCCTTCTTTAGATGCAGGCCATCTAGCAGAGTCTAACCAAAAAAGAAAAGAAAAATCCTTCTATCTCTGGGGAAAAAAACTAAGAATTTTTTCGTAGGTTATCGCAAACATTATAAAAGGGGACATATCAAAGCATCATAGGATTTTGACTCCTTGCTGGAATTAACTAATTGGTGCGGACAGTTCTCAGAAAACATCGGAGACAGGCACATACATGTTTTATAGACATGGCGTTTGCAGTTTTGCATTCACTGCTAGGTACTCCATGGTGAAAATGGAAGTCAATAGCTCACTCAAGTCCAAAAAGGGCACTGAAACACAACTAGGAATTCTGCTATTGTTATGCTGTAGGCTGGAAGTTCATCGCGCAAAGCTTGGGCACACAGCTAGTTTCAGACACCAAATCTACTTGTAACTTTCACAGAATTGATGAGAATCACACATGCCAAAGCTTAAGCCCTCAAGTAGTTGCTGAAAAAAATGCTGGCTCTCAGGCATTCTCATATCTATTCTCACCCAAAATTCAAGAATCAAATGGACCCCAAGATTACAGCGTGTATGATCAACACAAGAAGATCATTAAAATAGATTTTTATTGCTACATTTCTCTGAACTTTCTCTTAGAAGCATATATAAGCATACCAAAATGATAGACAAAAAATGATCACTATACCTTAAAAAATCCACCATGTTTGTTCTGTCCAGCATTCAAGCAAAACACCTACAAAGTAAAAGGAAAGAAAATATAATTATTCAAATTGAAAAAGAAAAAAAAATGAGGTAGAGAGTACCAATAAAAGCATACTGGGCATTGGGGTAAGAAACTTTTGAAAGAATCACCTTGTCTTTGATCTTCAACTGTTTTTCTTTTGGGGTTATAAAATATTTGTGTACCCTTCAATTGAGAAAGAGTGAACTCAAAAAAAAAATTCTTATAAATTCAGAAATTATATATTTAAATGATATATTTTTAATTATCATAACTCTTAATTCACAAATTTATGTATCAAATTGAAGAACTTGTGACATATAATAATTTGGTATCAAATTCAGACTATAATGTTCATTTAAAAACCAGATTTTGATGGTTTAAAATTACCAACCCATCATTTTTTTTAAAATTTTTAAATTTCACTATTTTATACCTCAAATTAATTTACTAAAAATATATAAAATTATTTTAAATAACTTTCTATCAATCTACGACTCCATTAATATATCATTTACCTTTTAAAAGTGATTAAAAAAACATATCATAAAAATCTTAATTCCTAAACGCTTCTCAATAACCTTAATATACTTGCAAAAACTCAATTAAAATATAAAAATAAAAAACATCCATCTTAAATTGATAAAACAAAAAAACAAAATTTTTTATTTAGATCAAATCTCCTCTTTGATCTAGCTCTTCCTCTCCCTCTCTCTATTTATGTATGTTTTTATCATCTAACAAAATACAACAGAAGTTACTATTGGATTTTACTGTTTTTTATTCTCTAAATTATTATTATGTAATTACTAATATACCCATTATTACTTAAAATACCATTAATTAATAAAAAAAGACATAATAAAAAAACGTAATCAATTATATTATGTTTTGGGCTTTCATAGAATCAATATCAACAGGCTACGTCCCGGTATTATATAGACCCAGCTGAAGCCCACCACACGGTTCTGGTCAATAATGAAAAAATAACCTCATGCTTTTACTTTCATCTTCATACATGTTTCTTCTCAACAAAATCGAATTGTGAGTATAAATGAGATAGATAACCTTCAACATGAATGCTATGTTACAGGAAATCTGGTGTGCGCGCGCGCGCGCATATAACACAAATAATTTATTGGGATTAGGGAACAAAGAAAATAAAGAAATAAATAAATAAATAAAAACAATGGATTTCAACACATTTTAATTTATCAATTTTTTTTTTCTTACGATCAAAGGTATGTTCAGATTAAATTTGTGTGTCTCATCCAGACAATTTTAAAAACTCTATACATTCAACATAATATATTTTTCCATGAAAAAGCTCCAAGGTTTCCTACTTATAAAATCAAGAAAAAAGAGGAACTTTTTTTACTACCTTGCTTAGTCCTAAGGTTAATTACTTTATGTTATCAAAAACTAAAAAAAAAAAAACATGATATAAGACAATTGATGAACACTAATTAATTATAGATAAAGAAAAGTAGACAAGATCGATATAGCATCTTGAGAGGTAGTATGAGCCTATGCAAGTTTCATGCTCAAGGGGATTTCACTTGAGAGGGTGTGTTAAAGAATAATATAAATCATATCTTAGATTTTTACCTAACAGCTTAAGCTATTGAGTTGAAATGGTTCTTTGACACACACACACACACACACATATTCCTAACAATAAGATCAAGTTCTTTAACGAGCATGTTTGACACTAATTTTGTCTTATTTTATGTATAGATGAGTTAAATAGTAATATAAAATTATTCTTGAAATCTCACCTAGTAGCTTAAATTTTTAGGTTAAAATGATTCTTTGACATTAGAGCCTTATTGATCAAGCGGTCATGGGATCGAATCTCATCACCTTCATTCTATTTGATAATATAAAATTAATAGTATAAGATAGTTTGAGTCTGTGCAAGTTTCAAATTCAAACAACTTTCACTTGAGGGGTGTGTTAAAGAGTAATATAAAACTATTATTGAAACCTCACCTAATAGTTTAAACTTTTGGATTGAAATAATTCTTTGACATGATAAACTGTATTATAAATTTAAACACATTAAATTAGGTCTATGCAAGACCTAACAACTTAAGATTTTGACTTGAAATATATTTTTGACATAATATATTGTATTATAAATTTAAACACATTAAATTGTTGAGTAATGAATTGTTGTATTGCATCATGTTGTGAAATTAAATATATTTATTTTCGTGTTGTTGGAATTAAAAGTATCATTAAAGGCATAACTTAAATTAAATATTTTTTTCAGAACTAAATGAACACTTTCTTTTAAAAACACACAAATATCATAAAACATTAAAAAATTAAAAAATTACACTGTTTTTTTTTCAAATAAATAGAAAGACTAAATAATTTAATTAAAATACGTGCATGTTGGGAGCTAATATACTTAAAATAAAATAATTGGATTTAATTATTTTTAAAATATTTCAGGGTATTAATTTGTGTAATAAAATATTATTTAATTACTATATTTAAAACAACAATGATCGAGGATAGTCAATTTTAAGTTATTTATGTTTTTTAAATAAAATAAGTAGTCTTTCATTTCGATAACCCTAGCTCCCCCCCACCCCCCCTCTAAGTTGAAACTAGTATCCCTTAACTTACTTTTTTTTTTTTTTATATAGAAATCACATTCAAACATATTTTTAAAATTCTTACTAAATACTTTTTTTATTATTTGCTTTAAAGTTAAAAGGTAAAATCTAAAAGAAAATAGTGCAAAACAAACTCAAGAAAACCTTTAATCAATTTATTTATATAACATATTTTTTTTCATGACGTGTATTCTAATTAAGAAGATCTATTAAAGAGTAATATAAAACAATTGATTGAATTTTATTAATAGTTTAAATTTTTAAATTATAATAATTTTTTTTTATGTATATCTAGAAACCAACAAAAGTTTGTTCATAAATCTAATTAAATTGAGATTATTATTTTACAACGTCCAAGCAGAAATTATGGAACTAGTGAAATTAATCTCTCTGCCAAGTAGAACAGCTGCAGATAAGCCATATAATTAATTTAGCTCAGAAACAAAAAGGGCTTACGTCACATTACATTGTCTCCTAGTCTGCATTCCCTGTCTCTGCACTGAGTAAAAGAATGGTTGCACTGTACATATAGAACAGAAGATGGGAAGAAAAATATAGCCAAAAAAAAAAAAAAAAACTTTATATGATAATATACATGTGTGCGTGCTGTGTTTATGTGTCATTTTAAGCAGAAAATTTACAAGCAAACAGTTATTTATTTTTATTAATATAATGTTTGGGTTACAGATAGGAAGAATAAGTTCTTGATATTCGGTCTATTGGGACTGCAAAATCCATTTGCCGACCAATGAACTTGGCTGCGAATTTATACACATACACAGTTATATATGTTAAATCAGAATAATTTTTCTCTATGATGATCACCGATCAATGCATCCAGAAGCATGTGACAGAATTATCCGAACTCTAGACACTACATGCCAAGAAAGCTAGCATTTTGTGCCCTGAAATCTGATGATTTACTTGTGTGTGTGTGTGTGTGTGTGTGTGTACAGGTGCCTTACCTTTCTAAATTTTCGTTCTTTTTTTTTTTTTTTTTTTTATATTCAGCAATGTTGCATTTACATGAAGAAAGAAGCAGTGATGTGAATCTGGAATGGAAGAATTCTTGAACTCACACGGAAAAAAAAAACAATTTAAGAAAATCAAAATTAATTTGAAAGAAACCGAACGAGAGATTACTTGAATCACATAATCATAATTATTAGATAAAAAAACCGTGACCCGTGAATTATAATGAATCAAGAACCAAAAATATAAGAATGAATGTCATAAAAATAATTAATCTTCAAAAGTTCCATAAGAAAACAATAATAAAATTAAACTCTCACATACAAGTTTTATTTCTGAATAATTAATTTATCTTCAATAATTTAAAAACTCTAAACACATGTTAAATAACCCTATTTATATTAGGTAAAATATCGGTCTTTATGGGAAGAGCTTTTCAATGTCTAGTCTTTATAAAATTTTAACCCTACAAAAAAAATAAAGCTTTTAGAATTATTTAACAAAATTTCAGTCTAGTCAAATAAAAAATTATGCTCATTAATATAAAGTTATACATTATAAAAAATAAGCTTAATATCCATGTAAGTAGAAAAATAAATTGAATTCACAAATTTTATAGGAAATATAACCCAAATATCCTAAAATAATTCATTGAATATCTCTTTAATCTTTTAACTCGACCTTAATTATAATAGATGTAATTAATACATGTAATGAATCACGTGATGAGCATGGATAGAAATCAATGATTTCAACGTACATGATTAGTCTACAGACTGCCAGAACAAACTCTTCCTACAGAAGGAAAGAACCTAGGATACAAATCACAAATTACATAGAAACTTGAAGACTTTGTCCACATACCTAATGACAAAAAAAACTCTGACAATACAAGGAAGTAATGACATTAGTTTTTTTTTTATGGGATAGAGTATTCTAGTAGATCTATGTATAGTTTAGGTCATGAAATATGGAATCCAATGATAATACACACGCTCATAAAATCATGTTATTTTGACTTTGAATGAGATATAGTGATTGGAAAAGTAATTAATTCTTGTTTAAACGTCGTGTTAATTTTAAACAATCGACTGACACACTACTAAGAACATTAATGATATCACTGTGAGAAATCTATCAGTTGGAAAATGCAGCAGTACTGGGAACAACTTTGAACTCCTAATATATACTTCACAAATATATAATACTGGAAATCATTATAGAAGAGTTACACTATGTAATTATCGTAGGGATGTTTTTGATTAACTAGAATGAAGATGATGCGTTTGTGAACATATGTATTGAAGTTTCAAGAAGATATACTAAGGCAGAAGACAAACATGAAAAAATCTCCCAAGAGCTTCATATAAGATCTACTTAGGCAAAATAACATTTTTAAATGCTAATTAAAGAGTTAATGTAATCTTTTGTTGTGTCCAAGATCATCTCATACAATTTCATGATAGCTTGGATTCAGGAATGGGACAAGAAGCTCTCAATAACATGTGTGTGTGTGTGTGTGTGCATGAATTACGTAGCATATTAATATGATAGTAATGATTGATTTATATCTACAGAGAAAAAAGCTAGGAGGTTTACTTGAATTTAAAATTATTCCTCAAGTTTATGCGTAGAGATTTTGTTAGAGGGAGGAAGCCTAGAAGGCCTAGTCGATCCATAAAGTAGCATATGTAACAGTAATGCGATATAATGTTTTCATTACAATGACTTTTCATGCAGAGAAGCAGTAGAGTTCTTCAAGGAGCTCCTTCCAAGTTATTAGGATTATCACCATAAACCTAGCATGAGGAGCAGAAAGGAAAATGTAGCCAAGGAAAACCTGCCAACGTATTCATCTCTTCTACCATATGGAAGCAAAAATTGAGTCGTCGGCAAGTCATCCTTGGCTGCATCAAACTTTATGAGCCTCCATGCAAGGCTGCTATAGTGAGACAGCAACTGAAGCAAGAAGGACACATTGTCTTGGAGGCTTTAGAAGGAGAGATGGAAGGATAAAAAGAGAGTTTTGTGTGGTGAATATCAAGAAGAAAGATTGGATGAAATGGAGGAGGCGACTTATGGCCTTAAATAGAATTGAAGGGGTGAGAGGTGGTGATGGTGTGCTGAGATTTGTGGTAAGAGGTGGCGATGGTATGCTGAGATTCGTGGTAAAATATCTTGCAATATTTTACGCATTAATTATCTACTGCCGAGGCAACAGCGACAGCTCTTATGTCAGGATCTAATTTTGAAGGATCCTTTCATTCCTTTTTTGTCATTGAATCGAGTAATATTAGCAAACTACTCATGGAGTTGTAATTAATTATTACATATATTTTGCGTACAAAGAAGGTGGTCCTTTCCAAGTTTACAAGAGGCTATTATGACATCATTCAAAGACATTTTGCCTTACCCATGTCAAAATCAATACTCAAGATAACTTCTACACGTTATAATGGCTAAAAAACAAAATTTTAAAAGGATAACAATATGGCTAAACGTATAGCAGCTCATAAGCATATCGATTTTGCGACTTTTTTCTTCATTGGGTGTGCAATATATCAAGATTGAAAGATTTAAGCATAACGAGACATTATTTTGACTTCCAAAATCACTCAATAAACTGTTTGTTTCCATAAATCCAGGAAGTAACGGTGGATTATTATTTGGCATATCAGTTCGAGCTTATGCTTGTTTCACCATGCGGGCTGGCAAATCATACAGGGGAGGCGCCAGAGCTTGGGTCTGATAATGGGATTGTGAATACCTTGACTGGTATGGCGGATGTAGATGGGACATCGTCAAATCACACCTTTTCTCCAGGAACTTTTGTTATGGTTAATATCACTACACGTAAGAAGAAGAAGGATTGTGTGAAGAAGAAGAAGCATCGAAAGGCGCAAAATAGAGATGGGTGCACATATCAGAAATCTAAAGTTGAGAGGTCATTGAATACTAAATATGACCTGGCCATTACAGTACTGTATGGAGAATGGAGAGGAGGTTTTGAAGAGTCAATTTCAAGAAATGGTAGATAAGGAGGTTGCAGAATGGGTGAAAACGGTATAATTCCTTCCCGTTTCTGCAATAGACATTTATTTTTACCATATCTACTAAGATCATTTTTTCTGGAATACTAGAGCTCCAGGGAGTGGTCCCAAAAGACGTGATTAGAAATGTCATTGATAGTTTATCAACTTGATTTATGTTGCATTGCTAATATTAATTGATTCTTTTGTGTATATATTAGGGGAAAATTGCAATATAAAATGGCATTGTATTGGCCAGATGCAAATTAAAATAGAAATTATATTTTTGAAGGAAAGATTTTTTGTTGTTTTTTCTTTGAACCAATTCGTTTAATACCAAAAAAGTGTGTGTAGGTTACAATTCAAAATATTAAATATGAAAGGGTGAAAACAAAAGTGGAGAAATCAAAATTGATTGCAAAATTGTCATCGAACCTTTGAAAAGTTGACTAAGGTCATGTTCGGCGAAACACAATAATATGTTTTAAATCGAACAAGATATCAATTTAAAAATAAATTATTTACTATTCAAAATCGATTCAAGAACAAGCAAACACCAAACTCAAATATAAACCATGAATTAAAAAAATAAATTTCAATTAGCAATCACACTCTATAAAAATAAACGCACTATCCAACATAAATTATTAAATCAAAAACACATATCAGTTCAAATAAATAGTGTCCAATCAGTCCAAATGTTATATAAAATAATAAACATTCATTTCAAATTCCATAACATTATAGCTGTAATATCCCACATCGATAGGTGAGGATGTGGTAGCTGACCTTATTAGTAGTGTTGGTTGCTGACTTGTCATACGTGTTTTGGGATGTCAGGCTCAGAAGTGGGCTCGCATCACCAGGATCAAAACCGTGAGGGCGGTAAAGCCCAAAGCAGACAATATATGGCAAGGTGGGCTAGGCTGTTATATTTGGTATTAGAGCCAACCTCACTAGCTGCTTGGTTGTGCCGACGAGGTCGTCGGGCTTCTTAAGGGGGGTGGATTATAATATCCCACATTGACCGGTAAGGGTGTGGTAACTGCCCTTATTAGTGGTGCTGGTTGCTAACTTGCCATACCCGTTTCGGGGCGTCAGGTTCAGAAGTGAACTCGCGTCACTAGGAACAAAACCGTGAGGGTGATAAGGCCCAAAGCGGACAATATATGACAAGTTGGGTCGGGCTGTTACAATTGCAATTTATCAAAAAATAATTTAAGGTCATGAATTAACCTTGTGAAGGCTAGGAATTAATTGGAGAGACTATTGTGATCAAGGAAACAATGTTGGAAAACTTCTGAAATTGTAGGAACAGTGGTGGCGCATATATCCACATGCCACTATCTCTACCGACATGTAGGTTTACGTGCCACCGTAGGGGAAGGTAGAAAACAAGTGGATCTAGAGCGGTTCATCCTCCTTTTTTTCCTTATGTCGGTAGTAAGTCTTACCATCACCTGCAAAAGGAATAAAACGCAACATGCAAACACTTGATTTTATTTTATTTTATTTAGATTTGTTTAAGCTTTCTATTTCAATCTTCCTCTTCGTTTATCTCAATCAATCTGAGCTTCTATTAGTAGCGAAGAGGATGGGTTGAGGCCTTGTTTTCTGGTTATAGTGGGTCGGTCACGGTTGAGGTAGGCTTAATGAAAGAAAAGGGGTTTTGGGTTTGTTTTTAAGCTTGACTGACAATAAGTGGTAGGTATGGTTTAGTGGTTATATATGGTTGAGTTGTGTAAATGTGTTGAAGGAGGTAGCTAGGTTGTTGTTTTTGGGGTTTATTGGTGGATCGATGAGAAGGGTGCTGCTAGTGGAGGGGTTTTTTTTTTCAACTAAAAAAACAAGAAGGGTTGTTTGAGGTTGGTTAAAGGAGATGAAGAAGCTGAAATGGTAGATGAGGGTTTCAGCTGGAAGTATGGGTGACAGCTGTTTAGGTTTACTGAGGAAAAATAGGGGTGGTTAGCGTAATGGCTGAGAGAAGGAGTTGTTAATCAGAAGATAAGAAAATGTTGTATCAAAGAAGAAAAAAATGGTTGTTAGTTAAGGCAAAAAGATAGTTCAGTTTTGGCAATAGAGAGGGAAGTAAATATGTATAGCCAGATTGGTGAAGATGGAAGGGACAACTGAGAGAAGAGAGACGGCGACACAATTGCCAAAAAAAAAATAAGGTAAGGATTTTTCATGTTGTAGGTATTTTCTTTATGTTTTTTTTTTTCTGGCTCTCCCCCCTTCCTTTGTGTATGTTAGGCAACTATTTATAGATAAATAAGTTTGTTATTTTTATATGTTTGGTGACCAAGCAACCCAAAAACAATTTGAACCCTCAACTTTTTTTTCACTTTTAATCCATTTATTCATTTTGATTTTTTCTTATATGTATTTTATTTTAAAGCATCACCGACATCATTTAAAAAAAAAGCATCTTAACAACTAAATGCATTGAAAAAACACTGAAAATAACACAAATACATCAAGAACATATTTTTTTTATTTAATGTTTGAAAATACTTCAAAAATAGAGTAAAAAATTAGGTAGCAATACTCATGTTGACACAAGATTTAATTGTATGGTTGTTTGTCTATATACTGAGGGTAGTTTAGTAGATAGAAAAATATTGTGGGAGGAGTTAACTATTCTAAAGTTTGCATTTGGATGGTCAGTATATGTTAGAGGTGATTGTAATGAAACTTTGGTTCAAACTGAGCAAAGTAGTGGGTTTTTAAATAGTGTTGGAAAAGGAGCTTTTAGAAGTTTCTGTCTATTTATGATCTCTTGGAGATTCCTTTGTAGGGTCACTAGTATAATTGGTTTTAAGGCTCATCTATAAGCCATGTTGATAGTTATTTTGCACATCTAGATGCTATGTTGAGTTTTTCTCAGCACAAACTCTTTAGGTTAGAGAGAAACCTCTCAGACCACCATGCCATTGTCTATGGTAGAGCATACAGAGATTGCAATAAAAATTCTTTTCATTTTTTAGATTGTTGGTTGATGCATAAGTCCTTTTATTCTGATTTAAAGATGATGTGGGCCTCGCTCTGTTATGACTGTTGAATCGCTTCTGTATCATTAAGAAGCTTAATGAATTAAGAAAACAATTGTAAGAGTGGAGTTTTAATACCTATAGAATCTTGGAGAGTAAGACCAAATTGGTAGAATCTAGAATTAAGGCTATTAAGAATGAGGGTGAAAGTAAGAGTCTAATGTATGTTGAATATGCAGAGTCGATGTGTTTGAACTCTAAGATTATGAAAATATTGAACAAGCATCTTGAATCTTTCTAGAGGAAAAAAATTTTGGTGCAAGTTAGGTGATAGAAATATTAGATTTTTTTAGCTCTCGGCTTCTTTAACCAACAAAAGAAACTTTATTGATACAAAAGTTACTGGTGGGAATGGTATTTCTAGCCTTTCAGAGATCAAATTTTAGGCTACAACTTTCATTTCCAATTAGTACAAAAGTATTATTATTGATAGATCGTATGTAAATGGTATAAGGTTTAATATATTAAGTAATGATTCTTTAACTTGGTTATAGAAAGAGATCATTTTGGAGGAGGTGAAGGGTGCAATGTGGAGTTGTGATAAGTCTAAAGCTCTAAGACCTGATGGTCTTCATTTTAATTTTTATATATATAAAAAAACTTGATTTGGAAAGGAGATCTTTTACTGTATTATAGGAAATTGCATAATATAGGTTGTATATAATTAAGAAAGGTTAATAGACTTACTCTTGTATTTAGATCTCTGAAAGACTCATACTATGACAAGATAGGCTCACTCTTGTGTTTCAATTCAGCCTTGTTTCACCAATTGATACAATTGTTGAGCTCTAATTTCAAACTTCAGAATTTAGGCGTTATTCATTATTTTTTAGGGATTGAGGTCCATCATACTAGTATAGGACTCATCTTATGACAAGTGTATACTTGACATTCTCTATCGAGCAGGTGTGTTTTCTTATAAGCCTGTTGATACTCTTATTTCTACCTTCAAGGTTACTGTAGTACCTGATTGCTTGTTTTCTGATCCTATTCAGTTTTGTTAAATTACTAGTATGGGACTCATCTTACTAGTATGGGACTCATCTTATGACAAGTGTATACTTGACATTCTCTATCGAGCAGGTGTGTTTTCTTATAAACCTGTTGATACTCTTATTTCTACCTTCAAGGTTACTGTAGTACCTGATTGCTTGTTTTCTGATCCTATTCAGTTTTGTTAAATTATTGGTGCTCTTCAATATCAAACTTTTACAAGATCAAATATTTTTTTTGTTGTTAATAAGGTCTGTCAGTTTATACATGCTCCTATCGATGCACATTGGGCTACCATTAAATGCATTATGTGTTATTTTAAGAGTACGGTTTCTTCTGGCTTACATATCATCCATAACTCCTCATTTGCTTTACATGGTTTTATAGATGTTAATTAGGCTAATAGTGTTGAAGATCGTAAGTCTACGGTTGGCTATCTTGTTTTCTTTAGTAATACCTCGATTTCTTGGGAATCAGGTGCCAAACAATGAACGGTTGCTCGTTCTTCTACTGAAGTTGAGTATAAAGTCTTAGTTGACGACACTGTTAAGGTTCTCTGGCTTTAGTATTTATTGTCTGATCTGCAGATTACACCTACTTATGTGCCTATGATTTGGTGTGATAATCTGGGTACTACTTATTTGTTTGTAAATCCTATCTTCCATGCTCGTACTTAATATATTGAGGTTGATTATTATTTTGTATGTGATAAGGTTGCTAAGAAAGACATTCATGTTCATTTTATTTCTTTCAAGGATTAGCTTGTCGATATTCTTACTACTACTTTAATTACTGGTCTTCGGTTTAAGTTTCGTGTTGATCCTCCACTCGCAGCTTAAGTGGATGTATTATAGAAAATTGCACAATATAGGTTGTATATAATTAGGAAAGGTTGATAGGCTCACTTTTGTGTTTAGATCTTTACAATAAATATTGTACATTGTCCTAAGGTTGACTAACTAATTGATTAAGCCTCTTATTATTCTTAACTTACTGATTGTAGAATTTTTCAAGACTAGTCGGAAGCCGGGATTAATAATGTTTATATTACTTTATTTTCTAAGATTGAAGGTGCTAATATATTCACAGAGTTTAGGCCTACCAGTCTAATGATAATGAATGGAGTATATAAGATTCTTGAGAATTTTTTATCTTTGAAGCTTAAAAGAGTAATTAATGAGGTGAGTAGTGTCTCTCAATTTACTTTCATCTTAAAGAAACAAATTCTTTGATTGTTCTCTTTTTAAATAACCTTTTTTATTAGAAAAATTAAAACTATTAAGTAAGGTTATGAGAATGGTTTCATATGAATTCAATAATTCTTCAGATTTGGATTATGAACGCTTGCACTAGGGAGCGGGGAGAACTTTAAACTTAAAGACGAAGGATTGATTTGAAATGTTGCATTGTTGGAAGAAAGTTAGAGAATAAGGATTAAAGAACACTACCACATGAGAAGCAGGAGCGGCAGCAGTGTGGCACCGCAAAACCGTTCATTATCGGGAATTGAAGTTCTCGTGAATCAAGGCACTTTCAGCACTCAATACAAAAAGGCAGAAAGCTTGGGGTACCTTCGTCTACCAAGGTTTCCTTGGTTTGCCAAAAAGAGTACTGTGTCTCCCTTTTATTTTCAGATCCCTCTCTTTCTTATGTCACAGATAAGATGAATGGAGGCTGAACCGATGAATGGAGGCAGATTATAAGTATATTTATATGCAACGAAATTAATGTAACCAAAAAAAGAAAAATATCAACCTTCTTTCTTAGCTAGCTAGAGCGGTGGTCAAAATTACAGAGGGATGAATCTAAACAATATTGGAGTTTCTAATAATAGCTTAATGAATGCATTCATCCCAATCTAAGCGGTGCATTAACTATAAAATTGATGGCTTGGTGGCAAAACCACCTAATCTGAGTATGAGATTCAACACTTCTCGCCGTACGTGTGTATGTATGTATATATATATATATATATATATATATATATATATATATATATATATATATATATATATATATATGTGAAGTGTGTGTGGAGGAGGGCAATGCATCATAATATTTAGAATGCAAAAACAAGGAAATTGTTCCCTAGTTTTCCATAATTTGTTTTTATTATCTCTACTGACTAGCTCTTCTAGGAGTACGTGTAGTTTAAAATTTATTGGATCTTGTTCTTGTTATTCTCGGTCAGACCATTACAGACTTGTGATTTAGTGTTCTATGAATTTGCCTGGCTATCGCCGGCGGCCAAGAGTCAAGACATCCTATGTTAACAGTTGCAATCATGCATGAAACAATCATCTCTTAATGATATAGCATTATCCTACCGTGGGTCTCGCAGCTTTTAGCATGCGACGTAGATAGGTGAGTTTGATATTGTGTTTTGGAAGCATTTTAAAAAATTTAAATTTTTTTTTTATTTTTTGTTTTAAATTAATATTTTTTTAATGTTTTCAGATAATTTTGATGTGCTGATGTCAAAAATAATTTTTAAAAAATAAAAAAAATATTATTTAATTTAAAGTTTTTTAAAATAAAAAGCATTTTAAAAAACAACCGATACCATACTTCTAAACATACTTGTATTGTTGACGAGCATCATCAATTAGTAGAGCTAGCAAGAGCTATACTGATAATTAATTAGGTAAAGGAGATATAGCAACACGTACCAAGTCGAATTTTGGAAGATGAAGAAACGGTGAGGAACAGGCCAAGCAGAAAAAAGGATGAGATTTGTGAAAGGGAAACATGCATGCACATTGAAAACCAGGCACAGAACATGTTCTAGACAAACAGAATTTCTTGCTGTATTAAATTTGGACAAGGAGCCAAGGATCACCACCAGGCAAAGTTCAATGTTCGAACAAAACTTTTTGTCATAATTTATGGCTGTATTAAAAAGGTGGTGCCTCTTTTATGGATTTTGTTTTTTAAATTATCACAGTTTACCTAAAAATTTAGTAAATTAGCATGAGTCAAAAAAATATAACTAGAAAATAATATAGTTTTAACAAATATGTAATTAGAAATAATAACTTTAATATAGACGTGATTTGGAATAACTTTGATAAAAAAAAAAATCAAATCCCAAACCAACCCTAACTTTAACCTCAAATTAATCTCAAATATAATCTCAAACAATTAATACCCTAACCCTAAACTATAATCCTAAATTTAAAAAACAAATCTAAACACTAACATTAATCAATGACCCTGTAAACAAACACTAATTAGGAACCCTAAAAACAAAACTTAACTAAATATAATAAAAAAAATTGTTTTCTTTTCCTATTTTTTATCTTTTGTTTTTTTTTATTCTATCATTTAGTATGAATCGACTTTTTATTTAATCTTATGCTTTAATATTGGGTTGATAATAAACCCTAAACAAACCAAAAGATAAAAGAAAATGTTAAAAAAATACAAAAGAATCTTATATTATATATTATAATTTCTGTAATGGACCTGAAGATTATTTCAAACATGGACGGTGGATAAAATGCATAACAACTTTTGAAGTTTAAAACAATAACTAAATTTTAAATTTAATTTAATTCAATCCTTATCTAATTTATTTTAAAATTTAAATTCCTTGTTATTAGTAAAAATTGAATAATATAGGATCGTTTTAGTATGGAGAAAAATCTTTAATTAAATTACATTAATTTTTTATTTGTCCAAGTTACCTCGAATCTGCTTAAAAATTAGTTTTTTTTCATCTAGATTTTATTATTCTTGTAATTCAATATTTTCCCATTCAATAAAATTTCTCAATTTCATGCTTTAATTTCCAAGTTTGTAACAATTTCACGGTATCAATATTAATTTTGAGATATGAAAACACCAATGAATTTGACGTCTTGCATTTCTTTTCTTTTCTTTTCTTTTCTTTAGCAAGCCAATAGACCATAATATTAAAACACCAATTTGGAAGCGAAAATGGAGAGAAAGGATTGGTACACAAAATTAAGCTGATGAATGATGAGGAATTCTTATATAAAACTTCTTTTTTCTCTCTCTTTTTTCTTCAAAATGGGCTAGTTGGATGGATTTTGAGACTAGTAAAAGATGTAATTAATTAAGTCAGTGTTGGGGAAAGTAAAGAAAATTAAGGGAATAATGAAAATTTATTCCTAATTTAAGTATTAACTTAATATAATTATCATAATAAGATGCAAGATTGCATGTGAATGTCATTTCCTGTACCAAACCAAGCCCTCTCTGGCACAGAGATGATGCTTTGCCTTGTATTGATTTCTCTTGAGTTGCAACGGATATGGCGTGGCGTGATGGTAAAGAGTTTGAGATCTATATAGCAGGTCTCGAGTTCGAGTCAGAGCATGCATCTTTTGTAAGAATCTGGGACAGCCGGGGTTTTACCACTACAAGATTTCACAGTTTTACTGACGGACCAATTCCGTCGGTGTATGATTATAAGTTCGTCGATGATTTTTTTACCGACATCATCTCCGACGGATTACGTCCGTCGGCTTTACCTTCGTCAGTGATTCCCCATTCCGTCGGTATATCGGGTCGAAAATAAAAAAACCATTTCCCGATGGTTTTACAGACGGAATTTGCGCGCCAAAAAAAAAGATTCCCGCTTGAAATATACCGACGGATTTTTATTCCGTCGGTGATATTGTAATTACCGACGGCAAATATCCGTCGGTAATGACGTTGGTGAGTGTATGAAATACCGACCGAATCTGTCCGTCTGTAAATTCGTCGGTACCAGTGGAAGCTACTGTGAAATTCCGACGGATTAATTCCGTCGGTAAGTCGGTCGGTGAGTGTTTAAAATACCGACAAATTCATCCGTTTGTAAAATCCTTGGTAATAGTTTTTTTCTTAATTTGTTTTTAAAAAAATTATTTAGGATATATAATATAAAACTATATAAATTAATTGTTATACAAACCAATTATGCAAATAAAATTTATATTAAACATAAAAAAAAAAAAGTTAAATAATATTCATTACAAATTGAATATGTTTCAAGAAAAATATTTAAATGAAGTTTTAAATGTAAATAATGTTGATTACAAATTAATATAAAGGTGGAGCTGGAGGAGGAGGAGGAGGAGGAGGAGGAGGAGGAGATCCTGGAGGAGGCTGGTGGTTATACGGCCAAAAAAGATTAGGCGCACATGTTCCACTACTTGACATGTTCATAATAATTTCGCGAAGCTGTTCATAAGCCGCTTTTTGTTGTTCATGAGCCGTTTCATACTCCGCTTTTTGTTGTGTTTGAGACGCTTTGAGTTGCTCAGACTCCGCTCTTTGTTCCGCTCTTTGTTGTGCATGAGACGCTTTGAGTTGTGCGTACTCCGCTTTTAGGTTATCGTATTTCTCGGTGAGCTGAGCAGTGTGTTGCTGTAAGGCCACGAACTCCTTAGATTGGGAGCTCGATATTGATTGGGAGCTCCCAACGGTTGAAACACTATGGGTCGACCGCAAGTTGTCGGCCGTAATGTTGGAGAGCTCGTAAACCCGATTTTTATCGGGTCCACCTGACGAGCCAACCTCCATCCACAAATCCGGATCGAATTCCGGATGGGTCAAAGTATCGTCCCCGTATCTCTCCCTCAACCGATTATTATACGTCTCCTGAAAAAAAAAAAAGTAATCATCATATTCAATACAATAAACATAATAACTTACATAATAACTTACAAAATAAAATGATTGAACAAACATACCACGAAATGCTGAGCGCGGTTATCAACGAACTATTGCGCCCCTTTCTGGCAGTCTTGACTCTACCGTGCGTCTCTACAAACAGCTCCATCTGGCTCGGCTCATGTCCAAGAGATGCAACCTATAATGAAAAAAGATATATTAACAACAACTGAATTTAACGATATATTTCATTTAAATTAATCTTACCATCCGTTTCGCGATGCGCAAACAAACGGAGCGAGCCGCCAGTGTGCGTTGTCACCCCGCCATAAATTGGCCGATTCCGGTTGCCAGCACCGGACTGTGAGCGTCGTGTGAACCGCTCAGACATCATGTGCTCAAGATAGTGCGGCCATATATCTTCCGGGATGTATATCGGTTTGAAATCCCTCCAAACCGCAACATCGTTCCAGCCTTGGAAACCCCTATCTCTCGCGGGTTTTTTTGCCTTTTTTGGTGCTTCATACCAAAAATCACGCAACCAAAAATTACATTTCAAAACATAAATTTTTATCTAAAAATATCTTGTATTGTTTTCAATCTTACCTAGTTGCCGCGTGATTTTCCCACACCCTCCTCACAACAGTGTTATGCTCATTGTCCCAGTAGAATTTGTGTTGTGTATAAATAAACAAGTTTAAATAAAAATAATAATTTATTTACAATTATATTAATAAGCTGAAAATTATAAATTAATACCAACCTCAAACCTGTTAAACCATGCATTGATTTGAGGCATCCATTCGGGATGCTTGGATACTCGACACCATTGAAACAATGAAATCTCCATCGACGATTTAAACGCCGATGATATTACTTGGGCGGCTTCAATGTTTGTGAACCTGAAAATAAATGAAATAAATTCAATAGTGATTACTTCATAAATTATGTTGTAATTTAAAAAAAAATAAAACTTTAACAAACTTACATTAAAAGGTCGTCCTTCCACCAGTGCCTCGTACTTGTGGGTAAATTGATTCCGCTATAAGGCACGCGTCTCGGTATTGTGAAGTACCGCTGGAAGAGGCAGCACCGGTTGACGGCGCATGTGGTGTAGGTGCCTCTTTTTGAGAGGCACCTAAGGAAATATCATCCTCATTGCTAGGCGAACCGCCCATACGTGGCGACGACCAGCTCGGTTTTCGTTCTACGATCTACACAATTTTATACAAATAATTATATAATTAAATTCAAATATAAAAAAAAATTCAACAAAGCACCTCCCCTATACCGGATACTACCCAAATCCACAAACCTGCACATATTAACAATAGTCAATTTATCCAATCTATACTAATTATTCCAACATATTCAATTACTAATTCTAAGGTAAATTCAACATTAAGAATTACAATTTAACAAATTATTCAATAATTATGCCAATACAACAAAACAATAATTTTAAAAAAAAACTCTAGAATAACAATAAAATAAATGGAAAAAATTAAACACAAATCATGCAATAATAAAGTAAAATTAATAATTATTCTAACATATTCAATTACTAATTCTATGATAAATTCAACATTAACAATAAATATTCAACAAATTAACTAATAATAATTATGCCAATACAACAATAAAAAAATATTCAATAAATTCAAAAAAAAACTATAAACTTTAGCAATGAATTATGCAAAAAAAACTATAGACTTTATCTACATTACAAAAAATACACCAAAACAAAAAAAAAAAAAAACAAAACAAATAACCAAAAAAATAGCAAAAAAAAACCATTAAAGTAAAATGAAATAGAGGAAACACTAACCTTTAAACTGATGAAGATGATGAAGAAAACTTGCTAGAGATTGGAGGTGAAAGCTTTGAAGAATGCAGAGGAAAAAAATCAAAATCTTAAGGTGAGAGACGAAGGATAAGAAAAAATGAACTGAACGGGCGGTCACTTGAACTTATATGGCAGTTTTACCGACAGCTTTAAATTAATTAATATTTTGATTTATTCTGTCGATGATGTGTTAAAAATCCGTTGGTAACTTTTGAATTTCGCACCAATTTTTTCAATGATCGTCCATATTTTTCGTGGTTCATCGGTAAATCCGTCGGCAATATGACGCGGTCAGAGATGTATTTAATGCACAACCCTTTGAAATTCGTGCGGTCCGTCGGTAATTTTGTCGGTAAAATTGACCCGCCAACAACATACCGATGGACTTAAGTCGTCGGTGTGTCCGTCGGTGATATTGTGGCATTTCAAGTAATTATTTTCGAACTCTCTGTGAAATGTCGATGGACTTAAGTCGTCGGTGTGTCCGTCGGTGATATTGTGGCATTTCAAGTAATTATTTTTGAACTCTCTGTGAAATGTTGACGGACTTAAGGCGTCGGTGTGTCCGTCGGTGATATTGTAGCATTTCAAGTAATTATTTTCAAACTATCTATGAAATGCCGACGAACTTAAGTCCATCGGTGTGTCCGTCGGTGATATGGTGGCATTTCAAGTAATTATTTCAACTAATTATTTCATAATTGTGGCATTTCAACTAATTATTTCAAGTAATAAATATTTTGTGTTTCAAAATATATCATCTATAATCTAAATTACATAAAAAAGGGTTTTACATAGGGCTTCATTTTGGTAGTTAGTCAAAATTTTCTTCTTCTTCGTCATCAATTGAATTGTCATCACCTTCATCGCAATCTTTAATATGAATATCATCTTATTCATCGATATTTGCTTGTCCGCTAGAGCTCAAAACAAAATTCAACTCCTCTGCGTCAACATCAACAAGACTATCATCGAAAACACGAAAATTTGAATTTTCTTCCAATTCAATTTAAGGAGCAACTCGATATGGTTCAACCACCTCACTAACTTAAAAGACTTCATCTCGCACACTTGTGTCCTCGTTCTCATCCTGAACAACCTCGACACAACCCCGGGGTTTTGTTTTTTAAAACGGACAACCAATCCACTCTTGATCGATCCTTTCTAAATGAAGGGGTGTATGTGTAATAAACTTGTTGACATTGCTTTGCGAAAACAAAGACATCGTTCATGTTACGGAGTCTAGCTTTTGAATTGATTTCGACCAGACCATAGTGCGGATCAACTCTGATTCCTCTGTCAGTCGTTTCATACCAATAGCATTTGAATAAAAACACTATATTCTGCTCATTATGATATTGCAGTTCGACGACCTCTTCTAATCTACCATAGTAGTCAACTTCTAACTCACTACTAGTGGATCCATTAACACAAACACCGCTGTTATATGTCTTTCTTCCTTGCCTGTATTCTTCAGTATGGAAAACATATCCATTGACAAAATACCCGTTGTAGCACTTACATTTTCTTTCAAGCCCCAGGCTTAGTGAAGACAATGACTTAGGTGCACTCCTTCCCATTTGATAAACCTTGTATGTAATGTACATCGATAAACAGTAAATGAACGAGAATCTCGTAATGACATACATATGTACAGTAATTTTGCAAGTTAGAATGAGTTTGTGATAGTGCTTACATGTGTTCTAAACCACGTGGCAAACTGCTCATCTTGTAATTGAAAGATCTGGGATTCAGTCAGCTGTGAGTTATTGGAGAGCAAATATTGTCGATGTTGCCTGCAAGTGATAATGAGTGTATGATATTACAATATATAATTAACAGTATATTACTAACAAAGTTTAATTAGTATAAACTTACTAAATAAAAGGTCTCAGCTCATCACAGTTAAATAGAACATAGTTGTGTGCTTGTTTGAACTCTATTTCTGACAAATATCTTCCTCTTACGGCATTTTTAGGTGTGGGTCGTCCAGTATTGGAGAATATTGACAAGTTCTCACTTGAAGGCACTTCACCGCCATCATCATGCCGTGGAACGCGATTGATTCTCATTCTCAGATGAGGTTCAAAATAGTACGAGATAAATGTTGAGATCTCCTCAATAATATAGGCCTTACATATCGAAGCCTCAACATGCGCCTTGTTATTAACCTTTTTCTTGAGATTAAACAAGTACCTGCATTGAAATATTAATCAAGTATTTTCAATTAAGAAAAACATATAAAATACTTTTATATATGAATTACATTGCAACTGTAATATCTAACCGTTCGAATGGGTACATCCATCTATACTGGACCGGTCCTCCAGCTTTTGCCTCGAACGGTAGATGTATAGGGAGATGCTCCATTAAGTCAAAAAATGATGGAGGGAATATCATCTCAAGTTTGCATAGTGTCTCAACGATATTCGTTTGAAGCCTCTCAATGTGATCCACATTCAACTTGCTGGAGCATATATCTCTGAAGAAATGACTGATCTCCGTGAGTGCATCCCATATTCCCTTTGGCAACAAATCACGAAAAACTAATGGGATGAGTGTTTGCATAAACACGTGGCAGTCATGATTCTTCATTCCATACAATCTGCAGTCCTCTATATTAACCAGCCTTGATATGTTCGATGCATGTCCATCCAGGAAAATCGCGACTCTTAAGCCATTTGTAGACTAGCAGTTGTGCGTTTTTCTCTAACACAAAGCTTGCTCTTGGTTTTGCGACCCGTGACTCATCATAAACCAACTCCATATTTTTACGGTTACAGTATAAAGCTATATCCAATCTAGCCTTAATGTTGTCCTTTGTCTTCCCCTTCACATCCATGACGGTGTTGAAAATGTTCTCAAACATGTTCTTTTCGATGTGCATGACGTCAAGGTTATGGCGGAGCAGATTGGTCTTCCAATAAGGAAGCTCGAAAAAGATACTTTACTTTACCCAATTATGGGTCAAACCAAAACCAGGAAACTTTTGCTTACCTGATTGAAAGCCAAACACAATGTCACCGTACTCTGAGACAACATCATGCAATTCTTCACGAAAGACGGGGATGCAACATCTTTTTCAACTCGCCAACAAAGAAATATTTTCGTTCTTTCGTACACTGTGATGAAGTGGCAAGAAGCGGACGGTGGCGATCCAAAAAAAGAAGCTTTACCTCCATTTGCTAGCGTGAATGCCTTGTTGTTTTCCATGCAGTATGGACATGCGAGTTTCCCATGCGTGCTCCAACCAGAAAGCATTCCATAAGCTGGAAAATCATTGATAGTCCACATCAATGCCGCCCTCATAAGGAAATTTTGTTTCCTCGATATATCATAAGTTAGAGCTCCGAAGGACCACAACTGCGCCAACTCATCAATCAATGGTCGAAGACAAACATCTATATTCCGCCCCGGGCTTTTTGGACCGGGTATGACAGTAGATAAAAACATGAAGTCCGGCCTCATACACATTCCTGGTGGCAAGTTATAAACTGTGAGTATGACCGGCCAACAAGAATAAGGAGCAGCAAATGACCCAAATGGGTTGAATCCATCTGTACACAACCTAAGACGCACATTCCTTGATTCAGCTGAAAAGTGAGGATGAACACTGTTAAAGCGTTTCCACGCTTCGCCGTCAGAAGGATGAACCATCACTCCAACCGCATGGTGTGCTTGGTGCCATGTCATGTGCTCAGCAGTCCTTGGTGACATGAATAACCTCTGTAGTCTAGGTGTGATTGAGAAGTATCTAAGTTTTTTATATGCCACTAGAGTCTTTCCCCTGCCAGTTCTAGGTTTGTAACGGGAATGCCCACATGTCATACACTCGATCATCTCAGCATTTTTAAGGTAGTATAACATGCAGAAGTTAGGGCACATGTCAATTTTTTGGTATCCTAAACCGAGGGGTTTCATGATGGACTTCGCAGCATAGAAGTTCTCTTTCGGCCTGTTCCCTTCAGGTAAAATGCTTCTTGCCCATTCAATAATCTTATCATACCCGGCCTCACTCAACCCGTGATCTGACTTGATGGTGAACACCTGTGCTACGGCCGATAATTTACTGTGGTTCGTGCAGCCATCCCATAATGGTTCATCAGAATCTTTCAACAAATCAAAAAACCTAGTTGCATCTGCTTTAGGTTCTTCTTCAACGATTGGACATTGATTGCCATTACCTTGATTCATTCTCATTGCATCTATAACCATATTTCTGTAAGGATTAGTGTTGTCATTTGCCGCTTCATGCACGTTGCTAGCACTAGAAGTAGACCCAACCACCGTTTCTTCCATTCTCCTCTCACTCTCGCTAACAAATACTTCTCCATGTGCATACCAACACTGGTAATTCTCCATAAACCCTTTGTGTAGAAGATGCATCATTACAACATCTTGATGCAGATACTTTTTATTTTCACACTTTCTACATGGACACCTAATACCGCCTCCAGTAAAATTTCTAGGAATAGATGTTGCGAAATTAATAAAACCCTGAACCCCGTTACAATAATCCATCCTCCGCAATCCTTGGGGTGAATCTCGATACATCCATGAACAATCATCCATGATTTATATCAAACCTCTATAAAATTATGATGACATAATGTATTAATTAACTAAGTTAGGTAAATAAACTTGCAAAAATATTACTTTACCTCGAGATTATCCAACAAACCAATCACAACTTCTCATAAATATTAAATATTAAATATTCATTATCATTTATCAACGTCCATACAAATTAAAATATATAAATTTACAGAAATTACCACTCCGCAATACCATTGACAAAACTTTAAACGGACCCATTAAGTAAGCTATTAATTATTTCAAAACAGCACATGTACTTTGGTAGTTCCATAAAGTTTTAATAGTTTACAAACAAATACAATCTTACAAAATCTAAAACAAACCATAACAGGTATAGAATTATACATTCATATACTACAAGTTTGTTTGAGAAATAACAATAAAACATATACATTTACATTTACTAACAAAATATATATACTAAAAAAACGATAAAATTGACATTTAATTAAATGTTAAAATTTAAAAAGAAAGAATTACTTACAAAAATTGATAAAATTCTTTGGTAAATCAGAACACGGATGTTGTGACCACAAAACTTCAAGAAATATAACTTGTTGTGCTGATATGAGGAAGATTTTTTTTTTTGGGAGGGGGGGCTGGTTGTTTGCAGATGGGGAGAGTTGGGATTAGGAAGAAGAAGGAGAAATAGGGGAGGAGAAAGTCGGCAGAGCTGACATATATTAACTTTTACTGACGGTTTCACCGACGGATATTCCGTCGGTGATTCTGACGGAAATATAGACACGTCACCGTACGGATCTGCCATTTCAAATCCCTCGGTGAGTTCATCGGCAATTTAAATAGCGAACTGGTCATGTCACTGTACGGGCTGTCGTTTTGAATCCGTCGGTGATTCCGTCGGACAAAAATAACCCGCCAAAACCTCCACATCAGCGACCTGCCTTTTTTTAATTCAGAAACTTTTCCATCTGTTATTCTGTCAGTAAGTACCGACGGATAGTTACCGACTGAATTACAGACGGAAACTGGTCCGTCGGTAGTTACCAACTGAATTACAGACGAAAAAGTTTCCGTCGGTAATTTCGACCTCAAATTACCGACAAAAATATTCCGTCGGTAAATCCGTTGGTATTTAGCGAATTTTTGGTAGTGTACTCGCTCACCTGAACCCACAAAGTGCATTTTCCAGAGGTGGGGTTTCCTCGAATCCAAAAAAAAAAGATTTCTTTTGCACTCGACAGTGACATTCTTGTAACCTGTAATTTCAGGGTTTTTCTTTTTCTTTTTCTTTTTCCTTTTCTTTGCATAGCCCGAAAGAAGAAGTAAATATCACACCGTTCACCTTTCACTTTGTATCATATTAAAGATATAAAAATATATTAAAGAAAGGAAATGTGGCAACTTTTCATGTTTCAGAAAATGGGTTTTCGAATCTCTTGTGTTAGGCCGAACAGTCAAAGAAAAAACTCTCTAAGAAAGGCCCTTAATGAAAGTCAAACGAGCTTAATTTTATTGCGAGGGAGAGGCTTTGTTGTTGAAACATTGATCCTGAGAAAGGCTCATATGATGATTGTTTATAATTAATTATTTTCCTTATCGAAAACTTATGCTATGAGTTAAATTTTTTGAAATAATGAGAAGTAAATCGATTTATTTTATGTGTTGAGGTCTAACTAAATGTTGAATAACCTCTTTAAACTATAATTATAAAACCAAATTTGGATTGGTTCGGGATAAGATTTGAGTGATAGGTTGGAAGGGTCAATTTATTTTTTAAATAAGGAAAAAAAATCAAAACCATATCATTTTTTTCAAAAAACAATTCAAAAAAATGGTTAACTATTTAAAGGTCGGGTTTAGACTAGATTCTACTCCAGCCAATTCAAACCCTAAGATGAAAGTGTCTCGGGTCAACCCACCTAGCTAGTTTAAATTAACAAAAACTAAAGCAGTATGATGAGATAGACTCATATAAATGCGTGAGTAGTCATCCACTATTGTTAAAAAAATAATGTGCTCCTAAATGTGAAGCAGTAGGATAACCACCCCATATATCACAATAAATCCAATTGAAACAAAATGTGCTTTTATTTGTATTAAAAAAAACAGACGAGTGTGTTTTGCTCTAGCATATATATCACAAGCCAAATGTTGATTATAAATATGTAAAGTTTTTGAAATACATAAAGTAGAAGGGTGACCAAGTCATTTCGACAGGGACATTTTAAAAGTGGAAAACTGAGGCAAAGAAAGGTTTGTAGTGGTAAAGTCCATCTTATACTTCACCCTTTCCAATGACCTTCCTCATTGATAGGTCCTGAAAAACACAAAATGTAGAAAAAAAAAATATGGCAATGCAGAGCAATGGTGAGTTTGCTAATGGACAGTAAATTAATTTAAATGAAGGCACATATAGAAAATTAGAAAGAGAGATATCAGGGGAAACATGCAGTGTGCTAGTATGAGTTATAGAAATAATATCACCATTTGGAAGTTTAATGGGACATGGTTGATGCAGAGGATGAACATTATTAAGGGATGAAAAATTTGAAGTTATATGATTTGAGGTATCGGATCAATAATCCATTCATGATTAGGGAAAGAAGTAGAATGGTAAGAGGCAAGATTACTAGCAAAGTTGGCAGAGTTTGTGTTTAAGGGTGATAGAAGATCCAAGAGTCGATTGCATTGGTCATTGGTGAGGCCAAGAATAGTAATCTCAGAAGAGGTTGAACGACTGGTGACATTATTCACTACCATTGATGAACTAGATTGTCTATTAGATGTTTCATGGTATTGAGGTTTGTTTTTAGGATAACCATGCAGCTTATAATAGTGAGATTTTTAATGACCATCACGGTCACAATAGTCGTATTTTGGACGACTATGTCCTCTTCTTTTATTATTAGAACGATGAGAGAAGAGACGGGGAACTACCATTGCAATAGATTCTGTTGGAACACTGGAGATATGAAGGAGGTGTTGCTTCTCCTCTTGATGTAAAATCGAATACACTTTGGTAACCGGGGGTAAAGGATCCTTGACCAAAATCTGGCTACGAATTGAAGCATAAAAGTCATGTAACCCCATCAAAAACTACAAAACCCATTCAATGTCTTATATATGGGTTAATTCTTTTAGAACACCACAAGTGCATTTTGGTGTAGGAGTGAGCATGGCAAGTTCATCCCAATGGCCTTTGAGTGTGGTAAAATATGCAAAGATGGTCATAAAGCCTTGGATGAGAGTATCAATGTCATGCTTCAATTTGAAAATTCTAGGATTGCTGCTTTGAGAGAAACAATCCTCAAGATCGAGCCATACATCACGGGGATAGTCATGATAAATCAAACTATTAACAATGGATTTATCAATGGAGTTGAGAATCCATGACAAGACCATGTCACTACAACGTTCCCACAATTGAATTTTTTATGTGGAGGACATTGGTTTAGAGAGGGCACCATTAACAAAACTCAATTTGTTTTCAGTGTTCAATGCCATTTTCATGGCCTGCTTCCAGGTAGGATAGTTGTCACCATTAAAAAGGATGAAGACTAGGATGACACTTAGGTGATCAGTGGAATGAAGGAAATATGGTGGGGATACATCTAAAATTGATGAAGATGTTAAAAAGGAGGCTTTTTGAGATGGGGGTATTGGACATGGCTACAAGAAAAAAAACAAGTGATGTTGAAGAACATATACAAAGAAGTAAGCTCTGATACCATGTAAAGTAAAGGATTTATGTTTTGTGTGTTTTGCATTCATGGTTACAACATGTATATAATACATGAAAAATGAGACAAGATCCCAAGACTAAAGCTTAATCATTTGCTAACGGGGAATAAAGCTTAAACATATATTTATAATAATTGGACAATGATTTATATATAGAATGTGGAGATATGACAATAATAGTATGAAAATCAAGAAATCCAATCCATGGATACGCATTGCCATTCCTATTTGTAATGACCATTATCATCAATATTGGATTTAATTCTCTACTCTCAAGTTTTATTGCGAATGCGTCACAACTTTATTCAAATTAAAAATATAACTATTGTGAAGAATGGATTTCATTAATATACATCTCTTTAACTCTTTTATATCTATACTTGATAATATTAGGAAGATAAAAATCCCATCTCAATTATTGATCAAAATAGACACTAGGCTATCTCATTTTACTTTTCAATCAAATATTTAAAAAATCTTCCAATTATACATATAGTCTTTTTAATTAATTTTCCCTTTTTATTTCGATTTCAATATTGAACACAATTGCAAACTTAACATTCTCTCTTAACTTTTTTCTAAAAATCCACAAGGTTCCGAGTAATATATATATAATATTAAGTTTCTAATTTATTGTTATATTTTTAATTGAACCAATTTTATCCTTAAACATATATTAAGTTTGTAATCTATTTTTTTGGTATGATTTTTAGGCTAGTCCACTAAAATAACTCACATGATTTACACATGAAAAGCACATGATTTAGAAACTTCCTAGTTTATTGGCTAGAGCTATCAGCATGGCGCTACTAACATGTTTTCTAGTATAAAAATAAATAAATTGTATGGAGGTTTAACCCAATATGACCTAGTTGATTCGATGAGTAAAAAAACAGACGTATATAAAATCAAACATCAACAAAATGACGGGATGTTTATTTGAGACAGTGATGAACCCATACAAAGAAAATAAAAAATAAAAAATAGAAAGACCAGCTAAAATAAACCAAATATTTTCAAGATAAAATTGAAAAAAATCAATTAATGTTTTTTTTAAATAAACCTTGGGCGATGAATTGAAAAAATATCTAAAGTACCAAAAAAAGACCTAAGTGCATGGGTCTGGGTAGCCTTAACAAAAAAAAGCTAGGTGCACGGGCCCTCCACCCCAAGCCCACACACCTGGGCCTTATTGTTTTTTTCCTTTTTAAAGAGGTAGATAGCACGTCGCTTGTTGTGCCCAAGTCTCGACTACCTCTGGTCACCAAAAAGTCGAGCCAAAGGGGTTTTACACCTAAAAATATATTTTTCAACCACAATTTGATTTTAAAACACCTAAAAACACTCTAAAGATTTAAATAAATTTGTTTATGCCTTCATCAAATAACTCCAAACATGATCCAAAAATAAAAATCAACTCGAAATCCAAAAGCTTACCGAGGTCAGATATAATTTCTTAGGCAATTTGAAGGTGAAATATGTAAATCCTAGGATAAAAAAATATATGAAATTAATGAGGGAAAAATTATCCCAACTAATTAAGAAGAATAAGGAGAATATTTACTTTAGGGGGCAGATAATAGATATGAGAAAATAAAAAAAAAGGTTTGTGTATGGGTTTTTAAAAATTGTATTATGAAAAATAAAAAAAACAAGAAACATGAATTAAAACTAGATGAAATGAATAAATAGCGAACTGATTATGGTGAAATGTAGTATCATGAAATTCGATATACCCTAGTTCAAATTTAACAAAACAGGTCTCACGATCAGGTAAAAAAATTATACGGGAACTTGAAAGTCTTAAAGTCAGAACATAAATAGGATACGATTAATTTTTTATATTCGATATTTTATTGTTAGAGATATTACAAAATAACATCTTATTGAAACTCTCTCATCGAATGGAATCCGTTGAAACCAAGAACAACCATTTTGGTGGTCGGAAGTGGTGTCAACCAATAAATTTCTCTCTCTATATTAGAATTTAATGAATTTCTCTCTCCTCTTTCAAACTAGCAATTAAAAAATAATAAAAATAAAGTTTTGTACTAAAATTGAATTTTCTAAAACTAAAGGGATCAAAGATTTTTAATTGGAAAGAAAGAGGACTAATTTAAATTTTTCTTGCCAAGTATGAAATTGTCACCTAATTTCTCTGTTTTTTCACTTTGATCCTTGATTTTTTAATAATGTCATTTATTAACAAATTGGAAGGAACGGCCATCAATTTGGCCTTAAAAAAGGACTCAATCGGGATTAAAAAAAAGGTTTAATGATAAAAAAAGAAAACAATACACCGCTCTAGTTCACTATGAAATGTAAGAGAGTGAACATTGAATTTAGCTACAATAAGTACTTTACCTACACGAGCTAATATTTTTTAATATTTAGGTATAAATTTATTATCACGTTCAATTCGGTAATTAATTTCTATAAATTAGCCTAAAAATGAATAATAAATTATGAATTTAATGTATATTTTAATATAAAATTTGCTTAATTAAAGATATAATGATAGATTAGAGAAACACTATATTATATAAACACAAATTAAATAATTAACCTTTGTTTTTAGAAAGAAAATAGATGAGATATGATATTATATGCATACACATATAATTAGCTTTGCAGTCTTTTAAGACTAATTTAGTTGGCAATGATTTAACCTTTTTTATGTTATACCATCACATACAAATCCAAGTTGTAAGGAAACAAATATGAGAGGTAGCTCAACTAGTCAGACCTTGAGTTTACTTCCTAATGGTCATGAGTTCAAGTTCCCTCAGGGCTACTGGAGGCTTATATGATCATTAATTTCAGGATCTGTGAGATTTGTCGAAGTGCGTGCAAGCTGACCCGGACACCGATGTAAATAAAAATAATTATAAAGAGACAACAAGAAATAATATGTTACAAGAAAATTGCATATGATATACACATGGGTTTTCTACAAAATTGCAACCACATGTGTAAGCTACTCTAATTAATAGATTACTAGATGTCATGCCCGCGCGATGCCGCGGGTTTGGGGCATATTTGTGCGTTGTCATGGATTTGTGAAAAAAATAAAAAAGAAATTATATGGAGAAAAACAGTTGCAATCAACAATGTTTACAAGGAAAAAACTACAAAGCTAAATTCTTAACCAGATTAATATTTAAAAAATAAAATGAACAAAGAAAATTTTGGAAAAAATCATTAAAAAAACCATGCAGAGAAACATTGTAGCAATTTATAGTGTTTCATGAGAAAATCTACAATTGTAATTCTCAACTAGGTCAATATTAAAAATAATAAAATCGATAAAGATATTTTAAAAAAATCATAACAAAAAAAATCATGTGGGGGAACACTGTAGCAATCCATAGTGTTTTAAAGAAAAAAACTACGAAGCTAAATTCTCAACCAGCTCAATATGAAAAAAATAAAATCAACAAAGAAAATTTTGGAAAAAAAACAAAAAAAAATCATAAAAAATAAAAAAAAAACCATGTAGAGAAACATCAGAGCAATCCACAGTGTTTTAAGAAAAAATACAAAACTAAATTTTCAACCAGCTCCATATTAAAAAAATAAAATCAACAAAAACAATCTGAAAAAAAAACACAAAAATGAAAAAAAAAAAGAAGAAAATTTTGGAAAAAAAACAAAAAAATGGAAAAAAAAACATGTGGGGAAAGTTAAAGTTGAATTCTCAATCAGCTCAATATTAAAAAAAAAAAATTGACAAAGATAATTTTGGAAAAAAAGCATGTGGAGAAACACTGTAGCAAAACAAAAACCATATGGGGAAATATTGTAACAATTCACAGTATTTTAAAAGAAAAAACTACGAAGCAAAATCGACAAAGATCATTTAAAAAAAATCATAAAAAAATTCATGTAGGGAAATATTGTAGTAATCCATAATGTTTTAAAGAAAAAAATTACATAACTAAATTTTTAACTGGTTTCATATTAAAAAAATCGACAAAAATAATTTAAAAAAATTAAAAAAAGACAATTTTAGGAGGAAAAAAACATGTAAAGCTAAAAAAAAATAGAGGGGGAAAAACGAAAAAGACAAAAAAAAATTAAAAAACGAAAAAAAGAAAACATGTATTGTTAATGAACACATAAATTCAAATGCAAAAGGCCCTTTTTTATGCTTAATAATTTTTGTATTGAATAAAAGAGAGAGAGAGAGAGAGAGAGAGAGAGAGGAGAAGAAGGAATGAGAATCTGGCCAAATTAATAATAGGAGTTCAATAGTTTACTCATACCAAATGATACCAAAGGAATTTATGTGTCTGAGACAGTACAGAGATTCCTCTGATTCATCTCCTTTTAGTCTTCGAACTGTATAAATTACATACACTCCATGACATCACGTGTCCGAAATCCAACCTTGTAATAGACAAGAATTTACAGACACTATTTTCTCAAAAAAAAAAACCTTCCCCACCAATATTAATTAATAATTATCATTAGTAAAGAATCTTATGTACAAAGTATTTATATTTTATTTTATATAGTAGTAATCAACGAAGAAAAAAGATAGCATAGAAAGATTGTTATGCCTATCCATTTCAAAGCTCCAACCTTTTGCTTTCCCTTTTGTCTCATTTCACCACAAAGTGAATATTTTATACGAACAACCTCGTTGCTCTCCTATTATCAAAGACTCAAAACCCATAGGGTTTCGTTTTTGTTTCTTCTCTTCATTTCTTTCATCAAATTTTGTTTCTTTTCGGCATTTTGAGGTACTTTGTTTCTTGACCCTTGTTTTATTATATGTAAATGGTGTTCTTTTGTTTTGTTTTTCTGATTTTTTTTCTTTTTCATTTTTGTTGGAAATATGAAAAGGGTTGGTGGGCTTATTTTTTATCTGGGTGTGCATTACTTATTTTCATGTTAATTGGGTTGTTTTAATTAATGCTTGATTTTGCGATTTTTTTAAGCGTAGAAATATCTTTTGGGGGGGTCAAGTTTAGTTTTGGTTAGAATTAAATGCTTGGAAGATTTGATTTGATTTGTGTGAGGCTGTTATGGTGTCATCTTCTCTGCTATTATTACTTTTGCTGCAAATAGAAGGTAATTATTTAGGCACTATTTGTTAAGTGTGGATGATGTAAAGCAATATCATTTTTGCTTATAAGCTGAAAACATGATTTTGTATTCTGGATTTAGTTATCATGGAATGGTTGTCATGGTGTCTTGTATTTTACTATGATTTTGTATAGTGGCCTTTGCAATGCATTGCTTATAGATCAGGTTTTGTAGTCATTTACCCCTCTGAAGAGTTTTTGAATGAAACCTGGAAAAACTTAAAAAATGTTTGCATGGCGTGAAAAGTTGAATTGACAGAAAATAAATTCAATATGAGGTGAAGTTTTTCAAGGGGACTTTCAAATTAAGTTTGCATTTAAGTTAGTTCTAGAAATAAAGAAACCCAAGCCTTTCTTTGTTGATGTCATTGACTAGTGTTCTACCAGTGGTTTTCTCTGGCTCAAGTAATATGCTTTTTCTGGTGTCCTTTACACATGTATTCAAAGTTTATTTATTTTAGATCCTCGTTATGAATGTTGTTTCTCTATCATTGTAGAATATATGCGATGATTATTTTGTTCTTGAACCTATTATATTAGTTCAGATGTTAAACTGGTGCAATTGAATAAATGCAGTGGAGAAGGCCAGGCTTCAGGTGGAGCTTGGTTTTGGAAAGTATCATATTTGGTCAGCAATTTGCTAAGCATGCTGAAGTTTTGAAGAATTGCGTATAATAAGTCGATTTAGAATGGAAATTTGATATGCCTCCTATGAAGGGTTCAGTATACTGGGTGGCTGCTGCCTTCAATGATTTCTGTCTTCATCTTATACTGTGATCCTTTTTTGCAACATTTAGAGCTAGTTTTGCCATTATATCCAACTTAGTATCTAACTTTGGCCATGTGGACCTTCATTCGCCCATAAGTATATTTAACTGGATTACAAAACAACCTTACTGTGCCAATAGAAATAGCTAACACGGGTGCACTTTGTTGTGTGGCCGCTGGGCCACATGGAGCAAAGTCACCTGCCACTGGTAGGGACTCTTCCAACAATCATGGCGAACCACATTGGCAAATTAACTCTAGTTTCTCACCTCCTCCATTGAGGATGTGGGATTGCAGGTTACGGTCAGATGGTTTATCACATGGCTCTCGTGCAGTTCATGGTTCTTCATTGTCCTCAAATAGTAGGGGAAGCAGAAGCTGGGTGGGAAGTGAACAGTATACCAACCATCATCATTCTGTGTCTGATGGTGCACTCCCTTATTCTGACAGCCCACCTGATATTGTTCAGGAGCCTCGATGGACATCACCTGTGCGGAAATTTAATCTTGGTGAGCCTGCTGCCTCTATTGCTGGAGGTAATCTTAATATAATCATTCTCTAATATTAGATTCATGGTGATCTGATTTTTTGTCTATTAATATACCTGTCATGACAAGGGCAAGTCCTGTTTAGAGGTTCTGTATATTGATGGAACTGTGTGATATGAGGTTTTTCTCTTGTTCCTTTTCATAAATTTGTGTATGTGGTCAAGCTGTTTCTCACCTTTTCCATTATTTAAGGGATTCTTAAAATCACAATTGAAAGATTTTCTGACATTAGTCAGCTAAGAATAGGTAATTGTAATTTTAATTATTATATTTGGTGAATCAAGTATAAACTAACAGAATATCCTAATTACATAAAAGATCTGCATTGTTAGGTCATTTCTCATTTGAATGCCATTTGTTCTCGCGTGCTGAAAATATGCTGAATGTTCTGTTTGTTTTCTGGAAAATTTATCAGAGGCTGTGTCCTGTCCCATTCTGTTTTTAGGTTACCTATCTTTTCCTGCAGGGTTTCCATTCTCTTGTTTGTCTTATTACTGCGAGGTCTGGACAGTTATACTTGTAATGATGGAGAAAAATCAACAATGTCTATGAATGTCAAGAAGATTGCAGATATCTAGAATGAATATTGGGTTGGAAACTACGTTGAGTAAGATGTTAGCATCCTGGGCATGTTGCTGAAAATAATGCAAGATTATACAGAAAACGCACCTTAGAGTGGAAACCAGGAAAATATTGCGGTCAGCATAATGAGAAATTGTCAATATCTATAAATCCACCAGCTTTGCAGTTTTTTACTCCTTGCAGCTCCTTTTCAAGCTAGTCATTGGTTAATGATTATTAAATATGCTTTTGAGCTTCATATGAACTCTCTTGCAATCTTTAAGGTTCCCATCTTCTTTTTCTTTTGAGTATATTTTACTTTTTTCTCTTCTGATCATGATGTACAGTCAAGTAAATTATCAATTTTACTCAACTGAAAGAAAGAAGTGAAAAAAGAGGAGCTCGAAATTTGTAGACAAGTTAATTAGCTCATGTACTAATTATTGCATGGAATTTGGATAAGTTTTAGGTTTGTCTCTCATCATATCATTTCAAAATTGGTACTACGCTCTGTAGTGTGGGTAATATACTTTACATAGAATGAAACAAGGCCTTCCTATCGCCCTCCATTCTTTATGCTGAATATGGCTATCACAGTTGGTCGATAACTATCTCTAGTGCTTCATATATATTAAATATGTGCCTTTGCATAAGCCAAAAATGATGGACTGGAAATTGAGAATATTATGTAGTATTTTCATGAAAACAAAAACTTAAAGAAGCAAAATCCAAGATTATATTTTGCTGGTGGATTTAGATCACACGAGAATTTTCATAAGGCTTCTTTTGTATGTAGTATCAGGTGATTGAAAATAATTAGGGGAAATTGTGTATTAACCTTCATTGATGGTGGATTTAGATCACACAAGAGAATTTTAATATAAGACTTATTTTGTCTGTAAAATTAGGAATATGAAAAGTCTTCTTTTGTATGTGAAATCAGTAATTCATCTCTTCTTGGTGGATTTAAGATTGCACAAGATAAATGTTTCATTTAAGGCTTCTTTGGTATGTAAATCTAGAGTCCATCTATGCGTGCATGTCTGCAAGCGCATGTTTAGGAAAACTTGTAGCTTTTTGGTAGTTGTTTTTTAGTCCTATGTCACTCCAATTCTTAATAAAATCCAGCAGTATTGCTTAACCTACTGGTTCTGTGCTAGATATCTGGATGAGTTTATTATTTACTGTTTTACGTGGCTGTTGTTTTAACATATTTTCAATTGTCAGGATCAAGATCCCAGCCCACTTGGTTTCCATGCTCCACTGAGGTGACTTTTATTGCCAGTCTTTGGGTTTATTAGCACTGGCTGAAAAGGTTCTATTAAGTGACATTTCCTTCTCTGTTTTTTTAATGTTTCAGAGAAGATTTGCTGTTCGAGCAAGTGTGACATCCCCTGATTTTGGGTCTCCATCCTCACTTTCAGACACCAGCCATTGGGAATCAACTAGCAAGCGGCCATATGCTTTCTCCAATCACAACATTTCAACCCGACGCTTGTATATGTCAAAAACTGTCTATCCACTAGTATTCCGCAACCCTGTGTCAGATTGTGAAACCTTTGGGGATGCAGATAACAGCAGTCTTGGTAGGTTAACTTCGCGTGAGGATCGGATATCACCATCTCATTGGCCTGATAACAGTTCAAGTGTTGAGTATAAGTTCCATAAAACCCTCACTGAACTTCAAAAGTTGGAGATTTCACCAGACCCCAGTGCAAGCTCT
The DNA here is from genome assembly GCA_015852605.2 of Populus deltoides. NCBI lineage: Eukaryota > Viridiplantae > Streptophyta > Magnoliopsida > Malpighiales > Salicaceae > Populus > Populus deltoides. The sequence continues at coordinate 11,651,113 of CM027588.2, read as the reverse complement.
AGAAGAGAGGGTTTTAGATGGAGCAGTGCAAGCAGTTATGATCTGGGAATTGATGGAGAAAGGTTTGACATAGCAGAGCACATGGATATGGAGAGTCTGAGGTCACCTAGTGGTCCCGTAGTGGAACAAAAGTGTGGAGTCTGTGGAAAACTTATGTGGCAAAAGTCCCCCTGGAGTTCACATCGAATCATGAGAGGTGGGGACATGCCAACTGCTGGGGTATTACCCTGTAGCCATGTTTTCCATGCTGAATGTTTGGAACATGTCACTCCGAAGACCCAGATTCATGACCCTCCTTGCCCCTTGTGCTTGAAAACTATAGGATCAATTGAAGAGTCCCCACCAGTTTCAGAGCCCTTGCAGATGGCCCTAAGATCTGTACGGAGAAGCAGGGGGGTGGTGATATCTGAGGTCCAGGGTAGTCACAGTAATATGGAAGCCTCTCATCATATCAAGGACAGATTGAGGAGAAACTGGCCTCAGGCAGTGTCGCGACAGAATGACAATGGCTCTTCAATAACAAGTCGTCTTAGAAGGCACTTTATGTTCAAGGGGAAGTCTGGTAAAGAACTTCTCAACGCCAAGGTGCTCCAGAGGATTGGTTCATCTTCTAGCCAAAAACCAGCTTGACACAGAAGGTCCATCGAGTAGCTCGTGTACGTAATTTACTTGCAAGTAGATTTGGAGATTTAGATGTTTGATGAGTTATTCATGATGGCTTTCTCATCGTGCTTGGGTTCATTTTTCAAGACAGTGGTAAGAACCCTTGCATGTTTTTGTTATTTATAAATATGCTGCGGCGAATTGAAATATTGGGCCATCTCTTATCAGTCATGGCTATACATGGAGGTCCTTTTATACATTGATTTTTATTTTTCCAATTATTATTAAGCAATATTGCATACTGTTTTAAAGACTAGAGCATTTTAATTAGCATGGCCCCCCTAGTGATGGAAGTCTCAAGCGTCATGGATTGCATTAGCATGCAATGATTTGGACAATCGAAATGAGCCGAGGACGGTGTCCGCTTGCATGGCTATGTTGGTGCTGAACTGGAGTGAAATGCGAGCATCAGACAAGGTAGCTTGTTGGTTGCTGCCTTCGGGAATGTGCATGCAAGAGGTAAAAATCATTTAAATTGATTAATATTTGTGCCAAGGTTACCAGTTACTTCTATGGACAAATTTTTCGTGCAAGCAGGTAGGCTTGAACATATGGTGATGGTGCACATCTACTTCTTTTTTACCCTTTTCTTCTTTTGTGTCGAGTGCTTATCTATTTCAATGCATGCCCCTTCAAAAGTATAGGACCGTGCTGTCTTCAACTCTGAGTGGCTAATGCCACCAGTCTACAAGGAAACTCAGTGGGCTCTCCATGATTTGGACTAGTGGTTAATTTCTAGCCTCATGTAATCACGTGGCTCATAGGCGTCCTTGGAAGAACATATTTTGTAAACCATGATTAGAAGAGAATGCGTTTTTTGGGTAAAATGGGGGACAAATTTACGTCACAGCTATCATGGTGTCTCAAATGAGGTCCCTAGGCTTGCTTTACATCTTATTCTACAGCTTGAGCCGGTGACCATGTGATATGCTAATGATGTCCTGAAAAACCAAGTAATCTAGCTTAGAAACAGAATTCTCGCGGATTGGATAATTAGTTAATTAATCAATCCTAACAATATCATTCTTTATCTCTAACCTATATCATTCTTTATCTCTAACCTAGGTGGTTGCTAGCTTGTATTTGTTGTTTGGTAGGTAAAATGGCTTGTGACTAGTACTCAAGAAATCTCTTTTAATGGAGGTGAGAACTCTTCAATGCTTAAGTATTTTTTTAGAAAGAGAAAGTACAATAATATTCTAAAGAGAGATGCTTTAAAAATATGTGTAATAGAGAATGAAGATTGTGAACCTCTATCTTGAAAGATTCATGGTGTATTTATAGCCAATTAGTTTTCTTTTTTTTGTGAAAATGAGAGGCTAGAGTGTAACTTTACATTTATAACATTTTGAGTTGTATTCCACTCATTTTATCCGGCTAAAAGTTATCCGGTTAAAAGATGGAGAGGCGGGCCATGATAGACTTTAACATGCCTAATAGTATTGGTAAAGTATAGACTTGTTTAATTAAGCTTATTTGTTGATAAATGATTCCTCTATTATTTTATATAAAAATCTATAGAATTTATGATGTTAGACCCAATCATCTTTTAGGTCTGGCCAGCACCAAACCAAGCAAGTCTCTAGTAGGATGTGTTTGGTGTTGGCATGTGCCAGCCTAGCGCATTCGAGAATTTAAAAATATTATACTTGTATGTTTTTCTTGATCTATCATTTTTTTGATAAAGATATATATAAAAACAAAAGAAGTAAAAGTCACCACTAAAACAATGTGACCAAAACAGCGTTGCATTGTTTAAAAAAACAATGTATTTATGCTTTTGCCTCCCTTAAAAAAAAAACTAACAAAACTTGCAATTAGGGTAAAATCATCTTTTTTAGGAGATTCATTAAACATTAAAAAATTGATTAAAGATAGATTGGTCCACATAATTTTTATTTTTATTTTTTGCATGGTGAAATGACTTTGTTGACTTTAAAAGCAAAACAATGTATAACTTTGTTAAGGTGTTTTTTTTATCTTTTCAAAATCATTTGCACAATAAAATTACATTGATACCTTTAAAAGTAAAAAAACCCATTAAATTTGCACAAGAGGGTATTTTTATCTTCTTTTTTTTTTAGAATAATGAAGTGATGGAATTGCCTTTAAAATAAATAAATAAATATATGTAAGTTTGGTTCCAAGGGTTTTTTTTTCTTTTTCCTTATGTTTCTTTTTTTGTTATTTTTAGGTTGACCTAGAGGTTATTTGCTAATTTTAAAAAAATTAAATATTATTAAAAAAAAGTTATTGATGTGTGCACATGTTAGTGCGTGATGACCTCCGCACCCTTCAGGCAATGCAAGCGAGGCCATCCAGTGAACAAAATCACCCACTGCGACGATATTTGAAGCAGCATGTTGTTGTTGTCCTACTTGTATTGGTGAGGCACAAGTTCATGGCAAATGTGCGGTTTGGTTCCGGTGATCTTTTCTCTTTTTCTTTATGTTTTGTCTCTTCTACATTGGAAATTCATGTTAGCCCTTCCAAGAATTAACCATGTTATCTAGTTTCTACTTCTATCAATTTTAGTCGTCTTCCTTTTGATTACTTTTTATTTTGTTTTTACTACTTTTTGAAGTTTTTTGTTTTCAATTTCACCTTTAGACATTTTATTTTATTTAGTTTTTGTATCTAATTTGATCCTTATTCTTTTGATTACTCCTTTTTTTTGTCTTACCCTTTTCTTGATTTATTTTTTTTTTCAATTTCATCCCTTATCATTTTATTCTTTTCATTTTTTATTCAATCTTGGTTTTCATTCTTTTGATTGCCTTTTTTTTTTTTATCATTATCTTGATTTATTTAATTTTTAATTTTGTCCCTCAACATTTAATTTCATTTAATCTTTTTATCAAATTTTTATCCCCATTCTTTTGATTTGTTTTTCATTTTTATTAATTTATTTTGTTTTTCAATTTAATCCCTAATCATTTTCTTTCATATGATTTTTATACTAAATTTGGTTCTTATTATTTTGATTACCTTTTGTTTTGTTTTAAATTTCATTTATGATTAGAAATTTTACTTCATATTGTTTTGTTTTAAATTTCATTTATGATTAAAAATTTTACTTCATATTTTTTTGTGCCTGCCTTTTTGTAAGGTAATTCTAATCTTATAACCTGGGATACTAGTTTCGAATATTATCTTGATTTAATTTGGGTCTTTTATTAGGTTCTTTATTAATTGTTTTTTAATATCATCATTTGATATTGAGTTATTAAGCCTAGAGTTTTGTTATTTGTTCTATTTTTTTTATGAGTTTATCCAAATATTATATCTCAAGTAGCGAGTTAAACCGAGTTGATTTGAATATTTTTTTCTCGATATTTTTTTTATTGAAGTTGATTTTTTTCTAACTTCATTCTTTGACATTAAATTATTGACTTTTGAGCTTTATGATTCTTTTATTTTTCTTTTCGTGAGGTTATCCCAAATACAAGTTAGTCAAATTAACTTTGGTTAAACTATTTTTTTATATGTTTTTTATTTAACTTTGATTTTTTTTGTTAGGTCATTTTTCTAAAAATATATGTTTTGTAATCTCAATCTCATGTTCCATGACATATTATTTTTTTCTTCAACATTACTTATTTGAATTTTTTTTTAATTTCATCATTTAACATTAAATTATTGAGCTTTGAGATTTGTAAGGTTTTTTTTTCAATTTTCTTTCAAAAGATTATATTAATATCATATCCTGGATCATATATTAATCAAGTTAACTCGTATTAATTCAAATTATTATTGTCTGCATATTTTTTTATGTTAAGAAAAATTTAATCTAACTCACAATATATCATGAGCTATCAATCTAGTCTTAAAACTAATGACAAGGAAGGAATACTCAAAATTCATCATCCACAATTCTATCCTAACACCCATTTCCCTAAACATTAAAAAAAAAAAATCACAAGCCTATCCTTGTAGCCAAAGCATGCAATTTTCTTGCATATCAATTAAGCTGTGGATCAATAGAAATGTGGGAACATGAATGAGGTAAAGAGCATGAATCAGGTAAAAGGAGCAAATAAAAAATTGATATTTCCATTTTGGACAATTCCATTTGTAAAGGTAATGATTATCCATGTGTTATCCTTTGTTTGATACTGAAGTTTTGGTATGTTTTTCATGTAAGTTGGTATTATGCTTGTAGCATTTGGTTTGATCTCTTAGAAAAACAGAGTCTCTGCAGGGAATGTAAAGAAAGCAAGCAAATCAACTGGTTGGATTATAGGGACATATTTCATCAAAGAAAGTTCCATGTCAAACATATTTACAAGTCACTCATCAACTGACCTATAAATTGAGGATTTAAAGGGGATCAATAAATTCAAAAGATTAAAAAAAAAAAAACCTTTTGTGCATTAATAAATCCATGCGAAGAAAATGAGTATTTTTGCTTATTTTAAAATGACTTTTAAAAAGTTACAAAAATAATACAAGTTTTTTTAAAATAAATAGTAAAATAATATAATTTATTCATGTCACAGCTAGAAAATAAGATATTTAAAGTTGTTGCTAAAAAGAATTTTTACTTCTTAAAAACTATTTGGTAAATGAATTGTACAAGTCAAGGGAGAAGAAAGATCTTTAAATACTGTATTTTTTAATTGCGACATATACCAAATTATAATATTTCACTAATTTTTTTTATTAAAACTATTAATTTGCCAATTTAACAAAAAAAAAAAAAAACTAAGAAAACTGCATTAAACAGTGTTTACAGAGATTGATAGATGAAGTCTTCTGTCATGATTTGATGCATTTCCACACGAATATCTAAAATTTTTGGAAATGAATAGTTCAGCTTCACAAGTTTTGTTGTTGATGACATGTAAAAGCTGTAAAGTTCAGAAATCCTTCTCTCGTTAAAATAGAATTGCAGAATTAAAGCAATAAGGTTCATCAGCTGGACACAGCTAAGAAAAGCATGATGAGAGAACATCAACAGTAAAGAAACATTATAAGGCATCTCTTCACCAATGGATGGTTTCCCAGGTGCACAGAAATTTGATTAGACCTTTGTCAACCTCTTTGCTAATGCAGACTGCCTATTTTGTGTTCTTTGCCTTTACCTACTAGTGTTGGAAAACACTTGAAATTTCATTTACTTGCATCAATAATTAAATATAGTTTTCCTTAGTAGATGTTCAAGGTTTAAACATTAAGTGCAAATAATTCTCTAATATTCAAATACTACTTATAGTCAACTTTTAAATTACTCGTATATAGAAATTATTACGTAAATCTAATTCATCAACTCAAGCAACAACAGTAAGCAAATTTTCACGTTCATCTTAGACAAATGCCCTCCACTTCCACATCAGTGAACATAGGATAATGAAGACAATTTATTTTTCACCAATCAACCACATAAAGCTTGCCCCCAAAGAGATGGTGTTGATGTAAAGTTACATCAACGAGTCCATTTCAACAATTATACCAATGTAATGATTAACAAGAAAATATATCATTAGCCACATAAATAGGTGTGTTGACATGACAAGTTTATATGTTTGTCTACTAACTACCATTTTAACATATCTAGTTTTCAATGTCATTTGCAATGCCTTCAAAGGTTGTCTAAAGGGGGACCAAAACATATAATTTTTTTTAAAAAATCTTTATATACCACAGATTGTCTAAAGGGGGACCAAAACATATAATTTTTTTAAAAAAATCTTTATATACCACAACTTGTTGAGCAAGGGTCGATATAGTGTCAATGCAAGGGTCAATGCTTGTAGTTTTACCAACATTGAGATCAACAAGACAACATTTTGTTTACCAACATCAAATATGTTGACATGACAAATTCATATGTTTATATACTAACATGTCAGCATATATATCAATATGACAATCAACATCTTGACTTCTAGACGCCATGTTAGCATACCTACTGACATATACATGTTGATATATTCTATATCATGTTATCAACACTACAAGCCAACAGGAATTCATCATTGCCAATATTTAAGAAATATCGAAGGTGAAAATGACACCTCAACTTAATGCCCTGTTCTATGCCTTTATAAGGAACTAAAAGGCATGTATAGTTCAAAACTTCTGAAATTTTTTCAATACCTTTAAAACACCCAGATTTCTTTTACCCATTTTTAATAGCCAACATCAATCAAATGAGTTGTCATAATCTTTTTATAACTCAATATAATACATGCAAGATCTAAACAAGTCAATCTCAATAAATACAACAATTACCTTATTATCACTAACTACTTGAGGTCAAGTTATGAGTTCATAACACTTAAAAATTATTGTATAAGCTTAATCTACTAATTAATCCATAAACCAAACTATGAAGCTAATAAAAAGCATGAATACAAAAAACATGTCACTCCCAGTCACCAGCTAAGAAGATTGAAATTGTTATTTGTCTTATCTTTATTGACCAAGACTATTAATAAATCGATACATCAAATCTAAATAAAAATTATCTTTACAAGTAACATATTAACATCGTAAATGTATAATCTCATATCCTATTACAAGATATAGCAACATCATACAGGCACAATCTAAAAGTCCAAGTCACAACTAACCTACGACTTAGAGCTAGCAAAGTCAATTAATCAATTCATCCATAGTGATTTATTAATAAATACAATCTACCTTCTATTATTCCATTATTAATATCCTAACCTTCTTGCTTAGATGATTTTAATAGTTTGAAAAACATGTCATAATATAAAAGGTGGATGATTTCATTCCTCAATTGCTACATAATTGCAACTACGCAGGTTTTCACATTCCATCGTAGCCATATATTCTCCCCTCCCAACTTTAACAGACATGGTTTGCAAGATAGCGAAGGAAATTTGTTTTTCACCGATAGAACACACCTACATACCACGAGAATGCTGAGCTTCAATGTCAGTGTAGGAACGTCAGCATTAGCTCATCAGACTTTAAACCCACGATTTTTTTCACAACCCAATATAGAAAAAAATAGGTCTCCGATATTTGAACATAGAGAGTCACTGAAACAACAATCTGCAAATGATGTTGAGCAACGAGCAGCAGAGAGCTACACTGTTTTGGACAAAAACAAACACAATAGATTACAGGACTCCAAAATGAATTGAATTCCAATACATACTTGAATTTGCAAAAAAAAAAAAAAAATCAATAACAAAGGGCAATAAAAGCGAAAAAAAAACCCTTTAGTTTTAAATAACTATTTTTCTATATTTTATACATAATATAGCACGTAGAGTAACAGTGTCAAAAAAAGGGGGGGAAAGGAAAAAAGATCAATCAAGATTAGATATCTAAGAAAAGCCATAAAAACAAACTTTTGATGGTTGGGGTTAGCCCGCGAAGCCATCACTGCCCGATCGAGGAACAAAGATCGGGCTCTGACCGCAGGCAGTCTTCATCGCAGAAATCGAACCTCGAAAATGACCAAAGACCAAATCTCTCCCCCTCTTTGCTCAATGGCGGAGCCGCCAGCAGACATGGCGACATGGAGGGTGGCTCTAAGAAGAGCGAGAGGGTTTTGGCTTGATTGAGAGTTCAGACCCTGCTCAGATAAGATCAAGTAGTTGAGTTCTAGTTTTGGGGTTTTAGTTTGGTTTTATAGTGTCTCTTTTAGCTAGATAACCTAGCTTGTCTTCTTTTTTTGTGAGTTCTTAAATACCCTTGAGTTTGGCTAGTATCTGCCCCAGTCTAATGCATGTTCCGTCTTAATGGCAAGGGTATTTATGGGAAGTAGGATTGTGGGCAGACTAACTAATCAGATCAGTGCATGACATGTCGTGTGCTAAACTACGTTCCACGTGTTTTGGAACAACATGTCTCCTTTGCTTCAAATCATCACAAAGACTGGTCGCTAGCGTAGCTGTAAAAGATTCTTGAGCAACGCGGGTTACTCCGTGTTTTTTTAAAATTTAATGACACAGTAATTATATTTTTAAATATTATTTTGATGTATTTTAATATAAAAAATAATATCTTTAATTTTATTTAATTATAATTTATTTACTTTTATTAGGATTCAATAATATCTTTAATTTGTTGGAATCTTATCAAACATTTTTAACACTTCATCTCTTGATTTTTTTATGTCATTAACTCTTCATCCTTAAATCTTAACTCTTTTATTTAATTAATTACTCCTTTTATTTATTGTGTTTTTCTTTTTTTTTTTGGTAAAATAATATTATCTTGATCATATACATTGCACCCTTACTCGTTAAGAAGTTCACATATATTCCAAAAAAAACACACAATTTTTGGAAATTAATATATTTCTTTCCTTTTTATTTTTTTGGACTTAAACTTATTATTTTATGTTTTTGTGTGTTCTTGCTTTATGATATTTTCATATGTTTGAAAACTAATATATTTATCTTTTTAATTTTAATTTATTATTTCATATTTTTGTGTGCTCTATATTTATGACATTTACATGTTTTTGGTAATATTTAATTATATTGATGATATTGAAAGTAAAAGCAATCTACATACTACATATCCATACAGTTTTATCACACATATTATACATAACTAACAAGAACTAACTTCTTAGTATTATATATTAAAATAATTTTTTTTTAAATCTCATCCCTTAAAATTATATTTATTGAAAATTGAGTTTTATAATTTATTTTAGTTTATTTTTTATAAGATTATCTCAATCTCGTGATCTAAGTCATGAGTTGCGAGTTTTGTAGGTTAACTTGGTTACCTCATGTTTTTTTACGTTTTTTTTTGTAATTTTTTTCAATTTCATCTTTCACCATTTAGATTGATTGGGAGTTAAATTTTATAATTTATTTTGGTTTACTTTGTATAAGGTTATATTAGTCTCATGATCCAAGTTAAGGGTTTGGTGAGTTAAATCGGATTGACTCAAGTCTTTTTTTGTCCTTTTTTTAATCTAGTATTTTTTTTTCAATTTCATCCTTCAATGTTGAATTGATTTAGAATTAAGTTTCATATTTTTTTTATATGTTTTCTATTAAGTTATTTTAGTCTCATAGTCTAGGATTGACATGTTAACTCGGGTTGAGTCAAATTTTTTATCTGTTTTTAAATTATTTCTTTTTAATTTCATTCTTTAACATTGAGTTGATTAAGATTTAAGTTTTAATATGTTTTATTTTATTTTATTTTATTTTTTTCTATGAGATTATCACAATTTCATAACATGAGTTGTGGATTTTATATATTAACTTGGTTGATTCGGGTCGATCCATTATATTATCATCTAAATATTATAAAAAAGATGTTATCTTGAAATTTTTTTAGTCAAATTATGTGTTTTTTTTCCTGATTGTCCAGGTTGTCTTAGACTTTTAAAATTGATGGGATCACATTGAATGGAATCTCAACTTGATTTTTTTTTTCTTTTTGAAAATACATTAGCAATGCCTATATTTTTTTTAAATTAATTCGACCCGCAACATAGCGTGGATAGATGATCTAGTCTTAACTAACTGGGAAAAGTGATAAAAAGAGAAATTAAAGGCAAGTTTTTTACTTAAAAAAACTTTGAATGAAAATTTTATACAATATGTTTGTTTTGATTAAATGAAAGATTTTATTATAAACCTTCATTTAAAATATATATTGCATATTTTTTTGAAAATAAAATAAAAAATATATGTGATATTGATCAATCTATTTCAAGTTTTTTTGAGTAATTTAAAAATTTATTTTAATATAGAAGTTAAATTACATTTTATCTACACTCTTATTATCTTCAACCAAATCTTTTTTTATATAAAATCATCAAATCATATTATATAATATTTGTATTGTAATAATTTTAAATAAATATGCATGGAGTATATATGATAATTTATAGCCACGACCAAGTTGAATAAGTTAATTTCATTTTAATTAGATAATAAAAAAGGTGAGTATAGTAAACTCACAATTCTTTTATTTAAAAAGAATGATCATAATAATATGGAAAAAATCTTTGTAAGTATAAAAAACTTAACAAAAAAAACTGGTTTAAGTCAATTCAAGATAGTGTGATAGACATTTAATCGAGGTAATAAGGAGCGAGCCAACCTAGATTAACTCGCAAAACCTATGACTCTTTTTATAAGATTGGGATAATACGGAAAAAAGAAATTGAAGAATACCACAAAGCTATTTACAAAAAAATAACGTCGAATGATAAAATTCAAAAAGAAAATAAGCCAAAAAAAGATGTCGACCTATATTAACTTTTTAAACTCGTGACCTGAGTCATTAGACTGAAAGTATCATATATGAAAAAAACCACAAACACAATCCCTAACAAATCAAAATTGAAGAATACCACAAAGCTATTTAAAAAAAAATCGCATAATGAAATTTGAAAAGAAAATAAGCCATAAAAAAGGATGTTCACCCGTGTTAACTTTTTAAACTCGTGACCTGAATCATTAGACTGAAAACATTATACAAAAAACCACAAAATGCAATCCCTAACAAATCAAAGGTTTAAGGATGAAATTGAAAAAAACATATATACAAAAAGATAAAAAAATAGCAATTAGAAGAATAAAGATAAAAATAAAATATAAATTAAAGGGCAATAAAAAAACTTTCGATTGAAGGATGAAATTAAAAAGGAAATTTTTTTTAACAAAAGGACAAAAAAATCAAAAGAATGAGGATTAAATTGAAAAGGATAAACACCATAAATTTGGATTAAGGGATGCAATTAAAAACCCATAAAAATTGCATAAAGAAGTTAAGAAAAAAATAAAAAAATAAGAAAAATAAAGATTATAGTATAAATAAACAACACATAGCAAATTAAGATTGAATAATGAAATTGAAAAAAATCAAAATTTTACAAAAGGGCTAAGGATAAAAATTAAAAACCAAAAGAACTAGGATTAAATCCAAAGGCAAAACAATTTGTGGGGTAACTCTAAAAATTTAAAGAGTTAGGCATGAAAATCGAGAAGGAAAGATAGAATAAAAAAAGAAAGAAAGGGCTTCCGGCACCAAACTAGAAGTTTATTCAGAACACGTATCGAGTAGTCATGGAGGGGTCACCAAGAAGATTCAGATGCCACCTCAGAAAACACTATTTGATAGTCGTTGTGGTGCAATGCATGCATCAACTATTTGTTTTTAATATTTATTAAATATTAAAGTAAAAATTTGCCCCTAATCCCACCTAATAATAACAAAAAAATCCTCCCTTATCAAAGCTTTTTTTTTTTTTAATTTTTTTTTTATTTTTACCTCAAGAGCATTATAGTAACTTAACTATGCATTTGAAGTTGAAAATGAAAAAATGCCACTATATAAGAGCATAATTTTCTTGGTTCTAATGTTAATTCGATAGATAATTATACCTAGAATTACATTTAATCATATCGTGTCAATACTATATATTATTTTCTCACGTTTCTTTTCCTAGAAGCACAAGTAATCTAACTCTTTACAATGTTCTACAAATTTTGCAGCCTTGCCATGAAAGATGCTTCAGATCAGCCACTATATGACCCAGAAAAGCATTGAAGACAAAGAAGGCCATCACAAATGTAGAAAATCTGTGCCCTTTTGAGTTCTGTGACCTTCGCAAAAATGAATCCCTGCTTAAATGCTCCAACTTGTATTTTTGAATAACAAGGTGTTTCTAGACTCTAAACAATTGTCAAAAGCTTCTGATCCAGGGTTTTTTTTTTTTTTTTCACTTTTTAAAACAAATTGTTAGCATGTCATTTACTTAGCTGCAAAGCTCATCTCATCACAAAACTTTCTTCGAACTATCTGGGCCTGCTGGAATTATAATTGAAACAATATATTAGCACTTGACAATGGCAGAAACTCCACCATTCAATCCTTTTTCTCTTTATTATGTTTGTGATAAGATAATTATTTTAGCTTATTTTTGGGTATTGTGAGATGTCAAACCCAAAATAATTGGGTTCCAAACCCAAAAAAATATATTTAAGTTCAACCATCAGCTAAACTTAAGGAAATATGAGTCTAGATGAATATTTAAATTGAAAGTATAGTGAGTTAGATGAACCATGATGTCCATTAATCTAGGTCAGATTAATCAATTGAATTTAAGAAAACAAAGGCATGACAATATGCCAGACTTAACATACTTGAATTCAATAATCAGCTGAACCTAAAGAAACATGAGCTTGGTGAGATGTCAGTCTCAACATACCTGGCTTCAATTAGTTGAACCCAAGATAACACAAATTTAGATGAATATTTAAATTAAAAGTATAACGAGTTGAAGAACCACATGCCATTTAACCTATGTCATGTTATATCTTTTGTTTTGAGTGTCCAAGACTAAGAAATCCTACTTCTAGAGTGATTATAAGAATCATTTGTATATGAGATAATGATTTTTCTATATTTATAAATGTACAAAAGATTTTTTAAAAGACCTACCATACTTATCATCTCATTAATGATACGTAAGAGATATTTGTCCCTCACTAATATAATAAAAAATAAAAGACTTTTCAGTCCTTCCCTTCTCTAAAGATAACAAGGTTTGGGGGTATAAATACCCTTTAAACGGTATAAATACCCCCTAAACCATCCAAGTAAAGGATTAGAATTTTTTTATTTTTTAAAAGCTTACATATATTTCAAAGTATTAATCACCATAAAATACAAGAACAAATATAATTTGTTTTTGGAATTTAAAGCTCTTTTAATATTTTTATTTTTTTTCCTATAAAATTATTGATTTTATTATCGAAGGATCTTTAAGTCTCCTGATTGAGAGTGTTTTTACAAATATTTAGGATTTTACCATTAATTTGATATTTTCTGAGCTAAAAAGAAAAAAATTATTCACCTAGATATCTTCATTAACCATACCCACAAACTAAATAACTTGTTCTATAAATATTCTGGTTTTCAGACATCATCTTTTGGCGCTATACAATGTGTCAATTGATGCCCACATAAATGTTGAGCACATCACAAGACAAGCAGCTTACATTCCCGATGTTCTGTAAAAAAATACAATGGCCGCACATCTTTCCGAGTGCCCCAGAACATCCACTTTCTTATGACGCTTTCCCTTAAATAATAATCTGTGGCGCCTGCAGCGTAGCGCGGGCATTCTGCAAGTGTTATCTATAATTAACAAGAATTTTAGTTAAATTTAGGAGCACTCTGGAAACTTCTATGATCTACCAGCCTTTGGAACAGGTATCAGGATGGAAGTCACAAGGAAAATTCACTTCAAGAATCAATAACGAATCCTTGATTTCCGTTTTGAATGTAATGATTTCTCTGTCTGACATTGAAGTGATGCTGTAAACCTGCAGTATAGCTTGGTTGGACAATGGATGGTTTTCTTCAATAATCTTGCAGCTAATCTTCTGTCATCTTATCACCGGTTGTTGCACAGATGCACTGGCCTTGTTCTGGAATGAGTTTCTTATTCTAGCCTGGAGAACTTCAAGTCTTGATCTCCCATGCCTACACAAGGGTGTTCTCCAAGTGTAGGCCTGCATATTCGGGCTTTGCACTGCTATTCGCTCCACACTTTGGCCTGTATTGTTTGACTATTTTATTTTCTGGGGCGCTAGCACAGTCCCACTGTTTTTCCCTTCTTACCATCAACAGCATGTCATGGTTTATCATGTAGGATATTTCTATAAAAAATATATGTACGTGAAGTAAACAAAACTGCGAATCTTGAAGCCTTGACTTTTAAAATGAGCCATAGCATGGCAGATTTTGACGGGCTAAATGACCAAGCATTTGAAATTTCGTAGGGTGGCCTAATTTCAAATGTTGGGATTTATCTGTCCTTAGTCAAATCTCAATAGATCAAGGTGTTGATTGATTTCCACCAATCTACCATATTAGAGGTGTTAAGCTTTCTCATGAGAAAACGAGCTGACACCACCCGATGGACCACACACTTAGAAGAAAAGAAAACAGTAGCAAAACTTGACATAAGAAAATAACAAGTTGCTGTTAATTTAGTCACCATGATCCATTACAAAATAAAAAGACAAAATCATGAAGTTGAGAGATAAAAAAGAGAGAACATCATTGCTTTTCTCTCTTCTTTCTCTCTACCAACCAGCTAGCTTCACTATTTTCCAACAAACAGCAGATCAAGAAAATAAACATCATCACCACCCACTTCCTCTATCCACAAGGTGATAAAAAGCAATCTTCCTTTTATCTGTCTTCTTTTGTTTCTGTTGTTTTGTTGGTAAGTTGCTAGTCTTGAAAGTGAATTGAAGGATGGTTATATGTATACAAAATTAACCAATCTGCATTGCTACCTCAAAGATGATTGTAACAGATGGAAACTACTGAAGGATTAATAAATAATCTGTTGCCATTTCCTTGTAGCAATGCTTGTTAGTGTGTAAAGAACTTCCATATTTCTTCATCCATAAGGTACAGAACATTTCTTCTCTCTTTTTTTTCCTGTGAATTATATATGGTGCTGGTTGAGAACACCATATACAAAGTGTGAACAATCCAAGCTTGATGTAGTTTAAAGGTTCTTAGTTGGAACTTTAAAGGTTCATGTTTCTTTTATTCTTTCTTTTTTTCCCACCTCTGATAATCCGTTTAATCTAGCCCCTTCTTTTCTGCTGTTCTGTTCTCTTTTTCAATCTTTGGTAATGTTCAATGGAGTTCCGGATTTGATTTGTTGTCTTAAATCTTTGGCAGTGTACTTTCTAGTTCTTTTTATGCGTGTATTTGAGAGGATCTTTGCAGTAAGATTTTCTTTAGTCTTGAGGAAAAATAATCTGTCTCACTTTCTTGACATATGAAAGAATAGCAAGTTGTTTCTCTGTATGTTTTATTCTGCTAAATATTTGTACGAAGTGAAGAGGGCATTAGGGGCATAAATCATCCTTATCATTTCATATATAGATGTCATCTTAAATAATAGAGGTAGATTCTAATTTTGGCAGTGTCCCAAGGGGTCAATCTGTTAATTTTATCAAGAGTTATACCCCTTTTCTTGGATCATCGTGATTGAACATGTTCTACTTCTTAGATATGTATCCATGATAGGATAAACAAACAAGTGCTCTTGATGTGAATAGAGGATTTTACCTCCTGGAGATTCTAACAAGTTGTTTTGAGAAGGATGTTCTGTTTTCTTTTGTTGCTTGATTCTTGTCTCATTTCTTTTGATTCATTGTTTAGTTTATTTGGATGCTGTGCAGAGAAAGGGAGATGGAGGCTGAAATGGTGGATCAGTACTGGTGTCACATGTGTTCTCAGATGGTGAACCCGGCAACGGAAGCTGATATTAAATGCCCGTTTTGTGATAGTGGTTTTCTGGAAGAGATGGGCAGCACGAGAGAAGTCAATAACAGTGGCTTTGATTTAGGATCAGAACATGTGTTCTCTCTTTGGGATACAATCTTACTGGACCTTACGGATGGCTTAGGCACTTCTGGTTTGAGAAGTACAGCTCAAGAACTTATTAGCAGTCCCAGTTCACCATATGAAGATGATGAACTAGACTTTGAGTCTTTACCTCGGAGAAGGGGTAGAAGAAGCTCATCTTCAGTCCAGAGCTTACTTCAAGATCTTAATCTGGGAGCAGAGAATTATGAAAATGACAGAGAGAGCACTGGCAGCAGCAGCAGCAGCATTTTGATTTTGGTTAATCCTTTTAATGAAGAGGCAATAATTCTTCAGAGTCCCGATGATATGAACCAAGCTGAAAACCCAAGTCAAAACGTGTCAAGTTCTTTCCGGGACTACCTTATAGGACCTGGTGTGGATTTACTGCTACATCATTTGGCTGAGAGTGGTCCTAACCGTTACGGGACTCCTCCAGCAAATAAAGAAGCAGTTAAAGCAATGCCAACAGTTTCCATTAATCAGAATTTGCAGTGTTCAATATGCTTGGAAGAGTTTGAGATTGGATCTGAAGCAAAAGAGATGCTATGCAAACACAAATTCCATGGAGAGTGTATTGCTCCATGGCTGGAACTTCATAGTTCCTGCCCAGTTTGCAGGTTCCTAATGCCCTCAGATGATTCCAAGAATGAAGTAAGTCAGTCGAGAAGTGACGCAGACACAATGGAGAACCACGATGCTAGAAACACTTGGGTCCCTATCTCATGGCCTTTTGATGGTTTGTTTCCTTTATCAGTATCTCAAATTGGTGGGAGTTCTATTTCAGCACCCTCGTCGACTACCATGCCTGGAAGTACTTCCTACACCGATGAAACTTGAACACTTGGTTTTTTGTTCCTTTCTCTGTTTCCTTGGCTTTCTTCTGTATATTGCCATCTTATCTTAGCAAAATGGTACCCTCTCCATATGTAAATGAAGTAATGATATTGGTGCCTTTTTGTATTGTGTAAGCAATTTTGACACTTGATGATAAGATTCCATATAACTAGATTTCTGGAAGTGGATTTAGGCAGTCTGGTTGACAAGTAGCACAGAAGAGAATTGCTAATAAATCATATCTTGTCTTGTTTGGTTGCGGTGAGAACAGTAGAGGGGAAACATGCACATAGAACGGAATAATGTAATTTGTTTCCCTAGCTAGTTCTAAATCATAGAATTTAAATCTGAGCTGATGATCTGCTTGATCGAATGACAGAGACCTTACAAGTCCCTCCTTTTCCTTCACGGTCTTCGTCTTTGTTCGTTAGATAAAAAGACAGTTTAGGCTCGCGAGAAAAGTTGATGCTGCTCATTTCAGGTTTGCAAATTCTTTCACCTGATACTAGGACTGCAGGCTCAGAAATCTACTGAATTTTGGGCCTTGGAGCTTAAGGAAATGAGAGAAGGAGTTCTCAGAATCCCACAGGTTTTGATGCTGCTTCTTCACTTCTTGAAAGATCTGTCCAGAAGAATGAGATGCTACTGCAGACAACACTTTTTTTAAAAAGTTGATTGCTTGAGTTGCTGCGCTTCATTTGTTACTGTCAGACTTGACGGAACCTTTTCTCGTTGTGGTTGGATTGGCTCCAAACTAAACAATGCAGCGTTGCATTGGCCTCCGGGATTAAAACTGTTTACTACTAAATAGGCCAATAATATATTTTTAAAGGTGAAGAAAAACTAATGAAACATGGAAAAACAGAACTCATAATGCATCTACGCAGAGCACAAAATAAATTGCCAAAATTGTGAAGATGCTTTCTTCAATATTCAGTTACTTATCATCGTTCCAACATCACTTAAATTGACGATAAACTATTAAAAAATTAGATGCCTCATCATCTGTAAAATCTTTCAACCCAATCTGTCCACAATATGATCACTGCACTCGCAAGATCTTGATAACAGAAGCAGTACCAATCTTGTGCAATGCTACAACCGAGTCTCCTGGCCTGCACAGTCCCTTCATCTTCGCATATTGGAAGGCCTTCTCAATTGTTTCTTCAGTGGACTCACTATGATAAACCTTTCCTGATACTGAGGTCAAAACAGGCATCAGACCCCGGTAAATAAGGCTATGCCTTGCTGGAGCTTCATCACTGCATGACCCCACAAAGGAATCAGTTCTAATCTCTGGAACGATCATTGACAAAATTGGCATGCTTGGTCGGTACTTAGACACCAACTTTGCTGTGGTTCCACCCTTGGTTAGGACTAAAATAAATGCTGCTTTGATGGTGTTTGCTGTCTTGACTGCTGAAGAAGCCATACTTTCTAATGGGGTCATAGGCATAGGAGCAGTTGCCATAATTGTCTTGAAAAGATGCCCATAATCTATGAAGTTCTCAGCCTCCATGCATATTCTAGACATGGTTTGAACAGTAAGCTCAGGGTAGGCTCCAGCAGCAGTTTCTCCACTGAGCATCACACAATCAGTACCATCAAGAACTGCATTGGCAACATCCGTAGCCTCAGCTCTAGTAGGCCTTGGAGACTTGATCATGGACTCCAACATCTGAGTAGCAGTCACTACAGGCTTTCCTTTTATGTTGGCCTTGTTTATCATCACTTTCTGAGCTAGGAATATTTTCTCAATTGGAATTTCCATTCCCAGGTCACCTCGTGCAACCATAAATGCATCAGAATTTGCAAGAATGTCATCAAAATTAGCAACCCCTTCTTGATTTTCAACCTGCCAAAATATAGAACCAAAAGGTCAATTTGATGATGGTTTTTCTTCAAGACTGTAACTCAGCAACATATAGCTTGGTGTTAGCATCATCATGGAGTCACTCTGTAGGCATTTCTATGTTATTTGTGTCAATTAAAAATTGTAAATCGTAAGAAGTCACCCTGTAGTTCTAACAGAGAAAATTAAGGACCATATTGAAAGGTAACTCAAGAGGCAAATTGGCATAAGCTTCAGATATTATCAACTTACCTTTGACATGAGAAGGATGTTCTTTCCATCATTCCCTAGCAGCTTTCTGACCTCCCCGAGATCTGAACCTTTGCGAACAAAGGACAGTGCGATCATGTCAATCTTATTAGGGACACCCCACTTCAGGATATCCTCCTTATCCTTCTCTGTTAAGGTAGGGAGATCGACGACAACTCCAGGAAGATTGACATTCTTCTTCTCACCCAAAATAGCAGAATTTTCACAGCGACAACGAACCAATCCCAACTCCTTGTCACAAGCCAAAACTGTTAGTGAAATTGTGCCATCAGAACACAAAATAACACTTCCTGGCTGAACATCTTCAGCCAACTTCATGTAGCTCATGCAGATCATATTCTCATCACCCTTTAAGCTATAATCAGCAGTGATAAGTATCTCCATGCCCTGCTTGAGCTGCACAGGCTTCCCATCCTTCAAGAATCCAGTCCGAATTTCCGGTCCCTGTACTCATCAAAATTTGAGAATATTCATAGGCAGTCAAGTTCCAAGTATTGCACTAGAATTCAGAAATAGCTGGCAAAATTCAGTATGATCTTTAAATCATCTCATGGCAAAATAAAGACATTTAACTCATTATTGAGAAAAACAAATAGGGCAGCATCCAAGGTAGAAGATATGTTTGCAAACCAAATCCAATAACCATAAAAGAACATTGATTCCCTATGCAGCCTATCCCCCCATATGCAAATTATGCAGAGCTTCACCCATGACCGACAAGTTTTTATTCTTTTAAAAGCAGAGAACATATTCTGTAGAACTTAACACGCATTCCATTCTCTTTCCATATGCATTGATTATACTAAAACAATGGCTAAAGGAAGTTTATACTGAGAATAACGATATGGGACAGGGTTGGCTTAAAGAAAAAATTAGTAATTCCCACAGAGAGAAGCACATCAAATTGATGATATCGGGCACAGAAAAAAGAATGGCTGTTAATAATCTAATGTAAATTTCACATGGGAATCTCAAGAGAATTAACAACAAATTAGCAGCAATATTATCACGGAAAATTAAGGAACAAAGTAACAGAATTCAAAGAAAAAACAAAAAAAAACACTCTAATCCCCTAAAACAAGAAACATTAAGAAATAATAAAAAAGAAAATCCATAAACAAACGCTAATGCATTAAATGGAGAAAAAAAAAAAAAACAGGAGTTAAGAAAGATATTGGCACCTTGGTGTCCAACATGACAGCACAGAGAATGCCAGTATTGTTCATGGCAGTCCTAAGATTATCAAGGGTTTCTTGGTGATAAGCATGAGTTCCATGCGAAAAGTTGAAGCGAGCAACGTTCATGCCAGCCCTTAAAAGCCTCTCATTCATCTCAACAGACCTTGACTGTGGCCCTAACGTGCATACTATCTTCGTCTTTCTCGTCCTCCTGTCCTCCCCTACCATCAAGCTTTGACCACCCAGAACATTCTCCATTGTCGCTAATTAAAAACTTGCAGAGAAAACGAAAACAGAGATTTTTATGTTACTACAAAAGTAGGGGAAGTCTAAAAGGGTTTTTGGAGGGTTTTTTAGTTGGAGAAATGGTAAGGACAAGGGCTCAGGGCTGTGTGTGTGTGTGTCTATATAAGGTTAGGATTTTACTTGCTGGTTAGTCCCATTATTCATGGTATTAATAAAAGTTTAACAATTTAAAACTCTTTTGTGAAAAAGGGAGAAAAAGAAATATTCTTTTTTAAAATAAATAAATAAATAAATAAATTAGTATGCCTTATGAGTCAAGGAAACAAAAGGAGAAAAGTTCTAAAATTTTGTTTTGCTTGTTTAGGAAAACAATTTCTCAAGGGACAAATAAATAGATATTAATCATTGTTTAAAACACTGTGTACTCTCTCAATAGATTATAAGTGTAATTTTTTAAAATCTTTAATTTGATCCTTGAATATTTTTGTTGCACAAGTAAGCCCTTTTAAGACCAAATTAGAGCCTAATTGCATGTTTTTTTTTATAAGGAATAGTTAAATTAAAAAAAAAGGACTAAAGTGAAAAAGCAAATAACATAGATGGAAGATTGAAAATTTTGATCAAAAATTCATTTGAATCCCTTGTTTATTTTAGTTATTAGGTAATTATTCTCTTGAATTTTACAAAATTCAATTTTGATACCAAACTTCATTTTATTTATTTTTACTTTTTTTTTTTGTTGGAGGAAAAAGAAGAGGTTAATGGATTTTGGTTTAGAAAGAGAAAGTGTTCATTGATGAGGAAGTTGACCACCAATATAGTTTTTTTTTCTTTTGTTAAATGGTTTCATACGATGAGGGGAGTTAAGATCATGTATTTTTTTTTTACCTTAAAAACATCTAAAAAAATCAGATCTGAGCTCGAGAAGTTTTTTGTTTCAGGTGGATTTCAGGTTTAAGGGCAATTTTAACGTTTTTCGTGGTCATGGATTTGTTTTTTTTCCCCAGCCACCACAGTGGCCAGATTATGGGGATGAACAAACGACGCATTATCTGCTGATATAGGCGACGTGTGATTTGTTTTTTTTTTCCCGGTGCATGAGGCAGACAACGCGTCATCCACCCCATTAAACTTTAAAAAAATATAGGCTTGTGAGTAGGCCGTTGCTTGATTAGGCCAGTCACTAGGCCCTAGCAATGCTTGACCTGATTTTTTTATATTTAATTTGGAATTTTTTAAAAGAAATAATGCATTAGTTGATATTTTTTTCAAATAAATTTTGGGTTTATGTTTTAATTAGTTTGTGATGATTTTCTTAATAATATTGAATGTGTTTAGTTTTTAAAGAGTTAGGTATGATTTATCTGTGATTTTTCTTAATTTTATATAGATTATATTTGTTTTATTTTTAATATTAATTTTTTATAAGATTTTTTTATATGAGTAGCCTTGCATTGTTTTTTGTTTTAATTCAAGAAATTTTATGTGCGTATTGATTTCTATTATAAATTTTATGTGTTTTTCTATTACAAATTTATTTTGATAGAGAAATTCATTAAACACAATAAAATAAATTACTTGTTTTACAATGTTAAATATTTTGATTTTCATTTGTCACTTGATTTTTTACAGCATCTCCGTATTAGGTTGATGTTTTATTTTACGATTATATATATATATATATATATATATAAAATAAAAAATAGTTTTGGAAAAAAAAAATATAATGTCACTGGAGTCCATAATTTGGTTCACAGGTTTGGTGTGCTAGCCGGAGTTATCCAATTAATAGGTTTGACGAGTTCACCTACTGGTCGGATATGTTTTTTTTTTTTAATTTTTTAATTATTTTTAATATTTTTTTTAATTTTATCATTCAATATTAGATTAGTTGGGAAATAAGCTGTACAATTTAGTTTGAAACTCGAGTAAGATAAATAGTTAAATTGTGATATTTCAAGATTAATTTATTATGCTAGGTTTAATGACAAAGTCGAAATTTGTTTTATTCTCTAAATATATTTTTATATATTTTAAAAATATTATCTGATTCGCAATGAAGAGGGGACTAATAAACCAGTGCTAGCAATGCCCCGATTATGCATATAAAAATATAAAAGCAGGAAAAGAATCTTGAAAGAAATAATTACTTTTTTTTCGTGTACAAAGAGAAAATTGAAAGAAATAATTACTTTTTTTTTCGTGTACAAATAGAAAATTCCTCTCATTTGTTTTATAAAAAGAGAAAATTAATTTGTGAGTTGGATTAATTCGTCTTTCCCAAACTTTAAAATAACAAGAAAAAGAAAAGCTGAAGTATATTTTACCCCTGGATTCCTCTTTCCCAAAATTAAATTAATAATAAAATATGCTAAAGTACATTTCACTATATATTCTAGTGTCTACCATGTAATCCTAATTCCATGAATGGCTAATTTTAGTGTGGAGAGGTGTAATTATAATATGATAACTAGCCCGAGGAGATATCCGGATTGCAAAATCAAATCAAAATAAAATAAAATAAAATCTATGTAATTAATGATTAATTCTTTTATGTTACTAACTTAATTACTTACCAATATCAATTGATAAGCACTCTAGATAAATAACTCTCTCTCTTTATTATTCTGTATATAACATTGAAATTCTGAGGGTGATATTAATGGGGGTGAGCAAAATAACCGAAAAACCGATTAAATCGAGAAAATCAGAAAAAAATAAACGAAAAAAACTAACTGTGAAAAAAAAACCCGGTTAAACCGATTAAAATTTTGAAAAAACCGACCGGTTTGGTTCGGTTTCGGTTTTATAAGCCTGAAACTGAAAAAATCAAACCGAAAAAAACCGAGATCAAACCGAAAAAACCGAGTCAAACCGGTTTGAATTGGTTTTTGTCCTAAAAACCGAACCTAACCAAAACCGGTCAGTTTGAACCGGTTTCGGTTTTTTTAAATTCGGTTTGGTTACTATTTTTTGATAAAAACCAAACAAAAAATGATCACCTCTAGATATTAGAACATATATTCTGCTAAATATTTTTAAATTTGGATAAACTACAATAACCTTTCTTAAATATCATAGTGAAATGTGAAATTATAAAGGCCGTCTAAGTAAAATCTTGAATATTTGACAAGAATTCCTTCACATTAAAAAAAATATTTTTTAAAAAATCCCTTTTAATTATATCTAAAACTCATTCGATAATATTAAATTCATTCCCTAGAGGAATTTTAAAGTGCTAAGGACATTGCACGTACAAGAGAATATGGAAGAAGAGAGGAAAAGCTGGGAAACTAATATTCTTTCCTTGATGTTTGGATGACCAAAAAAAGAGGAAATTCAAAGAATATAATCAAACACTGAAAGCTTCTCTTCTTCCAAAAAAAAAAAAAAAACACACAGAAAGCTTCTCCTTCACAGACTAATGTCCATTGATCTTTCATGTAATAATAATTAATGATTGGTGGAATCGAGTGCTGCACCACCCTAAAGAAGCATAAGGTATAATCCTCTTTCGGTGGCTTGTATGATCAACTTGGACCATTGATTTTCATAGCCATTATCAAACTATATAAAAAGCTTGGTAATACTGAGCTGAAGAACAATGGTAGTCTGGCTAAAACTAAACAGCTATGATTTAACTCGTGTTAAATCATAACCTAACACAAAGGCTTGAAATACCAGCAAGGAGCAAATACCCTAGTTGTAAGACCCGACTGGGTGGGGCTGGCATGCTGACCCGGGCCTAGTCCGGTCCATAGAAAAACCTCGACTTTCTTTTAATGATGTCTTTTCGAGCTTAAACAAATATTTTGGGTTGATCCAAGGTAAATCTGTTTGACCTGTGATTCGAGTTTTGGACCGGGTCGTGGGAAGAAAAGATGAGAGATGTCGCAGAGCGTGCATACTAAGCCAGAAACAATGGAAGTGATGCATGTTGTCTGATACCGAGGATGCCATTTATGCAGTAAGCAAACAAAACTGATTCAATGATAGAAGAACGTAGTGTTGTAGAGGATTCATTAAGAACAGAATCTTGGTCGGCCATCCATTCTAAGAATCCAACAAAGTGCAACCTAACCAAATGGCTGAAGCAATGCCACGCAGCTTCAACAGTTACTGGTGCGAAGTGAGCAGAACAGCAGCAAAACAGCAGGGGAAAATGGAAGCGAGGATGCCCAGATAAAAAAACCAACAAACAAACAGCTGCTAAGGACAAAAACATGGAGCGGAAAGGGCATTAATCTCAAAAGAAAAGGGATTTTAAAAAATCTATTAATCATGTTGGCATGCTCAACAACAAATCAAAGATGACGTAGTCTACATATGCAACAAAACCAACACTGATCACCCAAAATTGCTAGCAACTGCCTGTAATCCAAACAGAATGTCCATGTATTATCCTTCTTCTTAACCAAGAGAACTGGAGATGCAAAGGGGTTGCAACTGTTGAATAACTCCAATTATCAACATCAAAGATGACGTAGTCTACATATCCAACTAAACCAACACTGATCACCCAAAATTGCTAGCAACTGCCTGTAATCCAAACAGAATGTCCATGTATTATCCTTCTTCTTAATCAAGAGAACTGGAGACGCAAAGGGGTTGCAACTGTTGAATAACTCCAATTATCAACATCTCTTTCACCAACTTTTTTTTTATTTCATCTTTGTGAATAAAAGAGCTTCTATAAGGTCCATGTTTGCTGGTTTAGATCCTGGAATAAGAGAGATTTTATGATCAAGTTTCCTTTCTGGTGGTAAAGTCTTTGGCTCAGCAGATACAGACTGAAATTCTTTCAATAATGTTGTCACTTCTGCATTTACTGTCTTCTTATTAGATTCTTCTGAGACTGTTAAAGAAAACAGTTGACCAACAAAACCAAATATAGCCTCCTTAGGATTCTTGTGGACCTTTGTTGCAACCATCATATGTTGTTTAGCTTCTTCAACCATTCCCTTTAATTCAATGATTCTTCCTTCTTTCTTAAAAGAAATCTTCATCTTGATGAAGTCAACTCTTAATACCATATCACATCTCCCTAGTTTTAGCAATATTAGATCAGCTTGAGACTGATATCCTTCCATAAATCATGAAAGTTTTGGGCAGTATGCATTTCACTTCATCACACTTCCATTGGCTACTGTGACAGCCAATGTAGTAGTTCTTTTCAGCATTACCTTGACTTCTTCAACAAAACATTCATTAATGAAACTGTGGGTACTCTCACCGTCAATAAAGATTACTAAATCTCTTCCAAGATAGCTTCCTCTAATCCTAATTGTATTATGAGCATAGCTTTCTTCCAATTCATTCAGTGATTGGCCATATTCTTCAATATCTTCAGCATCAATCTCTTTGTTGCTACCTTCCAAAGATTCCACAATTTCATCATCTTCCTCCTCATTGCCTTCTATCAAATGTATACCCTTCTACTTTTCTCCACATTCATAACACTGTCTCAATCACCTTCTTTATTCATATACAAACTTTTGAGTTTGTTTTGAGCTTTATGCTGCCTCATTCTTAACTGGATTGTAAGACTTCAAAGGTTGACTGTTTGTCAATCTACTAGTGCTAACTGCAACCATTGATCTTGTGACCATCTTATTCCTCCTAACCATAGCAAGATTTGATTCCTCCTGCCATTTGGATTGTTCAAAAGCCTGCATCAAGGTGACAAGCTTCAGGATCTTCAACGTAGGCTTTACATCTTCTTTAGTAATAAGATTCTAGTAATGTAGGGTTCTTGGCAGTCATTAAGGATTTAAGTTCCTCAAACTTCTAAATGTATTTTTCTATTCCACTCTCCTGTGTCAATTTATTGAATTCTTCTACCACATCTTCTTTGCTACCGAATCTCATACAAATTCCTTTTGTAAAATCATCCCAACTAGCTACATCTCTACTACTCTGAATGTACCCTTCAAACTATACCTCAGCTCTTCCTTCCAAGTACATAGAAGCTATTTCAGAATTAACGCCCGAGTACAACAAGATTTTAACTCGGGAAGAAGTCTTTTGGTATCAGAAATCAAGTTGCCAATGAATTTTGCTCGGAGACAAGAACACCAAGTACTTTACATGAAAGCAGTCATCGGGGGCAGAAGAATAGAATATGTTGTTTGAAAGGGGTCAATAATCAGTGGGTATGGGATAAAGAATTGCTCAGAACTATGACAGTAGAGTTTTACAAGAATTTTTTCACCGGAGAGGAAGGTTCAGGTTAGAGATTTCCCTTGTTAGGGGCTTTTCCTCTTATTGATCATGAGAGCCGCTCTCAGCTCCTAAACTAGCTAGGTGACTAATGAGGAGATTAAGAAGGCTGTTTGACACATGAAGCCATATAAAGCCACAGGGCCTGCTGGATATCAATCTTACTTTTATCAATCCCAATGGCATATAGATGGTTCGGATGTTTGCAACTTCATTAGAACGATGTTCGAAGGTAAGACAAATATGGCAGATATTAACAAATCCTTCTTCGTGTTAATTCCAAAGGTGCCAAAGCTGAAATATTTAAATCAATTTCGGCCTATAGGAATTTGTAACGTCAACTTTAAGATTGTGATGAATATTCTTGTTAACCAGCTCAAATCTCTAATGCCTAACCTGGTGTCTGTTAAACAAAGCAGCTTTGTTCCAGGCAGAAACATCACAGATAACATAGTGATGGCCCAGGAGATTATTCACTCGATGAGGAATATGAGAGGAACACAGGGTTACATGGCTATTAAAGTAGACCTGGAGAAAGCTTACGACAGACTTACATGAGATTTCATCAGATACTTTGATGGATGCGGGGTTACCTAGTCAATTCGTTGATCTTGTGATGAAGTGTATAGAAACGACATCATCACTCAGAGTAATATGGAATGATTATCCTTCTTCGAGTTTTACTCCTATGAGAGGAATTAGGCAAGGAGATCCCCTCTCTCCATATATTCTTGTTTTATGTTTGGAAAAATTCTCTCAGCTGATTAACAGAGAGGTAGAGGCTGGATTTTGGAAACCTTTTAAGGTCAGTCGTAGAGGGCCAACAGCCTCTCACCTCTGCTTTACAGATAACATGCTTTTATTTGCAGAAGCTTCGGAAAGCCAGATAAACCAAATTTTACATTGCTTGCTTGAGTTTATCTGGTGATGCGGCAGGGAAGAAGGTGAATGGTAGGAAGACTAGGATTTTCTTTCTAAAAATGTTTCGCCCAATCAAGAAAATTATGCCATTAGGAGAGCTAGTGGTTTTGCAACAACAACTGATTTGGGCAAGTATTTAGGTAACCCTTTGCTCCATTAGAGAATTACTTGACGAACTTACAGTTATATCATAGAGAACATGAATCGAAAATTGGCAAGTTGGAAATCCTCTAATTTATTGTTAGCATGAAGAATCACTCTCTGTAAGTCAGTTCTAGCCTCGATCCCGTTGTATCCAACGCATTTGTCTATGCTTCCTAAGTCTCTATGCTATGAGATCGAGAATATCTGTCGCAATTTTATATGGGGTATTAGTGAACAGAGAGGTAAAGTCCATCTTGTTAAATGGAGAACTCTTCGCCAGCCAAACAGGATGGAGGCTAGGGACTAGATGTTGGGTTACTATGTATGATACGGGCAACGGAAATAATAAAAAATAATAATATTCAAGAATTTCTAGAATTTTATTAGATAAATCCCAAGTTATTTAGAAATTTATTACTTGAAGATTTGACTTTTTTCGACTTTAAATAATTCTTTAAAGGTTGGGTTGTCGCAAACCACAAGTCATATAATTTTCTAGCGTCCAATAATCCACACGAATCACTAGTAAAAAATCTCTTAAATTCCTATTTAGATGAGATGGATTGTTATATTTAGAGTGTTAGCCCTAATTTTGTGATTTATATAGTTTTTCTATCTAACTAACAACCATCAAATTAATAGGCTTAGTTTTATATTTATAGGGAATCCTAAAAACTCTACAAATTATAAAATATTTATTTTTCTCTTAAATAATATCCATATATTATTTAAAGATAATTGTAGAAATTTAATCAATCAAATCCCTACTTGATTATTTTATGACTAGAATCATAATCCCTGAATTAAATACATTTTAGTGTTTAATTTCTAAAATTATTTTTAATCAAGTCGCACTTGATTAATTATGTCATTTTAATTTCTGACTAATGGTTCTTATTGTATGTAACCCATTAGGTTTCTAATATATTGGCCCAAATATAAATTATAATTTTAAATAAATAGAATTAAATAAACTAAACAATTTAATTTATTATCAATTCAATAATTAATTAATTTATATTTGAAGATCAAGTGCATCATTCATGATCCCCAAATATTAAGAAAGTCATAAATGATTTGACTTAACCTTGTTACCTGTACCAAGATAACGGGTAACATGATTAAAACATAACACCCTCTATATAACATAACTTAGTGATCTTAAGTCTAAAAATCACTTATACAACCGTCATGTGAGCCTTTTCATAAACACATGTGATATATATTTCCATATGAAATTCTCATACGGGTCAGTTCATTGTACGTGTTATCTAACAAGCATCTACATATTAGTTTTAGATATCCTCATATCTCAGCTTATTAAATCAGTTGCTTCCTCTTGTAATGGAAATAACATAATATATATTAGTCTCAACAACTTTAATATAAATGTTCATTATTAAGAGAGTATTGGTCAGGAATATTTAGGAACAATAATAATTTGATGTGATAGGATCTCATAATTATAACATCTTTATAATTTTATTTGTAAAATGTTTTTTGTTTTCTAGACTTTATATTTCTAGATTTATTTATCAAATATTAAATCAATAATTAAATATAAACAAATGTTAAAAATAAATAATGTTTTTACTTAATAAAATTAAATATATTTTATAAAAATAAAATAATATCACATTTAACTAACTAATTGGTTACATTGCATATAAACTACTAACATCAGAATTACGCATTTGATGAATAAAGCGTTCTTATGAAGCTAATAAAATCTGGGTAAGGTTCTTGAGAGGAAAATATACACAGACTAAAGATCGGGTTCCAGTTATTCAAGCGAGAGGACGAGATTCTCCATTGTGGAAGGCCATCTGTAAGGTGTGGCCCCAGATTATAGAAGGCACGGGTTGGTCAGTAGGAAATGGAAGACAAGTTAGATTTTGGAAAGACAAATGGTTAGATGGATATGGGCGGCTAATTCATCATACAATGGCTGATATCCCAGATGTGTTGGTTAATGCTAAAGTGGCAGATATGGTTCAGGACAATCAGTGGTGATGGGAACTGTTTGCTCACCTTCTCCCTATGCAAGTGTTTATGGCTTTGGCTAGCCTACGCACCCTCCTTCCTTCCAACGTGACTGATATAGTGACAAAGTCTATTGGCTTAATTCCCCTAGTGGGATTTTCAACGTGAAATCTGCTTATAATGGACATGATTTTTCAATGAACAACCAGCGTTCTTCAGAACCTATTTGGACATTGATTTGGAGGTGGAAGGGACCACAAAGAATCAAGACCTTCCTTTGGTTAACAGTTCATGACAATCTGATGATCAATGGCAATAGAGCACGCAGACATCTGACCAATAACCCGGTATGCGAATTATGTAACCTTGAGCTCGAATCAACATCATATGCATTGAGAGGATGTTTGTTTGCCAAGCGGATTTGGTTACAGTTGGTGGAAGCAAGAGGGAGACGAACATTCTTTGAGGCTGGGTTATTACCGTGGCTGATGCGCAATCTGGGATCCATGTGCAGTTCATCCAATGCCGTGCCCTGGTCTTTCACATTTAGCGTGGCACTTTGGTATGTCTGCAAGGGCAAGAATGCATGCTTGTTTGGTGGAAATAATGTGCCTGTTTGGAGCCCCATTGCTGGCATCAAGAGCTTGGCTAATGATGTGTGGCAAAACAATGTAGAGGTCACCGATATATATGACAAAGAATCAGAAACAAGTACAGTTGGTGGGGTGGAAATTTCCTTCAACTGAATGGGTGAAGTTTATCAAAGAATTAATTTAATTTAAAAATTTAAATTATTAGATGTAGATGGTTTTTTAACATGATATCAGAGTTTTAATGATCAAACAGTCACGAATTTAAATCTCATCATCCTTATTTATTTGATAAAAATTAAATACAAAATAACATGAATCAATGCAAGTTTTAAGAACTTTCACTTGAAAAAATATGTTAAAAAATAATATAAATTATATATTAAAAATTAACTTCACAACTTAAACTGTTAAGTTCATAATTTGAAAAAATTACACTTAGATGGATGTAGGAAAGGAAACCTAGGGCATGCAGGCGCAGGAGGCTTAACTCGGAATGAGTTTGGTTCGTGGATTAAGGGTTTCGCTAATTATAGGCAGTGGTTGCAGGGCTTGAATTGGCCTGGATGCTGGGATTTCAGAAATGAATCCTTGAGTCCAACTCCAAGCTTGTGGTTCATCTCATAACTCGAGAATATGGTAAAGTAGATGCAAATTTCTCTTTGATCATCAAAGCAAAGGAACTTCTGGCACGTGAGTGGGTGGTGAAAGTTCAACATGCCTTTCGTGAAGCTAATGCTGCAGCATATTGGCTAGCTAATTTAGGCTTATCCATGAATCCTCTAGATAGAAATAATTGGATTATAAATGACCCTAGTATGGGTTTGTATTTGATCCTATTCTATGACCTAGTTGGGTCTACTCGACCCTGCTTAATATAATTTCCTTCGTTCCTTCGCCTTTGAGCCTTGATTTTTATTAGAAAAAAAAAGAAGAAGAAAAATGTGATATTATGGTAATTTTTGCTATTATAGATTTTTTTAAAAAATAGATTTTAAAAATATATTTGATTAAAACTATTATTAGATAAATTTTTACATAAAAAATAAAAAAAGCAATTTTTCATGTCGTAATTATTATTTTCAAGCAAATGAATTTCATTAGAAATATCTTTTCCATTAACTATTTGAAAATTAAGCCATTTTTCAACTAAATACTTTTTAAGAACTTATTTTTTATACCATATTTATATTCAAGTCCTTCCCATAATTCAAAAAACATTTTAATATTATAAAAAATATGATAAATATTATCAGATAAAACATTTAAAATTTTACCATGACAAAAGATATCTTTATTAGTAAAATCTCCTTCACTACTTGAGAAAATCACATCACTTAAAGAAACAACTACAATAGTTGGTTTTTCAGCACTTTCATTTTTAGAATTAGAGGAAACAAAAAACTAATTCAGTAAGTTAAAATTTCATTTGTTGTTGCTAATAAAGAAAGATTTGACTAGAAAATTTTTCAAGATTGCTTGATGATGAATTTATGATATCTATAGCAACAATTAAGCAAACAAAACAATTATTTTTAGAAAAAATAAGAAAAATAACATGTTTTTCTCTCCATGATTGTTGGGAAATTAAATGGAAAGAATTAGGCAAACAAATGCAACCAAGATTTCTTTTATAAATCAGCAACTATATATATATATATATATATATATATATATATATATATATATATATATAAAGAACAAAAGTAAATATGAGAAAGAATAACAGACTATTTGGAACCAAATTATATATGGAATTGAATTCAATTGATAAGTTGTTATAATTTTTATATTTGAAATAAAATATTAAACCACATAATTAAATTCAATTATATTATGTAAAATATCTATATAATTAAATTGAATTATCAATTTTAAATATGGTGTTACACATTTTTAATGAATAGCTTAACATTAAGACAAGTATTATGAGTAATGATCTGCCGCTAATTAACTAAAATAAATAAATAAATGATTCTCCTCAAGTTTTTATATTTCTTTGGAAAATGGCAACCATCTACCATAATTATTTGAACTAACAAACATGTAAATTCAAGGACATTAATCTAATTCAATATATATTCCTAATATCAAAAGATAGGAAAGAAAAGAGGGGAATCTCATAAATATAGAGAGAAAGAGGTTGAATAATTGGAAACTCTTACAAAGACAGTAGAGAAGAAAGGAATGAGTGCACCATGAAAACAAAAATAAAAAAGAATAAAAAATCATATAAAAAATCTACTTGCCTTTTTTTTCTCCTTAAGCATTCATTTTTGTTTTTCACTGTCAACAAATATAGTGATTTTTTGCCAAACAAAATAACTATTAAGAATGGAATAACGTAATTTTACTTTCATTCTAACAAAAATGATGGTTCAGAATTGTTAGAGAATAATATAAATCATATCTTGGAACCTCATCTAATAGTTTAAGCTATTAGGTTGAATTGGTTTTTTGACATGGTATCAGAGACTTGATGACTATTAAGGAAAAAGACCCTATACAATGTAAACACTCTTATATAGAAATAGTTATTGTATGTAATACATCCCACCATTATATTGTACACAACTCTACAAGTATAAATACAAAAGGATGGTTGCTATCATTAAGCAACCTATACAATTATACAATCAACTATACCCGTAATTGTTTCAACAAGCGTCAGCAGGATTCCCATAATGTCTCTTTGTTTTTTAGCGAAGACCGTTCTTCCTCTTAGCACGTTATTTATACTCGCCAACAGCAGTTTCTCCTCAGCATATATCAGGTCATCTTCTTCCTCTGTTACTTCTCATCAGCATCCACGAAATAAAAACTGCAAACTTCTCCTCCTTAGCAACATGGACAATCAAGAACTTCAACAAGCTGCTGGCGCTGCATCAGCTCTTCAATCTTCTTTCTCTCCTGTGGCGCAATCTGTTATGTATGGGGCATCGCCTACTGCCTCCATTATTTCTCTTCCTAACACATACCAGGTAGTCTCTTTAAAACTATCCAACCATAATTTCCTGTATTGGAGGATGCAGATGAAACATTTTCTCTTGGGCCAAGGCGTTTATTCATTTGTTGATGGCACATCACCATGTCCTCCTTCATATCTGGCAGCAACTGAGACATCTACATTCTCTGTCAACCCTGCATATTTGTCATGGAAGCAGCAAGATCACCTAATCATGAGTGCCCTCCTATCTTCTCTCTCAGTGGAAGTTTTGCACTTGGTTGTAGATTGTAACACTTCCCATGCCATCTAGACAACACTGGAAACAGCTCTTGCATCTCCCTCAAATTCCAGGATTATATAGCTCCATGGCTCATTCCAGGATTTACGATAGAATGATGATTCTGCCAGCATTTACTTGCAGAAGGCAAAGGCCTTGTTTGATGAACTGGCTGCCGCTGGCAGACCAATCTCCCTGGCAGAATTTAACTTGTATGTATTTCGAGGGTTACACAGTGAGTTTAAAGATCTCGTCACCAGCTTGTCCACTAAGGATGCTCCCATCACCTATACTGATCTCTATAGCAACCTTCTTACACATGAGTTTCTTCACAAAACCTCTCTCCAGCCATCTGTAACAACTCCTCTGTTACCAACTCCAATGCAGCAGCCAACTGCGTTCTTTGTGCAGCATCAATCTGGCAGATAGGGTCATTTTCGTGGGAGCTGGAGACCTAACAATCGCAGCAATTTCTATCGTGGCAATGGACCAACTCACAGTTATACTTTAAGATAACAATATAGCCCACATGGAAACCGGTTCTCATCTGGCACTTCCTCACGGCCAACAGGCAATTTTGGGCAGCAAGGAAATCATTTTTCTGGCTATACTCGCAATATAAATGTCAACTGTGTTATGAATATGGGCATACTACTCAACAGTGTTCTCAGTTGGCTACTCATCATATGCAAGCTAATGCTAATCTTGAATTTAATACTGCCTCTTCCACTACTCCTGTTACTTGGTTTCCTGATACAGGTGCAAATCATCATGTCACACCGGACCTTGTAAGTATGACGAGTTCAGAACCTTATCTTGGAAATGATCATCTGCATGTTGGTGATGGTAAGGGCCTTGTTATCTCAAATATTGCTCACTCTAAAATTCGCTCACCAAACCGCATGTTTACTTTATCCAATATCTTACATGTTCCTACCATTAAAAAACCTCTGTTATCTGTTCAAAAATTTTGTCTTGAGAATAACGTCTTTTTTGAATATCATTCCTCTCTATTTTATGTTAAGGATCTCATGACAAAGGAAGTTCTTCTTTCCGGATAGAGTAGAGATGGTCTATATGTTTTGTCCGAATCGTCCGCAACGTCGTTGCCTCAAGCTTTTTCCTCTACCTGTCTATCTATCTCACTTGGTGTCCGCACCGTCGCCTTGGACATCCTAGTCCACGTATTCTGCATTTGTTGGTGAAAAATAAAAAAATGTCATGTACGTCCACTCAGTTTAATTTTCTTTGTCCTGCATGCCCTCTAGGCAAGTCATCACGTCTAACTCTAAAAACTACAGGTCATCAAACTCGAGCTCCTCTTGACTTGATTTTTAGTGATGTTTGGGGTCCATCCCCTATGTTGTCATCTGATGGTTTTTGCTATTTTGTTATTTTTGTGGATGCTCATACAAAGTTTATATGGTTTTATCCTTTGGTTGCTAAATCTGATGTTTTTGCAATTTTTCATCAGTTTCAAGCGCTTGTGGAGTGTCAATTCTCCTTAAAAATTAAGTCTGTTCAAACCGATTGGGGTGGTGAATATCGAAAACTAAATACGCATTTTAAAACGATTTGTATTCATCATCGTGTGATCTGCCCGCACACTCATGAACAAAATGACATGGTTGAAGGCCGTCATAGACATATTGTTGAAACTGGACTAACTCTCCTTGGGCAGTGTCACGCTCCCCTTAAATATTGGAGTTATGCTTTTAAAAGTTCTGTTTATTTGATTAATCGCATGCCCACTCCAGTTCTTAATAATAAGACACTGTTTGAATGTCTCCTAAAACCAACACCTGATTATGTGTTTCTTTGTACGTTCGAGTGTCTCTGTTTTCCTTTTCTTTGTCCATATAATGCTCACAAGTTAGACTTTCGATCCACTCCTTGTGTTTTTCTAGGATGTAGTACCTCGCATGTCGGTTATCGATGTCTTGATTTGTCATCAAAATGAATTTATCTTGCTCGTCATGTCCGGTTTCATGAAAATATTTTTTCTGTTGATAAAACTGAACAGATTGCAGCAACACCCAAATAGCCCTCTGTTCCCTCTATACCCGTCACTTTACATCCTCTCATACAACCCCCTTCAGTCCCTTCACCACTGCCCCCTCCACTGCCTACACCTCCTTCGGCTCACTTACCATTATCTGCATGTTATTATGATCATTCTTCAATTGCAGGTTCAGATTCGTCACCCTCACAGGCGTCGCCTGATGCTGCTACCAACTCCCCTGTTTTATCCCTTGTTCGCTCCCCTGTTATGGGTGCTTCTTCTGCTGGGTCTCCTTCATGGTCTGCGCCTATATTGAGTTCTTCAACCACAGGTTCTTCCTCTCTTTCCCCTCCTGGTATTAACGTATGTGTTGATCTATCTAAGTTCAATCTTTAGCATGTCCCTGCCGCTGTCTCCTCTCCATCTCAGCGGGCTCGTACCCATCCTATAGTGCTTCGACCGTGGCCAGAAAAAAATGCTAATCTTAGCGTTGCGGCTATCTCACGAGTCACGACCTTACCTCAGCAGGAGCCATTGTCATTTAAGGACGCAAACAGGTATGTTACTTGGGACACTACCATGCAGGAGGAACTTCGGGCACTTTACTCTAATCAAACTTGGACGTTGGTGCCTCCCCATCCAACTATGAATATGATTGGCAATAGATGGGTTTACAAAATAAAAAGACATGCTGATGGTCAGGTCGCCCGATATAAAACACGATTAGTTGCCCGCGACTTCACTTAGCAAGAAGGGATTGATTATTCGGAGACGTTCAGTCCAGTGATTAAGCCTACAACAGTTCACCTTGTACTCACTATTGTTGTCTCATATGGTTGGACCATTCATCAGTTGGATGTTCATAATGCTTTCCTAAATGGCATTCTTCAGGAAGAGGTATACATGGCGCAACCGCCTGGGTTTGTTGATCCTGCACTCCCATCTCATGTGTGTCATCTCTATAAATCTCTGTATGGTTTGAAACAAGCCCCTCGTGCTTGGTACAGCCGGTTGAGTGAGTTCTTATTCTCCATTGGATTTCAGGCATCCAAGGGTGATACTTCTCTGTTTATTCTCTCTCACGATGGTGCTATGATTTACTTGCTTGTGTATGTTGATGATATTTTATTAACCAGTAGTAACTTCGCTGTGCTTCATAGATCGATTACTTTGCTACAATCAGAATTTAAGCTTCAGGATTTGGGCTCTGTTTATTTCTTCTTGGGCATTGAAGTTAAATCTATTGCTATGGGTATCTTATTAAGCCAATATAAATATGCCCTTGATATCATCCAACGAGCAAGTATGACTTCGTGCAAACCAGTTGATACTCCTCTATCTGCCTCCTCCAAATTAGGACTCTAATCCCACATGGTATCGATAGATTGTTGGGGCATTACAATATCTTACCTTCACTAGACCTGATATCTGCTATGCAGTTAACAAGGCCTGTCAATTTATGCATGCCCCCACTGAGGATCATTGGTCTGCTGTTAAACGCATTCTGCGTTACCTCCAAGCTACAGTCACTTATGGTCTGCACATTACTAGGGATTCTCCCTTGTCTCTTCATGGTTTCACAGATGCTGATTGGGCTGGTAGTATTGATGATCGCAAATCCACAGGTGGTTATCTTGTGTACCTTGGCTTTACCTCTATCTCATGAAAATCCAGGAAACAACGCACTGTTGTGAGGTCTTCTACTGAAGCGGAATATAAAGCCTTAGCCGATGGTACTGCTAAGATTTTATGGAGCCGCTCATTATTGACAGAACTTCGGGTTCCTTCTTCAACTGTGACCTCGTTATGGTGTGATAATTTAGAGGTCACTTGCTTATCTGCAAATCCAATATTTCACGCTCGTACTAAACATGTTGAAGTTGATTATCACTTTGTCCGTGATTGGGTTACTAAACAAGAAATTCAGGAACGATTTATCTCTTTCAAAGATCAACTAGCTGATGTCCTTATCAAGCCTCTTCCTCCAGTCTCGTTTGCTTACTTTCGATCCAAGCTTCGGGTGGAATCTCTACCTTCAGCTTTACGAGGTGTATTAAGGAAAAAGACCCTATACAATGTAAACACTCTTATATAGGAATAGTTATTGTATGTAATGCATCCCACCATTATATTGTACACAACCCTACAATTATAAATACAAAAGGATGGCTGCTACCCTTAAACAACCTATACAATTATACAAAACTATCTCTCAATTAACTTAACTATGACCAAGCAGTCACGAGTTCGAATCTCATCATCCTTATTTATTTGATAAAAATTAAGCACAAGGTAGTGTAAGTCTGTGCAAGTTTCAAGCTCAAAGGGCTTTCACTTAAAGGGGTGTGTTAAAAAATAATATAAATCATATCTTATAACCTTATCTAACAGCTTAAACTATTAGGTTGAGATGATTCTTTGACATAAATCAATATTTTTTTTATAACAATACAACTTTTATTTTCATTCTAAGATCATGATGATCCAAGATATCCTTCAATGAAAAGTCATCGACATATATCATTTAGTTTTATATACTCCTATTGTTCATTAATTTGCCATTCATTGGAGAAGTCCTCTCATCAATGTGGCTAGTGGCTTAAGTGTGTTTGGTATTGTGGTAGCTGTTGTGGTTTGAAAAAAGTTGTTTTTATAAAAAGTACTTTTAGTTGAAGTTGGTTTGGAAAAATATATGTTTGGTTAAAATTGTGGTTGAAATTGAGGTTGAACAAAAGGTAGTTTAATGTGTTTGGTTAAAAAAATGCTTTTCAAATTGAGGTTATAAAATAATTAATATATATATATATATATATATATATATATATATATATATTGATGGTTTTTAATTTAAATATTGTAAATTTAACTCACGTTATTACACCATGAAATAAATAATATTAATATCAAATATTTTTTATTATTCCATTAAACTATGTGCAATTTCATCACGTACAAAATTTATCCAATAAGGACTATATTTTCCATGGTTTCTTAAGCGCGCAACAACAAAAACTGAATTTTTTGTTACATCATCAATGATCTCCTTCTAATTTTTTGAATAAAACATAATTAAAAATAAAAACTGAATTTTTTTAACTGGGTCGGACCCAACAAGAACATAATTGGAATTGCGATCAAATTCCGCAAATGCTACGTCATCATGCGATATCCTTCTAATTTATGTAGTGTTATTAAATAATATTAAATACTAGTTTTTTGAGTAAAACACAATTTAAAAAAAAATTACCAGGTCGGACACAGTCCAATCAACAGTTGAAACACTGTTTACATGAACAGTGCCAAAGTGTTTGCTTAAAAAGAAGTCGCAACAGCATAAACAAACAGCCTTTAAAAAGGCAAGGTTTGGAAAAAATAGATGAACCAAAGAGAGGCGAAAGAAATATCAAAGAGGAAGAAGGAATCACTAACCTGTTAAAAGCTTTTGACAATCTTGTTTTTTCATAGGTAATTTCTTGAGCCAGAAAAACCAAAGTTTTTTTTTTTTTTGTTGAAGAAATGAAAGAGAAGGAATTGTAGGGTTAATGAGAGAAAAGAAAGACGAGTATTTTTTTAATAATATTTTTTACTTGGAATTATTGCAAAAATCAAAGGTCTCCCTATAATTTGTTTTGTTTATTTTTTATGATTTGAATTTTATTAGGAATTCTAATCAATACTATAAAAAAAGGTTCCAAATACATAAATTGATTTAACAATTGAAATTAAATTCAATTTCAAAGGTTTCAAACATCCTATAAGGGTTTAAAAGAAGCATTTAATTCTAATATGATGAGCATTGGAGGCTTACATATGGTCGTTAACTTCAGGGCCGGTGGGATTAGTCGAGGTGCACGTAAGTTGGCCCGGACACCTATGTTAATAATAATAAAAAATCAATAAAATTTATTAACTATTAAAAATGACTATCATTAATTATAATTTTATATCAACGTCCTGGCATTTATGGTGTCACAATGTTCCATTATTAATCTATGAAGATGATCAAATGCCATTAATACATAGTGTAATTTTATATATAAAAAATGGGTAGCCAGCCATTGTGACTTGCATATTGCTAGCTCCCTGGATATTCTTGCATGGTAAGGCAACAATTTTTTTTTATAAAAGAATGGGTAAACAAACCAATGATTTTGATTCTGCTTACATTTTCACTTTATTAACTGAAATGGAATTGAAACTTTATATATGCTCATCTCTTTTTAAACTGAGAGGAATTGGAGGGGCAGATCTGAAGAAAGATATGCAGCTGAACAGGAACCCTAGGGTTCAGTCAGTGTCCACAACTTGGCTAGCCCACAAGCGAAAGCGTCTCAGAATATATGCTCAATTTCATGATATTGACTCCTCCTTGACTCTTGAAGAAAGCAAAGGGGGAGGAGAGTGAGTGTCTAGTGCTTGCCATGGGAATTATATTAGGAATATTAACACGAAAAGGATGGCCTGGGAAGGATGACTTTTATAAAGCAAGCCCCCCATTGTCTCAAGTATACATGCCAAAGTGATCCAGATTGAAGGATTCATGGTACTGGTTCGATTATTAATTTCAGCAACTCCATTGTTAATAATTATGCAATATTTAGCTGGCTAGTAGTATGTTCTTATAGGAAAGATTTGTCATTTTTTTTCTCGTAGAATCTGCTTTCTGCTCAAAGCACAGTGCACAAAAGAGTTGTGCCTCTCTTATGTTAGTGGCAGCTAGTTGCTTTTTAATCCGGGTCGGCTCGGTGGATTCGACTCGATTTGAAACGTAGATCAATCCGTGTTGAAGAAAAAATATATATATAAAAAACCTAGTTAACCTAGGAAGAAACTCGAGTTATCTGGTTGATGAACATCTCACCTGGTAAAAAAGTACAAGAGAAACAATTTCTGTCTCTGTTTCTGAAAATCTGAAAAAAGAAGAAGCAAGTAATTCCAAACAATTCCTCAATAATTAGTTTATAAACATTCCCATTTGCATGCAATAAAGAAATATATGTTTTGTGGCTCTATCGAGGACTGCTATACATAGTATTACAAAAATCACTGGTCTTTTCTGTGATTATTAAATTAACTATGAGATTCATCAAATATTTCCTCGAGTTCATGATTTGTTCTTGAAGAATATTCCTGAAAAAAGTATGAGAAAAGAGAGCCCATTTGGCCTTCCAAACATGTGGAATATTGAACCTGAGTTCCAAGCATCCTCTAAGTACCCTTTCAATTGGTTAGGATAAGCTACAAACTGTACTTAATTGAATAATATAATTATATTCCTTGTGATATTGGGTATAATTTGCAACTTATCTTAAATTCTAACGCAATTATATTCCTTCATCATGGTTTATGTTGATTTTAATTCCTTTCTGATGATATATTAACGGCATTGGAAACTGGGTTGATGCTGTGAGTCTATGGCCGGCATTGCAGTTCATAAGATTTAAACTCTTGAGATCTTACAAACATGATTCATTACATTATCAAGAACAGAAAAGGATAAGCATTAAACTATGAAATACGACCCTCCTTTTAGTTCTGAGATCTCTTTGATAAAAAATAAATAAATAAAATTGTAGCTTATTTGTTTTTATGTTTCAAAAATGTTTTTTTTTCAATGGATTTTTTTCTTCAAATTAATTTTTTTTTTGTAATTTCAGATCGTTTTGATGTGTTAATGTCAAGAATAGAAAAAAAAATTATTTCAATGCATTTCTAAGCAAAAAGTACTTTGAAAAGCAACCACTACCACAATATCAAACGAGCTCTTAAATCAACTCGACAACTCGGTGGTTAAAATTTAAAAAATACTAGTAGATAAATGTTGTGTTAAGATTCTAAATACGAGGAGAAAGGCCATAATTTAGGGATAATAGAAAGTTCAAAATTGCATGCAATTGCTTAAGATTAAATATTATTGGAATTGCAATCATCACTAATCACTAACAGATTTATCACTTTTAATGAAGGAATTTATGTTGGTGTTTACACGAACATTCCGTTTATGATTATTTTATTGATGGAATCATGGATGGAAACCATCTGTCA
Organism: Populus deltoides; assembly: GCA_015852605.2. Classification (NCBI taxonomy): domain Eukaryota; kingdom Viridiplantae; phylum Streptophyta; class Magnoliopsida; order Malpighiales; family Salicaceae; genus Populus; species Populus deltoides. The sequence continues at coordinate 11,609,582 of CM027588.2, read as the reverse complement.
AAAAATCGTTCATCGGAAAGTCCGTCGTTAATAAATTTACTGATGGCTTTAAAAAGCGCATCAAAAAACAATTACCTACTTCAATCCATCGATAATTCCCTCGGTGAGTTGCAGTGGCATTTGCAATAACTCTTTTTCAACTCTCTAGAATATACCGATGGAATAATCTTATCAGTGATTTAATAGCTACAAGGGTGTTTGTTGTAATTCTTTTTCAATTCTCTGAAATATACCGACGAAATTATTCTGTCAGTAACCTTGTTAATAATAATTTTTAAAAAAAATCTATTGAACAAAAATAGAAAATAATTAAAAATTAAATTTATATAAAATTCAAGTATTTAAAAATCAATTATCTTAATACAAAAACCAAATATTTATTACAAATTTATATGTTCAAATACAACGAAACTAGAATAGAGACGATGCTGGAGGAGAAGGAGGAGACTAGTCATCCCCGGGACCGTAGGGCCAATAAATCAGGGATGCACATGTACAACCCATCTGTGATCTCATATCCATGATCATTCGGCGGAGTTCTTCATAATCCGTAGAAAGTTCATATTTTTCATTGAAATGGGTCATACGTTCTTGCACTAATTGATCTAACAAGGCCACTTCGAAGACTGAGTGCTCAGGACTGATTGCAAGCACCCACCGATTGAAACACTACGAGCCATCCACAAGTTCTCGGTCATAGTGTTAGAGAGTCCGTACACCCGATTTCTAGCTGAAAAAGTTGTGGGATATTGAGTTGTGTTGAGATTGAGAGGGGGGATTGTTTTGTTGCAGAGTAAAATTTTACAAGGAAGAAGTAGAAATGAGGGAGGGGGAGAGGAAGGTCAAGTATCAGGTTATAAATTAAATGTTACTGACGGATTGACCGACGAAATTATTCTGACAATAACTCCATCAGCAATTCTGTTTGTATCAATGCCATGTTATCGTGTGATTTCCCTTATTAAATCCCAGTGTAATACTGTTTATAATGTCATCGGTATATTCACGGACGAATTGTACCGTTAGTAATTGCATTTGTAAAAACTTATATGTCATTACACTATTTGGTTTTTGTTTATTCCTTCTATTTCCACTACGATTCCCTTGGTATATATCAATGATATTTTCTCATCGGTGGTTACTAACAGATTTATCAATTTAAAAATTCAATTAGTAAATGTCACCGTAATATACCAATAAAAAAAATCCGTTTGTGTTTCTATTTATATTTGTTAATTTTCTAATAAATTTTTCTAGATTGACTTTGGTCTTCGTTTAAACAAGAAAAAAAAGGGAACTTGAACAAGCATGTCAATAAATTCTAAAAACAAGATCACTTTTTTTTTTAAAAGCGATGCTTTGATGCGAGAATAGCATTTTTCATCTGCACTTAATCACAATTACATACAGCAGTATTTTTGTAAGAGGACGGGGTGAGCAAAATGTGAGGCGGCTATAGGAGCAGGTAAGTGGGTAACCTCACCCCACCCAAGAGGCGCCTAGCTAGCTAGGATCCATCACTGCCTTTGATTGGGATCATTTTCCTGTTGATTAGTCTCATATTTTATGCATCAATCACGTTATATATTTCTCCCTTCTAATTACCATACGAATCCTAACTAGCCTGTATATATAACTCTGATCAACTCAATCTTTTTGACTACTCATGCGAACTCAAACTCTTATAGCTGATTACTTTTCTGCAGTCAATCATGACTCTAGATCGATTGATCAACTTTCTTTTGATTCCCATGGTTATTTAGGACTTTAAACCTAGTCATTTACGTTGTTCATGATCAAATTTAACTTTCTTTTCCTTGTTTGATAGTGAACAATTAGTGTTCTTCCATAGTGAATATTCATGGATGTTTATTTTTAGTATAAACAAAATCATAATTTCCAAATAGCATGAAACATTAGGGTTTTCAAACTATAATACTAGGTGATAATCATGGTAATCGCATCTTTGATCCTTCATATTAAACTGGACAATCTTATCGAGAAACAAAATCAAACAATGCACTTTTAAGCATGCATGTACGAGAAAGAAAGAAAAAATCATAGGGCTTGGACTCCCAAACTAGAATATGCTCCTTAAGTTGTATAGAAAACAACACAGAACATGGCCTGGAAGCTAGTTGTTCCTGTCAGTCTAGTAGTACTGAAAACAATAGGTACAAAACGGTGCTCATGCAGGACATATCTCAGATAAACCTAAGCAAATCTCTAAACATGACATTATTCCTAGCTTGTAAGGACACAACACTAATCATGAAGGCAGAGAGGCATCTTACTAAAAACTAGCTAAAGTGGGAAAAGATTGGTGGGAACCCATTTTTTGTGGCTTTGGGTAGAAAGGAATAGCAAAATTCTTGACTTGAGAATATGACTCAGTGGTTTAGTTTGAGTTGAGGTTCTAACGTTTCCATTCTTAGAATCTTTGACAGCTTTATCCTTCCCCGCCCTCCTTTTTCCACGAGGAATACATTCCGTGGTCATTTCTCACTTTCAAGCTAGCTCTTCCAACGCAGTAGCACATGTGGTCAACAAAATGCTACCAGTCGACATCTTGCACATATAACTCGCTCATGATTGCCTAGTCCTTAAATTTGATTCTAATCAGTACTGATGTTTTTTCCTTCCTTCCTCCCTTTCTTTTCTAAGCTTCTTCTTGTCCTCAAAAGTAAAATTATAGGTTAATTTAGTATCCATAAAGGGCAATGCAAGTACAAGATAGAACAAAAAAAAAATCTAAAAATCCAAGTCCTCTCTCTTACCAAGTGTTGGGAAACATCATTATCGGGGAGAGAAAGGTAGCAACTGTTAGATAACCTAAAGTAAAAGTTAGGTATTCTCTTGTGCCCTACGAAAACCAGAGAAGAGAGGGGGAGGGAGAGAGGATTGCCATAGAGCATTAGCAATGCTAACAATGGCATTTTGGCAACATCAACCCGCAGAGGTAAGTAAGTACATCACATTTACCATTATGGGAATCGTGTCTCTAGACGAGAAATGAAAGTTAAAACACCATGTTTATTCCATTTAGAGCCTGGCATTAACACTTTGGAATGTTACCTCAGGCAACAACAACACACTTCATCAATGATTAAGCATATTGCTTACATAGAATTAAAACACACTTCATTTACAGCCAGGATTTGTATATTTTCAGTTCATTAGCTATCAAGGAAAAACATAAAATCCGCAGCTTTTTTCTTGTTATGTTACATGTTAGTCATTGTTGTTACAGAAAGATGATCATCAATGAATGTGCAACTAATTCACACACAATGATTCAGTGATGCTCATACCATTTATTGCGTGGATCTCTGCTAGAAATTCATAATATCATCATAATCCTAGCAAGATTCAGAGTTGATGACACTGATTTCGTTTAGTGAAAGCAGCTTAATTTTGTAACTTGCAAGGTACACTATCACGCCTCTTTGCAATATATTCCTATCCACATGCCAGCAAACTATTTAGGAATTCTACGTTAGTACTTTACCTCAAGGTTTTTCCACAGATTCTCTCCACACTGCATAAAGCACCCCCACAAATCAGAATCAAGTAATCTTCCTAAAAGGCCAATTGGAACTAATGTGAAGATTTTGTTCAAGGAATACGAATTTTATTTACGTTATTATTAACTAACGTCTTATAATTTCCATCATTGGCAATCGTTGTTTTATGCATCTCTTGAGCACTCAGAAACGCTCACATTTATTGATAAATCTCATGTGTGTATCAAGTGGGTTTAACGTAAGTTGGTGGATCTGTTCTCCATAACTTAATACTCGAATTTATGCTGCATTAGCTGTTGATCATGTAGATAATATTCTTTTTTTAAAAAAAATAGGTATGGTATAATTCCTGATGATAATCTCCAGAACAGATCCTTCATTGCAATTCAATAAAACAGCATAAGCATAAGGAACATGCAGTTGACACATGCACAGTTTCAGAAATGCAAATCCAGAAACAAATCAGATTATTTTACTCGAGTCTAAAATAGCAGTTTGACATTTGACAATCTATGTTGTATGCAGATATCTCTTTTCTTCAAGCAGCTAATTAAGATGTATGAGAAGCATATTTTCAAGTTATATCAAGAATCTTATGCTATATTAAAAATTATCTCAACTCAATAATTCAAGTTATAGATAAAATTTTAAAATATATTTTATATTTTTTTATAACACCTAACTCCTGGGAACCGTTTACTGAAAATCAAACAAAAGATATCTGAAAACAATCGAACAAAAATAAAAATAATATAAAAGAGAGCAATTTGAGAGTGTATAGATTCATACAAGAGAATCTGGCAAATGAAGGCGGAGTCAAGGGCAAGCTGTCATCTCCGGGCAAGAACTGTCATGTCCTTCATCAAATGCAAGGAAGTAAGTACAAGTCCCAGGTGCTTAGTATTCGTCGGTGCGGGGCCAACTGTCTTGTGCCGATTGAAGAATGAAAAGAACTGGGGCCCTTTTTCTATTTTTTTCTATGGGGGCTGAATCAGTACCCAACTTACTGAAGGAGACAAGAGAGAATGTATTCCTTATTCCATTCCTTGCCTTCAAACAATGTCCAAGGACAAGCATCTTTCCACCATTTTCTTTTTCTTTTTCTTTTTCTTTTTCTTTTTCTTTTTTGTATCTAATTACTAAGTTTCCACGTGCCTCAGTCAAAAGAATCTACTCCTACGTTCTTCAAATAAACCACAATAAAACAAGGGTTTGTGTCTCCATCTACTCCCTTACAGCATAGATAACATCCAGTTAGACCTCGTTTATATATGGTTAGTTTCAATACATCCATTGACAGCTGAAAAAGACCCAGAAATGAGAGGGCGAAGAAGGTCTCAAGACAACAGAGATATGGATTCCCCTAATCCAAGTCAGAAAAATTCTTCTCATAGTCGGGAATAAGATTCTTGCTTTTGACAGACAGACAGACAGACGAATGCGAATGCGCACACCTGAAAAAACTCTGGTGGGATCAATTCTGGTATCTAATGCAAGGCTTTTACATGTCTCGGACAGTTAAATGTGCTTAGGAATTCAAATAGATAGTACTGTCTTAGAATAGAAGGTGGAGCTAGAGGAGAGGTCCCACATTTAATAAAGTAGCAAGGACAAATCTCTTTCCATGTCACTGTGAATAATGGATTCCATGCCTCTCTAGCACCCCCACCCCCCAATTAGTGCTATAAAAGCATGCTTGAGCAGACCTTTGGTTTGTGAGCATTGGCTGAAGGAGATAACCAAGAGAAGTTGCAGAAAATCCTACTTCGAAGTATCCTGCAGTGGAATTGTAACTGAAGAATATCGTATAATCAAGTTCAAACAGAGAGAGAAGACATCAGGTAAATACGCTTCTGATCTTGTCCACAACAGATACACTATCAGTGCTACTACAGCAAGCTAAACTTGATTGGATTTTTAGGAGATAGAAATGTACCAGCATCACCAGCATCAAGGAAAGAACATCCACTCTTCTTCAAGAAATTCAATCCCTCCTGAAAGACATCTGTTCCTGCAAGTTGGGAATGGCCCTGGGGATTCTGGACTTGTCCTCTCAACTGATGCAAAGCCAAGACTAAAGTGGACACCTGATCTTCACGAGCGGTTCATAGAAGCAGTAAATCAGCTTGGAGGAGCAGACAGTGAGTATACAAAAATGGTTGAAAAATCCAACAACAAATATAATAGTGAATTCAGCATACTCAAACGTTGTTCTTTATATTTCAGAGGCCACTCCAAAAACAGTTATGAAACTTATGGGAATTCCTGGACTTACCTTGTATCACCTAAAGAGTCATCTTCAGGTAAACCATTTGACATTATCTATCTAATCATCAAGGGAATATATCTGCCACCAACCAGTAGCTGCTTTTATAAGTTGTTAAATAGAATCAAGGCCCTCTAAGATATAGCTCTCCAGCCAATCTCGGAGAAAATCAAAAGAATGCCAGCCCTTTTATTGTTAGAATTGATTGTGGCAATCTGGTGGTTCCACTGTTTCACTATTTTTCTTCATTTGCTAAATTTTTGTAGAAGAAAAACTCCATGCCTTGATGCTTCATTTCTGTTTACAGATAAAGAAGTACAGAAATCTTGTGCTTAGGAGTGTCAACAGTAATTAGTGGAAACCCAAGTAGTAAAAACTACACTGTATTATGCAGAGCTTGAGAATAATGCCACACGTCTGAATGCTATAGTCTTGAATTTGTTTAGACCCACACAATGAAATAGCACTAACTCCACTTTTTCTTGTCAGAAGTACAGACTCAGCAAGAACCTCCATGGACAAGCTAATAGTGGGAGCAACAAGAGTGGTATGAAGAACAATGCCATAAATCTCCATATGTTTTCAACTATTGATGAGGAATTAAAGATAGTTGCTCTTTTCTAATGGAAGGGACAAATATGTAACTTGATGCAGGTACTGTTGCTGTGTTGGGAGATAGAATGCCTGAAGTAAATGCAACCCACATTAACAATCTAAGCATCGGATCACAAACAAATAAGTATGATGAATTCATTTGCTTTATGTTCATTAGTCATTTTTCTTGTACTGAAAAGCATTATTTTTCACTAAGACACAATTCTTAAATCCAGAAGCTTACATTTCAGTGAAGCACTACAGGTGCAAATTGAAGTGCAAAGAAGACTACACGAACAGCTTGAGGTACAGTTTCACTATCAATCTGAGTAACTACATTTCAGCTTTTCTTATTTGTTTGTGAAGATAAGAATTTTGTCTATTTCCTTATTTCAAGTTGACTAACTTCGTATTTCAGATTCAGAACTAAAGTATTGTCTTTCAAATTGCTATCATTAATTTATCTCTTACAAACACAAAGGTTGTAGAGGTAGTAAAAGGTTTTAGCTACATTCTGGTAATTTGTTCTGAAATGAAACAGGTGCAGAGACATTTACAGCTCCGCATAGAAGCACAAGGAAAATACCTGCAGTCAGTGCTAGAGAAAGCCCAGGAAACACTTGGAAGGCAAAATTTAGGTACGGTGGGACTTGAAGCTGCCAAAGTTCAACTCTCTGAACTGGTCTCCAAAGTGTCCTCTAAATGCCTGAATTCTGCATTTTCGGAGCTGAAAGATCTGCAGGGTCTGTGCCCACCGCTAACACAACCGACCCATCCCAATGATTGTTCAATGGACAGCTGCCTGACCTCCATAGAAGGGTCACAAAAGGAGCAAGAAATACACAACACTGGAATGGGGTTGAGGCCCTATAATGGTAATGCTCTCTCAGAGCCAAAAGTGATTGCAGGAGATCATGCGCTACAACAAACTGAACTCAAGTGGGGTGAAGACCTAAGAGATAACAAAATGCTCCTCAGCTCAATGAGAAATGATACAGAAAGGAGAACCTTTTCAGCAGAAAGAAGCTGCAGTAATCTATCCATCGGTGTCGGACTCCAAGGAGAAAGGGGGAATGTGAGCAGTAGCTTTGCTGAGGCAAGATTTAAGGGAAGGAGTGAGGATGACAGCTTCCAAGATAAGACTAACAGAAGGATAGATGCAATTAAACTAGAGAACGAGAAATTGTCCCCGGGGTATAGGTTATCTTACTATGCTACTAAGCTGGATCTGAATTCCCACGGTGAAATTGATGCTGCTTCAGGTTGCAGGCAGCTCGACTTGAATGGTTTCAGCTGGAACTGAGAAGGTTCACATAGGGTAAAAGTCGATCAGGGGATGATCCACCAAGGCAGGATAAAAGTCAACAAGAAAACATTTTGCTTTCTCCTTCGGGCCAATAGGCTAGGAAACAATCACTTAAATCTCAGTTGAATAAGTTGCACCAGCAGATGGAGCTTGCACTATAATGTAAATCAATCCAACAAGTGTAGCCTTTCTATCTTATATATCATTTAAGAGTTAATGAATTACAGGTCCAGAAATGGAAACATTTAACTAAGCTGTCAAATGCTTATTTACTAGTAAAGAACGAGATAATAAAATCTACTCCTTAATCATCATAAAATTGCTCTCTCTCTTTTTTCCCTTCATATCACGTAGATCAAGAACGATGACCCAATGCCATGGTTCCTAATTCAGTATCAACACTGAGAATTTCAGAGCAAGCAACATGGCATTTCTATGTGATTTTCTATTTCATATTTTGTTTAATGGACTCATAGAGTAACTGGTATTTATCACGGGAGTACTATAAAATTTATCATCCTCATATATTTTGGATTGATGATATATTTGTTACTTAAATTCCTGTGATTTCTATAGATTTATCCCTCTATTTTTTTCTAGTCTTAATCTCTTGAACCTCGGAGAATCTGAACGCGAGCTTGCTTCATGGTAGCTGGCTGATATGTCAAACATGGCTGTATGGTGAAGGTCAAGAGTGATTGCAATTAGGTAACCAAATATTAAATACGGTGAAAAGAGTGATCGTTATAATTAACTAAAATGGGAAGAATTGTCTCCCATATCAACTATAAATAGAGGGTACTAATAAGAGTTGATAGATACACGAAAATAGAGAGAAACAGAGAGAGAGCTAAACAGAGTTGAGTTGAGTTGAGTAGAAAAGAATTTTCTCCTCCTCCTCCTCCTTGTTTTGTTATTTGTATTATTTCTGAACTTGATTAATACAAACCAGTAGCTCCATGGAGTAGGCAAGTTGCCGAACCACGTAAATTGTGTGTTTGTTTCTAGAATTTCCTAACAACTGGTATCAGAGCTTGTTCTTAAAAAAGAAGGGTGTTTGATCCAAACTCAGAAATCAAAGTTTTCAAAATGTGTTTTTGAAAATACCATTGTGTAGGGGAGGAAGATAGGAATCCATTGGTGAAACTCTGGTGAAGAACCGACATGTTGCATGCCCGAACGCGCCATCTCGTGTCAACGAGACGTTTGCCCACGCGCACAGACGCGCTACGTACGTGCCACGCTCCTTCACTTGTTCACCCTTTTCTAACCCGAGCTGGTCGCGCACATCATCATACACGTCATTGAATCCACATAGTCGTCTGTCATATCACATGTATAGTCAGCAGTACACGCTAGTATTTGCCACGTTTGATTTTGGGGCCGCTTTGCTTACGTGTCTGCCACGTTATCTAAGCCACATCAACATTGAGGTTTTGATTCAGTACAACAGAGTCATTGTTTTACATGAAACGTGGCTTGATCTGCACCGTTCATTGGTCCAAAAGTTTGATTGATCAGATCTGAGCCATTCAAAGTCCAATTTGGGTGATTTCAAAGTCGTTTCCAATATTTTTAACCATTCTGGACACAACTATGAAGTCGAATTTAACAAATTCAAATTCAAAGATTAGTGGAAATGGCAAATGAAATAAAGGCTACTGGAATTGAAAATTTTGATGGGACAAATTTTGGATATTAAAAAATACAAATTGAAGAATATATATAAGAGAAGAAACTTTATCCTCCTCTATTGGGGAGAAAACAAGAGAATATAAAAGAAGAAGAATGGCTAATTCTTGATAAATAGGTTTTGGGCATTATCTAGTTATCCTTATCAAGAAAAGTTGCATATAACATTATAAAAGAAAAATCCACTACAAGATTAATAGAAGCCCTGTCTGGGATGTATAAGAAACTATCAGCAAATAATAAAGTACACTTGATGAAGAAGTTATTCAACTTAAAGATGACAGAAAGCACCTCTGTCACATAACATCTCAACAACTTTAATAGCATCACAAATCAATTCTTATATGTTGAGATTGAGTTTGATGATGAGATTTATGCACTGATTTTGCTAGCTTCACTTCCAAGCAACTGGGAAGGTATGAGAACAACCGTGAGTAACTCAGCCAAAAAATCTAAACTAAAATATAAAGACATCCGAGATTTTATTTTGGCTGAAGAGTACGTAGGAAAGACTCAGGTGAAAGTTCAAGTTCAGTTCTTAACATTAACACTCGAGGGAGAAGACAAGATAGAGGCTTATCCAAAAACATATCAAAATCCAGATACAGGAGTAAAAGCAAGTCTGGACCTAGAAAGCAGGTTGAATGTTGGAATTGTGGCAAACTCGGTCATTACATGAGGAGCTGCACAAAACCAAAAAAACCTGAGGTTGACTCTACAAATGCTACCATTGATGAGGTACAAGATGTTTTGATTCTTGTTGTTCAAATCCAGTTGATGATTGGATTCTTGATTATGGTGCTTCATTTCACTGTACACCACACCATGAATGATGCAAAACTATGTTGCTGGAGATCACGGTGTAGTCTATCTAGGCGATGGACAACTAATAGATATTGTGGGTATAGGAGATGTGCAAATCAAGACGATGAATGGATTTATATGGAACTTACAAAATGTAAGACATGTTCCTGGATTAAAGAAGAAACTGATCTTTATTAGACAACTTGACAATAGTGGTCATTCAATCCTTTTTTCTAGAGGTATGTGGAAAGTATCGAAGGGAGCAATGGTTTTGGCTCATGAAAAGAAAATCAACACCTTGTATATGACCGCAAGATTTGCAGACATTATTGCCTCTGCTGAAGCAAAAAATCAGGCATAGTTATGGCACTGTAGACTCGGCCATATAAGTCAAAAGGGGATGAAGATACTTCAATCGAAGGGAAATCTGCTAGAGTTAAAAAAAATATTGATCTAGACATTTGTGAAAGTAGTATTCTTGGAAAACAGAAAAAACTCAGTTTCTTAAAGGTTGGCAAGTCATAAGACCAAAAAAGCTAGAGTTGGTACACACGGATTTATAGGGACCTTCTTTAGTGGCATCTCTTGGAGGTTTTTGGTATTATATTACTTTCATTAATGACTTCAGTAGGAAGGTATGACTACTTTCTAAAAAATAAATCTGATGTGTTTGAAACATTTAAGAAATGGAAGGCCATCGTTGAGACTGAAGCAAGTTTGAAGTTGAAATGCTTGAGATCTAATCATGGAGGAGAATACATTGATGGAGGTTTCAAAGAGTATTGCGCTGTCAATGGTATCAGAATGGAAAAGATTATTCCAAGCACACCACAACAAAATGGCATTGCTAAATGAATGAATAGGACCATCGATGAACGAGCTAGAAGCATAAGGTTGCATTCAGGGTTATCTTAAACATTTTGGGCTGATGCAGTTCATATTTCAGTTTACTTAATCAATCATGGACCATCAGTTCCTTTGGAATTCAGATTGCCTGAGAAAGTATAAAAAGGAAAAAAGGTACAATTCTCTCATCTAAAGGTTTTTGGGTGTGTTTTCTATATTCACATAGATTCTGATGCTCACAACAAGGTAGATGCCAAATCTAAAAAATGTTTCATTGGTTATAGAGATGAAGAATTTGGGTTTCAGTTTTGGGATAATCAGAATAGAAAGATAATCAAAAGTAGAAACATGATCTTTAATGAGAAATGTTTTTACAAAGACAGATCAAGTGTAGAAACAGACATAGCTGATTCAAATATAAACTCATAAAAATCTGAATTCATAAGATTAGAAGGGCTTCTTGATGTTACCGCGCAGAATAAAAATAAAAAACCTTTACAAAAAGATTCAAGCACATCTGTACCCACTACTACTACACAAGAAGATACAGGTCTTCAAGGACTGTAAAACCCCCCATAACAATTCACACTTTTTCTAAATTATATTTTGTTGACAGATGGTGGTGAACCACAAACTTATAAAGAATCAATACAAGATGAAAACTCAAGCAAGTAAGAGTTAGTCATGAAGGAAGAGATGGATTCTTTGTTGAAGAATAATACTTGGGAGCTAACCACACTACCTGAAAGAAATAAGGATTTGAAAAACAAGTGGGTTTACAGGGTAAAGATTGAGCATGATGGAAGCAAACGGTTCAAAGTAAGACTTGTTATAAAAAGGTTTCAATAAAAGAAAGGGATTGACTACTCTGAGATATTTTCTCTAGTTGTGAAACTCATAACAATCATAGTTGTTCTGGGGATAGTAGCTGTAGAAAATTTATATCTTGAACAACTAGATGTAAAAATAGCATTTCTTTATGGTGACTTGGAGGAAGACATTTATATGCAACAACCAGAGGGGTTTGCAATACAAGGAAATGAGAACCAAGTCTGCAAGCTAAAGAAAAGCCTATACGGTTTGAAGCAAGCTCCAGAATAGTGGTATAAGAAGTTTGAAAACTTAATATGCAGTTTGGGGTACACAAGATACCAAGCTGATCACTGTTGTTATGTCAAATATTTTGACAACTCTTACATCATTCTACTGTTATATATGAATGATATATTGATTGTAGGATCTAGCATTGAAGAGATTAACAAGTTAAAACAATAATTGTCAAAACAGTTTGAAATGAAGGATTTAAGAGCTACTAAACAAATCCTTAGCATGAGAACAATCAAAGATAAAGATAAAGGCATACTAAAGCTTTCACAAACCGAGTATGTCAAAAACAATTCTTAGTAGGTTTGGTATGGATAATGCTAAACCTGTAAGAACACGTCCAGGGAATCATTTTAAGCTCAGCAAAGACTAATCACCAAAAACTAAGCAAGAATATGGATATATGGATAAAATTCCCTACGCCTCAGCTATTGGCTCTCTGATGTATATTGTGGTATGTACCAGACCAGATATTACCCATACAATGAGAGTTGTAAGCCGATATATGAGGAATCCTGGAAAGCAGCATTGAAAGGTGGTAAAATGGATTATGAGGTACTTAAAAGGTTCCTCGAAGACTTTTCTTAGTTTCACAGTTGGTGGTTTAAAACTTGAAGGTTTTGGTAAACGCTAATCTAGCAGGAGATATTGATAGCAGAAAAAACACTATAATTTATGTATATACTCTAGGAGGTACTTTTGTTTCCTAGAGTTCTACCTTGCAAAAGATCATTGCTCTTTCAACAACAGAAGCTAAATATGTTGTAATTTTAGAATCTACAAAAGAGATAGTATGGCTATAGAGTTTCCTGAAAGAATTAGGCAAGATAAATGAAAATAGTACTCTTTATAGAGATAGTCAGAGTGCAATCTTCCTTACCAAGAATCCAATATTTCATTCCAAGACTAAGCATATTCAGATCAAATATCACTTCATTCGACAATTGCTTGATGACAAGCCATTAATGCTAGAGAAGGTCTGTGGAAGCAAGAATCTGGCTAACATGTTAATCAAATGAGTTACTCTTGATAAACTGAAGTTGTGTAAAGCTTTAATTGGTCTCCAAGAATAAAATGTGGATATAACGCCATTTGTGTCCAAGTGGGAGATTGTTATATATGGACACAAAATGGTTGTTGGTTGCCATGTCAAACATGACTACATGGTTAAGGTCAAGAGTGATTATAATTAGGTAACCAAATATTAAATATGATGGCAGGAGTGGCTACTATAATTGGCTAAAATAGGGAGGATTGTCTCCAATATCAGCTATAAATAGAGGGTACTAATGAGAGTTGATGGATACATGAAAACAAAGAGAAACATAGAGAGAGAGCTAGAGAGAGTTAAGTTGAGAAGAGAAGAATTTTCTCCCCCTCGTTTTATTGTTTGTATTGTTTCTAAACTTGATTGATACAAACCAGTAGCTCAATGGAGTAGGCAAGTTTCTTAACCACGTGAATTGTGTGTGTTTGATTTCTAGAATTTCTGAACAACCCCTCCTCGGACGATACGTAATTAATTAACCTCTTTCGATCTCAAAATTTGTTCCTTTTTTTGGTTTGAGAAGAGATTGAAAATGACCATGTAGTAATATTTATTATAGCATGTCATAGAGTTCGACTACGAAGATTTTCCTGTGATGCATGCAGTCATTGAGTGTTAGATTTGAGCTCTAGACCAAGCAATCTTGTGCTTAAGGTGTTTCGTCTAAAGCCTATACATTGGCCTAATTCTACCATCAGACACTGGCCTGTCAATTTTCTTTTCAAGTTTTTAGGATTGTCGATGAAAATAGCCAACCAAACAGCTTCCCTCAAAGCCAAAGACAACTACCGTAGCATCCAAAGCTTGTATATGTCACAACATCGAGTCCTATTTTTACCATATGAGATACTAGATTAAATACACCATTAAAATTAAGTTTAAGCATATCACATAGGGGAAGTTGCGCGTAGGACTCATGGCTGGAACTTCTGAAGAGTGAGGCTGCTGTCACTGATGTAACAAAAGCGTACAATGCTTAAATTCACGTGACTAAACCAAGGCTTTGTCAATAATCTGGGATGGCTCCCTATCAACGGGGTTAAAAAAACAAATATTTCATTGCCTATTGAAATATCCAGCAAAGAAAGCATGTTAAAACTACAGGATTCTCAACTAAGGGTGAACAACCTTCAAGTATGTTTTTCTAAAAGTTTTTACATTATATTATTTATGAAATAAATCTTTTTTGTCAATTTTTTTGTGATGCATACACGAACTACATGCCTATATGGAATCTCAATCATCATTCATTTCCTAAACGATCATAGTTTTTTCTTCAAACTAACATATAATCTAGATTGGCTCTCAAATACATAATACTCATTTAAACTTGCTGGTATCATTCATAAATTTTTAGACTTTTCAACAAACTTGTGAAATAATTTTCTAACAAATGGCTATTTATTTCCCAACTAATAGATTGAACATATATGATATGGAATATAGACATTAGCTTCAGTCAAATCTTCTAAACATAATAATTTGCAAACTCATATACTTCTCAACCCAACTATTAAATGACTTAGTCAAATTGTTAGTTGTATTATTAACCTTAACTAATTCATTAAACAATTGTCTTGATCATATCTTAGGTTTGATATTTTTCAACCAATTAAGAGCTGCTACATCCACATCTCAGATATCTTTCAAATAGTTGTTTGTATAAGTTTTTGAGACAACTCGAAACCCAATCTTCATTTTCAATCCACGGAATCCCTTATTCTTTATATTGGTATAAATATGCATTGAATAATGCATGTGTGACGCCTTACTAAATATCTCTAAAACAGCTTCGGGGATACTATAGAAATCAATAAACAAATATTTGATAGTTAAATTATGTGAAATAAAATGAAAAAAAAAACAATTCATTATTAGCAAGTGTTTAACAAAAACAGTAAGTTATACCTTTTGCCTAGATATGATACAAAAAGGCCTATTATGAACAATATTCTTGATTGACCCATAAAAAGCATATAAAAACTAGCACTACATATCATTGTTTGCTTTAATAATAACATACACAACCAGAAAAAGTTCATTATTAGCATCCAACCCCATAATTAGCCTTAACTAATTCGTTAAACAAATGTCTTGATCATGTTTTAGGTTTGATGTTTTTCAACCAATTAAGAGCTTCTGCATCCACATCTTCGATATCTTTCAAATAGTTGTTTGTATAAGCTTTTGAGACATTCCAAAACCCAATCTTCATTTCCAATTCACGGAATCCCTTATTCTTCATGTTGGTATAAATCTGCATTGAATAATGCATGTGTGCCGCCTTACTAAATATCTCTAAAACAGCTTCGGGTATATTATAGAAAAAAATAAACAAATATTTGATAGTTAAAATACATAAAAATAAAATAAAATAAAAATCCATTATTAGCAAGTGTTTAACAAAACTGTAAGTTATATATAATACAAAAAGGCCTATAATGAACAACATTCTTGATTGACCCATAAAGATCATACAAGAACTAATACCACGTATCATTGTTTTTAGCTTTAACAATAACATACAGAACCAGAAAAAAGTTTATTATAAGCATCTAACCCCATAATTGATAATAATACACCTCTATATGGACCTTTAATAAAACACCTATCAATCCCAATAAATAGTCTACATCTATTTATAAACTCATCATTCATAGCTTTCAAATATATATAAACTTTTTGAAACTTGCATAGTGAATGAACATCTAAATTGAAATTAGAGTCGTACCCTAAAAAAACATTAGAACCTGGATTATGTTATTTTAATAATTGTGTTTATCTTGGGAGTCTTTTCTAAGACTTTTTATGATTTTCTTCAACCAACTAATTGGCCTTCATCCTCGCTCTCCATAATCTTATAAGGTGTGGTTTAATCATATATTTCTCATCTAAAATGGTTTTAAGTACTTCATTTGAAATATGTTCGCTAGCAATAATAATTGGTAGCAATTTATTAGCTAACCAAGTTAAATTCATTGTTTTTATATATGCATGCCTAATACAACTTTGCTTATCTCTATAGGTCTTTACCAAAAATGTCTTGCTATCAAGAATAAGAGAAACATATATACGTCATGAACAACCAGCACTTAAATATATTGCCACAACTTTCTCTTTTAATTAATGTACCTTTTCATACGATAATCATGTTTGGCGTTATGTTATCTTAGAACTTCCTTGAAATGCATGATATTTGTGAATATTTGACACTCTTCAAATTTGATTGAACCATCAACTGTAAACTTAAACCTCTTATATTTTAAACCAATAATTGGATCAACAATTCTCTTTTTTTGTTTTTTTATCTCATTATCACTCATATTATCATTATTATCAGACTTCTTACCACTTTTATCATCAATATCATCATCACTATTATTAATATTCCACTCATCTTCAAACTCTTTCATCAAAGATTTACCAAAATGAACATCATATTGTAGAATATCAATTTATTTCTCTTTAAATTAATTACAAAATCCAAATCCTTCCTCATTAGTAGAAATGTAATCATTATTTTTCTCATCTTCATAATCATCCTTACCTTCATTTTCATCCTTATTTTCTTCATTTGTACCAAATACATTACTAGTATAAATATCTTCTTCTTTATTTGTTCTTGAAGTTCTAACATTTGTTGTAGCTCTATCACGCACATCATTATTAAACTATCAATTCCTAAATTATCAGCATCATCTTTATCTTTATCGAGATCAATATCAACATCATCAAAATCATTATAACCATTATTGATATTCCATTCATCTTTAAATTCTCTCACCAAATATTTACCATATTGAACATCACATTGTAAACTATCAATCCACTTATCCTTCCTCGATAATAGAAGTGCAATCATTATTTTCTTTATCTTTGTTGGAATATATAATATATTATAGATATGATGGAGTTAAAGTCTGTAGCTGCTAATTAGTAGTTCAAGTTAGTTAAGTTAGTTATAGCAGTTAAAGATTAGTTATAACAGTAAAAGTCAGTTGCAACTGATCGAAAACCAAGTCTGTATATATATATATATTCGCATTATCTTGAAGAATCGATAAGCAGAACACATATTTCTTCTTTCAAGCTTTACTTTTCTCTTCTCTGTATATACCATTTTTGTGTGGTTTTCACATGGTATCAAAGCGATATTTTTGATAATCAGATATTTGTCTCCATTTTCTTTTCACCATCTTCTTGATCTTTCCAAAACTTCACAATGTCTAATCATCTTGAGGATAATGCTTCTACGACACAATGATTCATCCATTGTCTCTGTTCAGAATCTTTCTAATGACTCATCCAGCTGCTACTACTTGCATCCTTCGTGTGGCCTGTCTAAGATCTAACAATCTTGTTTTGTCATGGCTGATGAATTCAATCGCCAAAGATATTCGTAGTAGTCTTCTTTACTTCACGACAGCTTTCGATATTTAAGAAGAACTGAGAATTAGATACCTAGAAGTGATGGACCAAAAGGTTTTCTGTTTGGAGAAATCTTTAAGTTCTACTTCTCATAACTCAAAATCTGTCACCGAGTACTTTAGTGAATTCAAGGCTTTGTGGGATGAATACATTAGTTATCATCCAATCCCAAGCTGCAAATGTGGAAATCTTGATTCTTGCTCATGTAATATTTTGAAGCATTTGATGGATCGACAACAATCAGATTGTGTTATGAAATTTCTTGTAGGTCTTCATGATTCTTATTCTGCATTCAGAAGCCAACCGTTACTTTAATCTCCTTTTCCATCTATGGGCAGAGTTTTTTTCTTTACTTTTGCAAGAAGAGAGTCAGAGGTCCTTGACAAATGCAATTAGCGTTTCTGTTGATTCACAAGCAATGGTTGTTGAACAATCTATAATCAATCCTTCAGATTACCAGTTCCAAAATAGCAGTATTGTTTGTAGTGGATAACCTTTGAATTTTTTTGCTAATATATAGTGTGACAACAAATCTTTTTCCTCTTGACCCCTTCCATCTATGAGGGTATCCAATTAGCTGAAAGCATTTATCAACAAGGTGTCCTGAATAACCGTAATGAGAGCAGATTGCATCAAATTTTCCTTTCTGTTTAGTAAATTGATTGGCATATGTTGGAACTGGTCTTACTTTTTTATTCAATTGTTTTGCCCAGAATCCAATCCAAGGTTCATTTTCCAAATGGTCAAACGGTTCCAATTGTTTTTACTAAAACTGTTAAATTTTTTCCTGATATCATTTTACACAATGTATGTTCCATCCTTCAATGTCAATCTTGTTTCTGTCTCAAGATTAACTGCTGATAATACTATTGGATTGTTTTTTCTTCAAACAAAATGTATCATGCAAGACCTAAGCAAATAGAGGATGATTGGGCTTGCTGAAATTGAATCTGGCCTATACCATCTTCGTAGACCTCTTGATCAATCTAACAACAAATGCTTGCCTCCTAGTTCATTAGTCAAATCATGTATCGTTACCTCTGATCTTCGACATTTTCATTTAGGCCATATTCCAACATCAAAAATTAATCTCCTAAGTAATTTCGATTCTTAAGTAACGGCTACTACCAATTTTATCTGTGAGATTTACCCTTTAGCTAAGCAGAAAAAGCTACCTTTTCTTCTGTCAAAAAATAAATCTAGTCGAGCTTTTCAATTGGTTCACATTGATATTTGGGGACCTTTTTCTATTTCTTTTTACTATGGTTATAGATTCTTCCTTACCATTGTTGATGATTACACTAGATTCACTTGGTTATTCTTAATGAAATCCAAATCTGAAACTAGAGCTATTCTTACCAACTTTCTAGCTTATGTTCTACTCATTTCAACACTAACATTCAGACTCTTAGATCAGACAATGGACAAGAGTTTAATATGCATGGTTTTTACCAAGAGCATGGCATCATTCATCAATTATCTTATGTTGAAACACTTGAACAAAATGGAAGGGTTAAAAGAAAACATCAACACCTATTGAATGTAGCCAGATCTCTCATGTTTTAGTCCAAACTTCCATTAACTTACTGGACAGATTGCATTCTCACAGCCACTCATCTGATAAATCGCACTCCTTCATCCATTCTCAATAATCAAACACCATATCATGTTTTGTTTTAAAAACCACCAACCTATGATTATTTTAAGGTATTTGGTTGTTTATGCTTTGTTAGCACAATCACAAGCAACCAAGGTAAATTTCAGCCACAAGCCACAAAATGCATTTTTCTTAGTTATCCTCCACACATTAAAGGGTATAAAGTCCTTGACTTATCAACTCTTAAAACCTTTATCTCTCAAAATGTAGTTTTTCATGAATCTACATTCTCATCTATTCCAGACACAGTTCATACACCTCTTGTGTTTCCAGACTTTCCTCAAACCTATGATTCCATCTCTTGTACCCCAGTTAAATCAGCTCTTCTAAACTCTATTCCTCTTGAAAATCTACCTTTAGTGAATTCTGTTCCTGCACCTTCTTCTTATGATAATAATGATGTTCCTAATCTTAGAAGGTCTGAAAGAACTAAGCATTCATCTAATTACTTAAAGCAATATTATTATGGTAATACGACTCAGATTCCTTCAACAAATCTGGCATTTTTTGGTTCCTCTTTCTCCCTACTCTATATTCTCATTCTTATCTGATTCCATATTGTCTTTTAAACATAAAGCTTTCACTTTTATTGTTTTATCTGTTTTTGAACCAACATCTTACAAACAAGCCAGATCTATTTCTCATTGGCAAAATGCCATGAAAAATGAAATTAAAGCTCTTGAGAAAAACCCAACTTGGGATCTGGTAATTTTACCTTAAAACAAATCTACTATTGGTTGTAAGTGGGTATACAGAGTGAAATTTCTAGCTAATGGCAAGGTTGAAAGGTACAAAGTTACATTGGTAGCTAAGGGCTACACTCAACAACAAGGAATTGATTTTTTTATACCTATTCTCTTGTTGCAAAGATAACAACAGTTAGAGTACTTCTTACTATTATTACTATTAAACAATGACATTTACATCAACTTGATGTTGATAATGCCTTCTTGCAAAGAGACTTAAATGAGGAGGTATATATGCAATTGCCACTAGGTTTTTCCAATCCAAATGATTCTCAGGTTTGTAAACTCAAAATGAGCTTATATGGACTGAAACAAGCCTCCAGACAATGGTTCTCTAAGTTGTCTTCCTCTCTACTACACTTCGGTTTCATATAGGTAAAGTCATATCCCAGTCTCTTCATCAGACAAAATTCAAACAGTCTTATAGCAGTGTTAATATATGTTGATGATGTGATTATAGCTTCCAATGATCTTGCAGAAATAGCTACTGTGAAACAATTCCTTCGTGTCATTTCCTATAAAATATTGGGAGAGTTGAAATACTTTCTAGGTATTGAAGTAGCTACATCTGCTAAAGGCATTGTTCTTTGCCAAAAGAAGTATATTTTAGATGTGTTGGCAGACAGTGGTTTTTCTGGTGCTAAACCAGTCAGTTTTCCTATGGAATCCACTTTGAAACTCACTGCTCATGATAATAGTCCTTCATTATCTAATCCACCATCCTATCGAAGACTCATTGTCAGACTTTTGTATCTCATAATCACATGACCAGACTTATCATATGTAGTCCAAGCTCTCAGCCAATTTATGTCCAATCCTCGTATAATGCACTTGCAAGCTGCAGAGAAAGTTCTTCGATATCTTAAAGCAACCTCAAGTCAAGGATTATTTCTCAAAGTTGATTCTGATTTGTATTTAAAGGCATATTCTGATAGTGATTTGGCTGGTTGCATTGACACTAGAAGAAGTGTCACTAGTTTTTCAGTTTTTTTTGGGGATTCTCTCATACCTTGGAAATCAAAGCAACTTACTATTAGTAGGTCCTCAGCAGAAGCTGAAGATAGAGCTTTGGCAACTACTACGTATGAGCTCCAATGGCTAATTTATTTGCTGGCTGATTTCCATGTACCACACTCCCAGGCTGCATTATTGTACATTGACAGCTAACCTGCTTTAGAAATTGCCTCAAATACAGTACACCATGAAAGAACTAAACATATACAACTCGATTGTCATCTCGTTAGGGAGAAATTGCAGGAGGGTTGGATTAAAATCATTCATATTCCTTCTAGATTTCAATTTGTTGATGTTCTTACCAAACCTCTCAGCTGTCTCCATTTTCATCATCTTCTTAGAAAGATGGGAATGATGAATATTCATTCTCATCTTGAGAGCAGATGTTGGAATTTACAACATATTATAGATACGATGGAGTTAAAGTCTGTAGCTGCTAATAAGTAGTTCAAGTTAGTTAAGTTAGTTATAGCAGTTAAAGATTAGTTATAACAGTAAAGGTGAGTTGCAACTGATCGAAAGCCAATATATATATATATATTCGCATCATCCATTCTTATGCGGTTTTCACAATCTTCATCATCATTATAATCATTCTCAATTTCTCCTTCATCTTTATTTATTTTTTTACCAAATACATTAGCATAAAAAACATCTTCTTCTTCATTTATTCTTAAAATTCCAGCATCAATTATAGCTTTATCCCCCACATCAACATTAGAAATATCAATTCCCAAATCATCATTATCTTCTTATCTTTATTGAGATCAATATCCATCTCATCTTTCATATTCTATTAACACCATTTTATTCCTTCTAGCACCTTCAAAAAAAGTAAAATACTTGGTTTCGAGTAGCCTGTTATCTTTGGGATTCCCTAGATAACACTTTGGCATTTTCATTCTTAAAAGGCCACCAATAGAATTGTCACACGTATGCGGTGTCGTAGCGATCATCCTTCTGGATCGGGATTTGTACGGTAGAAAGAATAAAGAATTCTTATCCTTTCTTGGTTTAAAAAAGATGGGAGTTGCCACCTAGTATTTTAGTTATTAAAAACCCCAATTGACCTTTAAAGTCTAGATAAGAGGATTGGTTATGTACATAGAGGATAAAATCAACCCTGGTACATCCTACCTAAGGTAAGATGCATTGTTTATTTGTTTGATTATTACTAAGCTACTGTTTTGTTTTTCTATCCATCAGTCTATCTATTAGTTAAAATAGGTCTACCTTAGTAAAGCGCATCATAGTTTTATGGATTAAACATAACATTTCTAAAGCCAAAATAATTTTTTTTTTCATTTTTATTCTTCTTAATATTGGAATATGTCTCACGTATAAGTTCATAATCTTGGATATTAAAAAAAATGATGGGGTTATATTTATTTATTCTAGCTTGATATGTTTTTTTAATATTAAAAATACATCTAACATATAAGTTCATAAATCCAGATATTAAAAATGAAAAGAATGTTTTTTTATATATATATATGTATTTTTGAAATATATGCCAAGTCCTCGTGACTTTAATAAAATTTTTATTAAATCTATAATGAATGCAAGATATGAAAAAACTCTTTTTTTATTTTTTTTAAATGATAAATCATGCAATGTATTTTATATATATATATATATATATATATATATATATATATATATATATATATATTATTCTTTTATTAAAAATGCAAACATGATTTTTTAGAAAACTTGGCCATATGCAAATTAAACCATGAATGTATTTCTTAAGAAGGATTTTTTGTTATTTTATATATATTTTTTTAAATGATTTATTTAATACTAAGAAAGCACCTTATATATAAGTACACAATCACAAATATTAAATATGAAAGGGTAAAAAATGATAAGGAAAACATAAAATTGATTGTGAAATAGTCCTTGAAAATCTGAGATATTATTGAAGTTTGAATGAGGTTGTGTTTGGTAAAACACAAAAAAAATGCAAAGTTGCCAAAGAAACTCTAGGGTGTATAAGACACGTCCTTAGCTAAAAAACAAAGGCTTTAAAATTACTTTAAGGATGTGTTCGCCGAACACGACTTAAGGACAAAAAACATATTTTGCCTTTAGAAATCTTTGGCAAAACCAACATGCCTTTAAATTTCTGATAAGCTTAGCCCAACTACATGGGTTGGGCTTCCCAACTTAAAAAACACAACCCAACCTAGAAATGAAAAAAATATAGATCAAAAGGTTTTTTTTGTTTGAATTTTACCAAGCACAAATAACATTTTCATGAACCTAGAAACCAAAATGAAAATTCAAGTCAAATTGCATCAAATCGAAGGCGAAGATAGATAGAACATCAATAATCAAAGCATAACGAGGCATAAAATAAGAAAAATAAGCTATAAAAAGCATAAATAGGTCTTGACAATTTTTTACCTAAACCCAGGTGTTCAAAACTAATTTGGATCAATTGATCCAAACTAACCCAGGTTTATGCTTTGATCAGAGCTCCGCGGAAAACTGAATTATGAGAAATTAGAAAAATGACTCAAGAATATTCAAAAGGAAGAACCCAAAAATTCAATAGAAACCCAAAAAATTAACTAAACCAAGAAATAACTAAAGATTCAAAATGGTGACCTAAACCTTGCAACCATAGTTCAAACATGCCTACTATAACTAGCTTGAAACATGAAAAACTCGAGAAAACAAAGAAAAAACAAGGCAACCAAACTTCAACACATAACTTTAAATAGATATTTTCTAACTTTAACACTGTTACATTGGATTAAAATTGTTTCTAATTAAACCAAACATGAATATTGATTGCTAAAGAACCAACAATATGCCTAGAAAATAAGTTGATATTCATCATTTTAATAACTCTTATGCAACCAGAATCCAAATAACCAAGTTGAACTTCCTAACATCATTGTTGACTTTATAATAATCAACTAACATCCTAACATCATTGTTGACTTTATAATAATCACTAACATAAAATAATGATTATAAAAACATCAAATATGCATTCATACATCTTAAGCTTACTTTTTAAGACTCACACATATCATTTTCTTTAACAACTAAACTTGCTTTATAAAAACTGAACAAAATATATCCATTGTATTTAAAACTCATAAATAATCATCACAAATAGAAATTAAACAATCATAATGCAATATAAATTAAAGGAGAGGTGTGCTTATTGAGCTACACCATCTCATCAAAATTCAAGGTATACCTTTTTCAATTGATAATGTCTTTTGGTTTGGGACTTTTTGCTCCTTAAAGCTCCAAATCCTTGGTGTTTTCAATTTCTAATCCTTGATTCGCAAGTTCTTATTTTTTTTTCTTTTTTTCCATATTTGAACACTGTTTTTCTAGTATTTTACTATAAAAAAAACTCTGATGTTTCTCTTTAATTCTCTTAGTAATTTCCTTTCATAATCTAAGCTAAACCAGGAGGTTACAAAACCATAGTGGTTTTTCTTAGAATCTAGGTGGTTATCCTCTATATCTCTCTTGTATAATAGATTCATGAAGGTTGTGATGTTTTTTTTTCCTTTTAAATTGAATCTTCACTAAAGAAATAACTTCCATGCTAATTCATTCATGAGTGTTTTTCTTTTTCAATCTAAGTTGACTGGGTAGAGTACTTTGAAGAAACCATTATGAAGTTTGGGATGTCAATACACCATTCATGGACCCAAATCATGTAGAGAGGATGCAAATCTATCATTGGAATCAAACCACACTCGAGTTGGAACTTTATAGCTCCATATTCATTGATTAGAAAGTTAGTTGTCAATCAGCTTGAATCTGTCAACGCAAAAAAGACTGTTTAGGGATAGAATATTATCAATTTCATCAAGCCAAACAGGGTATAAACATTTTATGTGAGTGGCATAACTTTGTAGATGTGGTGTTTCTTAGTTGTTTGGTGTCAATTACATCTACTGGGGTGGTTGGAGATGATGCATTTATTCGTCTAAAGATGATTTTTCGATCAGCTTTTCGGGTGAAGAAGAAAAAAAAACAATGACCAAATAACGCTTCATTTGGTTCCTTCATTTAAGTTTGAATGACGCGTCACTCATTATTAAACCCTAAAAATTAAGGTTTTTAATTGGGTTGTATTAATTTTTAATTTTGTCCTTATTCTTTTAATTTCAGCGTTTATATCCCTAATTAAACTCTTCAATTGTCGCAATTGGATCCTTGCAAACATTGGTTAGAATCCTTTAACTCGCATGTCTTTTACAGCATAGTCCTTAGTTTTTGTAGTATACAATGGACCAATGTTTGCAAAGATTTGATCAATTTTAATCTTTGAATACGCACGTCTATTGCACATTGATCCTTGATTTTGAAATTCTTCCATTTGATCTTTAATCAATATTCAAACTTTAAATTTATTTTCAATTAAACCCTTGATTGCGCCAATTAGGCTTTTTACAAAGTTCAATTGTGTCATTGATCTTTCAATTTTTTGAATTGATATGAATTAGGCCTTTAAATTTAAATTTCCTTCAATTAAATCCTTAATTGAATCAATTAAACCCATTGGAAATTTAATTAAGCCTTTAAACTTAAATAATTCTTCTAATTTTGGCTAAATTGACTTTCAAACTTAATTTTGCTTTAATTAAGTCCTTAAACAAATCAATTAAACCTATTAAAAGTTTAATTAAGCCCTTCAACTTAATAAATTCTTCCAATTTTGGTTGAATTGACTTTCAAACTTATTTTTGCTTCAATTAAGTCCTTATTTAGTCTATTTTTTCAATAATATCCCAATATTAATGTCCATATAGTGTTTTGACTTGTTTGTAACTTAAAAGTTCATCTATTTATGACTTGGAAATATTTTTGTATTTTGAATTTATGAATTTTTTTTTAGAATATTTCAAAGAAAAAAATGTATATTTTGTACATAAAACAATTTTAGAGGACTTAAAATTATGTTGAGACAAGAATTAACATCAACATATAGAGGAATCTTATATTTACCTTTATACATACTAAATACATGTATTATCGAGACATTATTAGAAATTTTATTACTTTTGTCATATGTAAACTGAAATCCCTTCAAGTCTACATAGAAACTTGCTTGCATATAAATTATATGTCTATATAAAACATATAATTAACACAATAATATCTTTCTATATAAGTTGAATTGCCATAATGATTAAATATATTTGGCATTTTATAACTTGTATGGTTTACATTAAGATGTTTAAAAAATGATATAGATTTTATATATATGCGTTAACAGACCACACAAACATAACAAATGAAATATTGGCAGCCTATACAGTTGGTAGGTATAATTTGATGTGACAAGATTATAAAACTAAATAAAGAAAAGAAAAGAAAAGTCAACTAACCATAAGCATAATGAACTTATGCTAACATACCACACATGCCTAATTAGTTAGGTAATCATTAATATAGTTAAATAAATGTTATTGAAGGTTTTAATCAACTTATTAACATTGTTATAACCTTTAATTTCAAAATCAAGGTTCTATGAGTGGTAACCCTAATTCTAAAATGGAAGGTTTTTAATGATTACCAATTACACATGCCTAATTAGGATAAACAATGGTTAAGTGAGTCCGGGAGCTTGAATTTTACTCAATCGAACAACCAACATTTGGATTTTTTAAGGTTTTTAGTTTTGAGATTCTTTTTCAATAGTAAACAAATATCTAACATTTTTTTTTATTCATCCAAGATACAAAACATGATATTACAATGAAAAAAAACCTAAATTTGTTAACACCCAAACACACTAAAATAAATTTTCATTTTTCAATTAAAGAAAACAAGTGTTACATACCTTATGAAAGTCGTTGAGTTCTAAATAAGAAAGTTGTTGCCTACTTTGTTGGGTTTCATAGACAAAGAGGGATGGATTCCACGTGAGATTTTGTCACAAACCAATTTGATTATATAATTTCTAGAGTTTCAAATTAGATTTCTAAGGTTTAGGATAAAGATATCATGGATTTTAGGAGATACATATCGGGATTGGAGAAAGAGAGAGAGTGTTGAATGTGGGTGATGTGTCTCTTCTTATATATTATATATGAGGATAATATCATCTTTTAATTATTTTTAAATTTTTTTTTTGAACTTGAATGTAAAGTGTAATTTTTCAAAGTACAACGAGAAAGTGAAATCGCAATCAAACAATAAGAGATTTTTTTTTGTAATTATCCCTTCTAACTAAAAAGCATTTTTATTATACAATAATGTGAAAAAAAATTAAACAAATGATAGGCTAGGCCTTGAAAAGGCCAGACTTGCACACCTAGCTTTAAAAAACAGAAGCCAACGCTCATCGGCCTAACATACCGAAACACTATTTTTTAATAAATTAGGCAAGCAACATATCATTTGCTTGTTTTTTTAAAATGATAGATTTTGTCATTTGGTTTAGGTTCTCAGCCACCGTACTTATCTCCAACAACAACAAAAAATAAAGTCCAATATTTTGGACCCTAAAAAATAAAATTTAACTATTTTTTCACCAAAAATATGGAAAAAAATAATCTTACATCTAACAACAAAAAATCATTTTAATTCATCTAAAAACTCAAAATAAAAGCAAAACTAAAAACTTTTTCACATGACTAATATACTTTTAATGGCATTATTAAATATGTAAACTACCTTTATCGAGTTTTTCATTTAAAGTTGAATTTATAAATACTGAAAGCAAAGTTATTGGTAACCAAAATCCAATCATTCAAGAACTTTCTCTACCTTAAAATTTTTTGGTGACTTTCTCTTTCCTTTCTAAACTTTCAGGGATTAAAATGCGACAACAATGAAGTTTATGACTAAAAAGTAATAATTTAAAATAACAAGGATGAAAAAAATATAAAACTTTAGGGATCAAATAGAACATTGTTTCTTTTTTATGTCAATTTTTATCCTCAATCTCTTAATTTATTTTCATAAAAAAAACTAAAATTGTATTTTATAAAATTAGATGACAACCTGATATTTAAATATTTAAATACAAATTAAGAAAGAGAAATAATTTTGAGCTTATAAAACAGCAAAAACACAACATTGAAAGATGCTGATGAAAAACAATAAAGTGAAGTGATCAAGTTGAAAAACCTCCAAACTTTAGAGACCAAACTATGAAAAAGGAAAAAATGCATGTTTTTTTTTTTTTTTGTTAATGTTAATAGTTATAAATGGAATTGTAATTATGATGTAATGTAATATGTAATGATACCGGCTACAACAATCCAAGAAAGCCCAGCCCAAGAAATAGGAAATCGCAGCCCATGGCTAAAATCCATCTTCCTCGTAGCTCTCCATTTCCCAGTCCCCTCCATATTTCAACCCAGCACAGCAGAAGAAAAAAAAAAAAAACCCTAAAAATCAAGCACGCGAACAGATACTCTATTTCTCAATTTCGAAATAAAATTGAATGATAGTAAAAGCAAAGACAGCAGCAACTGACCCGAAAGTGATCAGATTGCAGTAGAATGGGAGCAAGTCGCAAGCTACAAGGCGAGATCGATCGCGTTCTCAAGAAAGTTCAAGAAGGCGTCGACGTTTTTGACAGTATCTGGAACAAGGTCACTAGCTAACTACTCTCCTCTTCCGTCCTTTGTATCTATTTTTACAATTTTTTTATTTTTTATTTTTTTGTTTTTTACCTTTTTAGTGTTTTAGTTGCCGAGAAGTGGAAATCAATTTGAGAATTAATTTTTCAGTTTGTTTTGTTTTTTTTCCGGGTGTGTTTGTTTGCTGAGAAAAGGAAGGAAAGTGATTGTTGGCGGAATTTCATTTTCTTTTCTTTTCATTTGTTTCCAGGTTTATGACACAGATAATGCGAATCAAAAGGAGAAGTTTGAGGCAGACTTGAAGAAGGAAATCAAGAAACTGCAGAGATATAGGGACCAAATCAAGACATGGATTCAATCCAGTGAGATCAAGGATAAGAAGGTCATTCCTCTTCATTCTTTTTTTCTGATTATTGTGTTTGAATCATTTAGGCTTTGTGTTGCTATCTTATCTATAGTTTTGAGGATATTAAGCCAGCGATGCAGTTATTTTCCATGATAAAATGGTTATTTGTTTCTGTGACATACGATGGCATCTTCTTCCTTATGATGTATGATTGACAGTGTTGTTGAAGCTGAGGTTGATCTTGCTTTCCTTTTGACGCGTTTTGTAGGTTAGTGCATCGTACGAGCAGGCTCTGGTGGATGCTCGTAAGACTATTGAGAAAGAAATGGAAAGATTTAAGATATGCGAGAAGGAAACAAAGACAAAAGCATTTTCCAAAGAAGGTTTGGGCCAACAACCCAAAACTGTAAGCATTGCATACTTATACTACCTTATTTTATGCTTAATCCTGAATCAAATCAGTCAAATGAGTGGTAAATTTGAGGCTGAATAAATCATAAGATTGATTCCTTGGGAGCAGTTGATGTGATTACATGGAACCACATTACTCTGTGAGGTAATCCCTGTGTATGATGATGATGTAATGTGCCTTGACTGCTAGTACCTTTTCAATCCGGTGAAGCCTGTTAAAGGGTTCCTTATTCACCTCTCTTGCCTGGCTTACAAATTTGGTGCTTTTTATTGTTTGTTATATTCTTAAATATGTCTTTTTTCCCACTTCAGTTTCTTACACTTACAGACTTGCAGAAGTAGCACAATTTAAAAGTTGTTGAGCTATCAATGGGCATCATTGACAGCATGGTTTTTTCTTTTCTCATTTTTTGCTCTCTGAATTTTTTGGAGGAATGCTAATTAGTTGTCACTAGTGTTAAAACCCGTGCTATGCCGTGTTTAGAATTCCAAGTTAATTTTTTACATAATAGAAGAATGTGTTAATGTTACATATGTGTTTTATTATATCATGATTTTTTTTAAATTAAGAAACACAAAGATGCTATTTACGCTTAATGAAATAAATTAAAAAATATATGTGAATCGATAAATTGTGAAAGAGTTGTTAATCTAATTAAATACTTAAATGGAAAGCTAATATTTCCCCTAAAAGCAAAAGAAAGGTGAGTGCAAATATTTATCTCCGATTTTTTTTTTAGTTTATGCGCTTTTTTTTTCTTAGTGGTTATTTTTTCTTACCTATGATTTTTATTTTTATAAATACATCATGCAAAAAAAATTATTTATATCAAATATAAAGGAAAAAAATTAAAGATAAATTATAATAATCTCTTTAAAACCTTTAAATAATAAAATAATTTTTTTAAAAATAAATTATATTTAAAAAAGATGAATTAAAAAATTTGAAAATTCAGAGAAAGGGTATTAATTGAAATTTAAATAAACAGTTAATGCAAAGTAAAAAATAGGCAGGGTATTAATTAAGTATTTTTTCAAAAAATAATCAAAGTAAAAAAAAGGCTAGGCGCTAAGCCTTAAGAAAAAAGCCCTAGCACGTCTAGGCATGGAAGCTCTGGCCCACATGTGTTGTTTTTTTCTTAGGAGTTGTTTGCTCCTTTTTTATTTTATTTTCTTTTCTTTTTTTTAAGCTGGGCGAGAGGTCACCTGCAGTTGTAGGGCATTTGGTGATTGAAAAACCAGGGTCTAAGTTTTTGGACCTCATAAACCCATTTTCAAGTCGTTTTTAGTTGAAAACACCTTAAAAATACCATGAAAACCTCAATTGAACACTTACCAACCTCAAAGCACCCCAAAATCACTAGAAAAACAAAAATCAACCAAATAAAAAATATATATAAACAGATCGCAGTCTACTTTTTCAGGCATGTTTATAGGAAAAAAAACCACCACTATTGTACTCCTCTAGTCAAATAGAACTTATTGACACCATGATCGACTATTTTTGTTTGTGTAATATGGCTAACCAACAACTCTTTCTCCTCTGTTATTTTCTAACGACTTTACTACTTTTCTCTCAAACCTAGGAATTGAAAAATGAACTTTTAAACCAAAATGAAAATTCTTAAAACTTTGATATTGTCCACGCATTTGATGTTCATTGTGATCCTCAATCTTTTAATTTTGTCTTTCTACTATAATTTAAAACTCTATCTCATTGAATTAGGTCACAAAAGATGAAAAAACAGTACGAGGATGAAATGAAAAAAAGGACAAAAATGAAAAAAAAAATGGGGAGCTATGAATAGTGAAGCAGCTGGGGAAAATCTCAGTTCTTAGCATGTTTGTTGTTTTGGTTTTAAGGCTTTGTTGTTGTTGTTGTTGTTGTGTGTTTCATTTCTTAAAATTGTCTTTTGGGGTTTTGTTTGAATTCCATATTTTTAATGTTTATAACTTCAAAAAACTGCTTTAAAAATGTAAAATATTTCTTCTTTCCACGATTGCTTAACTTTTTCGATCAGAATTGCTTAGTATGCTGATCTTTTTTGTAGGATCCAAAGGAGAAAGCTAAATCAGAAACAAGGGATTGGTTGAATAATGTGGTATGTGAGTAAGCTGTTTGATTTGCTTTCTTATTATCTACAATGACTTAGAGTGTATGTAAAATAATACAGTCCTGACCTTTCAAATTTCGTTTCATAGTGCTGGTATTGTAAAATCTTTCACTGTGACTTTTTATTGACCTGTCCTCTTTGGTCCTACTGCATGGGCATTTGCAGCTGTTTGGTTTTGTGTGCTAATTAATATCCAAAGCCTTATACTTATCCCAGAAAAAAAATTTTCATTGATTTGGAAGAACTATCTAAGTTATAAATGCTTGATGGCTTATAGATTGATCTAATAGCATTTAAAATAGTAAAACTGAAAAAATCAGTTGTTTTCCTTTCAAGACATTCCTCATTCAGTCCTAAAACATTTTTTTGCCAACTGTGTTTGAAAATTGCTGTATTATGTCACTTTGCTCCTTTATGAATTCTCATTTCATCAGTGGTGTTTTAACTAGCTTTTTCCTTGAGTAGGTTGGGGAACTGGAATCTCAGATTGATGCCTTTGAAGCTGAGATTGAGGGGCTCACTGTCAAGAAAGGAAAGACAAGGCCACCCAGACTGGTAGGACAGAAAAGGAAATGCGGTTTTTAGAATCAATATATCCTTCCTTTTATAATTTTTATTTTATCCCTTTTGTCTGGCAGACACATTTAGAGGCATCCATCACACGGCACAAACTTCATATAAAGAAATTAGAGTTGATCTTGAGGCTACTAGACAATGATGAATTGAGTCCTGAGCAGGTTAATGATGTTAAAGACTTCCTGGATGACTATGTGGAACGTAATCAGGTTTGTGTGTATGTGTGTGTTTTTATCACCCTTATTGTAAGAGGCATCATGCGTTGTCTAAGTGGATTTTCCCATGTTAACCTGTATATTTTCATTTCATTCCAGTATTCTTGATGGGATAGTGTGTTCATATGCTTTGTTTTATGTCACCTCAATTATCAATTTGCTTGTTTTCTTCTTTGTAGGAAGATTTTGATGATTTTAGTGATGTTGATGAGCTGTACAACACATTACCATTAGACAACTTGGAGTCTCTTGAAGACCTGGTTATAATTGGTCCTCCTGGTCTTGTGAAGGTAAAATTTATTGGCTGCAGACTTTACTTCTAATTATTTTGCCATTTAGAGATGGGAATGCAGTCGTCTTTTGTATCTGTGGGTGTGCTTGTTCTCTTCTTTCTAACATGAGATGGAAAAATAATCTCAGCCTTTTAAAGAAAAATGTTTAGTTGATACATTTTGTCTTTTTTTTTTTGTGATGGTGTTTCTTTTGGTCAGTTTTATTGTAAATATATCGTTTTTTTCTCTGCAGGGTGCTCCTGTTCAAGTCTTAAAGACTTCTTTGGCAATAACGGCTCCTCAGGCTCCTCAAACACCTGTACGGTTACACACTATCTGGGACTGTAATTCTGATTTAGCTTTTAAAGTCATGACGGATCTTATATATATTAGTGGTGTCATTTAAGCATTCCTTTGAGAGCTCTTTTTTTTTTTAAAAGAGGTTGTGTTCTCCTGTTTTGTTGTAGCAAGCTGCAAGACTTGGTTCAGTTGTACCTTGCTGATTCAGTGACCTGCACGGGACATTGTTGATGCATTTTGACTTTGATTAGTTGCCAAGGGAGTTTTTTGCTATATCTTACTTTAAGATTTAGTGGGACCTATGATGCTAGGGCTTCCACAAATGACATGTTTGATTCCTATTTTATTTTGAAGTGATGAAAGATATGTGAAAGTTGCACGTAATGTACATTACTTTTCCTTTTGGCTCTTCTAACTCTTTTATTTGACATAATATAGTTAGATGTTTATATTTCTGTTTGGTTTAATAAGTTTTTATATTAGTTTGTTTGGTCAAAGTTGTTATTTACCAAGGGTTATTGCTAAATAGTTATTTTTCTTTCAACATAACTTACTTGTGATTGTTTTTGTCTTCGTATTTTTTTTTAATAATTTCTTTTTAGGGTGGGGTTTATATATGCCATGTATCTTCAAGAGCTAACAACAAACCTTTTCTCATGTTGTGGACCACTTTTATTGTATTTGCATTCATAAAAAGACCAGGAATTTACCATTTCTAATATCAGCACTTATTAATTCCTTAAATGCTTTTCAGCTATGTGCTTTGTCCTAACATTGTTGCTACACCTATGGAATGATAATTTTCTTTCCAGGCCACTGTTTCTTCTCCGCCTCATCAGAGTGTCGTCGGTCAAGAGCAAGCCGATGATACTGCTTCACAAGATAGTAATTCTGATATTGTTGCTAGAACTCCTGCCAAAAGTGGTATGGTTGGTTCTTCAGCTGCATCAACACCAACTGGGAACCATGCACCTATTTCTGTGAATGTTCAGGTTCAGACATTGCCTAGTCTGTTAGCAGTTTCTCCAACTCTTCCTGGTTCATCTTCTGTTCGAGGTGTCTTGGAAAATGCTGCTCCTGCTAATCCTTCTCATGTAACCCTGACCAATGCTGCCAATTCTGCAAAGGATGAAGAAATTGCAGGCTTCCCTGGCCATAGATCATCATCACCTTCTCTTGTTGATACTGGACTAGCAAGGGGCATTGGTAGAGGTGGCCTCTCTAGCCAGCCCTCATCTAGTATCTCCCTCAGTCCTGGTGTAATTCCTAGCAATGGAGCTCTTGGTTCAGTACCTTCAGCTTCTGACATTGCAAAGAGAAATGTTTTGGGAACTGACGATAGACTTGGGAGTGGTGGAATGGTGCAGCCCTCGGTGTCTCCACTAAGTAACAGAATGATCTTGCCTCATGCTAGCAAGGCAAGTGATGGAACTGGTGCAGTTGATTCTAGTAATGCTGGTGATGCTGCTACTCTGAGTGGCAGAGTTTTCTCTCCTTTGGTCACTGGCATGCAATGGAGACCTGGAAGTTCCTTTCAAAGTCAGAATGAACCGGTAGGCCACTTGTTTTAACATTTTGTTTGTCTTCCTTGTTGATTTTTGTAACAACATAGGGGTGCAAGTGCGTGTTTGTGTGTTCTTTATTTTAGAGGATATCTTGGTTTTTGAAATTTTTTACCGTATAAAGCCCATTTGTCAATGAGAAGTCCAGACATGAACTACCCATCCACCTTCCCCCCTTTCACCATAACCAAACATCAAGAAAATTTATTTTGTGGAGCATTTGCACTAATGTCAATGGCTTTTATCCGGGATGGTCATCATCCTCCTAGTCGAATTGTGGCTCAAGTTGTAATTAAACTGTGTTTATTGGGTGGGCCAAAAAATGAGACTTTTGGAAACATGATTGAAAATATTCAACTTCAATTTTTTAGCATACATGGATTAGCATACTAGATCCATTTATTATATCACCTTAGTATGTGACTACAATTAAACTATTAGCGGAAATGCTAATTGCTGTTATCTGGTCTTGATTCTGGTTGCCTCCTTGTTGCAATGAGTGGTCGCCACCCTCCAAGGGTAATGGAGGCTCAAAATGTTTATTAAGATGTGTTTCACTAATGGGCCCAAAAAAAGGATATTGGAAATGCTTTTGAAAATTCAAAATTTCAATTTGCAAAGCATATTTGATACGAGTTTTGGTTTAGCAAGTGATGGAGATGTTTTGTCCACCCATCCTCTTTGGAAGATGATGTCTTTTTACATTATCACTGGATTATATATCTATCATAGTCTAAATTCATGTTAAATTGAACATCTATGTTAACCACCAACATTAATAGTATATAATAACTTAATTGTGTAATGGGTGATTTTTTATTCATGCAAGCTACAACTAATATAATGTACAGCTAGTCAACTAAAAGAATATGCGCGTAATAAGATAACGATCCAATGGAAAATGCTATAAGATTCACTTCACATGAAATTCTTCGTACAATGTGGCTTTAGTCCTTTCTAGTGAGGGTATAGGTGATGGACCGGTATAATAGTTGTATATATAAGATGCTTAATCATATGAAGAAAATAAATACAATAAAACCCCCCTCTTATATAATTTTGTTTCAATGGTGACTGAACTCTTATGCATTTTGTATATGCTTTATTTTGCTAAACAGCCAAGAGATGAGTTTTTCTTTTTAGAAAAGAAGAGGGTGAAAAGAAACGTCATACCATGCTAACTGGTGGTGGTAAAGGTAAAGAACTGGAAATAAGAGAAAAGGTAGAGGGGAAGAGTGAGGGAAGCTGGATGAGTAGACCTTCAATGAGAAATATTTTGATAACTCGCTTACATTTTTTAATATTTGCTGCATGTGGTTTTACTTAATAGACAATTGACAACAATTGCGTACATCAAATGTTTTAGAATTAGCTTCTTGATGTGAATTGTCCATGTCAGAACATGTTGATTTAATTGTTCCTTAAGTTCACTTAATGGGTTTTTTTATTAAGAAATATTGCCAAAACTTGTTGCCATTTTGTTTTAAAGTAACAATATTTCTTCTGTAGGGCCAATTTCGTGCAAGAACTGAAATAGCTCCTGATCAGAGAGAGAAATTCTTACAGCGTCTTCAGCAAGTCCAGCAACAAGGTCACAGTAACATTCTTGGCATGCCACCTCTTGCCGGTGGGAATCATAAGCAGTTTCCCACCCAACAAAACCCACTTTTGCAGCAGGTGCTTTTACTTCTTTAGGATTCTTCATTCCCTATCCTTTCCTTTGTTTTTTGAACAAGTCAGCTTGGAAAAAAATGAAAGTAAAAGATCTTTTAGGTAATGTTTGGTTGTTGTTCTAAAGCAAAAGAGACGTGGATATGAGGGACAAAAACATGTTTACTGATGGCGGAGACAAAATTAGGTTTTTGTCCGTCCCAGGGACAATTTTTAGTTAGTTTTTTGTTCCTAAAAAGAGGGACAGTGGCAAAAGACATGAACCAAGATAAAAAATTTTCTAGAAATGTCCATTAAAATATTCAGATTTGGACCATTGATTTTAATTAACTAAATTTTCACCATTAGATCTGAAAACTAGAAAATATAAAAGCAAAAATCGTAATAAATATGGGAAATATAAACAAGAGAGGGAGGGAGCAAATTATTTTATACAATCTAATAATATTTAACAATTAAAAAATGAATGAATTAGAGTAAGTTACTTTTTTTATGTATAATTGAGTAAAATTAATTAACCAAATAGTGATTTATATTAAAAAGTATAAGAAGAATTTTTATCTAATGAATTTCTTAGTATTATGATGAATATCATTATTACAAATTTAATATAATAATTAAAACATACATGATGTAGAGAAATGAAAATCGATTATAATCAATTGTGTTCTCAAAGAAATTAGATTTAATGATGAAGAGGTGGGAGTTGAATAATAACAAAAAATGTGCATTTGTGATGAAATTATTATCTTGCATTTCCAACTATGTTAGATTTTAAATTTGTGTCGGTGCCAATATTTTAGTTGACATATAATTTGTTTAATTATTTATTTTATTATTAAATATACTTGATAAAATGATTTAATGAAACAATCATAATTTAATTATATTATCTTTTGAACAAAGAATTATCTTTTTTACGATTATTACAATTTTTTTATAACATGATTTTGATGGATGGAGAAATTTTCATTTTTAGTTAGAAACTAAAGTGAAAATGATAATTTCTATTTATTATTTCAAACATTGCAAGTTTGATGGCAATACATATCAAATGTAAAACAGACTTTTCAACATTTTGTTTTGTCTCATCTCTCATCAACCAAACAGAATAGAGAGATATTTACTATGTCTTGTACACCACTACCAAACACAACTTTATCTCTGTCTCCTGTTGTGTCTTGTCCCTTTTGTCCTAGCTATCTCCGTCTCTTCTATCCAGAGACTATAATTAAA
This sequence comes from Populus deltoides, assembly GCA_015852605.2. Taxonomy (NCBI): domain Eukaryota; kingdom Viridiplantae; phylum Streptophyta; class Magnoliopsida; order Malpighiales; family Salicaceae; genus Populus; species Populus deltoides. The sequence continues at coordinate 11,572,276 of CM027588.2, read as the reverse complement.
TGCCACTTAAGGTGTTGTTTCATTTTTTTAATATCATGTTTGAAGTAAAGTTAGCTTAGTTGTGAATTGGAAATCTTGCTATTTTGTGGACTTGCATGCTGATTTCATTCATGCTAAGTGTCTTATAGAATTGTTGGAAGAAAGTTATTAGCAATCGTGTTTAACTAATACCAACCCTTTTTTATAGCAGCTGATACCATTTCCACACATTTGTTGCTTGAATACTTGGCATGTCCATTGACCTTCACAGGAGAAATATCCATTTTGCTTGTAGTATCACTCTTTTCTTTCTCTATCTGGTTACTTGATAACAAGGTTTTATGTGTGTCTTTTGGCTTTGAATTTATTTAGATTCTTTAATTTCAATATTACTAGAGGTGTAGTATAAGCTATACATTTGCTTGAAATATTGTTTTGATCATGGCTGTAATCACCATAGTTAATTGCTTATTTTTTCTTCACAGAAGTTTTTTATTGTTTTTCATTCTGTTCATGATCCTATTTCTTCTGCATTTCCAGCTTCCATGAATAAAGACTTAGTTTGACACTTTGTTACTTTTTGGGCATGCCATCTGATCACATTTGCAGTTTAATTCTCAAAGTTCATCCATCTCTCAAGGTAGTTTGGGAATTGGAGTTCAGGCAGCAGGTTTCAATACTGCTACATCTGCTGCCTTACAGCAGCCTAATTCCATCCATCAGCAGGCTAGTCAGCAAGTTGTGATGTCTAGCGGTGCGAAAGATGCAGGTATTCTTCATTCTCCAATTAACTTGTCATGATTGGAATTTGGAAACGCTTTCATAAAACTGGCTTACATTAATGACACGAGTAAATGGTGCAGAGGTTGGCCATCCGTCAGTTGAGGAGCAGCAGCTAAAGCAGAATTTACCTGAGGATTCAACCACTGAATCTGCCCCTACATCTGGGCTTGGCAAAAGTCTTGTGAATGAGGACGAACTCACAGCTTCATATGCAATGGATACTTCTGTATGTAGAATAATTCCTAATCTTGCCTGCTGTGTGTGTGTGTGTTTTAAGTATTCCACATGCATCGAACCATCCTGCTCTATCAAGGATAGATTTTAAATTTCCTTGGTTGGAAGTGTTGGAATGGATTTTTAACCTAGATATAATTTCAAGTTTGGGGCTGTTGCAGCACCACCTTCCCCACAGGACCCTTCCTGATGTTATCTATTAGAATTATTATGGTTGGTTATATTTGAATTTGATATCTAGCATTTACAAAGCACAAAGAAAAAACAGTGGCATCATTGTTATCAGCACAGTGAAAGAATGATTCAGCCTGTGAAGCTTTGAAAGCCCCTGTATTTTGATAGTGTATCCTCAGCATGTCCTCTCCAAACTTTATTTTAGAGTGGGGACAGGGATGGGAGGGATTCTCTGTGAAACAATGATTGGGCAGGCTCCCCAATAAATAGGCTTGGTTGCAATTAGCAAGCTGTTATCATAATTTCTTAACTAGTACACCTTTTATTTTTTATTGTGTGATTCACTAACATGGGAAATGATTTTAGTGATGAGTTTGTTTTATCTTGCAAACTGATATTCTCTTTCTCACGCACATGCGTGCACACATACACACAGAAGGCTTATTTGTAACTTTTAATTTTGGTGGCTGTGTTGATTCCATTCAAGGTTTTGCTCTTTCTATACCTTTTTCCAGTAAAGGGGCTCATATGTTGAGATGACTTGTCCCAGATTCAGCTTTTGTGAATTAACGTGTGGATTCTACGTTTATCGTGGATCTACCTCACTAAAGTCACAATGTGCTGGGCCAGGTCTTTTTCATGAGGCCATTGCATTTTCCTTTTGAAATTCTCTTCCATTAATTTCCTTGTAAGCACTTTATTGTGGTTGACAGTTCGGTAGTTTGTGCAACTTGATGTTGAAGGTAGTGTGATTAAAGTTGGTTTTAAATGTCTTAGCTGCAGGCTGGAGCATCTGGTTCCTTGACAGAGTCTGTACAAGTGCCAAGAGATATAGATCTCTCTCCAGGGCAACCCTTACAATCCAGTCAACCATCTAGCAGCCTAGGTGTTATTGGCGGAGAAGCGTCTCTGACCTTGGTGCCATTGGTGATAATATCAATGGTTCTGCTATAAATGCTGGGGCAATGCATAATCAGTCATACAATTTTGAGATGCTTGAAGCTGCATATCACAAGCTTCCTCAACCAAAAGACTCAGAACGAGCTAGGAGCTATATTCGGTATGGATGTGCAATCATATTCATATTATTGCACCTTTCAAATTATGGGCAAATCTTGTTTATGGAGTAATTTGTCTCTTGTTTGTCTGGACAGAGGCACCCTGCAGCAACACCCCCTAGCTATCCTCAAGTTCAGGCACCAATGGCAAGTAATCCTGCATTCTGGGAACGGTTAAGCATGGATAGTGTTGGCACTGACACCTTGTTCTTTGCTTTTTACTATCAACAGGTGATGTGACATCCTCTGTTGTTTCATTATTATGTAGTTTTGGTTTCTGTCATATGTCAAGCCAATCATTGTGTGCAGAATACATATCAGCAATATCTGGCTGCAAAAGAACTGAAGAAGCAATCTTGGAGATACCACAGAAAATACAACACCTGGTTTCAACGGCATGAGGAGCCAAAAGTTACTACTGATGAATATGAACAGGGGACGTATGTGTATTTTGATTTCCATGTTGGCAATGAGGACAAACAAGGATGGTATGCTGATTTTGTTTTTAACTATCCGCGTAGTTGCCCTTATTGTGGAACTTTGTAGGAAAACTCTCTACAAACAGAAAATCATACATAAAAATCTTATTAACTGATGTGATGAGTGACATGATATTGTATAAGTGATTTACTGCCAAGTTACTTATAAAATCATTACATTGAATGTTTTGTGTTAGAAAGATTTTTCGGTACAATTTCTCTGTATAGCCTTACTCTTGTACTGTATGTGTAGTCAAATTATATTGTTTGTGTGTAAGTATGAGTTGTTTCATTGTCAAGAGGTGAGGATGAGACAGAATCGTTTCATTATATAAGAGGATGAAAAAGAATTTGCTTCATATAAGATTTTTAGAGTAGGGGTTCACTTCATTAGGTTGTGGGCAACATGGGTGAAATGTTGCGCAAACGTGCTTCTACCTTGGCATATAAACTTTTTCTATATTATTTGCCCTTATATATTACAGTGATTTTAATACTTACATACAAGTTTATTTGAAATTATTTCATGTTCTTTTCTAAATCCTCAATAGGGCAATGTAGCTAAGAATTTGTCATCCATTTGATTTTCAATCTAGTCTGATCTGTCATATCCCTTCTATACATGCATCTCATCTTCATCAAAAATTGGGTTCATGTCAACCTAATTTGACTGTGCTTGTGGTTCTTATGATCTCCGTTTTTTGTATGTGCAGGTGCCAAAGAATCAAGACAGAGTTCACTTTTCAGTATAACTATCTTGAAGATGAACTCAGTGTCTAGAAAATGAGAAGTACTAGAAAAATGTTGCCATTTAACTCCCGGTTTGTGCTACACTGATTTTACTCGTTGTTATGAACACTGTTGTATGTAATGTGGTTTTTTAGTCTTTTAAGAGTTCAAGACTATTGGAATATTGTTGTGTGTGTGCAGGTGAGGACAGAGACTTAAATCTTGTGTTCGTTCCCCTTCCATTATAGTTTATGTGGATGAAGTTATAGTTTATGTGGATTTCATCCATCATATAAAACCATGTTGATACCGAATCCTGCAGAGGGTTCCCCAGATTCGCTGATCGGTAGCGATTTTCGATACTGATCAAAATTCAATGTGGTTATTGAATTTATTTCAGCTGAATATTGTAATTGGTAAAACCGAATAATCGAACTGTTTCATTTCCATGCCAACAATCAGTCTCCATGTTTAAAATTTCTCCTTAGTTGTAGACCTCTTGCAGTTCTGGCATTTGGGCTCCTTTAAGAGCCATATGTAGCAAATGTGTTGTGTCACCTTCGAGAGTAAATTTATGGCACTACATGGTAGCTCTTTTTTGGCTGATCGATCCAGCCTAGTAAATAGCAAAGCATTTCCCTCATGCTGTGTTTCTCGTGTAAAATATAGCAGTTGCACCTGTTTTATGCTCTCTTACAATCACTTTGTATACCTTCTATGAAATTGCTACTTTTGTTAGCATTTGACAATGTTGAGTTTGTAAAATGTTTGGCCGAGTTTGTAAAATGTTTGGCGTTTCTCCTTGCAGATGATCGCTGGTAGCTACTGGTTAATACAATTGAGTTTGGCTTCAACGAGAACTCCGAATCCGGGTTGTGCTCCGTTTTCTGCGGTACACTGGTTATTGGTTTCCATGTTTTTCATTTTTCAGGAATTTGTAATTGAAGTTCGAGGCAGGTATGATCTTTGCTTCTGAAGCATATTAAACCAAAACCTAGCCTCCCTTCTTTTTCATTTTTTTTTTTTGTTTTATCTTTTCAATGTATATTATAAGAATGCATGTGGAGAAATTTATGAAATTGAGCCTATCATTATTGGTATTTTCTTTTTTCTATTCATTTTCTTATTAGCTCATACTCAGATTGCACAAATCCTCGCTGCTCATACTCATTACCTGAAATTATAAAAGTTGTGTTTCTTAGATTTTTCCCTGCATTGCCTACATCGAAAGCTGACTCGCATGTTTGCAATTTTGTTCCCCCTTTTGACATTATCCATTGATTATTGCTGATTTTGTTTCCCAACTCCCATAATATTGTATCGAAAAATCTTTTTTTTATAGGAAGAAGATTTCACTTCATGTTGCTATCAGAATTTTAGTTGACTATTTTTAATCCATTTGCTTCTTGATCTTCAAAATCTTCTTCCTCGTCAATTCCTTCATTTATTTATTTTTTTACATTGACTAGAAGACTTGATAGGGGAACAAAAGTTATTACGTGGACATATATCATCTTTCAACTACTAAATTGTTTTGGAACTAATAACCACAACAAATTAAGAACCAATAAGATATATTCACTAATTATTCTTGTTAATTTCATTGATGGATCTCCATTTTTATTAATTTATCTTTAAATTTGAATTGGAATCATATATATCAAATTAATACACGCACACACAATACAAAACCCCGGAATAGAAGATCAAAATGTTCTGGAATCGAAATATATCGTTCCAATAAGATAATTGAGACGCCAACCATAGCGATATTCACAACCTTGCTATATATATATATATATATATATATATATATATAATTTTAAATATTTGCATTGTTAAAAAATTCTTGTATATAAAAGAATTAGCTGTCTTTTCAAACTTAGTTTAAATTTACAACATTAAAAAACTAGTTTTTTTAGTTTTCTAGATAAAGAAATATTGCATTTGAATGTATTCAATAACAGAAAATTATTTTCTTTTTTCCTTTCCTTTTTTTATTTTTTCTTTTCCGGTAAAAAATTAGAAAACATATTCATATTTTTATATAAGAATTTTTCCATAAAAAAAAAAAAGAATTACATCAAGATTATAATTATGTTGCATAAAGAATCAATGCTTATATATATGAAAAACTTGCATTGGAAAAATATATATGGAAAACTTTTAAATTATGTTTTCGAAACTCAATATAAATTTTAAAAACTAGTTTTCTATTTTTTTGATAGAGAAATATTGCATTTAAACAGAAATTTCTAGTTTTTCATTTCCAGAATTTAATTTTTTTTCCCTTAAAAAAGGGTTTTTTAATTTTAAACAGCCCTACATGATCATAGTTAAAAAGTCCTACACAAGAACGTGGAATACTTTAGTTCTACTTCAATGGAGGATATGTGCCTATCAAGGCTTCATTTGACCGACATCTAAAGGTGCTTTGATAAGGTGTCCCTTGATGGATTTAAAAAAAAAAAACAAGAAGAAAAAGAAGAAGAAAAACCCATTGTGTAAAAAAAAAAAAAAAAAAAAACAGAGTAAAAATTGGAGCTCACTATCTAAGAAAATAATTTTACAATCCAAACATTCTCTTGCCATTCATTTTTTTTTAAAGAATAAATTTCATAAATAAAGGAAAAAGGAAGAAGGATTCAATCCTTACCACAAAGCAAAAATTATTGGAAAATTGAGCTAGATTAAAAGTAAGTTTTTTTATATAAAAAAAATTAGTTGTGCTCTTAAGAAGATAGATTTTTTTATGAAAAATATATGTTTGGTTAAAATTATAGTGAGAATAATTTTTTTTCATGCAAAATAAATGAAAAGCAGGTCTCCATAAATAAAAAATAAGTTATTTTAACTTCTACAAAATCAAAGTTTGAAATACAATTATATGTGAGGTTCAATGTAATAAACAGAAGTTATTTAACTAATCAAATAAATTTTTTTTTTATAATGGGATAAAAAGTAAAAGCTACCACAATATTAAACACGGTTTACAACTGATAAATAACAAATATACATATGTTTTTATTCCTTTTACACTATGCTTTTTAATATATTTTGAGTTTATTGAAAGTTATTTTTATGAGTTTGTAATGCCTAAAAAACTTTGTGAATTAATTGTTAATAGATAAGAATTTATGTATTTTATATTTCGAACCTTGCTTTTTGTGACAGGTTTTTCACTAAGTTATAATTTCAGAATATGAACGTGGACTAAATAAAAATTAAAGTATATATATCGAGCTTTCTAATAAGATATTATAGGTAAAAATTCAAGTTCGTTTGAATCTATAATTAGACATGCAAAATCAAGTTGAAACCCTACTTGTTACACATATCAAGCTTTCCAATAAGTTATAATTTCAGGTTTTTTTTTCTTTTTTGAAGATGCTGCTCACTGCAATCAAACTCCAGGTCCCAGTCATCAACCTGTCAAATGATGTTGCCCTTCTGCAAGATATATTGCTTGCCAAGCTGTTTCAGTAAATCGACATTCTAAAACAATTGATTGCAAACTGTTTTAATTTTGTAAGCATTTTGAGCTTACTTGATTGCTACTGATCGTATTTTCCATCTCTGTCTACAAAGGTTCATGTAAATGTCATTAGATCCGATGTTAATTTGTCCTCTGAGTCTGCTTTTTAGAACAAGGATATGACAACGATCAGTTTCAAGAACCGATCAAAAGCTGAGCCATTGGGGGTGTATAGTGAGGAGAGTTGCATGAATTTGCAAATCACCAAAATGATACAGACAGTGTGCTGATGAAGAAGAAGAAGAAGGTAGGGTTAAATCAGCATCCGCAGCATCGTCTTTCTGATGGAAGCCTGTCCTCCTTGGAGCTAGCGATGTGCTAAATCGGTAGCCTGTAAGATTTCAATTTTGGTGCATTTTTCCAATTTCGGTGCTTATATTTCAATTTCGGTGCTGTTTTCCAAGGATTAAATTTCTTTTTGGTTCTTTGGTGCACTGCTAAGTGGACTTCTCAATTTTCATTTTGTTTATTTTTGTGTTTTAAAGATATTTTTTTAAAAAAATTATTTTAAATTAAATTATTTTTTATTATTTTCATATTATTTTAATATATTGATATTAAAAATAATTTTAAAAAATAAAAATATATATTATTTTAATATATTTTTAAATAAAAAATATTAATGAATAACGCTAAAAATAAAGGTGCTTTAAAAGGGGAACGCTTGCTATTTTGTATGGCAACATTCCTCGCATATTCTTTGGCTACACTGATGATCAGGAATCAAAACAACCTTATATTGCTTCCAAATCTCTTCCTCCATCCAGCCCATCACTGTAGAGCAGCGTTGTTAAACTCAGCCCGGTTTTGCAAGTCAATTCAATGGCTCTCTAACCCTGCTTGTGGTCTAAGAATATTTTTGGTATTGCGGTAGCTATTGTAGATGTGATTTGAAAAAAGTTGTTTTATAAAAAGTACTTTTAATTGAAGTTGGTTTGAAAAAATAGGTATTTGGTTAAAACTGTGGTTAAAATTAAGGTTGAAAAAAAAATAATTTTAACATGTTTGGTTAAAAAATATTTTTCAAATTGAGGTTATATATATATTAATGATTTTTAACTTAAATATTGTAGATTTAACTACTGTTATTACATCATGAAATAAATAATATTGATATCAAATATTTTTTATTATTCCATTAAACTATATGCAATGTCATTACATACGAAATCTATCCAACAAGGACTATATTTTTCATGGTTTCTTAAGCGCACAACAACAAAAACTGATTTTTTAAATTTATGTAGTGTTATTAAATAATAAAGATTGTGATATCTTTATTATTAGAATTGCAATCAAATTCCACAAATGTTACGTCATCATGCGATATCTTTCTAATTTATGTAGTGTTATTAAATAATATTAAATATTAATTTTTCAAGTACAACACAATTTTTTTAAAAAAAATTTACAATTTCATTTCAGTACGAGTAATTTAATTTACCTTAAACTAATTTTTTAAAAAAACAAAAAAAAAATATTGTCCACGATTAACTGCATTGGTGTTGTTCGGAAAAAAAAACTAAACTTTTTTCATTGATTTTTCATAAAAAAAAAAAACTGAACATTGCAACAGTGAAGCCATGCTCCATTGTTCCAAAAAATTACCATGAGAAGCAGCACTTCTCCATTCCTGCGGCTGGGCAACAAAAATCAGTAGGCCCTACCAAGTAAAATCAAGTTTGTTTCCTTTACCAAACATCAAAATGTGTGGCTACTGGTGAACCTCACTCGCAGCCACAAAACCAAACAGCATCTAAGTCAATTCTTAAGTTAAGTTGGGTGGCAATCAACCCGGTATGATTTGATAGATCAACTCTCTACTTAATTGACCTGGTTAAAATTCATTTTGATTTATTTAATTTTTAAAAGATAAATTACCCAACTCACAATTCAAGCTTCGGACTTAGTTATCAACCGAAAAAAGTTTAATAACTATGCTATAAATTATCTAAACAGCATGATGATATTTTTTTTTTTTTTGAAGGTTATCATATTCCACATTTGGGCAACTGGAACATTAATATACTGTTTGGAATCTTTGAAATTAAATTAAATTTTAGAAGTTAAATCAATTTTTTAGTTTGGAATTCTTTAAAAATATTGATTTGAATCTCATCTTAAATCCAATCGCTAAAAAATGATGAAAAGCAAATCAAAGGAACACCCTCTAATTTCCTACCGTAATTCCCTTAGAATTGGTATTAAAAACAATATTATGAAAATACCATTGACAACACAAACCCTATCTTTTACAAAACCTCCACTGCCTCTTTCCTTCTCTTTTTCTAACCCCCGCCTTCTCTTCTAACACCTTATATCTGTTTGAGAGTATAATTATGATTGCTTTTTAAAATATTTTTTACTCTAAAATATATCAAAATAATATTTTTTTTATTTTTTAAAAATCATTTTTAACATCAACAAGATCGAAATGATTAAAACCACCAAAAAAAGTTAATTTAAAGCAAATAAAAAAATAAAATAAAATAAAATAATTTAAAAACACTTTTAAAATATAAAAACAAATAGGCCAGTTGAGACTACAACACCTATCACAGAAGCTTACGGGGAATTCCGGTAAGAACAAACCTTTTCTTTTGTACAATTTTTTTACCCTTTTTTGGTTTATTATTTGAATTTTATTTTAGTGGTTTGTTCTTGTATCTTGCTTTTTTTTTTCTCTCTTTCTGGATATTTTAATTATGATGGTTTCGGTTCGAGTTTAGGGAACGTTTGAGAACGCGGCTGCGGCTGTGTTCCTAAAACATTAAAATTTTTTTTTTATTAAAATTTAATATGGTTTGTATGTTTTGAATCGTTTTGATGTGCTGATATTAAAAATGATTTTTAAAAAATAAAAAAATATCATTGGCATGTATTTTGACACGAAAAGTTATTTAAAAAACACCTGCAGTCCCACTGTCAAACACGCTCTTATAAGAATGGTTTTACAAGAACTTGATTCCACTTTTTTTCATCCCTTGTTGTAGATGTGTACTGGAATCTAATCCAGGGCTCCTTACGTTTTGTAGTCATGCTAGATATTAAATTTATTTTTGAATTAAGGTTAAAATAATTAATGTTACTAGTTCAATTTATTCTAAACAATATAATTAAATTCAATTATATAATTTAATATTTTATTTTAAATATAAAATTATAATAAATTATTAATTGAATTTAATTTCATGTGACGTGATTCTGGGTAATGTATTTAAATAATAAAAATATATTTAAAATTATAATAAATTATGAATTAAATTTAAATTACATGTATAGAATTAAAATTAATTTTCCATGTGATGTGATTCGATTCTAAACACGAGGACCAACTAAGCAACCGGAGAATATCAATTTATAGTTTCAAAATGTGCAGCCAAAAACCCACCATAGAAAGGTGAAAAGATAAAAGAAAAAGATATCACCGCTTGCTTTTGATCGAAACCACCACCCCCCCCCACCGCCCGATCTCAAGACATTGTTTGTTTTTTTTTTTTTTAAGTATTATTTTAAAAAATAATTTTTTTTATTTTCTTTACTTGAAATTTATTTTTGTGTTTTGATTTAATATAATGATAACAAAATTAATTTTTGAAAAATAAAAAAAAATATTTTAATTTATTTCTTAGTGAAAATCAATTTGAAAAGCAACTATTACCATACTTTTAAACATCTTACTTGATTTAAGGAGTGTTTCTGTTTTTTCTTTTAAATATTTTTTAAAAGTGTTTTTTACTTGAAAAAATCATCATATTGATATTTTTTTTAGTATTTATTTTTTATGATTTTGATCTGTTGATGTTAAAAATAAAAAAATATTTTGATATATTTTTAAGCGAAAAATTATTTTTAAAAGTACACTACTTGTTTGGCATAATAATCCAACCACGCTTTTAAAATTTTTTGAATTTCTTTGTTAGCTACAAATATTTTTTTGATGTTATTGGATATTTAATTTAATGTGTTAATATTAAAAATAAATTTTTTTTAAAAAAATATTATTTTAATATATTTTCAAATAAAATGTTATTTTATTTAAAAGCTCAAATCATTTATATAATATTAAAGTCATGTCGCTTCATGCAGACAGAGACAGGACGGTTGATTCACTCACAAAATCTGTGATTTTGAATTATTTAAATGCTTTTCCATTATAGAAAGCAACCCTTCGCTCGATCTTGAGAGTTTCATGTCTCCATGCAGCAGCATGGCCGGTGAGGTCAATACCTAGGCTGACCCAGTGAGTCTGCTCGAGTTAGCCCTCCCCTGGCTGGGTCCCCTTCGACAAAAGAAGAGGTGGGTTCCCCTCTCCGGGAGGCAGGCTGGCCCAAAAATATATATATAGGAATACATTAATATGTAAATCCTCCTGTAAAAGCATGATAAATATTATATTTTAATTCTGTTTTAATCATTTAGAGAGAGATAGAAATGAAAAAAAATATGTTAAATAGATAAAAATATGATGTTAACTCTTCGTTAATTGCAATCCATTTTATAATATAGTTTGCTGGTTAAATCATTCTTGATTTCAATTCAACGTCTAATTGAATATAAAATAGATAAAAATAAGATTTTTATGCTAAAACAAGGAATAGTAGTAAATTTAAATATACTTGTAAAACCTGATTCAATTTAAAATAAGGTTTGAGTCATGGATAGAAAGTTTTGGTCTAAATTAATAGGGTTGAGTTTTGATCTAAATTAGTAGGATTGATTTCTAATTTTTTTTAAATAATAAAAATAATATTGTTTTGATTAAAAAATTCAAAAAAATCAACAATTTAATGATTAGATTTTAACTATATCAGGCTTGGATCGACCGGATGAGGAGCCAATCTAAGATTTTAATGGAGTAAATTAGATTATTTTTTTGTAATTTGTTTTCTATAACCCACATCGGTCCTAGCCTTGAGTAGTTAGCATGGATCATAATTGACCTAGCAAACCATTCTAGATTTTACATCTATGAATTTTTTATTTTTTATTAATGTGGGTGTTCGGGTTAGCTTGCGCGTACCTCGACTAATCCCACAAGCCTTGAAGTTAACGACCATATAAGTCTCCAGTAGCTCTGAGATTTGTGAGACTTGAACTAGTGACCTATAGGAAGTAAACCTAGACTCTGACTAGTTTAACTACACCTCTCAAAGTTACATTTATGAATTTTTTTTTGATAATTCAAAATATCTAAACCAATTTACACGTATCACAACTAATTTTTAAATTCACTAAATACCCTATAAACCTAATATATAAAAAAAGCACCATAGAAATAACAAACACGTACACTAAATTTCAAACCTAAAACGCAGAGAAAGAAATTCCTTACTAGAATCAACCGCTAGGCTAGAACCTGGTGCCCATCTATGAATTTTAGCAAAGCGGGACATCGTAAGATTCATAATTACTGTTCATTAAAAAAATAATATTTTCTTTCTCCAAGCTTCTCAAAAGTGGGAAAAGGGAAATCCGGAAAGGCAACAATCCACCTGTCCTCATCTCAAATGTTCTGTCGGTGACCGACCTATTCAAAAGCATGGAAAGTGGGGAAACGTCACCGTTAAACCATATGTGCACCACTGACAACTAAAAAAAAAGAAAGAAATATAGAGTTTGATAATTAAGGAGAAAAAAAAAAAAGAAATAAAGAATTGAATAAAAAACAAAAAAAAAATTATGACAAATAGCCTATGGGTTGATAGCCTTGGCTCCCGTGCTTATTTTTTATTTTCACCTCCGACCAATTACCTTTTTTCTTGAAGCGAACGTGCGTTGTCAGACTCTACTTGACCGAGTGGGAGTCACGTCATTGCCACGTGATAAATCACTTTATACAAGGATATTTTTATTAAACTGGGCGAGGCCTGACTGCTTGCCACGTGATAAATCGCTGGGATCTGATTTTATTTTAAATTACTTGAGATATTAACTGGTTAAATTTAAATGACAAAGTCAATTGAATAATTTAATCTGATAATAATTTTAGAACTTGGATGATCCAAGATCTTGATTGGATTTAAAATAAGTAAAATTTGTGAATATAATTAACCCGGTAAAATTTGATGTGATTTTTTATCTTTTATTTATTTATAGACTTATAAAAAAAACATATACATCGCAAGAGAGATTATTAAAGATTTTTCTTTTACTCAACTTAACTTTAAGTACTTATGTTTGTTGCTTTTTTTGTTAGTTATTAACTCATATTAAAATTTACTATATAAATATTAAAATAAAGTTTTATTTTTTTAATGTAGAATTCAGTTCGGTTTTTTTGGTTTCAGGGTTATAAAACCGAAACCGAACCGAACCGATAGGTTTTTTTAAAATTTTAATTGGTTTAATCGGTTTTTTTTCATGGTTCGATTTTTTCTGTTATTTTTTTCTGGTTTTCTCGGTTTAATCGATTTTTTGATTTTTTTACTCACCCCTAGAATATATCTACTAGTTATTTGATTCTAGTTAGTAAGATAGATCTTGAACTAAAAAAAGATTTCTTGAGCAATTTCAATAATTAGGATTATTAATATTCCTGATATAGTAGATACTATTACACATACAATTACACTTAATTAGATGAAATTGTTTGATTTTAAAAGGATCCTTTATAATTTCGCACATGAGGGGTTATTTCTTGGTTTTTTTTTGGTTTTTTTCAGTATTGACTAAGTTTTGAAATAGTTTTTTGTAGCTTAGTGTAAGGTAATTTATGCCTTACTTAAAATAATTTTCTTTGTAAACATAAATATTCATATAAATAGACAAAAAAAAGGTCTATACATATAAATAGAAGAAAAAAAAGTCTATGAGATGGAAGAATAGTAAAAATGGTTATGATATTAGGGAGTTGTAAAAAAAAAGGAAAGAGATTTTTTTGGATATTTTTCCTCAAATTTGTTTTGCTCATTTCTATCTTCTTCTAATGAATATTCATTTTATATTTTCTTGATTGTTTTGTTCATTCAATTCCAATCTTAAAAGTCATAATTTGAATAAAAATTATTTATTTTTTTACTAAAATACTAAAAATATTACTATAGAGCGATTCCCATTTCAATCAATTTTATTCAATTAAAAAATTAACCAAAAATAAATATTAATAAAAAATAAATTGCATGAATTTAGATCAATTAAAAACTTATATTTCTATGCACTGATTTAGACTAAAGAATTCTCCAATTTAGATTGATTATTTCCATGTGAGATAATGCTAAATTAAATAAAAGAAAGATAAGGGTCTATAAAAAATGAGAGTCGGAGAATATTTTCATCAGAAATGCGGGATCAAAGTAGGTATATGTGATATATAATAATTATAAGCTAATTTTTTTTTATAAATATTTATAAAATTTGTTTTAAAATCCGACTAAATTGAAGATACAAATAAGACAATATATATATATATATATATATATATATATATATATATTAGGCTAGTTATATATGAGATAAAAAATATATTTAATATGCCCTTTTATTACTAAGAATTGGGGTAGAGATTCCAATAAAAATCTTTCTATTTTATAACCATGAAATCAATTTAATATTAAATAAAATTTTAAATCAAGTAAAATAATGAAGAGTTTGAATTCAAAGAATGGTTCATAAAAAAGAAAGAAATGCAAAAATAAAAAATTATATGAATTCACAAAAACTATACGAATAGGAGCTATAAAATAAATATCTGAATAGGTTTGATAATTCAATAACACTGTTACTTAAATTGGAAGCTCTTAGTTGCATTACTTTGGTTAGGGGTGATCATTTTAAGTTTGGTTTAGTTTTTATTAAAAAAAATAATCAAACTGAATTTAAAAAAAAATAGAAACCGATTCAAACCGACTAATTTTGGTTCGATTTGGTTTTTAGGACAAAAACAGGTTCAAACCAGTTTTGCTTGATTTTTTCAGTTTTGCTCGGTTTTGGCTTGGGTTGGCTCGTTTTTTTCCGGTTTTGGTTCGGTTCAGCTCGTTATTTTGGTTTTAGGCTTATAAAACTAAAATCGAACCGAACCGGTCGGTTTTTTTAAATTTTAATCGGTTTTTTTTCACGGTTCAGTTTTTTCAGTTATTTTTTTTCGATTTTCTCGGTTTAATCAGTTTTTTGGTTTTTTTACTCACCCCTAACTTTGGTTCAATTAAAATATTATAGATGGAATAATTAGGTCATAATTTATTGCTTGGTTATATCATTAATTATTTTTTTATGTTAGGAACTTATCATAAATCCATCTTTATGTCATTTTTATTATTGTTGTTGGGCTTGCTTCATTGGAACTAGGGTTGGTGAAGGAATTACTGCGAGCAAAGTTGTAGAGGGTATTGCTAGGGAAAAATATGAGGTAATGTATTGCTTAATCAACTTCTATGGAAGCTATAACAATTTATGAGATAGTTGTAGCATTAACACTTTTATTTGAGAATCTTTTTGTTTAATCCTATATTTTGTTTAATATAATCCTATAAAAAATACATTTTATTTTATTTTCTTGTAATTGGTGCTCCTTTTTTTTTGAATTTTATCAAGATTTTACTCCTATAATTATTTATTTAGTTTTATTTTTATTAGGATAATAACCCAACATGAAGGATTGACTGGGGGATGAGGAGTTAGTATACTAGTAGATTTGAGGTGGAAAAAAAAGTTTGAAGGACCAATAAAAAAATTCAAATGAAAAAAAAATTGAGATGGTTTATTTTTTAGATTAACGTAGATATCCGAATCAGCTTGCGCATACCTCGACTAATTTCACGGACTGTGAAGTTAACGATCATGTAAAGTTTCAGTGGTCTTAAGAGGACTCGAACTCGTGAATATTGGAGAGTAAACCCAATACCTGACCAATTAAACTAACCTTTGTTTATATAAATAGTAGTGTTTACACCCCTAAGTTTTTTGTTTATGTATAGTATAAGAGCATCTTCAATGACAAAAATCATTTAAAAGAGTTAAAATTGTTAATATGATTTTTTTAAATAATATAAATATGATTTTTTTTTTATGTTCACTCCACCACTTCAGTACAAAAAAAAAAATTGTATTTTAATACATTCAATATTAATAATTTGGCTTCTTTTGAAAAAAAGTTTAATCAATGAGAGAATAAATCTTCAAATATATTATTTTAATGTTGTTATTATTTTAATAGATATGTAAAAATAACTTTTCTTTGATAAAAAAATAAATTTAGCTCTTCTTTTGGCTCTTTCATTGGAGTCTTAAATAAAAAGAAAAAAATAAAAAAAAATTATTTTTTTTAGTTTTTTTCATTGAAGATGCTCTAATATAATAATTTCTTAATCTTAATAATTAGTACTAATACCATAATTATGCGTTCATTTCTCTCATTTTCATAGCAGGACCCCAGCAAGCTACCAATATTCTTAGAAATCTTTACAGGAACAGCTGAATTTGAAACTTTCTAGCCGTTAGGAGCCATTCCTTCAATATAATACCAGGTCGAGACAAAACCCATCAGAGAAAGCTGGTCTCTTCACAAATTCCCTTGGTGGCAGGTGCTTTGTCCTTTCCTTGTTGGCTCCCCTTCCGGATAAATTATGCAATCTGCATGTAAAATATGCAAATAAATACAGAAAAAATAAATTTTAAGTAAAAATTTTTGTTAAGATAGGATAATTTTTTAATTGATATTTATTTAAATTTAGGATTAATTAGTCAATTAGTTTGTTAAACTAGTTGATTTTTTGTAAAGAAAATCACAATATTATCAAAACTGTTAAAATCAGGATTGAAATTGAGATTTTCAAAATATAAAAATTCGACAATGATTTCATGGCCGCCCTAAAAAAACAGTCCTGAAAACTTCTCGAAAATTTTTGTAAAAATTTAAGCGTAACTCAATGATCGAATAAAAAATTATAGTTTTTTTAAACTATCATTATAATATAACAAGACTAAACCCTCTCTTAGACTTGGACCTGTTTTATTGATCTATAAATGCATCTATTAGATTATTTACGTTGTTTTAAGATTTTAATTGAAGCCTGTGTATTTTTATTCATAAAACATATTTGTAAAAAATAATAAAATTATAGTTTTTATATAAAATAATCAACCAATTATATAACTATATTTAATTAACAAATTAATTGATAGTTGCCACGCTTTAAATACATAACATGTTAAATATTATTATTTTTAAGTATTACAAGATAGAAATATACTGTTTTATTAAATTTTTTCAAATTATATTACTCCTATAAAATTCTTAATTTAATATGATAGTTTTTTTTTTTTAAAAAAAAGACCCTTCCCCCCTCTTTGAGTCTTTCACATTTTCGTCGTCACAAACCGTCTGTCTCTCTGTAATCTCTTTTGTTCCCCCTCTCCGACCTTTTCATTGTCAAAAACCATCTGTATCTCTGTTGTCTCTTTTGTATTTTATTCTGACTCAACTAAACACAAGGTTGTGGTATTTCTTGTGTGTTTCCTTTTTCTAATTGTACACTCCTATCTATTCCTATATTTCCCCCCCTAAAGGAATAACATATAAAAATCCCCTGTTTTTCAAATCCAATGATTTTGATCTTTCCACACTAATAAGTTTTGGTTTTAATAAGTTTTGGTTTTACTTGTTTCCTTCAAAACCCATCAATTCGTTCTCTTTGGCAGTTAATTCTTTTTAATCGTAATAAAGTATCAATCTTTCTGTTCATCTCCACTTGCTCTGTTTCTTTAATTTCTCAAGAAAAAGGTGGATTCTTGGTTATTGATTCTCTCTTTATTCACGTCCCGAAAGGGTATAAAAAGTTTGTTTCTTTTACACTTTGGGTTTTGATTCATATTCATATGCTTTTTTCTCTCTCTTTTCCTTGTTGTATTTTTTTTTCAGTTTTGAAATATATATGGGATTCTTGCATGTTTCTCTCCTACTATCATAAAAATCACGATCTCAGAATCGTGTCCCGTAAATCGCTAGTTTTTCGTTGATTTAGTGCATCCACTTGTCAAAAAACGTTGCCTTCCCTCTCTTTCTCATTAATAAAAAAAGGAAAGAAACTGAGTTTCAGTTACAGCAATAAACAAAAACCCTTCGACTTTACTTGCTTTCTCTTGTCTTCTCTTCTGTTTGAGTTCTTTCTTTTTTTTTAATCAGAAACCAAAACTAAAAATGGGCACCTGTTGGTTTCTCAAATTAGTTTTGGTTTTAGGCCTTTTAAGGAATTGTGTTGATGGTCTTGGTGTTAATTGGGGAACTATGGCTATACGTAAATTGCCACCAGAAACAGTTGTTCAAATGTTGAAGGATAATGGGATCCTAAAAGTGAAGCTTTTTGATGCAGACCAAAATACAATGACTTCACTTGCTGGTACTGGCATTGAAGTTATGGTTGCTATTCCTAATGACCAGCTTGCAGTGATGGGTGATTATAATCGTGCTAAAGATTGGGTAAAGAGGAATGTAACTCGTTATGATTTTAACGGAGGAGTTACCATCAAGTAAGTTCAGAGTTTTCTCTCTCTGTATTTTTTTTTGATTGGTTGGTTCTGAATCTGAGTTTCTATCATCAAGATAAACAATGGAGTTTAAATCGATGGAAGTAATCCATATCCAAGTTAGGATTGCAATATGGTGGCATGATTATCTTGGTTGGTATTGAACTTCATAATTTCCTGGAAGCTGATCTAGCTGTTCCATCTTGTGTGTACGAAAATTGTGAATTTCAATTATATGGCTCGAGAAGCTATTGTCCTGGAGTAGTTTCCGTCTAGGAAGTTAATTTCTTTTGTCCAAGTAAAATCTTTCTGTGAATTAGGAGTTTGTCGTTTTTGTTGTAGGTAAAATTTGTTTGCCTTTTCTTAATAAACTGGTAATCATGACCTCCCAAGGCATCATTAACGCAGTTGAGAAGTTGGTGTTCTCTAGGAGTTTGACTTTAAATTGATCTCTCATGTTCAAGTTTGTGCTCAAGAAATTTAAAAATGTGGGTTTGTAGTAAGAGTTGTGATTATTGTTTTGGATATCTTTTGATAATTCTATTGATTTTGGATGAAGTTATGGCGTTATTGTTATACTTTATTACGCGTTTGTATGAGAGTTTCAGCTTCTCTTATCCCCATCCAATGTTAGGAAAAGAGAAGCTTGCGTAATATTCTTGATGTATCGAGATTCAACCATTAAATAAATAATATGGCCTCACAGTTGGACTTTGCTAAAATGCTGGCTTGGTTCTTGAATCTTCCATAAGATGGCAGTTGGATTTTTTAATTGGAGAAGCTAACAGCCTGGTAGGAATTAATGCGATGCGTTTGAGTTTTACTTCTTACTAAAAAACGTAGGCATTCCATTTTTTTTTTATACTCAGAGCTATACCTGCGTATCTATTCTGTAAAATATGATAGCATATGCTTAGAGTTTCTAGGAAAATGAAATGGGAGATTAGGCTTTGGATTCTTACCAAGCACTCCTCCGACTTTTATCTGTATGAACTTTTGGTTTCCTTTTCGTACGCGTTCAAAAACCTATTGGAGAATCATATTCTCGGTGGCATACTTTTTTGAGAGAACTTTGTATTGGAAAGGAGAAAAAGATGGCAACCTTGCCCACTCCAAAAGCCAATTGGAATGGGATACAAGTAGCACAAAAGAATTAAATGTTCTGCAAGACTTGTTTGCACAATTTCTCCATATCCAATGCTTGATGAGACGTGGGAATTAAATTGAAAGGAGTCCGTAGTAGAGTTCCTCAACTTAATGCCCTGTTGACCACTTAAGTTCATTGTAGTTCTTATTTAAAATTCTACCTTACATTTTCTATTCTTGTGATTAATTTTGAGAAGCAGAAAATAGAAAATCCATTTTTTTCCTTCAGGAAAAATTCCTTTTCTGAATGATTTGCTGTTTTGACATTCATAATTTGTAATCTATTTGCTGTGAGAATGCATCTGGAGTTGCGTATTAGAGCTCCAGAACGTCGTGCTTTGTTTCTTAATTCCATATCGATACTTGGTTGAAAAATTCAACTTTACATTTCTATCTTCTTAAAACTACAAGAGATGGAACAGTACTTGTTCCTTGTGTGTGGTGTGTGTGTGTTGTGTTTGAATTCTATATCTACATTCAATGGATTGTCTGTTGAATGGAGGGATTTATGCAAATTCAGAAACACATTTTCTCATTTCATAGCATATAAATTGGAAGGTTTACATTCATTATATGGTTTTAAATACGTTCTATGTTGCTGTTGTCCGGTGTTGTTGAGAATGAAAACTCACTATTAACTTCTGCATTCCTTTATATATTTGCTGTCTTTTCACAGGTATGTAGCAGTTGGTAATGAGCCTTTTCTCAAATCCTACAATGGTTCATTCTTAAACACCACCTTCCCAGCACTTCGGAACATACAAAATGCCCTCAATGATGCTGGGGTTGGAGACTCCATAAAGGCCACTGTACCCTTTAATGCTGACGTCTATAACTCCCCAGATGACCAAGCCTATCCATCTTCTGGAAGATTCCGCAGTGATATTAATGATATAATGACCGAGATGGTTCAGTTTTTGGGTCAGAACAACGCACCTTTCACTGTGAACATCTATCCTTTCTTGAGTCTCTATGGGAATGACGATTTCCCATTTGATTATGCTTTCTTTGACGGGGCTCCTCAACCTGTTGTAGATAGAGGTACTGGGATTCAGTACACCAATGTTTTTGATGCTAACTTCGACACCTTGGTCTCGGCCCTGAAAGCAGCGGGCCATGGGGATATGCCCATTATAGTAGGTGAGGTAGGTTGGCCAACAGACGGGGACAAGAATGCCAACATAGGTAATGCTATTAGATTTTACAATGGGCTTTTACCACGACTTGCAGGCAACAGAGGCACCCCACTTCGGCCTGGCTACATAGAAGTTTACTTGTTTGGTCTTCTTGATGAGGATGCCAAGAGCATCGCTCCTGGGAATTTTGAGCGCCATTGGGGAATCTTTCGATATGATGGGCAGCCTAAGTTTCCAATGGATCTTTCTGGTCAGGTTGCAAACAAGTGGCTAGTGGGTGCGCAGAATGTTCAATATCTACCGTCAAAATGGTGCATGTTTAATCCAAACGCCAAGGATCTTAGCAAGCTTGCAGATAACATAAATTATGCCTGCTCCCGTTCAGATTGCACGGCACTTGGATATGGTTCTTCCTGTAATGGCCTGGACACCAATGGGAATGCTTCATATGCATTCAATATGTACTACCAGGTGCAAAACCAGGATGAATTCGCCTGTAATTTCGAGGGCCTGGCCATGGTTACCGAACAGAATATTTCTCAAGGGAACTGCAATTTCACCATCCAGATAGTAGTTTCATCTTCCTCCTCTCTCACCCTGTCATTGATGGGTTCTGTATTTGTAACAGCCTTGTTAACATCCCTTTTTCTATAGATTGATTTTTGTAGATACCTTGGACATCTATTGCTCTTGGCTTTTTTGACATTGGTTACTCTGCCAATTCATTTAATAAATTTCCACTGTTGCTTTGATTAGCTGTTCAGAACTTATTGCCTGATCATCATTCATTCATTCATATGGTTTTGCAGAATGGTCCTGCTGACTAGGAAACCTGGATAACAGATACTTGCAAAATCATCATAGGCATCACCCTCTTGAAGGAAAATCCAAGTTTCTTCAGGCCATGTTGAAAGCCCTGCTTGCTTTAATCAATTATCCTGAGAAGATGGCATGCATATATATATATATATATATATATATATATATATATATATAGATGTCATCCCTACCTCATTCCTTACAGCAATTTGGACGTTGGCACCATCGAGACAATTACCAACTACTACTTCCTAACACACACCAAAAAAAAAAAACTATCATATAGAAATAAGAACAAGTTAGATTAGACAGGAATAATAATGTCAGCAACAAATAGTAATTCATGTGATTTTCTCTCAATTATTGGGGTGGGCCCCTCTAAAAAAAGAAAGAAGAAGCAAGCAACCCGAATTCAAAAAAGCCTCTCAACTGCGGACCCTTTAATCTCCTACCAGCACAACACACCCACTTGTGCCTTCTCTCTTGGATGTGATATGTCCCAGCTAGCCAGCCCAGCCGCACTCTCTCTTATTCCCTTATATGGAAAGCTTATAATGTCATCATAAATATGATATTTGACTAATAAAACACCTTAATTCAAGTTCAAATCCCAGTTAGTGGCAACTAAAAACTTCTCATTTATGTGGGTATTTGAGAGTATAGAAGTGATTATAGTTCAAAATATTTTTTGTTTTGAAATGTATTATAATAGTTTTTGTTTAATTTTTTAAAAAGTATTTTTGATATCAGTATATTTAACGATCTAAAAATATAAATTGTTTTTTAAAAAAATTTATATTTTTAAAAAACACAGTTAACAAACACACGATATAGTTTAAAATGTTGATGGTTGGAATCTTTAATCAATTGCTGTCACTTTTTATATATTTCTTTCGTTTTTATTTAATTAAATTATTTGGTTACTGAAAGCTAGATATGTGCATTAAACACTGTAATAGCCTTTTTTTTTCATTTTTGTTATTAATCTTTTCTTTCTTCAACCATAACTTTCTATGCCTAAATTGATGATCAATTTATTAATAATTATTAAGAAAATAAACAATTCAACTAAAAAGGACTAAAGTATAAGACAATGAGAAATATCATGGTCAATTTCAGATTTGCTAGAAAAAGCATGTTTAGTCTACCTTTTTTTCTTTTTCTTACTCTACAGTCCCTTTAGTTTTTGCAATTTTAATTTTGGTTTAAGAGTTTATATTCTTAACATTTTAGTTTTTAAATTTGAAAAAAAAAGAGTCGTCTGAAAACAACGAAGAAGAAAGAAAGTTGATGAATGACCATTTTTTTACAACAAAACTCGTCTTTGTGTTCACAGGTTCCATTTGATAAAAGAGAGTTCAATGGTTGTGTTTTTCCTATAAACATGCCTAAAAAAAGTAGAATGGGTTATGTTTAGATTTTCTTATCCAATTGATCTTTTTTTGAGTGATTTTGGGATGTTTTGAGGCTGGTAAATGGTTTCGAAAGGGTTTTGTAGTGTTTTCAAATAAAAAAATAAAATTTGAATTTTAGGTTTAGAAACCTAGACCTTAGTTTTTTGATCATTGAAGGTAACCAAAAAATATAACAGTAAGCGACAAGTTTTCTAGTGCCACTAAAAGTGACTTGTCACCTATTAAAAAAAAAAGCAGGCAATGCTTCATGTCCAAACAAGTCTTGGCTTTTTTGCTTAAGACCATGCATTTGGGTTTTACCCATCAACATCTTACTTTTTTTTTTCTTATCCATTTCTATTAATTGTTTCAATTGAATTAACTTTGTTTTAAAATTGTGATTGATTGTTTTTTTTAACATTTTTTTAGTTGTATGATATTTTGAAGAGATTAGCTTGATTTGTCTTAAATTTCTTTCATCTTATGTTTTATATGAATTAGTTGTATTTGTATAATTGTTTTATAAAAATAAAAATCATTTGCTATTAGCAACAATGATTAATTGTTAAAATAAAATTAATGAAAATATTTAAAATAAAAATTTTAGTCGATGTAAAACATTCGTATGTGAATCTATATTTTATTTCAACTTTAAAAATTAACTTCCTATTTTTATATTTAATTAGTGTTAATAAATCCTTTTGATTTATTAGTTTATATATTTTAAAATTTATTTAATAAAGCATAAATATCATCCTTTTGTTTTTCAATTAAGAAAAATATGTTAACAATTGGGTTTCATAGTTTGTTATGGTTTGATTTCTATAATTGCTAAGATAAAATGAATGAAAATATTTAAAATAAAAAGGTCACTCGATGTAAAACATTTTTATTTTCATCTATTTTTTATTTCAACTATAAAGATTAACTTCCCACTTTAATATTTAATATGTGTTAACAACTTTTTTTTATTTATCAGTTTATATATTTCTTAATTTATTTAACAAAGCATAAATAGCATTCGTTTTTCAATTAAGAAAAATATGTTAAGAATTAGATTTTATAGTTTGTTATGGTTTATTTTCTATAAGGTTATCGCAATCTCAAACAAGCATCTCAGTATTGGTTTGGTGCTTGAGTTTTTGAGATATTATTTTTTTATCATATAATTACATAAAAATGGTTTAACAAAATAAAACAAAGTTATTAAACCCGGTGAAGTTCATAACCCGAGTCATGAATTTGACAGGTTAACCTGGGTTGGTTTGGATCAATTCAATATGTCATCATTTTAATGCTCTTTTAAAAAACATCATCTTAATTTTTTTAAAGTCAACGTTTTCACTTGTCATCCATTCGAGTAACAATGTATAGATTAGAGTATGATATATATAACAATGTTTATTAATATTTTTTTATCAGGGTTTGTATTTTGCTCCTCGATTTACCATTCCACCCTTATTTAAATGTTACACATATTTAGTTTTTTATCAAGTCTTTAATTGTGAATATTTTTTATATACCAATTGATTATTATTTTTTTGTTAGGGTTTACAACACTTATTTATCATGGCTTTAAGTTTTAGGTCGAGGTTTACACTAAGAATCATGATCACTTGTAAAATAAGTCTTATGTTGGGCTTAGAAAACCCTATGACACTAAAGTTAGCATTGATGTGAGAGGAATAAATTCATAAATGTTGTTTAATATATACATTTGTAGGAAATATAATGAGAAAAATGATAGACGTATGCATAGATATATCTAGAAATTTAAGTTTTAGGTCGAGGTTTATACTAAGAATCATGATCACTTGTAAAATAAGTTTCATGTTGGGCTTAGAAGATCCTATGACACTAAAGTTAGCATTGATGTGAGAGGAATAAATCCATAAATGTTGTTTAGTATATATATTTGTAGGAAATATAATGAGAAAAATGATAGACGTATGCATTGATATATCTAGAAATTAAAATTTATAGAATCAAAACATGTTTTACTTTGTGACTCATGTACATTTATACAACCATAAACTATGTCAACTTGTATAAAGATAAAGGTAAAATGGAAAAAATATTGTGATATCCAATTTAATGATAATCATTTAAGGTAACAACTCCTAATGTTTGGTAGTTCAATTTTCAATGAAATAATGTTGTCATGTTGGTCATCCTCTAGATATAGGCACCTCTAACATTGTTTTATGGGTCTAGTTATGATAAGAGGATGCAAAAATATTTAATGTTAAGTACCATAAGGATAGTAGGTGGAGTAATTTGTAGATGAGCCTCACGTATATAGTCTTGTGCCTTCAAGTATTTTTAATTATGTATAATTAATAAAAAATGATTTGATTTTTTCAAATCAAGCCTTGATTTAATGTTAGAATCTTTTTTCAACACTATGAGAAACCCTTATAAAGTTAATCAAAAAAAATTATGTAATCCAATTCTAAATTAACTAAATATAGATGGATCAATTTGAGAAAAAAATATGTGGCTAAATTTTTTTTTTAAAAAAGAGAAAACATTATGTGAATCCACAATGAATCCTCTTAAAAAACACAATGTTTCTCTAAGCCCCTTCAATTTTTTTTTAATAGTAAAAGCCAAAGCCTAGATAACAGTCTAACTATTGTTATTTCTATCTTTTCAAATTCAATTAGGTAGCTTTCTATTCTACTTCATACACATATAAAGTCTTTAGTGTTGTTTTTTTTTTTTTATGAATGATTAAGTTAAAATAAGGAAACTAATTTTCCAAACCTTTACTTAATCAAAGTTAGAGTGATGTGGACTTTGAATTGTAAAGTTGTAAAAATTACAATTTTATGTTCTTAACTATTTAATTCAATCCAAAACAATTTAGTAACTATTTTAATAGTAAATAAACTAACAACATAGAACTAAAACTCTAAAGTTTAATTTATCAAACACAAAACAACATGTAAAATAAAACTCAAACCTATATTCATGGCATTATAGTTATATATATAAATTGAAATCTTTTTAGACATTATTTACAATATGGATCTTCTTGAATAGTCCAACAAAGCATGAAGAGGAACCAAATAGAATAACAAAGCAACTCTATAGCTTACTAGTTGCTTATATGTTCCATTTTATTACCTATTTTCTATAGCTTACAAGCATACAACCTACAAATTATAGCCTACGATCTATAACTTAAAATTCCAAGATGTCTAAACCTTAAAAGAGATGCATCAAATGAAGTTGTAATTTGCAACTGAGTTGTTGATTTTTTGTTGTGTGTTGCTTGCAATTTCCTTATAACTTTTATGTCTTTTATCTTTTAATTTTCCTTCTAATAATCATAATTATAAGACTCGACATATGACTCAACCTAAGGTTTAGGTCGTTGGTTGGGTCAGTCAACTCAGGAATAGAGGGGTTGATCTGTGACCCAGCTCTATTGAGTTTTTTTTTAGTAAAATGACATCATTTTAAACAAAAAAGAAAAATTAAGAAATCAATGATTGAGTCCCACTCAAGTTTTGACCAAGTCTTACTTGGCTTTTGACCAAATCACCCGAATCACGAGTTGACCTATCAGGTCACCCAAGTTTGATTGGGTCAACTCTTTAAGTAGTTCAAAAGCAAAATTAACCTGGGTAAGGTCTCGAGTCACCAAGTCATTAGGTAGGCCTACTTTATAACTTACTAGTTGCTTATATGTTCCATTTTATTGCTTACTTTCTATAGCTTACAAGCATACAACCTACAAATTATAGCCTACGATCTATAACTTAAAATTCCAAGTTTGAGGGGTGCATAAAATGAAGTTGTAATTTGCAACTGAATTGTTAATTTTTTAAAGGGTGTTTGGGAGTGTGGTGTGGTGATTTTTTATGTACAAATCATTTAATACACAAAAAACCACCAACAAAAGCAAGTTTTACATGTTTTTCCTTACTTTTTTTATGGGTCCCTAAAAAAAAGAGCAAACCACACCTCACAACACCTTTATCCCAAACACGCATTTATTGTTATGTGTTGCTTGCAATTTCCTTATAACTTTAACGTCTTTTCTCTTTTAATTTTCCTTCTAATAATCATAATTATAAGACTCGATACATGACTCAACCTAAGGTTTATGTCGTTGGTTAGGTGAGTCAACTCACAGATTGAGGGGTTGATCTGTAACCCAGCTCTATTAGTTTTTTTTTTAGTAAAATGACATCATTTTGAACAAAAAAAAAATTAAGAAATCAATAATTGAGTCCCACTCAAGTTTTGACCAAGTCTTACTTGGATTTTGACCAGATCATCCAAGTCGCGAGTTGACCTATCAGGTCACCCAAGTTTGATTGGGTCAACTCTCTAAGTAGTTCAAAAGCAAAATTAACTTGGGTAAGGTCTCGAGTCACCAAGTCACTAGGTAGGCCTATGGAAACAAGTTTGATAATTATGCCAATAATATCTCTTATCGTTCACCTATATGCATGTTTCATCCTCAATTGTACTTGTTCTCTCTTAATCATGCGCTTCCCAAACTATATGAGTGCTTTATAATGAGTTTAAGGGTTCTCTCATTGTTTGCAGTTATGATGTAATTTTTAAGAAGTTATGTGATTCTTTAAATTTTTGAAAAGCATTTTGAAATTCAAGTTTATTCTATTTTTTTAAAACTTTAAAGAATGGTAGAAATCTTTCTCCTAGATTATATATGAATTTGTTTAAGAAAATTGTCTTTCTAAAAGGCATTCAACATTTTCACTATAGTTAGGTTAAACATATTTGCAATCCCGTACAATATTTTTAAGTTGGGCTCTATGCCTTTTTAAGACACAAGGTAACCCAAAAACTATACTTGCCAAATGCCCATTTGGTTATGTACTAAAAAGGTTCTAATATAAACCCAAATAATTCAAGGCCTTTCCAAAGATGATAAATGTCTTAGGGTGGTGAAGATGGAATAGTGGATTTAGAGATCACTAAAAATTATGATTACCTACAAAACAAGTGTCGTGTTAGGCTTAGAGGACCGTTTGATACTAAAACCAGCACAAATATGAGAGGAATAGAGCCTTAAAAGTTGTGTAGTGTGTATATTTGCAAAGAACATAATGAAAAATATGATTGAAGTATGCACTGATAAACTTGGAAATTAGAACTTATAGAATCAGAACATGTCTTACCTGGTGGTTCATGGATGTTTATATACTTATAAACCACTTCAACTTTCATAGAGATAAAGACAAACGAGAAAAATAGTATCATACCTGATTCAATGATAATCATTTATGGTAATGACTCCTAATAGTTGTTAATTCACTATTGAGTAAAAATAATATTGGTGTGTGGTTTATCCTTTAAATATAGGCATCTGTAATGTTGTGTTGTGAGTCTAGTTATGACATGAGAATGTAAGAATATTTAATGTTAAGTATTGACTATAACGAGAGTAAATAAAGTAATTTATGGTTAGACTTTTCCTATGCAGTTTTGTTTATTAGACTCATATTATCTTGAACTTGATAAATAACTAAGTCTACGGACCTTTAAATCTAATATATTTATCAAAACCACATTATTTTAAATAGAATAAATATGTTTGCATCCAAGCTTTTGCCTCTGGACAAGTTTGTCCCTTTGCCAGGGTGCGTTCCCTTATTATTAGGCTGCGTGGAGATCTCAGATCTATTTTAAAGACTAGTGAATTATGAGGAAGTTGGGTCAATTGTGCTTATTGGAAGTTATGTCACCTGTCTTAGATCTAGTGAAGCATTGAACTAAATGATGTGCCCGAGCTCAAAAAAACATGGAGTCTGTACTTGAGCATCGGACCCCGAGAATATTTCATGGATGAAATATTATGAGAGCGGCATTGTGCCATTACGTTCTTTGAACAAGTTTTGCTTTTCTTTTCTTTTATCTTTCTTTTCCTTCCTTTTTTCAACAAGCTTCGTGCCATTTATTGGCGTGTGGCATTACAAAAGACAATCATCAACTACAAGCAATCATAACCAGATAACATGCCTGGTTCGACTTTTTTTTTTTTCCCAAAAAAGAGGAGGGTTGAAAGCACTGATAGTTTGGAATATTTCCATGGCAGAGAATTGAGAATTAGGAATTAGGAATTTTTCCTATGATGGGAATGAATGAAAGATCAGATTTCCCTGTATTCAAATGTCTTCCATTGTCATCAAATGCGATGTGATGTTATGTTCTTGGAGAGGATAGAAAAGAGATTCGCCTTTTTTTCATTTTTTGTCAAAAGAAAAATAAAAGTTTATTCTTTTACTTATTTTGCAATTTCATTAAATAAAACCACAACGCAATTGAAAACAAAATATATATTCTTCCTAACATTTTTAACCGATTTAGTATCAGAAAGAGATGTGATGAATCTTGAATGAAGACTCTAAACTACTAGCTAATCCTCCATGCATGCTAAAGCCAATTTCGCTTCTTCAAAGTAAATGGAAAATTAGATCTTGGTGCGTGAGTTTGAGAGCAAATTACAGTGGAATAGCATTCAACCTCGTATTCGAGGGAGCTTCTAAAGGAGAAGACTACTTAAGTTGTCATTTATTGAATTTTTTTAATTATTTTCTTTGATGGGGACAATATTCTTATTGACGATGGAGAACAGGGAAAAACAATTACAGAGTTATAAGCCTTCTTGACTATCCAACTATACCATTTCTAGAAATTTAGAGAACAATAAATGGCCTTCAAATGCAATTTTCCCATTCTAGTGGGGACTTGTGGTATGGTGTGTGCTTGGAGGGATGTTCATTTAACTATCATGGAATAGTCATAACTATTTCCCAAAGTTTCTCAACATCTCTACCCAATGGCGTCAGGTTACTCTCCGTTTAAGAAAAGATAAGAAAAAATTGTTTGACACAATTTATTAGCACAAGTGTTCAATTTTCTTGCCCAAATACGAAGTCTATTGCTTGTTCTTGCACGAAATATCATGCTTGACTACAGCATTTACATAACTTGAATGTTTTGGGTCTCTGGCTAATTAAGATTTGAGTGTGGGCATTTGGGGTCGAGGAGGGGAACCTACAGGCTACAGGATTTCACATGGAGGGAGTCCAAGGCCTCGGAAGGATAAAATGGGCTGACTGGAGCAGAAAGGGGGGAAGGAATCTCCTCAAAACGCTTCCCATTTTCATGATAACCGAAGCAGCCAAATCAAACTTCAAAGGGATAATGATAGGTCACGTGCATGCTGAAATCAACCATCTTATCTCCTTTGAGATAGTGCCAAGGTTTACATGATACAAAATAATAATGTTAGATTCCTTTTCTAAACCTTGAATAGATTATAGACACTTGGATTATGCTGTCTTGACCATCATGATTTTTTGTCTAATAAAGAATTGCATTCTCTATACAGTGCTAGTTGTGGTATGGCATGGCATACAGCGAGGGGAGGGAATCTATAGCATTTGAGAAAAAGATAGCCAAATAGTCTACCTACTCCATTAAGAGCCCTCTAGTTTTGCAGATAAATCCAATGTCATAAAATTGTAATCGAAGAGAAAAGAGAGAATTTAAAATTAGCATTTTGAAGATCTAGTTAGGTGCCGATTCCAAGTTTTCGAGAGAGAGAAGGGTTATGGAAAGCACTTTGTGCCAAATAGCAAGCGAATCCCATATCACATCAAGTACTCCTTACTGTGTAGAAACTAATTCTCAACAAATAATTCGGAATTCACTGCATTACCAGCTAAGAACTTGATCCAGCTTCTATGGGACTACAGGTTTTTAGTATACATTGGAAAGGGGGATTTGGAAGTTAATTACTGTTACTGACTAGGTATTGAAGACAGCAGAGTTAGCCATTCTCATCTCCATTACCTTCTTATGAGAGTTGGAGTGCAAATAGCTCACAAAAGTAGGGCTCTTTGCTGGCCTATACTCTGGCAGTAACCTGCCTGACTTGTATCTTACTCCACATGCATTGCAGAGTGTTTTTGGACCCGATGGTCCTGCCCTCCATTGTGGGGTCCTTTGTGCAAGGCAATGGGTGCACCTCCTTGGTTGTTGCTGTCCATTGTCGCTCTCCAAACTGCCTGTTCTGTCCTTACTACTGCTACTCCCTACTTCTAATACCTTTCCTAGATCCTCCTCAACATCACCTTCCGCTCCTGATTTTTCTTGTACCTCACCATCCGTGCCTCTGTTGTCGTTACCATCTTTTATGGGCGTAATGAGTTCACTATCAGCTAACCAATGTGTTTGCTGGAGCAAAGGAGGGTCTGAGCATGCCAAATTAAAGGCTTGATTGGTATAACACCAGCTAGTTAATGGGTTTCTGCTTCTGTCACCAGTAGTCCTTCTTCTCTTGCTTCTTGCCTTTCCTGGGATTGCATGTTTCTTCAAGGAAGATGGGTTTTCTTGGTCTTGGGGTTTCTGTTGCAAGGGTTTTGGGGGGGTTTCTTCTGTGTTTGTCTTTTGAGCATCACTTGTTGGTGCTGGGAGACAGTTTCCTGTGCTGTATAAGCAGTCTTCTACAAATACTGACAGCCATTCCATGCTAAAATCAACTTCCTGTACCAAGGCAAAAAAAATTGGCCTTAATGAACTGGGTTTCTGAAGAACAAAATAGAATCTTTAAAACCATAGAATAGCACAGACAGAAACTGATAAAACCCAGCAAAGATTGTCACTTTCCAAGTTCGTTTGAACACATAAAGTAGTTCAAAGAAAATATGCAGACAAAATCTAGCAAAAGAAGCAGAAACCAGAAGCATAAGAAGCAGGAACTACAAGAAATTAAGAGCTGAACACAAAAGGTACCAAAAAAAAAAAAAAACCTATTTTGCAGCACCAACTTTGCTAAACCCTTGAGAGCTGAGGATAACTCAAAAAGGTTGAAAAACTGTGCATAAAAAAGACATGAAAGAAACTGAAGAAGACCCACCGTGTTTTGAGCAGAGAAGAGGTCATCAAGAGGACTATTACTAGCGGCGGCGGCAGTAAGCTTAGAGCAAGGAGGAGGGGAAGCAAGGACATGCTCTTGCTGGTGATGATACTCACCGGAAACTGTCACATTCCGGCAAAAATCCATGGCCAAGAAAGGGAAATTAATGTTTGAAACGAACAAGAAGCACAAGGAGAGAGTGCGAGAGAAAGTGAGGGAAAAGGAAAGAAAGGAAAAGGGAAATGGCGCAGTGCCTCAACGAGAGTAGCCCTTTTATGGCCTGAGTTTTCTGTCGGCATATAAAGCTAAAGAAACAATCAAAGTTACAAACTAGCAGTAGTTTTTTTTTTAAAATTAACACAGTAAACTTAAAATTTTAAAAGAATAATGCTGCTTGAAAAAAAAATTGATGAAATAGTATACTTTAACCGTATTATATTTCAAAAAACACGATATTCTATAAATACTACATCTCTGAAATGCGACAACTTAAAAGCTTGGTGTTGAAATGGGAGGTGTAAGACAAAATGAAAAGAAAGTATGGTCTCTACTCTACCCCAGCACTAGACATTAGCAAATTCCTGACATTTGCTACAGCAACAAGAAGATGAGGACATGCCCTGAGCTAATATAGGACGTTCTTGGGCAAGTTCCAAATAACATTATTCTTCATGCTAGTCTTGGTGCGCATGGCCTCAGCTGATCGATTCACTTGCTTCATGACTTTCATCGTTACATTTGTTTTTTTTTTTTTAGTTTAATGTGGGTGTCCGGGCCAGCTTGCGTCCACCTCGACTAATCTCACGAACCCTAAAATTAATGACCATGTAAACCTCCAGTGGCCATCATATAAGTAACCACAGAACTCGAACCTAAAAACACAAAAAATACAAATATTTTAGTCTTAAATTCTTACCACTATACCATCATTTAATTGTTACATTTGCTTTCTTGACTGCACAGTTGCCAGCCCTATGCTCCGGTATCTAGAAATTGGATAAGAAACTAGACAAAATACCACTGCTTCTCAATTTATTTGATTCCTAGAATTACTTGGGTAAAAGGGTAAATGAGGAGTTGCTGGCCTTGAGTTGAAAGGAAGAACTTGATAGGTTTGTACGAGAATTATTTGATGTTGAAATGAGAGCTTAGCAAAAGACAAGATGAAAAGAAAGTATGGTCTCCGGTGATTATGGAGGAGGATGGAAAATAGATGATTCTTTTTGTTGAAAAGAAGTTGTTAATTAATTTCTTCAAAAAATCATTATTTCGTGGTTTTTAACTGTGATATTTAGTTAAATATCACATTTTTAAAATGTAATTTTAATTAAATGTCATGGTTTTAAATCCTAATATTTTTAAAGTATACTATTTATTTTTATTTTGTAAATTTTATATTTATTGTGTTAATTGCTCAATTTATCCTTATAAACAACATACTTATTTTTCTTTTCCTTTATTTATTTTTATTTTAAAATACTTATTACTAGTAGTTTGTTCAAAAATTAAATATTAAATAGTTTATACGTGGTGCTGAAATCGCTAATTTAACCTTTTAAAATAAATTTTATCTCAAGTATTATAATATTTTTTTTATTTTTTGTTTTCAATTTAAGTCCTACAATTCCTTAACAAGGTTATATTGGAAAAAAATATGAATGATAATATATTTTTTTGGAGGGTGTGTGCAATTTTTTAATCTTAAAGATGGTGAAGAGGTATGAAGTAAATGCATGTCTGCTAATATCCTGAAGTCTCTTTTTTTCTTTTTCTTTTTTCTCTTTAGAAAAGATAATAAAGCTGGAGTTTCTAGCAAATAGCACCCTAAAAAAAAAATTAGCAAGCATAGCTGATAAATCTCGAAGATTTACCTAAAAAATCTGAGAATTGAAACTTAACTCGAGTTAGAATTTTAATTGAACCAGATAAAATATTAACATAATAAAACCTAGTTGACTTGACCAGGTTTTTAGTGACCTTTGGTCAAATTGCAATCTAAGTTGGGTCAATATTAAAGAAATTTGCAAGTGAGCTAACAGCTCAACTAGCAATAGTCAAGTGATAAGGAGTCAACTAAAAAATAGAGAATATTTATGATTTGAATCCTACCACTTGCATTTCACAACCCACATGTAAGTATATGATCGACTAGGACTTCGAGTTAGTGGGCTCTCCCTCGTGATTTGGTTCTTGAGAGTGGCCACCTGCTCATGGGTTGAGTCCAAAAATGTATCCATAATATCAAATCTCATTAATGAGGTGACGTTGATAATTATAAAGAAAGATTTAAGTATAAGTGTTGCAATGATTCAAGGTATTGTGGAGAGGGATTATGAAAAATTATGTAAACTTTAATTATTGTTTTTTATTCAACTATATGGTTGTTTAATTGTATTGTAAAGGCTAATAATTAGTTGATACAAGACCTTAATGAAAGCATGGTTTGGACTAAAGGAGGTTCTATTACTTCTAGGAGTGCTGACAGACAAGACTACTTAGTTGTTGAGGCAGGTCCTAATGATATGTTGATTGTATATATGTAGGATCAACATCATTCAGATGATATTTAAAAGGGAAAGGTCAGGTCTTTAGATTAATATCATTTTTAAATAATTAATGTAAATTATTAAATTTTAACTACTTTAATTGTTTAAATAACTAAATTGCTTGATTATTATGGCAGTGATCCTGTAACACCTTAACATCATGCATTGATAGAGTTACGTGAGCTTGTTCGCCCATTTGTTATCGAGGCTAGTTTTTTTAGACCAGTTAGTTGCGTAACATACATATTGACCACGCATTAATTACAGCTTTAACTTAGCAATGGAGGAGCTATACATACACATTCCATCTAAATGTTGGTGAGATGACACCCATACTACAAGAAGTTGCTATATTGACTAGTCTTCGATGGATGAAGCCTTTGTAACAGCACATGGATGGTTGATTGACAAAGATGTTTTATGTGATCATTTATTAAGACAGATGTGTCCAGTCAGTGTTTATAGGGGCAGTTGCATCAAATTGATATGGTTAAACATAAGTTGTAAGACCCCTCAGCATATGTGATAGAGGACTAATTGATTATGTATGCTCGGATATACACATTACATATATTTAGAAGTCTTATTTTCACAAGTACTACTGACAATGCGGAACCATTATTCTTTTTGACACTAACTTTGTGGTTTGTCATGTCAGATGGTGTGAGGCTAACATATCATGGTAAATCCCACTCATGTCCACAAGGTCTACCAGGATGATTTGGATAAACAACATCCACATCAGGTATGAGTTGCAAATGTATTGTATTTTTTTTTGTTATTTGAACGTGAATTATTTAGTTTTGATTTGTTATCTAATATAAGTCTTTCACATGTTCTGATAGGTTGTATGGATGCCATATATAGAAGACTTGATACTTTCATCTTTGCTCATATGCTGTAAAGGCTCTGATATTTGGCTAGCACAAGTCTCATTGTATAACTTTGACAATGTTGAGATGCATTGCTCAGATTGGGTAATGCGATAATTTGAACTATCTCAGCATATACCAAATTATATTAATATTGATAATGAGCTGCATAGTATTAGTGTTAGGGTAAGCATGAGGGGAATTGGTTGGTGATTCATGCATCTTATCTAAATCTCTAGGATGTTATGAGAGATCATGTTTTTTAGGAGCAATATCTAAAGATTGATGTAGATACCTACATGAGATGATATATGTTCTTTACACATCATTTTATTACACTTACCTAGTCATGTTTCTTGAGGTGTCTACGCAATCCAATGCATTATGCGCCCCGATATCCAAGACCATATTAATTCGTATACAAAATTATTTTACATACAATAGTTATTAAATATTATTAATGTTATACTAATAATTAGTTTTTAATATATGTAAATAGATTCATTACTTGATATGAGAGGCTTGGAAAGCAACAACGATTACTCGTGAAGGTGTTGATGAGATATGACATATTGTGGCTAATATTATGCTCAATTTATGTCATAGTGGACTTCAATAGATTAGGGAGATTGAGCATCTTGAAGTGACATTAGCGAAAGATGAGATTTTTTTACTGTGGAAGTGTTGGGGATGTTGGTTCATCCACGAGCTGGGGTGATATTGGTCTTCCTCACACCTAAATGGATGTTACATGCCTCTCCTCGAGTTGGACGAGTTGGGGTGATGCTCTAAACTCATCCACAAGTGCTCCAGGCCTTTTCGAGCTGGGGTGGTTATTAGATATAGTTATATGTTATTATTTGTTATGAGAATTATGAATAGAGACATAGTTTAATTTTAATAAAATGATGTTATGTTAATTGTAGGTCTAATTTTGTTACTTCTGATTGAAGATGTTATGTGTTGTTTATGTGAACTATATTTTGATGCTAAAAAACTAGTTATTTGAATTGTGTGAATTGTGGTTTTTTTGGTAAGGAGTTAGTGGTGGAAGAAACTAAACTGTCACATGATGTATCTCTTAGTTAAGTTGCAGATAACATTTACAACTTGAGTATCATAATTGAAATTTTCGACTCTCGAGTCACAAATAATGAACACGACTCTCATGTCGTAGATATTATATGTGACTCTCGTGTTACAGAATTTATCTGCGATTCGATCAAGTGTGCTAGTTTCCTAAATATTTTTTCGCTTATGTTATTTTACCAAAAGTTTTTTTAAACTTATGACCAGCTTCTTCTTCTTTTGTAACCATTAATGGGTTATGACCAACTTGATCAAGAGATTCTACAAATGCTTAAAAATCCATGCATGATATTAGTCAACTTATGCTGATCTTTCCGTGCTAGATATGAAAATCGAATTGAGTTCCTACCTCAATATATTGACAAGCAAGCCACACATTGAGCCATGTTCTGTGGGTGTGCAAATAGATAAAATACTCGTGTTCTTCACACACACACACACACACACGCCACCAGGATGCAGTCTACTGCACGCGAAGACATATTTTTGTGTGGAAAACTTGTGAGATGATTGTTTATTTCTAGTTTTCAAATTGGTTTGAATTTGATCCTCTGAGTAGGAGCCAAGCCAATCAATGCTTGGTATATTACGTAATAAATACTTCAAAAGCTTTTCTCCCAGCTGCTGCCGCTGCTCTTCAAAAGCTTTTCTCCCAGCTGCTGCTGCTGCTACATTTCCAGTAAAATTTTCAAAGGTATTCAAGAGTGTAATAATATTTATTTTTAAAATTATTTTTTATTTAAAAATCCATTAGTAAAAGTCAAGTTAATACTTGGTATATTACATAATAAATACTTCAAAAGCTTCTCTCGACTGCTGCTACAGTTTTAGTGAAAATTTGAAGTGTATTCGAAAATATAACATGGTGTATTGTTTTTTAAAGTATTTTTTATTTAAAAATATATATTGAAATAATATTTTTTAAAAATAATTTTTAAAATCAGAATATTAAAATATTTCAAAACATAAAAAGTTATTTAAAATTAAAAAAAAATCATTTTTTTTTTAAATACAGCTTTTGTGAAGCTAGCATCGATCACAACCTCACACAAAATTTGACCCCACCTGGTTAATATTCTTTGCAATGGCTTGGACTTGGAGCATGTCGCCATCAAGTCCTAGCGATCCACAGTGAAATTCAGCTCACCCAACGCACTGACCATCTTCATGAGCTGTGACGCAGGATTTTTTGTATGTAGTTTTTGTTTATTTTTTAAAATTAAATATAATTTAAAAAAAAAACATATAAAAACAAAAATGAAATCTGTATCAAACACCCCCAAAGTCTTTGAAATCAGATGCCAGCTCTGCTGAATTTCTTCTCATATCCTCACCTTTTCCTTCATGATCTTGACGTGGCCATATTTTTGATGCAAATCCACACCGGGCTCAGAGATTAGTAGAATGGTGGGTTTTTATATATATATATATATATATATTTGATGTGTTGTTGGTGAAATACTAAGCGTGTTTAAAAAAAAAATTATTTAAAAATATATTAAAATATTTTTTTGTTTTTAACATCATTATATCAAAATTCATGAAAAATACTAAAAAAAATTCAATTTGATGTATTTTTAAAAATGAATCCCAAACAGAACCTAAAAGACTTTCTTGCAAACATTTGAAAGGAGTTAATTGCTAATTTGACATTGTGGTTGACTCTTTTTAAAGTTTTTTTTAAAAATAAAATTAATATTTTTTTATGGTTTTGATGTGTTAATATTAAAATAATATATATATATATATAATATTTTTAATATATTTTTAATTAAAAAATATTTTAAAAAAACATTCGTGCACATTTAATTGTGGTTAAAATATGGATTCCATTTGAATTTTGAACCATAAATCCCATGCCAGGTGAAGAAAGCAAGTTCAGTATCAGTTAACAGTATGTTTTTGTTTTTTAAAATTATTTTAAAAAAAATTAATTTTTTTGTATATTTATATCATTTTGATATTTTAATATCAAAATTAATTTTTAAAAAATAAAAAATATTATTTTAATATATTTCTAAATAAATAAAAAAATAATTCCCATCTCACCACAAAACAACCCTAAAACTTTGGGTGCTTTTTCCTAGTTATGACTGTGACTTCGCAAAGGGCAGCGTCACTGTGAGAGTAATGGCAGTAGGGACCAACTACATGCTTACCCCCACACTGAGGTAGAGGGCAGGGCAGGGTCATGGAGGTGGGACAAGTAAAGACTGGATGGGTGGTGCTAGATCGATTTATGTTTATTTTGATGTAAAAGATATAAATGTTCATCTTCCTCTTTGTTTAATTATAGAAAAAAAAAACAAAAATAAATGTATAAAAAATTTATAATTTGCCTTTATCATACTCTTGTGAATCATATATATTTGAAGATTTTTATTTTTTAATTTTCACTGCATTATATTTTAGATGAATTAAAAAAAAAATATTTCATATATTTTTAAATAGTATTAATTATAAAATATTTGATCAAGATGGAATAAAATTTGAAGTATTTCACAATTAATATCATTGAAAAACAAAAATATATTTTTCTAATTTAATATCGTAAGTGAATCAGAAAAAAATATTTCATATATATTATTAAATAGTATTAATTGTAAAATATTTGACCAGCGTGAATAAGATTAGAAAAAAAATTTTAATTTTATTTAAATAATTAATGACTATAATATTGAGAACTAAATAACTTAACGAAAATCTAATGTGAAAAATCATCAATAAACCAAAATAATAACACAAGATTCAAATTTAAACTCTTTCCATCTAAACATTCAAATTATCATATCTTTCTATTTTAAAAGATGAAATAGTTTAATTTTAATATTTATAAATTTTTCTCTCTTTTATTTTTATTTGTCTTCTTACTTATAGTTTTTAAATTAGAAAATCTTTAAATATTTATTTTTAATGGTAAAAAATATTCATACAAAATCAATGGTGAAGATTGTTTAATGAAAAATCTAATTTGGGATTTCATAAAGTTTTGGATGACAAAGTTGGAATTTTATTTTGTTAAATTCAGTGTCTCTGTCCCGTTTGCCCTCTCAAGAACAAGGTACAAGAATTTATTTATTTATTTATTTATTTATTTATTTATTTTGTCTCCGAAAAGGACAATTTAGAGTTTTATCCCCTTTAAACATACTGTTTTTCTATCTCGTGGCTAGTTTTCCATCCTATTCCTTGAACCCAGCGCTACCTCATTCTAGGAGTTCAAGCAATTATAGTAAGAGCCAAGAGGCCTGTAAGTGTATGAATATTACTCACCGACAGTGTATGTAGGATATTTGGAAATGCGGTGTAAATTATATTAAATAATTTTTAAAAAATAAAAAATATATTTTAATTAATTTTTAAATAAAAAATATTTTAAACCTGTATTACTATCGCAATTTAAAACATGTTTGAATTCAAGTACGTCAGGCCTTTAGGTATCATCCTGTCTATGCATGTGCTAAAAACTCCACAGACTTGGTAATGTGGTTCTTACTGTGGTAGTTTTTGTTTTTTTATATTAAAAAATATTAAATTATTATTTTTTAAAATATGAATATTTTTTAAAAATACAGACACCAAACTCAATACATGAAAAGTTAAAAGTATAGTAATATTTACAGCTTTAAATTCCCTCTGCACACATGCTTGACTTTACTAGTTTGGGTTCAAGAACATTAAGTAAGGATGAAAATCAGCATATGATCATTGAATACATTGAATAATTCAGAGCACAAAATCTAGGAAATTGATTTAAGCCATGGGAGAGGACTCGCTTCATCCTCACACTACTACCAAGAAAGTGGAAGATGCATGAAAACAAGCACGCATCTTCATATTCAGAGCTTCATTCACATCTAAGCATCTAGCTCTGGAAAATTTGCCAGGAAGAATCATCAGAGAGGAGGATCATCGGCAAACTTGCCGAAACCCTTTTTTATATATCAACTTCTAATCAAACTATTATATATGAACGTAAGTTTAAGCACTTAAAATTTGAAATAACAAACAAGAGCCTACTGCAATACAAAAGACGCTATGTTGATAAATGCCTCCTTTACATGAGTTTCTCCAGTACATGGAGGCAAAAAAGAAAAGAAGAGAAATACAAAGCAAATTACATTGCATCAGAATACATCTTTAAGACCTGGGCAGTAAGTGCTGGAAAAATCATATGTGCCGAGCACAAGAATGTACAGCTTTCACCTAGAATGTATGTCACGGCTCTGAGGATGGCCTCGCTAGATATTGTTGCCACTCTTCAGGCATTCCCTTTCTTATCCTCAGCATCCTTATTGCTGCACTTGTTAGGGGTATGGCAAGTATGTCATAATCTTTAGGGGCCTGCAACAAAAAAGAGTAAAAGCTCTTCATGAAATATTTCTCATGTTTGGCTAAGTTTTACGTTGATAATCATTGACAAAAGTCATCTGGTTTTGGTTCATAATGAGAAAGGAAACACCTTTACATGCTATTCATAGCCACAACATGTGATATCCCAGCTTTCCATGGACGAATACTTGAGTTGCAACCATTTATTATTTACCAGAACTAAATAATACCTTGGGGACCTTACTCAGCTTCATGTTTGCTTCCTCTGGAGTTTTTTTACCCTTCTTTGTGTTGCATTTGGCACAAGCAGTAACCTGTTACAGGAGGAAGCAAGCCACAGAAACTGTGAAGAACTTTCTCAATGCCAAAATGTAAATCTTCATCAAAGTGTTTAGTCTTCTGTTGGTCTTCCATATTCTCCATACATTATACGGCCATCTCTGTAGCTTATAATATATGTGTTCCAATTGTAATTAACCCGATGAGGAAAGGGTAAAGCACCAGTTTGAAAATTAACCAACTGTTCAAACATATCATAAATGCTATCAGTGCAGATACTAGATCATGCATACAGAAATATCTGGCAATTAGTTGGAAGATCGATCGTAGCAGCAGCAACTACTTACAAAGTAATCCCAATAAGTTCAAGAGAAATAGATTAAAAGAAAAAAGAAAGTCAAGGACAATCAAGCAGCTGTTAGATTGTATTCTATTTTCATCAGTGGATAGCTACTTTTTCAAAAAGCCATGGTTCCATCCAAATAAAAGTTTTCCTAGACTTACAATATATGAGTATCTTACCAGATTTTCCCATTGCCATTCACCTCCTTGTGCGGTTGGCAGAACATGGTCAATGGTCAAATTCTCATGGGAAGAACAGTACCTACTCGTAGGGAAGCATTAAATTAGACACTAAGAAATAACGCATTGACATCGTGCATGCCACTAGTATATTTCTTCAGGAAGCAACAAGAAACTGTGGAAACAAAATAAAAATCTGAAAGAAGTACTTCCAGGTGATGTGGATCACAATATACTTGTAAATCCATCAAAATGCCAAATACTAATTTTTCCCTCTTTTGGTTTTAAGTGAAGAAGAAAATAATCTGTGATGACAATGAAAATTCTGATATGCCTTTGAACCCTATCATGTCCCCACCTGACAACATAGATGTGATCTTTATCGACAAGAACTTGTTGATCAATATCCACATTTTACACACCAAAAGGATCAGATGGCTAGTAAGTGGTGAAGAAAGAAATAGAAGCTCCATCTTTATAACTCTGGATGTAAAATTGAGATTTTCTGTCATTAACTAACAATTTAAACCTTGAGCGTGTTTTCTTCACTTCCTAAATCATGGACTTTGGATCTGGGAGGTGATAACACTCAACAAATTAGAAGTCGTATGGTATATATTGATGTCGAGTAAACTGATTAAACAAATTATAAGTCCCAACGTTCTTACAGAGATCAAATCATCATCTAACTAACCAGAAATACATGCAGGGCGGTTTTCAAATGAGCCAATTCATTTGGGACGAGGGCAAAATCTACTTCTAGGAAATGAGCTTCCAGAAGCCATTTGGATGGAGTTTCTTGTTCAAGAATATATGTAAATTCCATCACACACAGCAATTCAGTGTCTGTGTCGCAATAGACTAAACTTGAACTAATATGTTGCAGGTTACTTACTGACAAGTATAGTTGTCCCGATGAAGTATATTCTTTCGACTAAGTTTGCTTCTGAATATTCTTCTTCTCTTAATGACCTGCAATAGATGTGGAACCTGAAAGCAGAAGCTTAAGACAAGCTTGAGTGGAGTGGGATGCAAGTAAAGCAGTAGAAGCTTTTAGTAAGAAAAAGGTTGGAGGTGAAAAGAGAAAATGATGAGAGAACATAAATCTATCTAGGAACTGCAAGAGGATGGCTGGTAAAAGAAAAATTAGATCATATGCAGTCCTCAAATGCCTACCCTTAATACAGCTGGAATGTAAAAGGATCCGCTTGGGGAATTTACTGCCTGATCGTAATATTCTAGTACATCAGCCTGGAAACAGAATGGTAAAGAATTTAGAAACCGAATGTAACACACGGCTTATATGCAGTTGTAAGAAAGCGCATGAGTTGAGCAATGTGGTGGGCATTGTTCATCTAAGAAATAAAATAAAATTGAGTGACAATAGGTTTACAGGTATGGGGGGTAGTGGTATTGCTTGAGAAACAAGTTAGTCAAAGCAATCATATCATGAAACAGAATGCTTCTCATGCATCGCTGCATCCTACATGATCATTCTTTGATATACTAAAATACTAATTTGCGTTGTCATGTTCAATAGGTTTCCTTGTGGTAGATACAAAATTTGCATGAGAAAATAATGGCATAAGCTGCAACCATGAACTAGAAACTGTATATGACTGCTGTTAACATGTCTAAGTGTATTAGTTTTACACATCAGGCCAACCTTCTCCATGAATTCCAGACACATGGCACGCTTCCAGCACACAACATTCACTGGCCTGGTGCAGGACAAGAACAGTCAGATCCATATACAAATATCTATCCAAGTCTTTCTCAATTGGTAGAAAGAAAAACTAAAGGAAAAGAAAAGTGGTGATTGTATCAAGCACTTCCGGAAATGAACTTGCAGCTTCCTATCCTTCTTTCCTGTTCAGTGATGCTGAAACGAAGTGCGGAAAGGAAGGAGGATACGGAAGTTATTTGGAAACTCCCAAATTCCCAATCAACAAAGAGAAATGGGGTCAATAGGACAACGAGCCACTAAGATATCTGCAGAATGTTATTAATCATGCACGGGCGAGGTTTCAAGAAACATGTGCTGAATACAGCTTTAACCAAAAAGTTGTTTTTGCTGCAAACTTCAAGCTGTGACCATTCGAAACTAATTTTCTTCGATGAAGACTACACTTCTGATTACAGGTCCACAAACACTACTACTCATTCCCATTCCATCTTGGGATTCTACCGCAAAGGCAACGCTTTAATGCAAGATATTCATACAGATCACATTTAATTGATTGATGAACCTAGTCAACAAATTAAATAAATAAATAAAAAAGAATACTAACCAAAAAACAGAAAGAAATATTCATATTAGAATGATTGACCTGGTCAAACAAACAGTTAATAAATCGATACACGCACAAGTGAAAATTAAGAGGTGCAAGAATCATGTAAATAGAGAGAAATAAGGTACCTGTAAGAGATATCCAAGACAAGGCCTCTAAAGCAAGCCAATTCATCCCTCTCACTGTCATAATCTTCATCACTAGCCTCGCTCACACTTTGACTTGCCACTGTATAAAAATGCTTGGATTTCTTGCTCAAAGAAGCAGCAGCATATAACTTTGTACAATTAGCACCAAGAGACCTGATCTTTCTCTTCTGGGTCTGAGATGATCTCAACCCACCAAGAAAATCATTCCCAAGAAGCTTGCAGTGAGTCCCATCGTTGTTAAACAGCAACTTCAAGCGACCTTGTACGGTAAATTGAGCCATCAACTACTACTCTACAGTCTATATATACTTCAAGAAACAAAAAATACTGCTTTGTTGTTTGTAATTTTCAAATGCTAATGTGAGAACTCAGAGGTTACCACTATTCTTGATTGCGTGGGAACTTTCAAGGTTTTGGTTTCTTGCAGTAGGAAACTTTAAAACAAGAAAAGAAAAATCTTTCTAGAAAAAAAAAAATTTGCTAATTTACTGGAAAAAACCGTTGCCACATGTTATCACACGTGCCTATTCGTTT
This sequence comes from Populus deltoides, assembly GCA_015852605.2. NCBI lineage: Eukaryota > Viridiplantae > Streptophyta > Magnoliopsida > Malpighiales > Salicaceae > Populus > Populus deltoides. Next base: position 11,527,828 of record CM027588.2, on the reverse strand, counting down.
CTCTATACCTCAAATATCTTCTTCTTTGAATCTGGTTAAATTTACAAACTCGCAATCCTTCTTGCTTCTTGATTTTGTTCAGTGCAAGAGAATCTCTCTTCAGATTTTGGACTGTATTTGTCAACTGGAAAGTAGGGGTGAGAAAAAAACTGAAAAACTGATTAAACCGAGAAAATTAGAAAAAAATTAATCGAAAAAATCGAACCGAAAAAAAAAACCGATTAAACCGATTAATTTTTTGAAAAAACCGGCCGGTTCGGTTCTGTTCGGTTTTGGTTTTATAAACAAAACCCACGCGAACGAAACCGCCAGGAAAACAAGCCAAACCGAGCCAAAACCGAGCCAAACCAGAAAAACCGAGCCAAAACCGAGCCAAACCAAAAAAACCGAGCTAAACCGAAAAAAACCGAGCCAAAACCAGAAAAAACCGAGCCAAAACCGAGAAAACCGAGCCAAAACCGGAAAAACCAAGTCAAACTGGTTTGAACCGGTTTTTGCCCTTAAACAAACCGAACGAACAAACCGCCGGTTTGACCCGGTTTCGGTTCGGTTTCGGTTTTTTTTTCAAAAAAAAATTTTTCATTTTGATTATTTTTTTTGATAAAAATCAAACGGAACCGAAAATGATGTCATTTCTTAGTTTATCGTTAGATAATCATCCCTTCTACATCTTATCTTGAATTAAAAAAACAATTATCATAAAAAATAATATTTAAATATTATTAATGTTTTAAAAAAACAATTAAGTTAAAATTAATAGATTTAAAAATAAATAATCAATAAAAATGTAATTTATTTTAAAATATATATATATATATATATATATATAAAATATTGTGACAATAACCTATTAAATTGATTTAAATTATAATATTGATTTGAATTAATTCTATCAATTTGCATGTCATGTTATAAAACTAAAACTATGATATTCTAAAAAAAATCAAAATAAATTCTAAAATTTAATTTTTAATAAATTAATTCAAAATTAAATAATAAAATTAGAAAAAAAATCATTGCAGCCACAGTAACATTTCCATTACAGGCTCTCTTGGACTAGACATTGAAAAGAATCAAGCAACAAACATCTGTGATGCCCTTGAACACCTCTCCAAACCAATAGCAACTGCCGTACATTAAAGTTTCGAAGGCATCCTAGCTAAGAAACATGAGTAGTGGAGGTAATAAAGAAAGAGGGAGAAGACAGAAACACAGTTCGTGTCAAAATTGGAACGAAGTTTTTAGCATTAAAATCATCAGTGTAGTCCGACAGGCTAAAACTCAAAAACATGTTATTCAGTCCCCCGTCCTCCCTCCCTTGCAGCTCTTAATTACACCTCACGCAAGCACTATCCCCCAATCACACCCACTTTCCTTTGGTGGGCAAGTGACTAAACAAATTAGAAGACGGCAACGGAACCAGAGCCAAGAGGGCTGTGCCCTGGCTTCCTGGCTTCACATATGCACACTTGAATCCACCCCATCTGATACTATCCACAACACCACCAAAGCCCCATTTCAAATATAAATCTGCAACCCATCAAAAAGATACACAGATTAGGCCTGATAGAATTAAATGATCCGAAATTAAGAGATTCGAATAATCAGATATCGAAGAGAGGTCAAGAGATGGCAAGGTTTACCATTGCTGGACCTTCCTAAACTCTGAAAGGACAGGGTATATGTTTTCAAAGGCTGTGTATGTCTCATCTCTCACCTAAGATGTTGAACAAAAAGAACTATCAGCTACCATACTCTATCAGCATGCAGGTCAGAGATAGTGAAAATGAGATTTTGGATTTACCTTAGCTCCGGTGATCACAATTTTTCCTGAGACAAAAATAAGAAGCACAATCTTTGGTTGTTTCATTCGATATATTAAGCCCGGAAAGATTTCAGGTTCATACTGCACAAGCCGAGCTCGAGATGTCAGGTTCATATTGCATGGCACATCCTTTGGGGTTCATACTTGCACAAGTACAAGATAAGAGTTCTAAAGTTCATGCTAAAAGAATACAATTCAGGTGGAAGTGTGTCAGTATTTGAGATTGTGGTGAAAGGTGGGGTTTTCAAAATAACTTTTCACTTGAAAATATATTAAAATGAATTTTTTTTTCCAGATTCTTTTTCTATTTTTAACATCAACACATCAAAACCATCAGAAAATACTAAGAAAATCATCAATTCAATGCTTTTTCAAGCTAAAAACACCTTTAAAAAGCATCCAAAAACATAAGAAGAAGAAGCACTCCCAAACACACCCTAAAGCTCTGTTTGGAAAAAACAGCTGCTGAAAGTGTTTAGTTAAAAAGAGATTCTCGCTGCATGCCTCAAACTCCGTTGAGCAAAAAGACCCATACATGTAAAGGTTTTTAAAGCAACCGTCTTCCTGCTAGGGCACTAAGTTCAACAGATTATGGTTTTTACTTACACTTGAGAAAGCACCATGGGAGTATGCAAGCCCTTCAAGTCTGATGGGGAACTTGACATCACACGAGCCAACAATATTCTGAATTTTGAAGTCCTGGCAGTTGCAATGAGGAAACGTAAACACAAGGGGAACTTCAAAAGACAACAGCACAAAACTAACCAGAAGAAATTCAAGAACATGCATACATATGTGTTGTATCTGTGTGTGTGTGAAATAGAGAGAGAGAGAGAGAGAGAGAGAGAGACCTTAAATTTGGCAGCAAAGCCAAGCTTTTGGATAATTCGTGCATACTGTAAAACAAAATATTCATTTTTGAATAAGAACCATGTCAAAGTAAAAGCATTTCAGGGAGAAACATGCAAGTCCTGTTTTACTTATCAAACACATCTCCATTACACTTCAGTCTATAGTATTGCTCATCTATGAAAACCAGCAGAATGCATTTGTTTGTTGGAGAATACTACAAGAAAATGTTCCACACGTGATAGATACGAAAAGGTTGCCAGAAGTTTTTCCAAATGATGGGTACTCATGTGACAACAGAAATTTTTAAATCAATATCTAGTTGTGATATATTGTTTATCAAATGAAAGACAGAAATCTAGATTAGTGTTAGAAGGAAATTTTTAGAGACCATCCTGAAACAAAAATATTGAAAAATTAGGATTCAAGTTTTCTATTCGAAAAGAAATAGTTCAAATTAAAATTAAATCTACTTTCCTTCTTTGTGAAAAGATTTTTTTTTCAAACAACATTACTAATTTTCCTCAAATAAGAAAGCCATACCTTTCTAGCAGCAAGTTTTGACTGTTGTTCGCTCTTGGCACCTGTGCACACCTGATACAGCAGGAGAAAAAAAAAACTCTTTCAGACAAGGGGCTGCAAGAGATCACCAGAATAAGCTACAAGGATATGGACCGGAATTATTTTGTTTAAATGCACCCCCCTTTCCACCATTCAGTTTTGATATGGACTAAACATTTTATAATCCATTGTAATGCTGGATCAGTATTTAATCAGCATTTTTAGACTGCCTAAATCCCTCATCACTCCCAATTCTTCATTCCAATCAACATTCCTCATCAATGCATCCACGAGTATATGCTGAAGAAGGTAAAAAATCTCAAATAACCATCCCTTAATTTAACCTCAACAGACGTGAACACCACCTTCTGCAAATACACTTGAATATTATCTAATTCTTTCATGTGTTGCACACGGAACTTTTAACATCTTCATCCCAGCTATGCCTGTTTATGAACGTGCTACTTCTTCACTTTCCAACACCCATTACCATAGAGCATTGCAGGTCCAGTTATAACTATGTATATTTTATGCTTCAACCTAATAAAGATTTTTCAATCACATAACACTCAAGTCATGCTGTTCCATTTCAAGCAACATTCTTTGAAACCATTGGTAATATAACAAATCTGCGTAGCATAAATTTGAAAGTAACAAGCAATATACAGCCATAAATAAATGTACTTTTCAGAGGCAAATAACTCACCATCTTTCCAGATGCAAAAATCAATGCTGTAGTTTTTGGTTCCCTGATCCGCATGATGACGGCAGCAAAACGCTGGATGAACATGCATAAAAGATGAGGGATCACATAGACCTAAAACAACAGAGCTTGTATCAGGAAGATTATCAAACACAGGCACACCTTGGGGTTGTATTCTGCATTACGGGCTTGCAGGGCAATTTGCTTAAGATCCAGCCTGCAATCTAAGTTCACAGTTGAAACAATGTTCCTAGAAGCATAAGGTTCAAACAAGAACAGTTAAATGTCATAATTTAACATGGACTACCCAGTATTGAAGAATCATTTTGTAGGAAAAGAAGAAGAAGATGGTGAACCAAAAAAGAAATGGTGCACAAAAAAGACAGTGGAGTGTCAGATCTAAATATGGTCAACAAAGTCAACTCTTGGCATTTGTCTTCAAATTTAGCGGAACAAAGTCAAAGCCAAAATTGAATGTGAGAAAAGAAGCAGTTTTGTATAATCTCTCCAACGCATAACAACTCAATTCCTTTATCTGAGCGCCATTCCTCCCGATACCATATTAAAATTTTAAACTACAACTTGTAAGAAGCAAGACTGCTTTATTGTTATGCATGATTTAAGCTGTGAGGTGATGTATCAAATTTACACAAGCACCTCTCTCCAACTAACTAAACGAGACAGGACAAGAGAAATGATTTTAAAACTTTTTAGGCAGCCAAATGAAAACTAAAAAATGTCGTGAAAGCTCCTCAACTTCCTAGAAAGTTGCCTCTAGCTCTAACAGAAGTAAATATGGCTCAGAAACTACAAAGAAACAATGGACAATTATTTGGCAGTTACAGAAAAATTGTATTTGTCTATCTCATATATTTATTTTTTCTAATTGTAACAAGCATATTCTAACAAGTAATATAGGAAACCGTAATGCTGTATCAATCAAAGGTAAACAAAATAGAATCTGGAACTATGGCCTAGCAAAGAAGGATCCATGATTGTGTCAGGCGTGCAATTTTCTAAAAGGATCCGTCATATGATTTAAATTCTTTCTTATGCCTCCAAGCTGAGACAAGCATAAACTTGTTTAACTCTACCTGTAAAATTCTCTTTGTATTGTCAAAAGCTAGTTAGTGAACAACTTCCTATTGCAAGCAAATGCAAGCTTCAACTTTAAACTTCATTCAATATGAAAAATAGAACTCAAAAACACATAAAAAAAACCTACGAAGTGAACAAAAAGAAAAAAGCATGCTGCTTAAGTTTATTATTCAATAAAAGGTTCATTTACAACTGCACATCAGCGAACAAATCCCACTTCTTTAATTTCGCTTCTCATTTACTATACTTTACAGCCATCAAACAAAAAGTTTTTTTTTTCCTTTGATTACTACATAAGTCAACATACCCAGCTCCACCTCTGAAGCCTTCCCCATTTTAACCCTAAACCTGATCACCGTACATCAAAAACACTGTACAGCCTTCAAAAATCTATTACAAACAACATAATCGCACTTTCTTTCTTCTCCTTCAATATACAAACATCACCTCTAATACAACCTTCTTTTAAGGAACATCAAACAAACACAACTGCAATCAAACCCAAAAACGCAAAGCTTCCACAAATTCTTCATATCACCTAGGTCAAAAGACACATGTAGGCATGCCCAAAAAGAAAAAGATAGAACAAATAGCTTTCATTTATTGAAAGAAAAAAAATGGAAAAGGGAGACTTACTGGAGGATGGGAATAATGCCAGAAGGATGCTTGGAAAGATCCACTGGCTGGCTACCTTCCAAGCCCCCTTGCTCTGCCATTTCTTCCTTTTATTGCTCCTCACTACCCCAATAATCCCTAAAAACACCCGCAGAAAATCGATTTGTTTGTCTGGGTTCCTCCTTTTCACGCCTAAAAGCTGGATCTTTTATGTGGATTTGTCCTTTCACACCTAAAAATTAGACTTTTATATCTGGGTTCTTGTTTTAACGGGTAAAAATCGAGTCTTTTATATGGGTTTCCGTTATCACAGCCAAAAGAGATGAATCCAACCTTATTAATGAATGAAAAACACAGATCTATCCAAAAAGTTCGATTTTTTTACCTTTTATTATCAACCCAGTAACCCAAAACCCCTCAATTAAGCCAAAAATAAGACAATTCTAAGTTTTATTTCAAGATTAGAACCCACATGTCGAGCTTTAAAAGAAAATCTCTCAAGGAAGATAGTGAGAGAGAGAGAGGGAAGAATTTAAAAGAGGGTTTCTTTTATAGGTTTTGATTTTAAAAGAGAGAAATATATATATGTGAGGAATTTGAGGTTCGTGTTGTTTTGGGTTTGGATCTGGTCTGGTCTCAAATCCTCTGATTACGAGAGAGAGAGAGAGAGAGAGGCAAGCAGGTGATGTTGCTGGTGGATGAGGAGGGGACTTTTGTACCTTCGCTAGGGTCATTTATAAGGTGACTGGCTCGTGGGAGCCTGATCCGGTCATGGTCTGTGGTTACCGGGTGGTGCCGGTTGGAGGGGTAAGCTTGGGATTTCTTAGAGTTTAGGTTGAGTTTACTGTTTTAGCCTCCGTGGGGGGATGCTTTAAGGGCGATGGGCTGGGATTTGTTGGGATTTTGAAGGGGTGATGGATTTCGGACACGTGGATGGTGAGATTGGGGTGAGTGATTGATTTGTCTGGATGTGGGTCCCAATTGATGATGATATGAAGCATCAGCATCACGCCGCCCATGGTGAAAGTGAGGCCTAAAAACCGATGCCTATATAAAAGCCTCCATCCTACTGTTTTTCTTCGAGAGATCCCATTTCTTAACGTTGGGTCAACTTTTAAAAAGTTTTTTTATTTGAAAATGGATTATAATAATATTTTTGAAAAATTATTTTTTATATTAGTATATTAAAATAATATAAAAAAAATTAAAAATTTTAATTTTTTTAAAACACAAAAAAAAACTTTATTATTTTTTCCACACTTCTTCCACCTTTGATAAAGCCTACTTGTATAAGTTGTTTCTTTTGTTTTTTTTTTTTTATCATTGAAAAACATCATTTTACATTTCTTTCCATTCTAAAGGCAAGAGTCTAGAGCTTAAGATAGAGTTTGATTTTGTGGTTGGACTGTATTTTTTAAAAAATATATATTTTATTTTTTAAATATTTTTTGTATTTTTTAATTGTTTTGATATATTAATATTAAAAATAAATTTAAAAAAAATATTTTAATACATTTTCAAAAAAAATAACTTCAAAAACAACTTCTATCACAATCTCAAAAACATCATTAGACAAATAAAGCCTAAGTATTTGTTCGTTTACAATGTACACTATGTAATGCACCACATAAATAAACAGATCCTAAAATTAAAATTTTGTCTTTTCTTAAAATAATATTAGTTTGATTTCATATGCATATTAAGCAAAAAAAATTTAGTCAATGTAAAAAACTTTTGGTGTTGTTCATGATTTTTAACCATTAATTTTTTAAAAAAATATATAAACTAAATAATTGATATGTGTATTCAATAAAATAAATGAAGAATTATATGTGTCAATAAATAATAATAAATATGTTAATTTCAATCAAAGATTGAATTGAAAAGCTAAAATAAAGATACATATTAAAATATATGATCTTATATTACCCAGAGCTCTTAAAAAAAATTATTTAATTATACAATAAAAAAATATTAGAAAATAAATAATTTAAATTTCATTGAAAAAACAAATCTAGTATAACCCCTCCTTTTATTATTAATAATTGTTTTCAACAAAAAAGAAAAACATATTTTTTTTGTCATGGGTTCTTAGTTTAATAAAAAAAAATGAAAAGAAAAGGAAGAAATATAGATATTTGTTTCTCTTTCAATATTAATGAGAAAATTACTATCGAGATTTTGTATATAATGTTACTAAATAATTAATTACTGAAACAAGTAATTTTCTTGAAGTTTATAAAATGGTTTGTCATGGCTTTTTTTTAGTGTGTTTACAATTTGGAGAAAACAATGTCAACTTGCAATAACTTTCTAAACTCATAGTTCGGATCATTAGACCGAAAGCACTCCACTTGAAGAAATCACAAAATTCAATCTCCAACCAATCAAATATTAAAGTATGGAATTAGAAAAGAAATTAAACTATGCAAAAGGATCCAAAACATAAAACAACAATTAAAAGAATGAAGATCAACATTGAAATAAAAAATAAATTAAAGGATAACTTAATTTTTATGATTGAAAGGTGAAATTGAACCAATAAATATTGAAAGATGAAATTAGAAAAAGAAAACTATACAAAAAGATCAAAAACAAAAAATAACAATTAAAAGAATGAGGATCAACATGAAAATATAAAATAAATTAGAGGACAATAAAAAGTTTTGATTGAATAGTGAAATTGAAAAGAAAAATCAATTTAACAAAAGAACCCAAAAAAATTCAAAAGAATGAGCACTAAATTGAGAAAATAACATATAAAAAATTAGGATTAAAAATAAATCAAGATTTTACAAAAAAAGTTAAGAACTAAAATTAAAAATTAAAAGAAAAAGAGATAAAGTTGAAATTTTAGTAAATAAGAGGGTAACTCTAAAATTTTGCATACTAATGTGAATTTTGAGGGAAAAAAAGGGAAAAGAAAGAAAACAAAAGGAAAGAAAGCATCACTGGCATCGAATTGTCACACCAACTCCAACACATGATGCCTTAACAAGAAAAGAGGGGAGCAGAGCTTCTAATGACATGGTGAAAGTTGTTGTTTGGTTGCTGGGAGGTGCCGCACACGTCGCCTAATAGGCTCAGACGCCTCCTACTCGACAACCATATTTTTTAATTATATTTTATATTTATTCAAATATTGAATTCCTCTTCAATTAACCTAATAATAATAGGGAAACCAATGTAAAAATACTAAAAAGTCCTTGGATTTCTAGTTTCTAGTTTTTTGCTTTCAATAGTATTTTAGTTGTTTCATTGTACTCTTAACATATAAAAAAACTTATTTATCCATAATCAATTTTGTAATGATTAATGAGCCTTATAAAAAGAACTTAATGAGCCTTTTGGTGGGAAGGTTAATATTGTCATTAAACTTTTTCAATGAACAATGCAATTGAGTTTGACTAAACAATGTTTTTCTAAGAGTTTTAGCTTTTGTTAATATGGGTTTTCATGTAAAAAAATATTTAGAAATCTAGAACATTTGATCGAGTCGTATATAACATGTGTGATACGAGAGTCGCAGATATCATATGTGACTTAATAATCGCATTCTTCATCTACAACTTGAGAGTTGCAAATACCAATTGCGACACTCAAGTCGCAAATGTTATCTATGACTCAAATAAGAAACTCATCATGGGGCAGTTTCTTCTACAATTAACTCTATCCCTAAAAAACCATAATTCACACAATTCAATTAACTAGTTTTCCACCATCAAAACATAATTCACATGAGCAGCACAAAACATCTTCAATCATGAGTAACAAAATTAAACTCACGATTAACATGACATTTTATTAAAATTAAACTAACTATATATTTATTCATAATTCTCATAACATGTAATAACATGTAATTATATCTAATAATCGCCTCAGCTCGTTGAAAGACCTGAAGCACTTGTGGACGAGTCTGGAGCATCACTCCAACTCGAGGACGAGTCTGCAATATCTATGTAGGTGTGAGGAGGACCAATATCATCCAAGCTCATGGATGGACCTAAGATGCTCATGAATGGGCCTGAGATGTTTGATAATGGGCCTAGGATGCTCGTGGACAGGCTTAGGACACTTTTGAATGGACCAACATCTCCAACACTCTCACGATAAGTAATCTCATCTTCTGTTAATGCCACTTCAAAATGCTCAGACTCACCAACCTCTTGAAGTCCATCAAAACATAAATTAAATGCAATGTTGGCCACAATATGTTTCATCTCATTGACACCTTTATGAATAATATTTGCTTCTTTCCAAACCTCTCGTACCAAGTAATGAATTTGTATACATACATTAAAAATCAATTAGTAGTTATCATCCATAATAACATTAATCTGGTATTTAATAAATATTGTATGTAAAACAATATTGCATAGCAATCAATTCTGTCTTAAATATCATGATGCATAATGCATCGGATTGCATGGACACCCCGAGAAAATGTGACTAGATAGGTGTAATAAAATGATGTGTAATGGACATATATAAATTTCATAGAGGTATCTACATTAATCGTTGGATGACACTCCTAAAAACATGACCTCTTTTATCATCTCAAATATCCATATAAGATGCATGAATCATCAACCAATTCCCCTTGTACTTACCCTGATGACTAATATTGTGAAACTTATCACCGATATCAATATGATCTAGTATATGTTGAGATAGTCCAAACTATCGCATTACACAATTTGGATAATGTATCTCAACAATGTTAAAGCAATGGAACGAGACATGTGTTAACTTGTAGATATGAGTGGGATTTACTATGAAATGTTAGCCTCACACTATCTAACATGACAAGCCAAAAAGTTACTATATTTTTTTCATTCAATTTATATAAATAACATGTTGATTAAAATCATTTTTATTTATTATTACTTAGAACAAATGGATAGTGTCTTCTAGGTGACAGTGTCAAATATATTGTTCCCTCAACTCTCTAGGTATCTGATATGAATATGCTCTTATGATCAGAGCTATATTTATCAACATTGACAATTTTATGTTTGTATTTAAAATGTCATAACTCTAACAATCAAAAAATTTAAAATAATTATACTGAAGAAATAGTAAACACTTGACAATTTGTCTTCTCTTTTTAAATATGATTTATATAATTGCTAGTAAAGATATGCAAGCATGACCCCTATAGTTGTAATTAGGAATGGCTTAGAAATCCTCAAGCAATGTTAGAAAGAACAACGGTGTTGCATTACTAGTAATATTTATGAAAATATGATCTCCAAACATATATAATATATATGTCTGAGTACACATAATATTTTGGTCATCTATCGCATCTATTGGGGGGGTCTTAAAACTTATGCCCATCTAAATCAATTTGATGTAATCGCCCTTATAAATATTGGTTGGAGGCATCCATCCTAATAGACGATCATATAAAGCATCTTTATCAATCGACCCTTCACGTCCTATTATAGAGGTTCCATCTATCAGAAGACCGATCAACATGGTGACATCCTAGAGTGTGGGTGTCATCTCACCAACACGTAGATGAAAGGTGTGTGTTTCGTCCTCCCATCGCTCAACCAAAGCTGCAATTAATGCGTGGTCAAGATGTATGTCATGCAACTAACTAATCTCATAAAAACTACTGTCGATAAAAAATGGAAGGTGATGTGAACCTCGTGATCACGTGGTTACATAACCCACACGCAAAGACATCAATTTCTGAAAAGCTAAGTGAATCAGGTTTGATAGGAATGTGACACAAAGATAACTTGTACCTGGGCACCAACACTATTGGAAATGGAAACCCCCACCCAACGAATATTGATTCGCGAATGAGAAGTATAAGGATGAGCACGAAGTTAGTTGTTTTTTGATAAGTCATTTTTCAGTTCTTTATAGAACCAAGGAAGGGAGAGTATCTCACCAACACACACACACACACACACACATAAAGTGCGGTAAATAAGAAATTTTATTAATCTGAATTGTTTAACTTACATGTCTAGTTATGCCTTTATTTATACTAACTTTAAACTTAAATAAACCCTAATAGACCTCCCTTAGGTGGATATATGTGAGGCTCACTTACAATTCATCCAAATAAGTAATAATAACCCAAAGACTAAGAAGAAAATAATAAAAATCCAAAAATAACTATTCTAAATATGCTAGAATCAGACTTGTCACCATTAAAAAGTCCCAAATAGACTAGAAAATCTGATCTGAAAGTAGAATTAATTATGAAGTCTTCTTTCATTGTTGTAGCTAGGATGAATAATGAATCCTTGTAAGAAAAGGATTCTGAAACATTTATGAATTCTTACCACACTTGAAAACTATGTTGCAACCCATTAAAGATCTTTGTAGAAGTAGGAGATTTCCCAAAACAAGCTACCACATCATTTTAGAAAAAGAATTCTAGCCAAATAAGAAGTCCACAAGTCAAAGAGAAGTAAATAACAAAATTTATACAACCTCTGTTGACCAGTATTGTGGTGCCTTCCCGAACTCTGATTGATCTGAAATTTTAACCTAAGGTAGGAAAACTTGTCTAGAGACTCCACATAAAATTTCAACCCGATCCAATAGTCGGATTGAGAATTATGATTGTTGTCGTGAAACTGGATAATTGTGCATTTTACATTAGAATCTGAATTTAATTGTTTTTTCATTGCCCGGATCATATTATAAGGACACTCTCATGCAACTTCATCATGGTATTCTATCGAGGTGTTACAAGATCATCACCTTAAAAATCAAGCAATTTTGTTACTTAAACAATTAAAATTGTTAAATTTTAATAATTTACAATGCTTAATTAAAAATGTTATTAATCTAAAGATTAGTCCTCTCCGCTCTAAATATCATTAGAACAATGTTGATCTTACATAAATAAAACTTATCTATCATCAGAACCTACCTCAACAACCAGGTGGTTTTTCCTATTGGCACTTTTAGAAGTAGTAAAACCTCATGTAGTCCGAAATATATATATGTCGAGGTTCTGTATAATAAATTATTAAACTTTTCAATATAATTAAATATCCATATAATTGAATTAAAAACAATAATTAAAGTTTACATAATTTAAAACAAATACAAAAAACATAACATATATTGTCTAGTTTCATAAGTTTTTCTATTATGACCACTTTGATCGCACATGTCACATTTATTCAGTTAGTGCCCCCTTTAAGGATCCATCTTATTATGTAGACTAGTGGATTTCCTTTGACCCTTATCCGTTCATCATTTAGTTGGACATCCATATACATCTAGACCATTATATATAGGCCATAACGGTGTATCAAACAAGGGTTAAAATCAAGGACTATATGTATTAGGCAATATGCAATTAGGTGTGAACATGTTCTATAAGACAATTTTCATTTGCCATAAGTATAAATTACTTCATTGATGTTAAATGTTCCCCGCACTTCTCTTGTAACACTAGCTATTAGAGGTGTCTTATACTGGAATATCACACATCTAAGATTAAATAAAGAAATCAAGTGTGATTTAGAAGTTGTCACATCAGCAAGTATTTCAGCTAAGACCTTTGGAGACCATAATATATCACGAATATAAATTTTTTCAACCTTTTCTTTGCGTTCCATAAAATATTTATTACACCTAAAAAAGATTATCTACATTATAGCCAATACAAGTAACTCATATATAGTTTTTAAAACATTATGAAAAACCTATGATAAATTCATGATTATATTACCATAAGGACGACCACTTGAATCATATGATAGTGCTTATTTTTCTTAGGTTCAACTTCTAGCCATGCTTTGATCACATCATCAATCTCCACTAAATTCTCATATAAATTATCGAACTCCTGTTTAGAAGGATTTGTACACATCTTATGTAACATATTTTTTAAAGTAACATTTTTTAACTTAGTTTTGAAGTTACTTACAAAGTGTCGTGAACAATATCGGTGATATCCAACATGCTCGAGAAAAATCTATGCCATAAAATTCTTAATCGCCGTATGTCTGTCCGATATAATACACAACTTGATACGACCGCCAATCATATATAAACAAAAGAAAATCTAAAAACCAACTTTAATTATTATTCATCTCTTCTTCGAAAATAACAAAACACATCGGATAAACTCCATTATCAACATTATAAGCAACTGCAACCAACAACTTTTTCTTGTACTTACCATAAAAGTGAGTATTATCAATACTAGTTAGAGGATGACAATATTTAAACCCATCAATTAAAGCATAAAATACCCAAAATGTCATTCTAAATGTTGCTTTATTGTCATCAATCCTTTTATAATGCCAATTGACAATTGTTTCTAGATTTGAATCTCTGATAGTTAGTAGCATTCTAGGTAGGTTTTGAAATAACTCTTCATGTGTACTAAATAACCACTCCAATATCTTCTATTTAGCCATCTATGCATTTTAATAGAAGACTTCATGCTCATAATCCCTCTCTACAGTACCTTGAATCGTTGCAACACCTGTACTTAAATTTTTCTTCATAATTGATAACATCACCTCAATAATTAGATCTAAGAGAAATTGAACGATGGCATTGAAAAACAAAAGAGTTCTGATATGTGTGTGGCCCTTTCAATTTTGAAATTTCTTATAAATTAGACCTTTAGCGATATCCCCCATACAAATACCATATACAAATTGGTTCCTGAACACATTGTAACTGAACATAAGTTTTATTTAAATGATGGACCTTGCACTACAATGAATTCTTTATATATCATAACTTTATTGTATTAATACATTTAGACTTGTCTCTGAATTATTTTTCAACCTCTAATTCATTAACTAATAAGCTCGGATGCTTATAACTATTAGCCCAGTCATTGCATCTGTATTGATCATTCGCACTCACAACCTAAAATTCAGGATAAAAAAGAAGTCATGCATTAATTAACAAGCTAAACTAAATCAACATACCCACTTCCTCCTCAACCGCAACTCTATCAATGTGACAATCATCTTTGTCGTCACTTGGTTCGAGTTGTCCATAGCAATATGAAGTAGATGTCATACCCAACAAAGGTTCTTTATTAAAAAATTTCCTGCACCGATATTTATCTACTTGCATTTACCACTTAATATAGATGGACCAGCAGCTCATGATGCCCGTGTGATTCTCTAAGAGTTATTTGGAACCTGTTTAACTCCATACTATAAAAGTTTTCTAGTCTAGGCTTACTATTCTAGTAGAGCTCCAACATAATATTCTCATTAATCATCGTAAACCTAAACATTGAATTCACACTCATATCACTACAAATTAGTACACCGACATAACAATCTTGACTAACCTCGATTTATAACATCCTCTAAGTAATTTCAACTTCTATTTCAAACATATTCTAGCCAAGTCAATCATAAAACACTCTGGATAACTCATTAAGAGACATGTTTAATGTAGCAATTAGGAATTCATGGCTTCCTCCATTATAAGTGATATCATTGTCGGTATTAACAATGATACCACCATGAAAGCATAATATTTCTAAATTACCAGATGTTTTGTCAAATAACACAACAAAACACAATTCTAATTTATTAATATCTTGGGATTAATTAAAGTGCATTATTTATTAACAAAACCATAACAGTAATATAATCGATCAAAATCTAAAATCATCAAATTAATTGGCGAACATCTGCATCATCAAATTTTACTACTATAATAAAATTATTAATCAAATTCATATATTTCATAGCTAATATTATTGTTTTATATGTAATTTGGTATAATTCATAATTTAACCGAAATTAACATCAACTCTTATAGAATAATTTTGTTAATTCACAATTAACAAGAAGTTAAAATTGAAATTGCTGATGTCATAAGGCTTTACGAATTTATATATTTTATAAACCGTGTTACTTTACGAATTTTTTTATACATCCTCCTGGTGTCATCAAGGCTTTGATTACACACATAATTGCTGCTTATTTCATCAACTCTCAGCCATAAATTACCATGGTTGTTATTCACCAATCCTTTCCATCCATCAAATGGCAACAACAGACCTGGTGAACCCATCATCTTTCCCACTTCAAGATCGGGTAGCCATAGTGACAGGCTCATCCCGAGGTATTGGTAAAGCCATAGCCATCCACTTGGCCTCATTAGGTGCAAAACTTGTCATCAATTACGCTTCTAACAAGGACCAAGCTGATCTTGTAGCTGAAGAGATCAATTCTTGCTGTTCTGAGAATACCCCACATGCTACAGTGGTTCAAGCTGACATTTCTGTGCCTACCCAGGTTAAGTTATTGTTTGATGAGGCTGAAAGAGTGTTTGGATCACAGGTTCATGTCTTGGTGAATTCAGCTGCCATTTCTAACACCAAGTATCCTACAATTGCCAACACTTCAGTAGAGGATTTTGATCGTATTTTCAGGTGCCTTTTCTGATTTAATTGGCTCATGAAATTGGTGTTTTCCGCTTCTTCTTTTTTGGTTTTTGGGTTTTCTTGATCTAAAAAGCTCTAACTTTGTTCTATCTTGTGTTTGAAATTGGATGTTTTTGTTTCAGTGTCAATTGCAGAGGCACGTTCTTATGCTGCAAAGAGGCAGCAAAGAGAATTAAACAGGGTGGTGGGGGTAGAATCATATTGTTATCGAGCTCATCCGTAGGTGCATTGAGGCCAAATTCAGCAACATACACGGCATCAAAAGCAGCAGTGGAGACAATGACAAAAATACTAGCGAAGGAGCTCAAAGGGACTGGTATTACTGCAAATTGTGTGGCACCAGGGCCAATTGCCACTGAAATGTTCTTCGTCGGTAGGAGTGAGGAGCATGTGAAGAGAGTGATTGAGGTGTGCCCGCATGGGAGGCTTGGCGAGACCAAGGATGTAGCTCCTCTTGTTGGGTTCTTGGCTAGTGATGCCGGTGAATGGATAAATGGACAAGTTATTCGTGTCAATGGTGGCTATGTTTAAAAATGGTGTTTACTGCAACTTAGCCGTTCAAAATAACCATTTTCATTTCCTAAGTTGAATTCTCTAATATGTGGTACATTTTGAGACAAGATCCGTGGTAAGTTTGTAAACTATTGGTCTTCATGAACCATATTGATTTGTACTAGAGGAGGGAGGAGGAGGAGGTGAGTTTTTCTTGAAATTTTCAGCATTTATCTATCAGCAGTTTTTTGCTTGTCACACCACATTTTCACTTTGCAAAAAGGAGTAGAATTGTGAAGGCAAGTATAACCCTACAAGAGTAATAATCAAATTACTGGGATGATAGTCGCATTAATATAAAGGATACAAATTTCAAAGTATTGCACAAGCCAAACTCTAGACAATGCCACCACTTATACCAATAACCGTCCATTGATCCACTCACTAGCATCACTAGCCAAGAACCCAACAAGAGGAGCCACATCCGTGGTCTTGCCAAGCCTCCCATGTGGGCACTCCTCAATCACTCTTTTAATAAGTTCCTCACTAGTCCCAGTTAAGAACATGTCTCTTGCAGTTGGCCCTGGCGCAACACAGTTTGCAGTGATAGCAGTCCCTTTGAGTTCCTTTGCAAGTACTTTTGTCATTGTCTCAACTGCTGCCTTTGATGCTGTATATGTTGCTATATTTGGCTTCAATAAACCCTCCAATGAGCTTGACAGCCATATAATTCTACCCCACCTCCTTGTTTTACCCGGCTTGCGGCCTCTTTGCAACATAAGAATGTTCCTCCGCAATTGACACTGAAACAAAAGCACACAAACTGGATTATGCGACATTAAATTCACTAAACAAGTTTTATTAACCAAGTTACCTATTAAAGAACCTGAAAATACGATCAAAATCCTCCACAGAAGTGTTAGCGATGGTATGATAGTTAGAATCAGCAATGGAAGCTGAATTAACAAAGACATGAACCTGTGATCCAAACACTCTTTCAGCCTCATCAAACAATAACTTCACATGCACAGGCTCAGATACATCAGCTTGGACCACGACAGCTCGTGGGATACCATCAACACAACCAGAATTGATCTCCTTAGCTACAAGTTCAGCTTGCTCCTTGTTAGAAGTGTAATTGAACACAAGTTTTGCACCCATTGAGGCTAAGTTGATGGCTATTGCTTTGCCGATGCCACAGGAAGACCCTGTGACTATGGCTACTCGGTCTTGCAGTGTAAGAAATGCGGGCGTTGTGGTGGTAGCAGCCATCATGCAAACAAGCTGTGTTTCAAAGGTCTAGTATGTTTTGTTCATATAGTATCCATGAAAAATCACACATTTGAGAGTCCAATACGCCAGTGAATAAGGACCGTTTCCTCTCACCAATCAAAATCTTGATATCATCCAGGATGTCATTGTCTCTTCTCTTGGAAGGCAACTATTTTTTTGACAATTCAAAAGGATAAGCTCTAGCACCTGAAGTTGATAAATAAAAGCTAATATAATCACTTTTTACTCTCAGATTTGAAATTTAAGTGTTCCTTTCAACAAAACACCAAGATGGATGGATGAGTACCCACTAATTTCTTCCATTCGCCTTGCTTCATTTGGCAATGGAATCAAATTCCAGCGGAAACTTCTTTAGTGCATTTTATTTCTAAAAACACAAATAGAAAAGGTTGCAACAAAACACTATAAACAAGTGCCACCACCTAATAACATAGAGATGGCATCAAACTTTATGCAATTCTTAATAAGATAAAGCAACATTGTCACAAAAGAAATCCTCACTGAAATATGCTAAAAAGTCCACTCATCTTATCTTCGCGTGGTGAGAGGGACCAAAAGTAAAATATCACTGTCCAACAATGGTCTTACTGTCGAAATGCAAGACCTCTAGCACAACAGACAGCAATGTGTTTTGGTACTGGAGACATGATTCCAACATAAAACTGCACTTTGTAACATTCTCTCAATCTCTTTTATTGTAATGAGCATTTCTTCTTGCACACTCCAAGATAGTTTTGTCAACAGTGATGAAGTATGCAGCAATTGATGCTGTTGAAATCACATAAAAATCAAGACATTAGATTTCCCATAAACTGCTACTTGGTACCTTCATGCATGAATATATACTGGCACCATGCAAGATGTAACTCATGTGACAGAAGTCCACATTGCTCTTAAGTCTTTCAGGGATTTTGAGCAAGCTCCTCTAAATAACAGTTCCCCCCCAAAAACAAAAAAAAACAAAAAACAAAATCAAAGGCAAAGAAGGAAAAAATAACTTTCCATGTGTGAAACATGGAATAGAAAAACAGGTTAGAAACACTTCCAATGATATTAATATCGTACCAGCAGATATAATGAGTGCCTGAGCAGTGTAGTTGAGGTTAGCCTTTGCCCAAGGAATTACACGAACAGCAGTTAGCTGGAGATACAAAAGAAACACAATAATGATAAAACATTCTCAGCCCTTTTCAAGTAGAATGTATCAAGTTTAAATGCCACCAAAGCTATACTGGTGAATGAGGGAAGTAAAGAAAAATATGGATGCACCTATTTCCATGTTGATTGAAAACAGAAGAATGCATCAGTGTTCTTTTTCTACAATAGTTGAATCCACATTTTGTCCTCTCTTGATCTCAATAGATATGGAAGCATAGAAAACCATTACACACACACACACAAACACAGTAGGCTCCTTTTTCCCCCCTATGTTTTACTTAACAATGAGTTACCCACAACTTATCAATCGAACAGCACAAATAAACAGTTTCCTAAACTGTCAGATTGCTTCAATAATGAAAGGAGGCTTAAAAGAAGATGACAGAAGCAGGGTTTTCAATTGAAGTCCATGATCCCTCACTTATAATTTATTGGTCAGCTAGGTTAAAGCCAAGTTGCACAAGTTTTTGCCATTACTTTCTATAAAATTATAGAACTGACAAAGGGACTGATTTGAACTGGGAAACTCAAACTCCATGAAAGCCCATCTCCAAGTGGTTATTAGTCTTGGCAACAACAGGCTATCCATCACCAACATCATTCTTTATTCTACTCAGTTTGACTTCCCTTTATTCCAGGGGATGGACCATCCATCACAGATTGAAGCTGAGTTTTTTTCCTAGACAATATTTCCCAGACTGCTATATGGCATGGATAGTTTAAAAGGTTCTATTAATGTCATTGTATACAGACCATCAAAGTGTTAAGATGTTCCAATTTGCAACAAACAATTAATCCCTCAGATTAAATTTGATTCCAGAGCATACACCAATTTCTTTTTAACTTTAGCTATTAAAATTTGCTCATCTATTTACCTATACTTAACAATCTAGCACCAGAGGAGCTTTACATAAATCTTTAGCAGCTAAATTCACTTGAAAAGAAAATAAAATCAAGCAAAACATTACTGGCAGAAGATTTCCCATTCCTCCCAAAATTATTAACATGTCAATTTACTGCGAGATAATCTCATGTGGTTAAAAATAGAGCTCAGAACATTACTGGCAGAAGATTTCCCATTCCTCCCAAAATTATTAACATGTCAAATTACAGCGAGATAATCTCATGTGGTTAAAAATAGAGCTCAAACGCAGCAATTGAAGCTTCTAAACTGACAGATCCTAATCATAAAATACATCAGCAAGCGCACACAGCATCAGAAATTAAACAATCATCGGCTCCCAGGCTCACATTATCATGAAAAAAAAAATTGAAATAGCAAAGAGTTTATAAGATCATAACATACTGTAGGCACTGCAGTGGCAACGCAGGTGATAACAGCTGCTTTGACTCCTGCACGTACACCCTCTGCAAAAATTACCCACAAAACCAGTCAATATATCATCTTCTCTGAACTGGGCCATTGAATTGATGATTCCAAAATTAAACAAAAAGAAAAAGCTTTTTATGCTAGGAAGCACTCTATTAACTTGACCCATAATAATTAAAAAAAAAAAACAGACTTTTATCAATTTTGCTGAATTGGGTCGATGAATTGATGAATGGAAAATCTAACAAAAACAGAAAGATGAGTACTTTATGCAAAGGAACTATTAAATCTGATCCAGAAACAGTAATAATACAGATACACGCAAAAGAAGAAAAGGAAAAATGACAAGTATAAAAAGAAAGCTAAGAATAAGAACCTTGAGTACAAAGTCTAGCTTGCAAAATCTTGTGTTCTTCAGCTGGAGAAGCAATCAACAAAGATCTTCCATTACAATTATTAATATCATAACCATTATGATTAAGGTTTTGATTGGTTAAAGTTTTTTGTGCCCAGTAATGCCTTAGCTCAGATGGGATTCCCATTATCTGTATTCAAGAGTCAAAGACAAACGCAATTTCGATTTGTGATTGTGTTTGAGAGGGTTTTATGAGAGAACCCCAAGGGTTGGTCTAGCCGCATGAAAACGCGGTCAAAACGGGCGTTTTATGATGAATTATTGGGGCTGGCTGATGGCTCATATGTTTTGCAATGAAGTGAGATCATGAGGTAACTTTAAGCACTGAATTGTTTTTGCATTTGAAACTTATTTAAATGTGTTTTAAAAGTGAGTTTGTATCTAAAAATATTAAATTGTTATTTTTTTAGTGTTTTTTTAATAATTTTAATGTATTAATATTAAAATATAAAAATATTAAAAAATTTTATTTAAATATATTTTTAAACCAAAAAAAACAATTTATATCACAATACCTAACATATATTTTAATAAAGTAGGGTTTAATTATTGTCTTGAGATAGAAAAGATGAAGACATTGAAAACAAAAATGTATTTGATTGAAGAGGAAGACATAAAAATAAAAAATTTTCTAAGACAATTTTAGAATGAATTTATATACTTTCAAAACGAGAAATATAAAAAATACATATTTCCAGAGACAATATTTATTATTTTTTATTCCTAAAATATCTTTGTAAAACATCTTAATTATAAAATTATTTAACTAAAACATGTAAGGATAAAAATTGTTATTATAATAATTTTAAAACCCAACTTGAGGGTCGATCAGGGGCAAAACTCGGGTCATGAGGGTTGACTGATAGTTGACCAAAGCAAGTTTTAGGTTACAAGTCAAGAAAGTCAACCCAGATGATCTAAAAAAATTTTTAAAAATAATCAAAATAACCTTATTTTGAACAAAAATATTTTTTTAAAAAAAAAATCAACAAGTTTTGACCTATTTTTATCTTTAATTGACTTGGGTTTTTAACTGAGTCTGATTGAGTCAATTCTTCCTTTATTGATTCTAAACCTCGAGTCAACCTGTTAAGTTAATCCTAGTTTTATAGTTAAAATTATTATAATATGATTAATTCCAACACTCAATATAAACTAAAGTAATATATATATATTAAAAATATACAAATTTGACAATAATACATATTAAAGAAAAAATAAATTTTTTTATATTTTATTTTGTTTTGTCTACCATAACTAAATATGATATAGAAATAATCATTTTATCTTGTACAACACTACCAAACATAATTTTATCTTCGTCTTTTTTTTCATCTTATCTCTTCTATTTCCATTGTCTCTGTCTTTTCTATCCTAGTCAAATGCTACCTAATTGCTAGTGCTTTTATGTACTTAATAAATTGGTTTTTTAGATATTTTTTTAGTGCTAGTATGTACTTATCACAATTAAATCATGCTTGGTTATTCCCTCGATAAAGAAAAGAAAGAGATAATGAGAACATATGAAACATGTTTCCTTTTATTTCTTGTTTTGAAACTATTGCAAAATTGTAACAAAAACACATTTATTTTATATCTTCCCTCTTTAACTAAATATATTTTTGTCTTTTTTGTATCCTTTTCTTCTATCATGGGATATTAATCAAATTATACTAAATATTAAAATGTGTGGGATATTCACTGTAGTCATCAGCACTGTTCACGCACATACAAATCACTATGGATGCCTCTGATCATTTTTTGACAATGCATTTTGGTTCTCAAAGTTTTATTTTATGTAATTTGATCATAATTTAAGGTCAATTGCTTTTGATTTCTTAGTCAAGAATGGGGTTAGAAGAATATGAACCAAAATAAAAGAAAGGTGCCAAGCATGGGTGTTGTTTCAGAAGTTTCGATAAAGATACACCTTGACCCTCTAACTTATAAAATATCATAAATTATACGATTTCGGTGCCTCAATTTTTTTTCAAGTTCAATTTTGATACAAAAAATTATTTTTGTTATTTTTTTGTCATTGATTGAGAGAAGAGAGAGAGAGAGGTTACTAGATTCCATCGGTAAAGAGAGAAAAATATCATTGACATTGATTTATGCCACCAAATAATCGATGTTTATATCAAATGGTTTCATTTGATGAGAGAAGTTCATATTATGAGTTTTTTTTACTTTAAAGTTTATGAAAAAAAATAGATCTATGCTCAATTTGATTTTTTATTTTGGGTTTATTGTGGTTTTTGAGACGATTTGTATAAGGTCAGGATTAGGTTTATAACAATTCCAAAGGTGTTTTGTTGGTATTTTGGGTCAAAATAAGTTAAAAAACCAGTTTTTTGGTAAAACAAAACTTAAACCCTGATTTTTTGGCTACTACAATGGCCAAAATCTGAGCAAATCAGTAAACATTTTGTCTGCTTTAATAGGGACATATCATCAGCCCTAGTTGCAACAAAGAAAATAAAGGCCACCGCCTTGTTGGTAACCTTTGCTTTTTTTCTTTGTTTTTTCTAAAAAAATTTCTTTTCTTTGTTTTTTCTAAAAAAATTTCTAACTCTTTTGTAAAATTAATGTCTTTTTATATGGTTTTCTCTCTAAATATTTTTTTATTTATATTTAGATTAATATTCGTTTTCTCCTTCATTTTGTTTAGATAACATCTTTTAAATGATAATTATTTTTTGATTATACATTTAAATTTTGGAGTTTATGATTCATCTATAATTTTTTTCTTTTATATAGATCAACTTTATTTATAAAAAAAAAATATTTTCAGATAATATTTCTAATATGTGAGCCTTCTATAGTGTTTTTTTCCTTTTATTTTATTCATTCAATTTAATTTATGTCTCTGTTTCTATTATCATTTACTTAAATAAAAATATTATTTTAATGAACAAATTTAGAAAACACAACCGGATAAATATCTCATCTTAAAAGATTAAATATATTGATTTATATTTGTTTCTTAATTTTTTTTTTATTTTTATTTTTAGTTATCGTTTATGGCTTTTTATTTATTAACAAACATAGTTTTCAATTTATTTTTATATTTAAAAAATTATTATTGTTTTTATATTAAAAAAAATGTGATTTTCTATAATAATAATAAAAAACAAACAAACCACCAGCGCAACAGAAAACCATTGGCAAGTATTTAATGGATTCTATAAATATAAATAGAAACAAAATTAAATAGTAAAAAAAAGCTTGATTTTATTAAATTTATAATAAAAGAATTTTTTTTTAAATGAGAAATGTTATAATTTTAAAATTCTTAGTATAGTCCTTATACACAATAAATTTTCTTATTGGAGTCCCTCCATCATGATTCCGTCATGTTTTTCATCAAATGTGGAGAAGTGTCAAAAATATATAATTTTATGCTCGGAATCTTTGAGAAATAAAAGAAAGTTTTTAAAAATACATGAGAAAAAAATAATTTGAAAATTCCTAACAAATTTGAAAAAAGAAATATTATATTGAAAAATGAAAAATAGAAGATATTTAAAAGAAAGAAATGGAGTATTTTAAATTTTGTTTTTTCATAAAAGAGGAAAATAAAAATATATTAAGTCACCCTTATTTATTTATTTATTTTAATTCCATTTCCCTTTTAAGATTTCAATAAAAGGTTTGACTTTTTTATTTATAAATTTAAAAACTTTTGTTTTCCTAGCAAATTGTATATTTAAATTAGGATCTTTTATTTATTTAATTATAAATATAGACGGCATCATTGTTGCCTGAACTCCCCGCGTCCTTACGGTCAAAAGTCAAAATCCGTTTTTTAAAAAACAAAATTCCACCAACTATTAAACAATTCCAAACACGACACCGTTTCCACTTTCTTCCTCCATCGTCAAAACAAAACACAAATCAGGAACCTGCAAAACCCTAGAATTTACGAAAACCTAATCCCTGATCTCTATAAATGGCAATTGCTCGAACTGGAGTATACGTTGATGATTACCTTGAGTGTAAGCTCCTCCACAGTCCCTTAATTTTTCATCAATTTTCAATTTTTGATAAATTGCGAGTTTTATTTTTTTTTAATTTCAACAGATGCAAATACATTACCAGCTGAGCTTCAACGGCTTCTTAATACTATTAGGGAACTCGACGACCGATCCCAATGTAAGAAAATCCGACTTCCACATATACGTATACATTTACGTATTTTTTTGTTTACGTGCGTTTCACTTGTGTGTATACATACAATTTACGAGAATTTTATGCATGTATGTAAATGTGAGTATCTATACAATTGATGAATTTTCATGCATGTATATAAGTTTTAACTGTTTTACATTTGCATGCAATTATGCATATAAACTGTAAATTTTCTTACCTTTTGGGTTGCATTAGTTGAAAATAAAATTCTGTTTTAAGATTGGGCATCGTTCCATGGCCAATATACTCATGGAGTAGTACTGGTATGGTTGTGAAAGTTTTTTTTTTTTTGTAGTTTTAAAGCTTAATTATTGCACATTTTCGTGCATGTATTTATATAAATAAGCTGTAGACTTTTCTTTTCTTTTCTTTTTTTTACGGTTTCATTAGTTGGAAAAAATAGAATTTGAGTTGTCATGTCGGATATAAACATGTGCATGCGTGGGTATTTGTGTATGTTACATGTTCTTGTATTGCGGAAAACTTTGGTATTCTTCTGTCTTTAAGCCTGCATATAGACAGTGTGTGTGTGAATGTGCATGGTTAATTTTTTTCGTCTTTTGATTTGTTGGTGTTTTATGGTTGAAAGCAATGATAAATCAAACAAGGCAACAGACAAACTACTGTCTAGGATTGGCATCTCAAAGCTCGAAAAAAGGGAATGGTAGTATTTATAATTGCTACAACACTACTAATAGGGAAGAGGATGACACAGTCGAGAAAATGAGGAAGGATATTGAGGCAAATCAGGATAATGCATTGATTTTGTGCACGGAGAAGGTTTTGTTGGCACGGCAAGCTTATGAGCTTGTGAGTTTCTCTTATTCCAAGGCCTTTTTAATAAATTGTTTCTTGCAGCATGTTAAATTTATATTATATGGATCACGCTGATTTATTAAGAGTTTATTGGGGTCTGAGGTGGTAGGGAACATGTTTCTTAAATAGTAAAATATAGGGGGCATTATCGTGTTCAAGGATTTGTTGTAGTTCTTAGTGATTTTTTTTTCAAGCGCTTGGTGTTTGAAGATGCGGAGAAGGATCTTTTAATGCCTATAAAGTAGTTGTCTGACTAGATGATATATTCTTATGTAGCTTTCTCTGATCATGGTTTTGGAGAATAGCATGTTATATCTCCCACTCCAGTGAACTTCTTCTTTTGGGCATTGTAGGTAAATATCTACCATGTGAAAAGTGCTTTCCGCATTGAAATATGTCAAGTCCTTGGTATTTGGTAAATTCCCTAGCAGAGCACAGTCTTATCCACTTCTCATTTTAATATGATGGAAAGCTTTGGTGTTTAAGTTACTGTGAAAAAACATCATTTGTATCTTATTTTCCATGGTTCAAATGCTTGACTGGGTTGTGTAATCTGTGTATTTAGGATGAGATTGTTTTTGCCAACAGGGACAACCAGGATCTACAATGCTTAAAATAAAAGTCTGTGCTGAAGTTAACTGACTCTTCTGTTTCCTTGGTGTTGTTTAATCAAATTCTACGTGAGTGCTATGTGTTGGCCAATAAGTCATGTTGCATTTGTCATATGTTCACAGATAGCGCTCAACTCTAGCTTAACTGAAACTGAAAAGGAAGAGCTTTGAGTGTCGGTTGACTGAATGCAATTGGCATGTAACTAATATAGTTTATCTTCCTAGATTGTTTGATGAGACTATCTTGTATTGAAATTTCCTGTAATCATTTGTCCATAATTTTATGGCAAAAAGTCATCATAACCCAACTTTAGAATCCTTAACCAGTATTGCTTCTACATATTTACTATTCTTCTATCTCGACTGCTCATATGCACCATTGGAGGTTTCTCTTTTGCTGAGGACATTTACAAGCACATAGCGATTCCACAGTTATTAGGATTTCATTTTAATAAAAGCAAAGCCATCTAGAGGTTGCACCTTCACAGAATGGAATGTCCCTGCTGAACTCACTTTGGTTTCTTCTAGCCACTCACTTTAGTTAGCCTGCGAGTCCTCAATAATCTAACTTTAATTTTGGTCTGAGTTGAGGATAATAATATATGGGTCTTCTCATTCTAAGCATGACATATGATAGGTTCCCCCGCCCCCCCTGTCATTATGTTTGTTGTTGAATACAGACAAGCCCCTATTTTTTTCCTCTGCTAAGAGAGGGTATGGCAGACTCTTTCTAATTTACTCAATTCCCCGTACTATGATCTGCATACAGATAGACAGCCATATAAAACGACTTGATGAGGATCTGAACAACTTTGCAGAAGATTTGAAGCATGGTACAACAAATGGATCACCTATCATTCTACTTTATTTTATCTCTTGCAACTCTAATCCTAGCACAGGACTCTATTTAGTGGCTTAATTATTTTTCCTTTTTGTCTTGTATTCAGAGGGAAAACTATCACCAGATGAGCCGGCAATTCTTCCTCCACTGCCTTTAATAGTCCCTAAAATTGAGAAACGCAGGAACTTTTATGGAACACCTCAATCAAAAAGGATTGATTTCAGGGATCGGTATTGGGACAGAGAACGTGATAGGGATTTTGAGCTCATGCCTCCTCCAGGAAGCCATAAAAAGGATTTCACTGTTCCTGTTGAAGCTGAGCAACCCATTGATCCGAATGAACCTACCTACTGTGTCTGCCATCAGGTTTGACTTTTTGTTTAATGCTATATCAGTTTCAAATTCAACTCTTTCTTCTGCAGAGCTGCTTTATGTTTGCTTGAAGTACGAAAAAAACTCTTCTACATCACTAAACTTCTGTGATGGTTGCGGTCATTTAGGTGTCCTTTGGAGATATGATTGCTTGTGATAACGAGAATGTAAGTACTTTCTCCTTTGTTCCCTGCATGTTGGTGCTTGTCTTCTTGATCAAAGTTCATTACTTTGGTTCCTTGTCTATAGTTTTGTATTTGCATTTGACATGTGTGTTAGTCATAACAAGTTAAATTTTTGTGAATATTTTGATAAAATTCCAAGACAACATTTGTGAAGTTAACATGGTAAATTTATATGGAAAAAATAATAAGAATTTAGAATCCTGAAGTATCATACTATCTCTAATCTTTCATCAATTTGATTTCAGCAGAATAATATTAATAGCTAGTTGTTTCTATTCCGAATGTGTCACCTTTTTGGAGAACTCCTGTGCAAATACTCGCTCACTTGTTTTTCTGCTTACAGTGCCAAGGAGGTGAATGGTTCCATTATTCATGTGTTGGGCTGACACCAGAGACAAGATTCAAGGGGAAGTGGTACTGTCCAACCTGCAGGAATCTACCCCAATTTCAATGGTAGAATGTATTCAAAATTATATTTTCCTTATTTGTATCATAAATTTTCATTAGCAACAAAGCATTGCAACTGCGCAGGTCTTGTAACAAAGTAGGATTCTCATGAGTTCCTCTTTCTCCCCAGCCCCAACACCAATCCTTCCACCGTTTCCTCTTTTCTTTGCAGGAACAGAAAAGGAAACAGATGTGTACATATCCTCAACCAGGCCACATGAGAATTCATTATGCATATATTGCTATCAATTCTTGCATCCATAGTCGAAGCTATCTCATCAAGTGAGAAGTCCTCTGGGTGAGCTGACAAAGTAAGTTCTATCCAAGAGTGGGGGAGTCGCTTCTTAAGTTCAAAGCCTGCCTCCCATTCTTGTTGCTCTTTCTTCCTTAATGGTGAGGTTATTCTCCAATTTTAAATTTTCAACGCCTAAATCCTTTGGCTGTTGAGAGAATTAGCCTTGATACACAAAAGCTAACCTGAAAATAGCTTAACTGGTAAAACCAAAATATATAAATGAATAAATGCCCTAAATCCCATGGGCATTACCAGAAGGCAGGCAAAAGCAATGGTATCTCATGGCTCTGGATTCACATTCTGGTATTAAAATGTGTTCATTAAGGTAGTCTGAACTCTGAAGTGTGCCTAAACATGTTGTTCTACCTAGGTATTTGTTCATCAAAAGTGTGTTATATCTGGGGGAAAACCAATTCTCTACCTTGGTAAATCTTCAACATGCTGCAGAATAAAAGCAGCAAATGCTACCTTCTTGGACATCCAACAATTTAAAGAACTCAATCTTAGGCTCTTTGGACTTTGACACGCAGGCCTAATCACAAGACTCGTGCTTGGTTTCGCTTGCTAAAGGCCCAATTTAAAATGGCATTACAGTCATTTTATTAGGCTGGATTCCTTTAGGTGCTCTTTTGAAAAAAATGAAGATGATTTTTACTCAGCGTATTAAATATTATTTTTTAAAATATTTTTTTATATAAAAATTTATTTTTTTATTTTTAATATCATAAGATATAAAAATATAAAAAAATAATTTTAAATAAGAAATTAAATTAAATTTTATTTTTCGCCACACTTGATTTTCAAAATAGAGCTTTGTTAGGGTCTATTCGAGATTGTGGTAGTGGTTATAGTTCAAAGTATTTTTTGTTTAGAAATGTATTAAAATAATATTTTTTATTTTAAAAATATTATTTTTAATATCAGCATATTAAAAAAAATAAAAAAATAATTTTTAACAAAAATAAATTAAAATTTAAGAGAGACACTTTTCCAAATAGGCTCTTGGCCACGGATGAAATTTGGGGGAAATCGTATAAAACTTTTGATGCCCAAAAGTAAGAGCTGAAAATTGGAAATCTGAGCTGAGTGTCGAAACTAGCCTCATCAGGACAATTCACACTCCCATGTAAATTCCAAGTACTTGTTGATGGGATGATGAGCTGAAATGCTGAATAACACAATTACATGATATTTATGGGTTTTTTTTTTCATTCCGAACATTTTTTTATTAGTTTTTTTATTTGTTAGTTTTTTTTTTTATATGTGTTGTATATTGTTCTTTAAAAGCATTTTTTAATTAAAAAATATTAAAATAATTTTTTAAATTTATATTTATTTTAAACATTAATATATCAAAATAATTAAAAAAACATCCCAAAAAAACACATGAGTGTTACAAAGTTTATGTTTTTGCACGGACTCGGTAGCTATAGCTGAATGAAGTTCCAACATCTCTTGTAGGGATTATGATCAAGCTACATTAAAAAAGTTATTTATCTTTATTCACTAAAAAATTATTTATTTTATATTTTAAAAATATTTTTGAAATAATTTAAATTTTTATTTTATTTTTTACTTTAAATTATTATTTTTATTTTAGTGTTTTTATATTATGTTAATGTCAAAAATAAATTTTAAAAAATTAAAAAAAAATTATTTCACTGAAAAACAGTTTAAAAAACAACAGCTAACACGATACAAAATATGAAAGTGCTAATATTAATTTTAGTTGTTAGATAGATCCTAGAATTATTGGATTATCATATTAATTAATTTTATTAAAATGGGATTGTATTTTTAATTTTTTTAATATAAACCCAACTAAATTTGAAAAGATTTATGTTTTTTTCCAATTTTTTCCATTCTGAATACTTTATTACGTGTTAAACTCATTTTTAATGAAGGTGTATCTCAATTTTATTTTATTTTTGTATCTTTTACAATGGAACCATATTAAATACTTTTTTTCAAAAACAGAAATAAATAAAAGTAATATTTGCAAGTTTAGCTTATTACATTTTCATGAATAAATGCAATACTGTACTTGTTAATATTGTAATTTGATGACAATAAATATTTGATGACGACAATGATTGTAATTTGATGATAATAAATATTTGATATTATTAATATTATTAATACTGTACTTGTTAATATTATTAATAAATGTTTTTTTTATTTGGTTTAGTTTTGGAATTTCTGATCGATTTTAGGGTATTTGAAGTCTGGAATGAATTTATTAAGGTGTTTAAAATATTTTTTAAGTATTTTTAAATAAAAAATAGTTAAAAATAGATTATTAAAGTCCAAAATCTTGAATGATTTCTAGGCTATAAAAAGTGGTTGGAATCTTTACTAGCCGATAAAGAGTCATATACTTTGTTTTTTTAAATAAAATACCATCCTCCCTATTAAATAAAAACGAAAGAAGGAAAGAAGGCTAGGCAGGTGGTCATGGCCTTGCATGCCCACTCGTGCCTAGGCTTTTTTGTACTGGGGCAATTGTATTGTCCCACCCCACCTAGGCATGCACCTAGTTTCTTTTTAGATAATCATTTAGATTTTTTTTTTAAAAAAAAACTTAAATCATAATTTAAACTCATTATAAATAAAATAAAATAATTTATATTAAAATATTATTTCATTAAACACCATTCAATTTTACTTTTGTTTTCAAATAAGACTATAAAATTCTTTTTTTTAATATTAGCAAACATTTTATCAATTATTATATATGAATCTATTGAAATCTAAAAACATCATAAATTTCGATAAAATGATGAAATCTAAAATCAATGAAACTTTAATAAAAGTATTAAGAAAAAAAATTAAAAATAAAAACAATAAGGATCGAATTGAAAAAAATAAAAGGACCAAGAATAAAAATAAAAAATAAAAAGAATAAGGATTGAAATTGAAATATATAAAAAAAAACATTACAGAAAAGGTAGAAATAAAAAAAAATAACCACCGACAACAAAGCGTCCATCTTTTGTCATCACAAGTTGCATCGAAAGAAAGAGAATGCAGCGACGCTTCCAACTACATGACAAAATGACAGGTTTGGCCAACAAGAGGTGTTGAACACGTTGCCCAACAACATGATAAAAAGGCACGTTTAGTCAATGAGAGATGTTGATTGCTCGCCTAAAGGGCGCAAGTGTGTGGAGAGCACGCGCCAACGCTTTTTTTTTTAATTTAAAGATTAATTATTCAATGTAAAAAGATCAAATTGCACCTCATGAATATGGAACAAACAAATTAGCCTATGTAAAATGACAAAAATACCCTTGAATGTATGTCTTGTTTTCCTATTCCAATGGCAAAGATGTTTTTTTTTTTACTGTAATACAAAAAATAAAAAGACATAAATATTGTTGGTCAATAATTATAATTTTCTTTATTTGGGGGGTAAATTAATCATTTTATGCTTTTAAAAGTGAAAAAAACACATATAATCCTTGGTAATTTTTTGACGGCCAATGAAAAATACCAAATTATCCTCGGTATCAAGACATTGTATTTTTTTCTACAAAAGATAAAAACAAAATTTCACCATAACAATGAATATTTTTTTGTTTATAATGATTTCCCCAATTTATAGTTTTTTGTTTAATTAATAGTAATTCAGCTTACATTCTCAAGAATAAAAACAGGGGGTTTATAGTTGTTGAACATCAGAATTTATAAGTTCCACTGAAAAATGGAAGACAAATATAAAATCCAATCATTTATGCTAAAAGTCTCAATTAGCAAAGCTTTACAATGAGATTCTCTCTTAATTAAACATTAATCTTAAAAAAATCTTCTTCAAAATCACTATTATCTTATCAACAGCATCGGTTTAAGTTAAGAATCACTTGGACAATAATTAAAAAAGATCTTTATTTAAGAAAAAAATACTATAAAAATAAATCTTTACTTATTAGATATAAATAAAAAATAATAATTATTTTTTAAAATATTTTTAAAATTTTTATTTATAATTTGCTCAATTTACGTTCACCTCGTATCAACTTGAGACTAGGGGTGATCATTTTTAATTCAGTTCGGTTTTTATAAAAAAAAAATAACCCGATTTTTTTAAAAATCAAAACTGAATTTTTTTTAAAAAAAATCAAAACCAAACCGAAACCGGTTCAAACCAACCGGTTTTGGTTTTTTAGGATAAAACCCGGTTCATACTGGTTCGGCTCGTTTTTTTTGCGATTTGACTTGGTTTTTTTCAGTTCAGTTTTAGGTTTATAAAAACGAAACCAAACCGATTGATTTTTTTTATTTTAATCGGTTTTTTTCACGGTTTGATTTTTTTTAGTTATTTTTTTTTCTAATTTTCTCAATTTAATCAGTTTTTTGATTTTTTTACTCACCTCAACTTAATACCTTGTATCTACCATTTAACACTTTGTTTTTTCATATACTCTATTTTGTACGTTCCATAACATTCCCATAGACACTCATTAATTGCTTTTAACAAAAAAGGTAATGAATAGATTCATGAAATAAATAACCAGAAAATCAACAAAAAATTCTTTCAATGCCACTGTTACTATCCCGGAAGAATTCATGACTTTTTTATCCCTAATTTGAAGCACAAATCTTAATTAAATAATATTTTTTTTTGTTTTTTTCTTGATATTTTATTAATCAATCTTATTTAATTAAACTAAAAACCTAATTACATTATACTATAAAACATGTGAGAAAATCACCGTGCTGATATTATGTACATAGAATATTTGTACTGTAAACCATACTATAGATATTCAGAGGATCATAAAGACGTTGTCTTTTCTATTTTTTATTTTTAAAAAGTTGCTGGGTCTCGCATAACTGTCAGATCCAATACTCTTAGGCCTGCCTTGACCATTAGACCTAATAACCTATAAAAAATAAATAAGTAAAATTTTAAAAAATTAATTAGAATTTCTATTTAGGTTAATTCAATGATAATTTAAATATTTTTTTATAAAAAATAAAAAATTATAAAAAATAATTATTATTTCGGTTTAGGATACATGGTAATTTAATTTTTTTATATAACAAATAAAAAAATTTAATTAGAAATGACCGCTAGATCCAATGCTCTTGGTCCTTGCTTCGTCGGACTCAAGACTCTCAAGCTTGACATGACCATCAAACTCAATAAAGTTAAAACATTTTCTATACTTTTAATATTTTTTTGATATTTAAAAAAAATTAATATTAACCTACTACGGAGCACAAACCAATATACTAGTAAAAGTTAATTGAGATTGAATTTGATAATTATAAATTTATTGGGTTTTTGCGTTTTAAAAACATATTTGAAAAGATTAAATTTTTTTATTTTTTTTTTGTTTAAAATAAATATTTTTTTATATTTTCAGATCATTTTAATATACTAATATCAAAAATAATTTTTTTTAAATAAAAAATATTATTTTATTATTTTTTCTAATAAAAAATATTCTGAAAAACAACTATAAACCCACTCCTAACCCCCTACCGTTAACTGCTTTTCAACGTTTTCAGTCTAATCCCATAATCATAAAGGGCAGGATGGTCCAAGAAGGAAAAGCGAAACTGGAGCCCGCTGAAAGAGGGATAGCGGCGGAATTTCAGAGAAAGATTTGAATTTTAACGTCCCCTCGACAAAAACAAAAGAAGCCACAAAAGGAAACCTCAGAAGACAGCCCGTGAAAATCCACCAACTAAAACTAATAAAAATAATATTAGACTGTAAAAAACTGAACCCACCAACTAAAACTCACAAAGAACCAATCTTTAATTTTGTTTCCAAAAATCTGATTGTTTTTCAAATTCTTGAGATTTAGAACCTTCTGTTTCTTGATTTGTGTAAACAAGGAAGTGGAGAGAGCAGTACCTAAAAGAAGAAGAAGAGGTAACTTTTTGCTTTTTTACTTTTATGTTTTGTTTATGCTGTTTTGAGGCAAAATTTGAATGGCTCATTTTCTAGTTTGAGTTCTTTTGTTGTAATTTCACTCCCAAAGCAAAGTTTGGCCTTTGGAAATCTTACTTCAGGCTTAAAGATTTGATCTTGGAGGAGAATTTTTGTTGTATTTTAGATTCATATGTGCAATTTCTGATACGGAATCTCAAGAAGTTCTTTTTTTCTAGTTTAAGTTGTTTGTCATTTCTATCAAAGTCTGTTTTTCCTCTGATTCCGTTGAGCGTGGAATTATATTTCTGGTTTGGATGTTAATGAGTCTATCACGAATCTGATAGTTGAAGTTAACAGTTCTCATGGAGAGCCCTTCGAATTGGCAACAACGAAGAGCCTTTGTTAGGTACTGAAATCATTGCAAATGACAGAGTAGCAACTCAGTTGTGGAGATGATATATTTTGATAATTTCGATCCCATTTGATTGTTTGGTTTCAGGTCAACAATGGGAAGAAATCTGAGTCCAATACTGCGGCAAGAATTGGCAAATCTTGACAAAGATGCTGATAGTCGTAAATCAGCAATGAAAGCACTGAAATCATATGTGAAAGGCTTGGATTCTAAGGCAATCCCTCAATTTCTTGCTCAAGTTTCCGAAACAAAAGAAACTGGGTCTTTGTCCGGTGAATACACAATTTCACTGTATGAAGTTCTTGCTCGTGTCCACGGAGTTAATATTGTAACTCAGGTTGATAGTATCATGGCTACCATAATCAAAACTTTAGCATCAAGTGCAGGATCTTTTCCTCTTCAACAAGCATGCTCCAAGGTGGTACCAGCAATTGCAAGATATGGGATTGAACCAACGACCCCAGAGCATAAGAAAAGGCATATAATTCACTCGCTTTGTAAGCCTCTTTCAGAAGCTCTCTTAGGTTCTCAAGAATGCCTGACTTCAGGGGCTGCCCTTTGCCTGAAGGCTCTAGTGGACTCAGATAATTGGCGATTTGCTTCAGATGAGATGGTGAATAGGGTTTGTCAGAATGTGGCTGTTTCTTTGGAGGAGAAGCCCACGCAAACTAATTCACACATGGCCCTGGTAATGGCTTTGGCTAAGCATAATGCTTTGATAGTTGAAGCATATGCAAGACTCTTGGTACAATCTGGATTGCGCATCTTGAAAGCTGGGGTCTTAGAGGGTAATTCTCAGAAACGATTATCGGCTATCCAAATGGTCAATTTCTTGATGAAATGTCTGGATCCTAGGAGCATATTCTCAGAAATTGACTTGATAATTGAGGAGATGAATGAGTGCCAGTCCGATCCAATGGCATATGTGAGTGGAGCTGCATTTGAAGCCTTGCAAACTGCAAAGAAAATTGATGCAGAGAAAGGGTCAAAATTTGAGAAGAGTTCTGGTTCAATTACTGGATCAAACTTTGGCAGGAGAGACCACAGAGGAAGGAGAAATTTGTCCAGTGCCTATGGTGATCAATCCCCAGCATCTATATCACCTGAATCACAAACTCTTGATTCCTTTATGGAATATGAATCTTTCATTGAGTCACCTATTTCGACAACTAATACTTCTTCCAGTGAGTATGACCGTGGGAGTGTGAATCGGAAACTAGGGAGTTTTGAGAATGGAGGGGTGGACGTATCTCTAAAAGATGGTTTATTTTCAGAGTTGTCTCGGGGAAGTCCCATCCATGATGCATTCTCTGATCGGTCCGGGCTACATGAACTTACTGAAAACAGAGGAAGTTGCACGGGTGAATTTGCAGGTTTCTTGCCTAGAAGTCCTAGAAATGGACTATCGAGGTGCACCACTCCCAGTCCTCGGGTATTTTCCTGACACATGTTTCAGAAGTCACTTGTTTTTTTTTAACCACGGATTTAGGCAAGGATTGAATAGTGATAATGGATTTTTAACCTCATGGTGCAGAAAATAGGCTGGCGACAGTGTTTATTTTCCATTTAAATCATATTTGAGGAGGGTTTTAAACTGCCAACAACATTTTCTTAATACATATCAAACAGTTGGAGAACCAGTTTGGAGGATTTTCCCACTATTTCTCGTTTGGAATTGGCTTTAGTTTCTTGTTTCATTGTCGTGAAATGGATACATTTCCTCTTTTGCTGTCAAGTATACATTAAGTCATAGCTTATAAAGGTTGCCTATGTTAATACAGTGATCATACCTTCTAAAGGAGACTAGAATTATTGCTGAGATTCTTGCACTACAGCTGAACAAATTTCTTATTTACTTTTGTTTGTAGGCCTGCGCTCTTTTTTTATACCAGTTAAAGCATGAGATATATCAACATTTGCCAATCAAAACAAGTTTACTTGATGCTTGAGATATTGGTTTTTGATTGCTAATATAGATTGCATTTCACACCTTTTTGTGTGTTTCAGCGGTCACGCTCTCATATAAATGTCGACAACGTTAGCATCTTCACAACTCCCAGGAAGCTCATACACGCTCTCCAGGATCCTAATGATTTGGATTCAGATTTCTCTGAGAAACAGAATGAAAAGTTCGGAAGTCCATGCTCGTGCAAATTTGATTATAGGCCCACTCTGAGGTTAAAACAAAATGGCTTTCAGCAGGATATGGGTTCGGAGGTCAATGAGAATGGAAACTCATATGCTGGTGGTGAGCAGTTACAAGGTTCCTCTGAATCAGTGGCATCAACAGAGGAAATTCCGGTCAACACTGATACGCAAGTGTCTACAGAGGTGATTCTTGGAAAGAAAACTGATGATCCTAAAAAAAATTGCGCTGAAAGGGAAGTGAGGAAGGCTTCTTCCCTGTTAGTTGTTGGGTTCTGCATTGCTTTGCTAGCAATTCTTGCCTCATTAATGTTCATTTATCTGCAGGATGATAATCATCATATGGTTCCAACTTGATTCTCTCATTTGTATCAAAATCTCCCGGTTACACTGTATTAGGTCATTTTGAATATCCTAGGTTTCTCTGTAGCAATGTTAGGTAGTCAATTGCTCCAACTATGAGTTGGATGTTTATGTGTTTAATATCATGAAACAATTTGTGTTCTTGCAACTTTTCTTTTCTTTTCTTTTTTTAATCGTTGAACATGTTAACTACATCAACTGAATATTGTTCCTTAAAATCACCTGCAAAATCAGTTTGGGTTATTTTTAAGAAGAGGAAGGGGAGAGCTGGAGAAGCAAACAAATTGTCTTATGGACAGTGAAGTGATGTGTTATGCAAGCTGAAAGTTATGATGTGCAAAATATATCTTAATTTTTTTTTAAAATGTTATAATGAAATTTAGTTATTAAATCTGGTTTGGTTGATCTAATATAAAGGTTGGGTCTCGAATTATACAAGTTAACTTGGATTAACTCGAGAAAATTAAAAAAATATTTAAAATTTTAATATTTTATATAAAAAAATCACATAAAAAGATTAAGAAATTTGTGTGGATTTATGATAGATGTGAAATGGTTTCTCTTCATGAACAAAGTATGTTGCCTTTTTGTACCACCCTGGGATCCATCTTGAGCATAAAAATCAGATGAAAGCGCAGACATGTTTCAATGGTACTCAGAGATTTGGATTGTGTAAATGCTGACTGCCTGTCCATGCGTCTCCAGGATTCAAAGTTACTGGTTTAAGCATGGCTGATTGGCCTACACATATAAAAGAATACATGCCATAGCTTTCACGGCTTGAACCAGGACTAAATATGTATAGTTCCTCGAACCCCTCCCTTCCTACAACAACTGAGTTTCTTCTGCCCTGTTATAGCAACAGAAGTGGAAAAGGAAAGCATTTGTGAGCGACCAGCATCTGTAAATGTGGAAACCAATACTAAAGTACAGAAATAGAATCACTGAACATGAACTTCGGGTGTCAGCAATCAAGAATTTGAGCTTGAACTAGCTTGAATTATTGAAAATGAGAGTCCATAAGAAGAGTACCCTGTCAATGATTGTGAAGTCTCGCGGTGCGCTGGTGTAAATCCTGCTCATTTCCTCAGTTAAATTCTTATAATTATCATTCTCTTCACCCTCCATTTCTTCGCTCTCTATTAGACTATCGTTTCCTTTATCACCGTTCTTCTGGTTTCTTGCATCCCAGCCAGTTAAAAAACCATTGAGCCCCAAATTGCCCCACAGTTGGCCAGAACCAAATCCACGTTTTTGGCTAAGGTCAGGAGGAACAATGCCGAAATTTGATAAGAACACAGGCCTGTTATAGAAGTCCGATCCCTCTAATCCATATGCAAAGGTTGCTTCTGGTGTGCTTACTGTCAGATGGCTAACGATGCCGCCCCTCATTTGGATCGATGAAGATTTTAAGTTTGAGACTGTTAGCTCTGAGCTTAAGGTTTCTTCACGGAGACTCAAGATGTATCTTACTTCAACCATATCTTTTGCATCAGTGCTTACCATTTCAACCTGCATTCTTCAAGTCCATATTTTAAGAATATCCCAACAACTCCAAGCATCAGCAAAAAAAAAAAAAAAAACCCTTGAAGAACCAACAGGCAAAAGTTACAAGACAGGTTCAAGGGAACTTGTGGACCAATTGAGAAACTTAGTCAGTTTTTGAGACATTTCAACCTACTCTTGTTTACAGATTTTGGTGTCACTGCAATTTGATCCTTCACAACCAATTTTAGTTACAAGTAAGAAAATGCATACTTGATAACATATCATGGTCTAGCAAATTGTTTGCAAGGCCATTAAAGAAGGCGTTAGTTCTTTGCCATCACATAATACGACACTGCAGAATTAAAGACAGACCTGAATAGTGTCATGAGAATCTCCTCTAATATCCTTGAGAGCCCAAGTACTTGGAGACCATGAAATTTCACCATCACTGTCA
Organism: Populus deltoides; assembly: GCA_015852605.2. Taxonomy (NCBI): domain Eukaryota; kingdom Viridiplantae; phylum Streptophyta; class Magnoliopsida; order Malpighiales; family Salicaceae; genus Populus; species Populus deltoides. The sequence goes on along the minus strand of CM027588.2, from coordinate 11,488,571 downwards.
AAGTTAAACGCTGGAGAAACCCCTCCTCGTATAGCAGCACTTCCATCCTCCCCCTCCAAGACTGAAGTTTGCAGCAGCTCAACTGTACCTCCATGCCACATGCGAGCCTTGTATGATGTGATTAAGCCGCTTGGTAGCATCAATGTGACGCTGCTCCCATTTTCCACCGTCATCTTGGCAACGCAGCTATCACTAAGACGTTCGAAAGTGACTCCATGGCCACTGAATTCTTCTTCCAAGTAGTCTACATTGATTGGTTGGTATGGAATTGAAGCCACTGATGGAAGTGGGAATTCTCTCTTCTTGCTAGAGTATTGAAGAGAACTAGAGTGAAGATGAGGGTGGAAATTAAATAAATGCCTGTTGGTGAGACTTGTGCAGGGGGTAGAAGTGAAGCTCAGTGAAAAGAGAGAACTCAAAGCCATACTTGAGAAAAATATCTGGCATCATCAAGCAGAAAATGAAAAAAGCTGCTATTCTATTGCACATAATGGAGAGAAAAAGGGTTAGGCCCACTTATCAATGTATGGCTGGCTGTTGGGATAATTTAGCTACAGTTTTTTGGTTGGTTCTATTGAAAACTACATAGATATTTTGAGACTTTTTGACAAGTTCATCTTATCCTTTCAGATGATGGGAGGGAAATTGCTCCCTTGTCTTTTGCCTGAATTTCTATTTCCTTCTCTCTATCTTGGTCATATATTCCAAATGATGGAAACACCCTTGATGCTTATCTTATCTTGTGTAAATTGTAAAATCAAACTTATCAGTTCCTGAAACTCATCATATTTTACCAAGCATAAGCTATTAACCACATATCTAAGCTGTATTTGAGGCCTTGTTTCTTTCAAGCCTCCGTAAACTTTCGATTCAATCTTTGCAAGCACGGACTTGAGCATTCTAGTTATTTTTTGTTAGCAGAAACCATACCGGTCCTTCAAGAAGTGATGGGCTATAATGACATTCATTGAACAGTATAACTGTATGATTACAATATGATTTTGGAAAGAGCTAAACCAGCGACGAAGGGAAAACTGAACAAGCTAATGGAATATTAATTTTGAATTTGATATCAAAATTTGTAATTACAAATTATCATGCTCAATCATCTGTGCCCCCTTCCATTCTCCACCAGGTTTCACAACGACAGGAACCAGCATTGCAGCAGGGCCAGTGCAGATAAAATAGTCCTTGCCATACTTTTCTGCAAACGAGCCCGGGCTGCCAATGTAGATATCTTCGAAACCAATCCGTATTACCCTAAAGAACAGCTCTTTTCCCTGAAATGAACCGCTGATGTTACTCATTAATTTTCTCAGTTGCAGATGATGTTATGACATGAATAGACAACAAGCACATGGAGTTCAACCAAAATATTCTGTTCACAAGTATTTGGATAAGAAAAACCAAACTATCTGTGTACTTGAGTCAATGCCTATTTTAAACAAGAAAAACTTCATTCACAAATCTCTTGTCATATCACTTGTATCTGTGAAATTTTGCAAACGAAGATGATAAAATTTCCTTTTGTATTCTGATTTATAAAGCATTTAAGGAAATGGATGATTCTGAAAGTGATGAGCCATAGGTCAAGTCAAAAATTTCCCAACGCTGAATTCATGTGCTCCATCTATATGTTAAGAGCTTATATCTTGGGCTGGAAGTAGAAGTGACAAACGCATACCTGATCAAGCGTTTCATATTTTGTAGGTGAGGTGTTATAGAATGCTTTTAACCTCTCTTGCGGTGGAGCAGCATAAACTCTACTAAGCCTATCCTTCAAAATTATGTAGGGCTCCTCTTGCACTTTCCATGATCCTGGTTTCTCTTCGGGCTCAAAATCAAAATCAAGCAATCCTGGAGACTCCGGTTTCAATGCTTCCGATGGAGATAAAACTTCGAAAGGTGAAGATAAAGGAGGCTGTGTGCAGTAATAACATTTCCTCAGTCCTTGGATCCCTGCCTTTGCTCGCTTTTTGAATTTGAGATGACTAAGTATAGCACTAGTTAGAGTCACATCCTTGCGACCATTATTCTTTACTATCACTGCTGATGCCATGCTCAGTGGATAAAGGGAGACTACATATGATATTTCAAGAGGTCCACTGCTGCAGCTCAATTCAACCTGCAACAAGCCAGAAAAAGAAGCATGACATTTTCATTCCTCGAGTACACATTGATCCTAGTTCTCCCAAAGAAAAGCAGACTGCTGCTTTGCTTTAATTTTACAACCCCCACCCCACCTGTCCTCTCTTTCTCTTGCCACTGAACACAGGAGAAATTGACTGATAAAAGAAGTTTAGTTACTGTGAAAATAAATGGATTCATGCTCATGAGTCCATTAAAAAATCTTGTTTACTATCATACAAAACTTGAGGGGAACAAGAGGCTTAAATTGTACAGCCCCCCACGTTATCCCAAAACTAACGCCATTTTCATCCTTGGAGTAGACCCTTTTTCCCTTTCCAAAATGAAAAATTAAAGACAAAATAATTAATAAAATTGTCCCTTGACCCTGTCCATAACTTGTTACTACAGAATCTAAAATTCAACCTCAAAAACATTAAAATTAGCTTTTCCTTCAAAAAGAACCCGATTGCTTCAGGCATGAACTGGTTTCAAGAACAATGACAAAAGCTGAAAAAAAGTTAAGGAACCAAGCAAATACCTGAACAGCATCAATGGAATCAGAGTCAACATCCTTTACAGTCCATTCAGAAGAAGAAATGAGTGACCCTTTGGAACCACCTTCAGAGGCATCATTGATGACCAAACCAATTCCGCCTTTAGCTATACCAGAGTCCTTTTCCTTACCAGGAAGGGTATAAAGAACCTCCTCAAAACCATCATCCTTCCAATAAACTTTTGGCTTGTAAGAACTGACATGAGCATTAGGTATCTGGACCCTTACAGAGCTGCCATTTCTAACTTTTAGCTCAACAGTTGGAACATTGTTGGATTCCAAGAATTTGATGCCTTTTCTACCAAACTTTTCTTCAAGAACCTCTGGAGTTGAAGGGCTGCTAGTTGTTGGAGATAATGAAGTAGCTTTTATAATGCTTGGTTTTGGAAGAGAGAAGGAAAGAAGAGAAGCCATGGAGAGGGAGGAGAAAGAAGCACTCTTTAAGAGCTCCCACACACACCAGTGACTAGTTTGCTAGGCTCATCCTTCACGAATTATTTTTGTTTGGATCTGTATTTTGGCTTTTATACTTCCCACTTTTTGCCAAACATTGTCTGTCGAGTGTACCGACTCTGCACCCTTGATTTTGTGCCCCTGTGAGATGTGATAATGAAGACCAACTACAAGCATAGATATTTTGCCTTTTGAACAAGGGAGGATATATCGTAGAACCAGAGAGGTAATAGCCACCTCTTGCAGCTCTCTGCCCCCTGATGAGTTTCAAATTCTTGCTCCAATGCTTCTAGGCAAACAGAAAGGGGGGCAAAAACACCTAGTCCTGACTCCTACATGGGCACTTCACTTCTTTTTCTTCTTTTTTTTTGTGAAACACCTTTTATAATAATAATAATTGTTTTTATTTACATAATTCACCGTTTATGTCTACATAAAATAAAATAAATTCGATCATAGTAATGGTTACTTCCAGTCATGAAAGAAAAATACATGACACCCATACATAACAAAGTCAGCAACAGGAGCACGAGAGGATGTACTCGAGTTTCCCCAGACAGAAAAATGCCTTCAACATGGAAACACGAAGAACATACCCAATCCATTACCTTGTGCTATACTATCATAGTATCATTTATATTTATTAGCAGGACAGCTCAGAGTCAGAATTGGAACACTAAGAAACCAAATTCATTCACTGCAGATGAGGAGGAAAACAAACACCTCTTCAGTAAAAACTACAGAGAACTTCTTCCAGATCATCATCGAAACCAACCATCACATCAGCTAGATTTGAAGTGGCATATACATAACTTCTCTTTGACTCTAACAAAATTGTTTTTAGAATAAAATTTTGGCATTCGAAAGAAAAGAAAGGATGCCAATGCAAGTTAAAGATCCTGCAAAAAGATACAATCAAGACAAAAGGGAAATAGCCATGTGCAAAACTAATCTTCATCCATCCCTCCAGGCGCTGCATCTCTCCTTGGACCTCCAGCTGGTTTCGCCATTATAATCTGCATGGCAGAGAGGGCAAAATAAAACAAAGTAAGCTAAAGTCACAATTCAATGTCAATTCCATATATGTTGCTTTCAAATCAATTCCACTATTATTTCATACAGGAATAATCGACCAAAATTCTAAGCTGAAGATAGACTTGAGAGTAAAAAGTTTATTTAGTCAAGAATATGTTTATATTTTATTTTTATAAATTGTACCCTGAAAAGATTACATTACAAAACCTAAACTGAGCAAACAAAGTTGCTCAGGAAACTTCAAATCACAAGAAAATGGGATGGATCAGCATGAAGTAAAATACCTGGTCCACTCGCAATACAGTGCAGGCAGCATCTGCAGCATATTTGAGTGCGAAAAACCTGTACAAAAGGAGGGAAACAAGAAAGGTTGTGCTTGTGTTTTATATAGATAAACAAAAGTTTTAGCTTGATAAATGATTGCTCCTCATCTATAGTAGTTAAATCAATTACTAGAATCCACAATATCTGATCTGATTCTGAAAATATAAGTTTTCGTTGAGTACCTATAGGATTGTCTAAAAGTAAAGAAGCCCTAATATTGACAATGGGTTACAATTAAAAACTAGTAACCAATATCCTGTGGAAGAATAAGATCCTTCTATCCTTATTTTTTTTCCTGATAAAAGACTCTGCTATCCAGCTTATAAATGAATCATGCAAAATATTTTGGTTTCAAAGATCAAATCCAATGCATGGCTTCTCAATTCATCCTACAATCCATGGTTATCTTCTAGCTACACAACTAAGCCTTTCAAAACATAGCATAACAGGACATGGAAGAAAATAATGACTAACAATCACAGTGGACTAAAGTGCAATGTTACATACATGAACACACAAAAGTAAACAGACTGCGGAAGTCAAAGAAAAAGAAAAGGACAACTTAACCAAGGAAAAAGTTCTGTCAAGCCTTAAAATGCAACAAGTGTAAAAAAACAGCTTGGCATGCAAACATTTCACAGAGAAGTGTGAATGCTACAAGATAAAGACAGAAACATACTTTGTAACGTAGAGGTCCCAGATTTTCAGGGTTGATACATCCTTACAAACACCTTCCTCTAAGTCAATGCCCACTTTGATATTTCCAGAAGCATGATCAGCATAGAGGGAGGATATGATCTCCATTGCATTGAGACCAGCATTCTCAGCCAATGTTTTAGGTATCATCTCAAAACTTTCAGCAAACTTTGCAATAGCATATTGATCCAATCTGCAAGATAAACAAAAAAAGCATATCAACAGATCATTCATGTAAGAATTACAAACACAGAACTAATACAAAAGGACAAGAATAGAAAGAAAGCACTTACCCTGTTTCTTTAAATGAGAATTCCTTGAGTCTTTTGGCTAACTCAATTTCAGTAGCTGCCCCTCCAGGTACTATTCGACTGTCCCTACACATTGCCTGGAACAAAATGTACAAGTTTAGAATTCACTTCCTGCAACCAAACTCTCCACTGGAATGTTTAGCAACAATAACCTTGTAAGTATTGACTCCATCATCAACAGCTCTTTCAAGGTCATCTAGTATACTATCTGTACTTCCTCGTAACACCACAGTGCATACAGAGTTTCCACCTTCTTCATTTCTCACAACAGTGACCTGTTTCATATAATTCATACAGAGCACAAGCATATCATTTCAAGAGCCAAAAGGAAAAGATGCAAGACAAAAGAAAGAGAAAAATCTACAGCCAAAATGATAGAATTAAGGTGATTCTAAACATACTCTAGTTCCACCAATTTCCTCAACAGAAATCGAATCTACATATCCCAAGTCATCTGGGTTGGGTGGACTAAGCTTCAACTGTAGCAACAACACAAAAGAACATCAGAATTCAACCAAAAGAACTTTTGAAAACAGCACGAACAACTATTTCTAACAATAAAAAAAAAAGTTCAAATAGAAGAGAACGCACAATAGCAACAGCACCAGTGGTGCGGCAAAATCTTCTCAGTTCAAACTTTGAGCTGATCTTCAGAACCATGAGTCTACAAAAGTTATAGGTGCAATGAAAAAGCCACTTGAGCAACCCATTAACAGTGTTACAAGCAAATGAAATGCAGCATAATATGACCTCAATTTGGAAAAAATACTATCCCACAACCCCTATAAATGGATATATTCAGAGAAAGTAAAAAATAACCACAAGGAAAAAAGCTTATGTACTTGTAACGTTCGCAGAAATGTAATGCCATTTCTCCAACAGCTGCTCCGCTAACAATTACTTTGGCACCAGAATTTGCCACTGCTTTAATGAGCTCCTCAACCTTGGCTTCTTCAGTTTTTGCATAATTTTCTAGCTGTGGGGTTAAAAGTAGGTAGTTGTTAAAATATTCAGTTGACCACTATCTTCATTAACTTTTTTAGTGCTAATTATAAAGCTTCATGAATATTAAGCAGATATATTCCACAACATTGCAAAGAACATATAGAGAACAACAATAAATGTAATTGCTTCCATACCTGATCAGCAGAGTGAATTAGGACAGTTCCCTTGGTTTCAGTTGCCGAGGTATCAACACCACCAACAAAAACAGCAACCTATGAATGCACAAGAAAAAATAATTTATTTGAAATTGTTAAATCACATGATAAAGTCCATTTAAACAAATAATAATAAAAGAAAACATCAACATATTCAGAGCAGCTTCAGATTAAATGCTATAAACCAGAAAAATAAAGAACAGATGTCTGCTCACCTTTGCCTTCTCCACTCTCTTTAGGGTTCCCACAGTATCACCTTTCAAAACCATTCCGCGGACTGTTGAAGAATTGTTCAAACCTCCTCCCACAAGCTTTGCAACCCGCACATTATCCACATTGAAGTTTGCTGGGTTCTTGGGACACACTTGAATGCATGCCTACAATGCAAGAAAATAAGAGCACAAACAAAAAAAAATCATAACAAAACAGCTAATAGAGCTAATAATTAAAAGAGAATAAATACACTTACTTCAGAAATGAGATTACATAGAACATCTTCTTGTCCGAATTGCTTGCTAGCAACAGCAGCCTTCATACGAAAAATAACTTGCTCCTTATTCCTCACGTCCATGTTTTCAGAACCTGGCTCCACCAGTTCGCCTAAGATTTCAATTGCCTAAGGGTGCATTTGCAAACAGGGAAAAAAATTCATATCAAGTAAGGAAGGTACATGCAAGGTCTCCTTGACACAACAAAACAAGCCATTTAAGCATATTCATCACAGAGCAAACATACCTTGTCAATTGATTTATTGTAACCACTGATGATCTCACTAGGGTGAAGGCCCATCCTAATAAGCTCATCCGCGTTTTGAAGTATCTCTCCAGCAAAAGAGATGGTCAGGTTAGCTCCATCCCCAATTTCCTCTTGTTGGGCCTTGCCAGCTAAGACCAAAATTTTGGCAGCTGGATGTTGAACCTCAAGCTCATTTACAATAGTGGCAGCATCATTGGTGACAAAGAGTTTGTCCAAATGGTTAATAACCATCTTATTCATACCTAATCACAACAACAAAAAACTTTAGCTTCAGAATAATTAATCCATGAAGGGACGAACCGAAAAGAAAACAAAAAAAAAAAAAAACCCTAGATGTGAGTAAAGCCATTTGGTTTCCAATTTGGCCATTGAATCCCTAATCTATAGACCTAAATCCCAAATCTTTCCAGTCCTCAATTCAAATTCCAAGTGCCAAAATGTATTAGTAGTGCACATTTGTTGCTTACTCTAACTTGCAGATTTTCCATTCTCTTTCAAAACAAATAACACCAAAAAGTAGCAGAAACCCTAAATCAATAGAAACCCAGGAAAAAAAAGATGGGATTTTCTTTTATTAAAAAAACAGAAGGAAGTTACTTTCTGGATCGAGAAAAGGAAGTACCATTAGGGCCGAGAGAAGTGCGAGTGATGGTAGACAACTGTTTACAAGCATCAATGTTTTTGAGAACAGCTTCATCGAGACCTGATAAATGCTTGTGTCCTTCCTTTAGCATTGATTGTATTCCGTATGGTTGCATTGAGAACCCCATTGTTCTTTCTCTCTTCTTTTACTCTCTTTCAAACAGAAAATAACTCAAAACCCTAACCCTAGAAAGAAAAGGAGAGAAACCTGAGATGAGATCAGTGTGAGTGTGACCGACTGTGCTCTGTTGTGTGTGCAAAAAGATGGAGGGTGTGAAGTGTGCAAGAATGCCCTAGAAATCTTAATTTAAAAAGATTCTATGAGGTCTTATGCCGTCGTTAGAGTTTCTGTAGGTAGACGACTTGTCGTTCATCGTATGAAGAACCGAGAGCGATACGTCCTTCGTCCTTCTTCCGTAAAAAGGAAAATATTATTTATTTTTATAGTTAAATAATTGATAGATCCACATAAAAGATATGGGTGAACGAATTGTGATCAACTCGAGATATTTTTTTTTGTTAAAATAGAGTTTTTTTTATATTAATTTAATTAATCGAGTTAAGTTAAATTAAATATATCATTAAAAACATGGTAAAGTCAACTCTATTTAGTTGAGTTTTTTTTTCAACTTAAAATATAATTTAAATTGAGTTCTAAATAAAAACATTTCTAGTTCAACTCATTAGATTAGTAGGATTTAACAATTGTGCTAATAAATTAATTTTTATTTTCAAAAAAAAATAAAATTTCTTATAATCTTATCAAAATACATATTTTATAAAATTAATAAGGGTAATTTTAGAAAAATTCTTTCTTATGAGAAGAATCCTACACACTTACACTATATGCATTTTAAACATAGAATTCAAAATAAAGACACTATTATGAACAATTTAAAATTAATGTATATTTATTTTTTGGTGGACATAGGCTAAGTGCATAAAAGTGTTGTGGAAATTGTGTTTTAAAATATTTTTTATTTAAAAATATATTAAAAATAATATATTTTTTATTTTTAAAATTTATTTTTGACATCAGCATATCAAAATGATCAAAAATATTAAAAAAATTAATTTTTAATAAAAAAATTAAATTTTAAACAAACAATATTTTAATTACAATTTCAAACACATTTTAAATACATCAATATATGAACTCTGCGTCAAGACATTTAATTCGATAAAATATCTTTAAATTTTACTAATCATCACATGTATTTAAAGTATTTTATTAGTAATTAATAAACTAGATGCTAAAATAAAAAAAAAAACTATCACCAAAATAAGGGTTTTTTATATATAAAAATGAAAATAATACCAATACTAATATATAAATTCAAACATATCTCTCATTATAGGAAAGAGAATATAATTCTTATAAAATAGGTTCATCATGTTTTTCTAATATATGATATATCACGTAAAGCTATAAATAATATAAATAAACTTCTCAAAACACCCCCAACATATATAGTATATCACCGGATTTATTTATTTTTACTATCCAAACTCTAAAAATGCTTAAAAATGAGACAACAAAAACAAATAATTAAAATCTAAAAGGTACTAAAATTACATTTAATTGTATTATGCTATTAATTAACAAAATCTTTAATTATTTTCTCATGTTCTCTTTGACTTGTTTTATTAAAAGAATATTTCTCTAAATAAAATAATTCATAAAATTTCTATTCATAACTATAATTTTTAGTTTTTATTCACCCTACACAAAATTAACTAAAAAATAATAAAATAAAATCAACATTCAGGAAATTTATTAGTGGTAATCTAGTCTTATGAATGAGTAAAAAACAAATTATTTTCCTATTATTTTCCTAAACTATTTTTTTCTAGTTTCTTATCACTCCTATATTTTTTGACTCCCGCTGAATTTTCATCTCCTTCTTCCCTCTCCCTTTGATTTGCTCCCTTTAATTATGGTCCAGGATTTAACAAATAAGCAGGGGATACTAAGAACATACCCTCACTTTCATCGACTTTCTTTTTGAGGTGTGAGTTAACAATATATGACTTATTCTCATCAAAAACTACATCCATGTTGACAAATATTTTTCTACTTGAAGGGTGATAAAATTTATACCCTTTTTGAATAGCTAAGTATCCAATAAAAATACATTTGAATGCTTATGGATCCAACTTCCTAACAACTTATTTATGATTCTAAACAAAACAAACAAACCTAAAGGTTTTTTGCAGGACAATTTAGGAACTCCCTTTAGAACTCTTATTGGAATCCTATTAATGAGATATGTTGTTGTAAAAAACCCATCTCCCCGGTAGTTTTTGGGAAAACTCCTTATAAACATGAGAGATTTAGCAATTGTTTATTCTTTTTCTTAACTGTATAATTTTGATTTAGTGTATCTACATAACTAGTCTAATACAGAATCCCATGTTCCAACAAATATCTTTGAAAAACTTCATTCATGTACTTAATATCATTATCACTCTTTAAGATATGAACTTTATCATTAAATTATATATAGATCATGTTATGGAACCTCTTAAAGTAAGAAAACATTTTACTTTTATTATGCATCAAATAAACCCAAGTAGTACAACTATAACACTTAATAAAAGTAACAATCCATCTACAATTAGATAAGAAAACAAATTGATTAGGATCCCAAATATCTTAGTGAATCACCATAAAAGTTTACTACTTCTATTATGAGTTAAGGAATAAGAAGCATGTATATGTTTAACAAATCACAAGCATCACAAGATAAGTTTTTTGCAGTACATTGCTTAGATTATGCTTGAAATAGGTTTCTTAAAGCTACAAAAGATGTATCATTGAAGTAATTCTTGATTGACATCCTTAGAAATGGTCACCGTAACCAATCACTTTTTTTGTCTTCAAGTCTTTTAAGACACATTATGTGGAATAGAATAAGACTTCACACTTTTAAATCTTTAGTTATTTTAGTTACAGATATAGAAGATTAGCAAAGAATTGGGAAATATGAAGAACTAAGGTTAAATATAAAGTAGGAGTATATTGGATTAAACTTTTATCAGAAATAGAGGCTGGAGAACCATTAACTATACATACTTTATGTTTACATGAGAAAGGATTATAAGATGAAAACTTTTTGAAAGATCGAGTCATATGATAATTAGCTCTTGAATCTATAACTCAATTATCAGAATCAAAAAGGGTGGAAGAATTAGAAGTTATTATCGACATACCTGCATATGCAAAATTGGATGAAGATAAAGGATCAAATTTGGCCATTAGATGTCAAAGTGTATGAACCGCTTATTTGGACAGAGTTATAATGTTTGATTGACTATCATGAACTAAACTCCTAGTTATCTCTTACACATGAATTTGTGATCTAGGAAAAACTATTTTTCCCACCTAATCTTTTTTAATGATGTCCATGTAACTTCCATTATATCTCATTGTGTGTCTGGTTCATCCACAATAACTACCTTTCAATTGTTCTTTATCTGCTAACCTTGGTTAATTAAAACATGTAAATCCTCATCTAAAGTTTTTCTAATTAGAGTTACCTATCATGGTTGACCTCTCATAAATAACAATGTACAACATTGCATTTTTCCTTTTTTTTTTTTGCTGAATATGAGAATACGTCTGCTTCAAGAAAGGGAAAAGCCCCCCCAACAACTTAAACTCTAATATGGTCATACTCAATGTTTAACCTAGCTAGAAAGTCATAAACATGTTTCATATCAATTAGTTTTTCAAACTTAATAATATATAGACATTTCATGTTGTTTGGTGGTTTCTTGAACCTTTTTTTATAACTCATAAACTTGTGCATCATTGTCCAATTATAAGCATGTTAGGCTAGCAACATTCTAATTTTTTTAAGCAAAATCCAATAAGAGATAACCCTGAGCAATCGAAGGTTGCATAGAGTTGATGTGTTAGGACATAACTGAAAAGTCTCCTAACTCCCATTTAGCGAATAGTGAGTTGCTAGGTGTTGGTTTTTTTTTCCTTGTGATATACCCATACAATCCACGTGCCTTGATAAACAATATATAGGATTAGGACCAAGCTAAATAATTATTTCCATTTAGTTTGATAGAGTTTGGTAGAATCTTCACTCATAACTCTAACTTGACTCCCACTACTCTTACCAAATATAATAGTTGTTTTATTAGTTGTACTCTTCCATGTCATATTCACAACTCTACCAAGGATTATATATTTGACCACTCTAAGAACCCAACTAGTCATTGATTAATAATCATCCCACTAACTTAATTACAACCAACCATTATCACTTCATCCAGGAAGCAAACCTTTAGTTCACAAGATTCAAGAACTTAAATAGCTGAAACCTAATATTTTTCCCTACAAAATTAACAGCTCAAATAACAATTGTTAGTGAGACATTAAGGCTTTTGTTCATTGATTCAATAAATTTCTGAAAGTATAATCTAAACATTATGGTGATGTCGTGCTGACATCAATATGTTGTCATTACTCATATCAACAAAACAATTAACCCCCCTTCAAAACAACGACGATGCTTGAACTCACTAGATCTAGTTGTAGTACTCTAATAACATGTTTTTTCTAAGATTATTTAGAAATGGATGAAGGAAGGTGAAAAGATGAGAGGCAGAAGAAAGAAGAAATAAAAAGAAGAAATGACAAGAAAATATTTATTTGTTTTTTGGCACTAGACTACACTACATTTATATGTAAAAAAAAGTATAAGAATATTTTATCATCTTTAACTCTACAATATAATTAATGATTGCTCCTAACAACATTTTTTTAGCAAGATAAGTTTTTAATGTTAGTTAACTTGTATTTGAAAGATTGATTTGTCTTAATTATATCGAGTATGCTACAAAGCTTCAATTTTTTTTATTAGTTATGCTCTTGTCTACAAAACTAAAAAACTTTAACTCGAAAATTTTGTGATTAAAATATAGAAATGTGTAATGAACTATAAGATAATGTTTAGTATCCTGGACAAATATGGAATGAACATAATATTATTTTTTTGTGAAGTTGCTTGGTGTATCTTTGAACAATACAAAAATCAATTTTTGTCATATCCAAGGTGTTTTAATTGAGAAGTTTTTGTCCCATTAAAAGAGATAGGACAATCTTATCAAATTCTTTGCATAAGAATTAACCCATGTTGATCCAGGTCAATGTAAAAATAAAAATGATGATTATCATTATTTTAAAACTCGACTAGAGAGTTGATTTGGGGCACGAGACTAGGATCACGGGTCTAGTTGACCATTGATCCAAGTCAATATAAAGCTAAAAATTAGTATTAGCATAGTTTTTAAAACCTGACTCGGGGGTTGACTCGAGACAAAACTCGAATCACAAGTCGAGTTGACCTCTGACTTAAGTCAACTTAAGATTATAAATGGTTAATTATAGTTTTAAAACACAACCCGAGAGTTGACCTGGGTCACAGATCAAGTTGAACATTAACTCAGGTCAACATAATAATATAAATAGTTATTATCAGTTTTAAAACCCAACTAAAAAATCGACTTAAGACAAGGTCTAGATTACGAGTAGAGTTAATAACTTACCAAGATCAACATAAAAATAAAATTAATTATTATCATAATTTTAAAACCCGACTTTAAAGCCGACTCAAAACAAAGCCAAGGAAGTCAAGTTGACCAATGACTAGGGTCAACATAAATATACAAATTATTATTATCATAATTTTAAAACCCAACTTAAAAATCAACCCAGAACAGGTTGAATCACGAGTTAGGAGAATCAACCCAGGTTAACTCAAATCAAGGTAAAAATAATTATCATAGTTTTAAAACCTGACTTGAAAATCAACCTGAGACAAAACTTAAGTTTTAGGTTAAAAAAATCAATCCGAGTTAGCTCAAATAAAATAAAACAAATCAAAACATTCTTGTTTTGACTAAGAGAAGTTCAAAACAAAATACTTAATTGTTTATCCATGTTTTATCTCAAGACCAAATGTCAACCCAGATTTTTTTTATCAGATCAATTCTTTCTTTATTTTTTCTTAAACCCAAACTACTCTAGTCTCTAAGTCATCCTTGCCCCATCCAATGTCTATCATCACAAAATAAAATAAATTATCCAATCTAGTCCAATTCACACCAAACACAAATCCAGACAATTACTTTTTCAGTCAAATCCTATGAGATTCAATTAATATTTTGCAGCATACCAAATAATACCTAAAATACCATATCATGGTTACATGCCCCACTAGACATCAATTAATTTTCTTACTCCAGCTATGTCATCTCATGGAGAGGTCAAGTAGAGGAAGCAAACAGACTATGTAGCACATAAAAACTGAAAAATAGAAAGCCAAACCCATTCTTCTCAATACGCCTAATTCAAAAAAGAATACTGAAAAAACCTTCAGAGGTCTTGAGAGGCCATTTCCTTCCTGCCACACTAAGAGAGCTGAAGGGGCCTTTCATTTTAAATAGGAACTCACATAAAGCATGTGTACGCTGATGGTAGCTAGCAAATTCATTACCACGATAATGAAACCAACCAACTACAACCTATCCTAAGAATTCTATGCTAAAATTGTATAATGTGATAGCAAACGTCCCAAAAATTAGCAGGCACTTGCAACCACATTTGGAGCAACGTTTTCAGATGATACAGCGGATGTAGCATCCCTGCCAGAGTTTTCAACAGTTAAATCTGATCCATTCTCTTCTTTCCCGTTTACCTCTCCATTCATCTTCACAGATTCAAGTGGTGTAGCACCAGCTGGTTCCTTTATGGAGGCTGCATCTGTTTGCAAACTCTCTTTCCCAATCGCAGCAGACTTCCCCTCTGAAATCTGTCACTCAAAGAAAGTTTTACAAGCCTAATCAGCACCGCAAGGACATTAAATAATCTCTCCTAAACACGGAAAAATTCAGAGTAAAATTACAAAACAGAAGCAAATCTTGCCTGCTTGTGAATATTCTGCTTGGCCCTTTTTTCCTGCATGATTCTTTCACGACCTGCATAAAAACTAAAATCATCCAGGATTGATGTCTTTCCCTTGTGATCCTTGAATATTTTAAGAATTTGAACACCCTTCTCAAAGATAACCTAACAGCCACAAATAAACAAGATTAAACGATAAACACTATGGTCGAGAGCCACCCCAAAACATACACACATAGAAAAGAGGTGGGGCAGAGGGGTGAAGAAGGGAGGGAGGAGGGAAGAAAATAATTTAATTACCTCTTGGGTATCCCTACTATTGGTCACAGGCTTGTTTTCATTGTTTTCAAGTGTAATATGCCTCAAACAACCATTTGGAACATCCTTAATAATATGCCACTTTAAAGGAAAGCAACCGGTCCACTTGTCCTGCTGCCAGTACTCAACAGTTTTGTTAAAATCAACAGGCCCCACCATCTCTGCCAAACCAACAAATTGCCCACTGGTGTTGACCTTGAAAAGCAAATATTCAAGATTGTTAAAATTAGGAAAAATATGAATTGATAAACTCAACTTGTAGTTGGTACAGCGCTAATACTCACTGAGAATAACAGAAACACAGGACAGTCACCAGGATTCTCTTTGCCCTGTTTATATGCAGCATCCAGCTTCTTATTCCCGTTAGGCGTGCTTGTCCACACACTATATTTGATGCTCTTGTGGACATCATCCTCACTGAATGATTTAATAACAAAGAACTTTGCATCTGAGTATTCTTCAGGAAAGTCTTCCTTATTGTACTGTTCCCTGTCTGGAATTTGGAGCAAATTCTCATCCCTATTACTCTCGGACAATGGGAGGTTCAGCCCCTCTGCTGTTTGTGTGACAGCTCCAAATTCCTTGTGGTTCCTGAAACTCTTGGCCCTCGGTCCTCTATTTAGCTCATTCAAACCATCCCGGTTCTCATTTCCATAGCCATGGCCCCTGGATTTGTACTTGTTATCAACAACCACCCACCCACGTCCATTTGTCCATGAGTTATAGGCATAAGATCCAAAATCAGCACCAGCTCTGCTTCCATAATGACCATACATCCTGTTTCCATATTGACCATACATCCTGTTGTTTGGATTCATCAAGTTCATGTACCCAGATGCTTGGTCCATGCCAGATACTGGTCTTGTAGGATGAGTGTTCTGAGAGCAGATCGATAAATCAGAAATAATTAAACTGCTAATATATTTCAAACTGGAAACTACAAGAAAACACAAGAACTATAAAACACAGAACTTGACAAAAACTAAACAACATAAAATAACCAGATAAAAAGAAAAACTTGGGAGGCTTCTTCAAGTTTTAAATATACCACTTCTGCTGGGTACTGAAAACCCTTAAATCAAACCAAAACAAAGAGGCTTCTATAACTAAATCATGGTCATGGTCTCCAAAATAAATAAATAATCATACAAA
The DNA here is from genome assembly GCA_015852605.2 of Populus deltoides. Taxonomy (NCBI): domain Eukaryota; kingdom Viridiplantae; phylum Streptophyta; class Magnoliopsida; order Malpighiales; family Salicaceae; genus Populus; species Populus deltoides. Next base: position 11,472,119 of record CM027588.2, on the reverse strand, counting down.
TAAAGATCAAAATACAATAATTTGATTTGCAAATAATGTAAATAATCTAAAGCTTAAAATAAGAAACAGGTAAGACTGCTGGTTTACACACCAGTGTTGATGAGAACCCTGCACCAGCTGCTGGTCCGTTGCTTCTATTTACACTTCCAGCATTCACTTTGTTATTGGAGTTTCTTGTAGCAGTACCAGCAGAAAAAGGTACTTTGTCAGCTGTACCTGACGATGCTACATGCCCTTGAGAGTGATTGGGCTGGTTAGAGGGGTAGAACAAGCCTGCAGAAGTTGACGGCTGGTAAAAAGAACCAGGATACTGGTACTGCTGCTGTGCCCCATATAGCTGGCCATCATATCCCATGGTAGGAATGGGTGAATTTGGAGGCAGATATGTTCCAAAGGGCGCATAACCATAGCCTTGGTTATAAATGAAGTTTCCATTATCGCCATAGAAATCCTGCCCAATAGAAAACAAAATTTCAACCCCTAAGATAACTGATAGCTATTACTCGCTTGCAGTTCCACAGATTATACCCTCAATACTATGCAACAAATAAAAAAGGCAATCTAGCTTATAAAGTTCAGACACAATACCACCCAGCAATTAAAAGTTATCAAAATAATTTAACATAGAGGCAACTCAACACCAGATTTCAAGTAAAAGAAGATTCATTGCTGAATATTTAGATGCTCTTGAAATCAAAAGTGAGACCCTCTCTCCTATTTATAGTGGAAAGGTTTGATAAGACATTAAATAGGTTGTACCACAAATCCTATTTAATCAAACAATAAGCAAACCCTCATCCAGTATGAAAGATTCAGAAACCATTTCTCATGCAACCTTAAATACAGCATGTACCACAAATAAGCAACAAGAAATTACTGCAGCTGTTCTTGAGTTTGAACTTGAGAGATTAGATTTTCTACCATATTTAATCTTCTAGAGTAGTTTTCTACTCATTGCCATAGCTATGATAGACTGAAGAAGAATGCACAGATTGCTAATGATCAGGAAAATTACAAATGATGATAGCTTGACCAGTCTAATCAACTTAAATACCCATTTTAAAAGATGTAGGGCAATATACTCAGTACACATCTTGCCTCCATTATATGCAATCAACATATATCCATTAGGGAAAAAGGTACACATTTGGGTCTACATGAAGAGGCATTGTAGACCGTTGTAGTGCTTGGTTGTATTAGAAGCCAAGTCACTTGATCCATATTGACAAGTGGAAGGCTATACCATCAATTCACTATAGCATCAAACAATGTCACATATGGGATTCTAAAAAATCAAGAGTCAATATTCCAAGATACCTTCGTAGCAGGAGCAGGATTTCCAGCAGTCTTGGTCTGAGAATCTAATGACAAGTTCTCTAGCAAACCTGCAGCTTCTGTGAGAGTATATGTAAAGGACCAACGAAAGAAGTCGGTCATACATGGCAAGAAACATTCATCACCAAATAGCAGAACAAAACAAAAAGTCTCAGTCTTTATCCTTCAAGGCACATCTAGCATGATTAACAGCATCCCAAAATACATATAAAATACCATTCTTGTCCAGGAAAATATTTAATTCATAATCAGCACCAAAAAATAATAAACCCCACATTTATAAACTGGTTCAAAAGCTTAACAGGACATGTGAAACTCATTCATTTACAATTTCACATTCACGTCCCATGAGAAAACCCAGCATCAAAAGAATTCTTCAAAGATAGATATTAAATAGAAAAATAGAAACTTCAAATTCAAAGCCCGCACATAGATATAAACCCCCCAGCACAAATATCACAAAAGAAAAAAGAAAAAAAGGGGGGAAAAACTCACTCAACACCATTTCAATCAACCAAGTCACCATATATGCATAAATAACACATAAAAAATCAAGAAAGTAAAAATTCAGCACAAAATTGATTTAAGAACGCAACTTTACTGACTTCTCCAAATCCACACATAAAACCCAACAAAACCCATGTTCCAAAGAACCCAAAAGCATAGAAAAAGCATTAAAAGGAACAAAACACAAATAATTCAAAGACAAAGTAGCATCAGAACACTCCAAATCTTGCAAAAGAAAAAACAAATCCCAAATAAGAGGAGAAGGCAAGGATACTGTCAGTAGCAGAAGGAACAGCTGCCATGACGTTGTTGATGAGATATAGATCGAAGGAGCGACAGAGAAACCCTGGGAGGAGGCGGGTGCTGGGTGTTGGGGTTTCAGTTGTTTTAGGTCAAGTAGTGAAAGAAGAACTTAAGAGAGAAGGCTTGGAGAAGGGGGTAGCCGCCAAAACATCCCCCAAGACCTAGGGTTTTTATTATTATTCAAAAGACAACACAATAGCTACCAAGAAACGGTGTGTGTGTCTCAATTGCACCACGAGTCCCACTAGATTAGATTTTCTTGGCATATATTTTACCTTTAGTTTCTCCTCTTGGAGTAGTAGATAGAGAAAAGATGGAAAGAAAAGAAGACAGTGGTGATTTTGCACGTGTATCTGTCATAAATGCTGCTTTGAAGTTGAGGGTAATTTACCACCCAAATCATGTTGTTTAGCATCATCTACTCATTGCCTGCGAACCGTCACGGGTGACTTTTCATTTTAAAGTGTTTTTTTAAAGAATATATATTAAAAAAATATTTTTTTTTATTTGTAATATCAATATATTAAAATTATTAAAAAAAATTAATTTAATATTTTTTCAAGAAAAATACATTAAACTCCTGAAAAAATGTGGAAAAACTTAACAATAAAAGACAATTGAAAGATAATAATAATAATAATAATATAAATTACATATGTATAAAAAGGCCGGAGGGAATTAAAGTTTATCATGTTTGATGTGCATGGAATTTTACGAATTGTAAGAAATTATAATTAAATGAATAGATGATTTTCAGAGAGAGAGAGAGAGAATAGTGACTAAGAAATTCGATTCAAATTGGGTCAAATTGTGAGGTCAAATTAAACTAGAAACTTAAGAAATTACCTAAAATAATTAAAAGGAAAAGTGGGGCAAAAATGAAAAAAACAAAAAAAACAAAATTACTCCCCCCTTCCTTGTAAGCATGACCGACAACCATTAAAGGGAGAAAAAAAAGAGGATTTATTTGTTTTTCTTGTAATTGTGAAGGGATTTAAGCTTGTGAATGGATTTCATATGGTTTAAAAAGAGAAGGAAACACTTAAACACAAGAGTAAATAGAGATAAAAGGGAGAGAAAAGAAAAGTTAGAAAGAGAAACTAAAGAAATCAAGAAAAGTAGAAGAGGGGTGGCAAAAATTTTGAATGGTTACATTTCGAAGCTCACATAATTACTTGGAAGGTGTTTAGAACCTAATTATGTAAGTTTCAGTAGAATTGAAATGATTTAGAAGAAAACTAAGAAAATTTGAGTTGGGTTCTTAGTAAAAATTTTGAGAAAATATAATATTGATGGAAATTGGTTTATTTGGGATGAAATGGGTTTAAAAACCTTGGGATAATGAAGCATGAATTTGCAAAATGAAGTGTTACATGGTTAGCCAATAAAGAAAAAAGAGAGCGGAAATTAAATTGTTAATTTAAATATTCTTTAATTGTATGAAAGTAATGTGTATAATTATTAGACCATGCATGAAGATGAAAGCATTGCTTGGTTAAACTTAATTGAGATTTTAAAATGTGTTGAAATTTAGATTTTTTTTTAGAAAGTTAGGGGTTAAATGCATGGTTGATAAGGGTGTTGTTAAACTAGTAGTATGTAGTGATTATATACTAGTTAAAATCATTAGGAGATTATATAAAAAGTGGGGAAGGCTTATAGGATTGACTAAGTGTAGGGTTTGGAAAGAGTTGGATAAGTGTGATGAATCTTGGAAATTATAATAAATTTTGTAGTACAAAATCTTTGACAAACTCGGGATGTTACAAGCAAGATTGTGCAAATATTAATTAATCAAATACGCATATGAAATTATCTTATAAAAAGGGCATGTAAAGGGATAGGGGGTATATTCGTAGAAGATTCCTTAGTATTAGCTTACGTATATTGGGGCCTCCTTTTAAATTTTGATGTTTTTGCTGGCTGCCATTGAAATTGTAGTTATAAAGTTGAAATATCATTCACATTATTGATGATTTGATGTTATTTGCTAGTTCTTTAAATTCAACTATGCTTTGTATTGGTACTGTGGTTTGTAAGGATCAAAAACAATATGTTTAGAGACCTAAAAGGCCAAATATGGGTCTTGGCAATAGTTCTTCAATTTTTGAAAACTTTTCAAATTCTAGGTTCATGTTCTTCACATGAACATCATCTTAACCTCTTGTTTTTAGATGATTTGGGTTAATTTTTGGCACAAACATGTTAGCTTGTCATCTTTAGTAAATAATCTAAGGTTAAAATGCATCAATAACACGTATTTATGCATTTAGATTCTAGGATTCTTTTGACTACCCAAACAAATTTTGATCAAATCATGGCTTTTAAGTGTTAATCGAAGAAATTGGATGTTTGTTCTTGATCTACGCATGATTACGCATAAAATCATGCCCTTGATTCTATTGAAAGTTATCTAGTTTGTAATTTGTGTTTGCTGGGTTTCGGTTTGAATGTTCATTGTGCTCTTCATGTTCTTGGTATTTGATCAATTTTTGTCATAAAATTTTATGTTTTTGTGTTTTTTAGTGTTGATCTATTTTTGCTTTAATTGTTTGTTTTGCTTTAGTTTCGGATCAAACCATGGTTTTCGGTTCGATTCAGGGTTGGGCCAGTGTTTTCGAGTCAACCCGATTAGTTTTGTTTTAAGTCAGATACTAAGGCTTTGTTTGGTTGGTTACTTTTTTTTGTTAAGGAATTTTTTTATCTAAGGGGTTGTTTGGCAAACACACCATTATACCTACTGTGACAATTTTGGTTTGAACAAAAATGGTTTTTTTACCAAACATGCCCCAAATAAATTCATAAAAATTTTAAAAAAAATTCAAAGACCAATTTAAAATTATTTGTGGATCTCTTGCATATTTTTCCAGCAATTTTATTTAAATTGAGGTTGTAGACTTACCTTGTAAAATGCTAACCTGATATTAAAATACTCTGTTTTTTTTTGTCAAAATCTCCAAAAACAAATTCTCATTTTCAAAAGAATAAAAAATATGTTTTATGTGGTGTGCATTCAATTAAGTCTCTCAAGAGATAAAAATTATATTTTGCTTTATATGTATGTATGATTTAGCATTTTATATATATACACAAAAATAAAAAAAAATACATTTGCATGTATTTTTAGATTTAATAACCAATTTATTGAATTCATGAAAACTTGGTCAATATTTCAGTAACCTCTAAAAAATTTTATTCATGAGAATTAAGAGTTGACATTCTGGTATAAATGTTGGACTTACAAGAAGGTTGGCATTTAAATACTAGAAGTTGACTATAAATTTCTCAGAATTATTTCAGGTGTTCTCACTAATTTGAATAGGGAGTATTTTTCACCACAATATATGAGTTGTGGAAAAAAATTTCACCTTCCAAGATAGGTAAACTTTGTCAGGGCACTTAGATAAACTTTTCCCACAAGAATTTATTTGGGCATACAAGCCCATAATGAATTCAAAATGCCAAATTTATTCATGAGAATAAATATTTATTCTAAGCCATAGACAGATCATCGATTAGGAACCCATTAATACCTTTAAGCCACTTCTAGATCACACAATGCAACTTACCTCAGCTAAAGTGCGCTAAGAGTACTATACCTTCCTTAATAATAATTAGTCTCTTAACCCTGAATCAAACAACTAGGTGGTCACTTCTTGATCCCGACACCGCAACGCCGCATACGCATATGTGACAAAATGGTGATTTAACTGTGGACCTTCTATTTTGATAGTATTGGACTCAGCTCTATATGTTTTATGTGGTTTATGTAATTTGATGTGTTTAAATCTTCACATTTGGCTTACTTCTTTACGTCTTTGTATGTTTATCTTGTTTGTGCATGTACATTGGATATAAATGAATGTCTTCATGCATGACTAGTCTATTTATGATACATCGCTTTGAAATGCACATATATGGAAACTTCAGGTTAGTTGGCGGAGTAGCGACTTATCCTATGACTTTCAATCAAGGTTTAAGTTCGTGAAACCATATGACTATTTGTTGAGTGCTTGGATTGGTAATGATTAATATTCATGTCATCACATCACCTACTGAACCCCTATATTGCCTCTACAATACACTAAGACATCAAGAGACCCTTTTTAGGGACCAAGTAGTAAACTTATCCCCTATCTTACGTAAAAGGATTAAAACTTGACTTTAGGGTGTATGCTACCTACATATGCTTTAAATCAAGGCAAGCCAAACATCTTGAATTCAAGACTTACGAGTGACACAATGGTCGTCACTTAGAAAATTTTCATTGTATAGTTTGGGCAAGAATCAAAATTATTATTCATCATGCAAGAGTAACGACCATGTGTCACCTCTTGAAGAGCAAATTCATCATAGAAAAACATACTCATACATTTAACATGCATGCTCATAGGTTGAAATATAGGTCCCCCAAATTTGGTTTTTCTCTAAAGAGCCAAGAGTTGTCAATGTTTGACGGTGTTATTGAGGATTTGCTCAACTTCTAATCCAAAAGCATCATTGTGCTTTTCTTCAAGCCGATAACAAAAACCTCTACTTTACCATAAACTAAGCTTGTGCCCTATGCTCGAATGTCATCTATGAAGTCTTAACGCATTTATTAATAGAGATTGTGGTGAAATTTAGGCTTCTTTTTAAGAAAGGCAACAAGTTCACTTACGAATCCACTTGTACGAAGCTATACAGCTAAAAAATCAACATTGTCTCTAGATTCTTTATACAAAGCATGATCAAGAATGAATATCATGTTTCCTTTATTTAAATTAACACTCTGAAGCCCCATCCTAAAATGTCATTTGATTTCCTTCCTAATTATGTTGAAATAATGGCATTAACAAATCAAGGAGTGTTACTTTGTCACGCATACCATGGACTATGCTATTACATGGGAAACCCTACTACGAAACAATGGCAGAAGATCTTGAATTTGAAAACACGATATGATATTATAAAACTTAGTATGATGGTTGAAAGATCAAAGCCTTTATGCTATAAAATTATGAGATTCTCGAAGCCCAGTTCTGCCCGCATGATAAAGAATTCTATATGTACCATTGCATTAGAGTTGAGTTGTTTGACTCAAAGACTTGGAGGTGAAAGCTGTTGGATGAGGTAAAGTTGCCATAAGAGAAGTTTCTTGTCGTATGATAAAAATATCCATGAATGGTTCACTTCATTGGCTTACTTGGAAGAGAAATATATTTGTATTTGATGTGAAAATAGAAAGTTATTTCTTCTTTCCTTTTGTTTCACCAGCCTTTAAAGGCAATGATAGCAAGGATATTGGGCTTGTTGAATACAAAGAAAAACATGTATTGACCTACGTTGATAGGGAAAGTGATTTCATGAAAATATAGATCATGAAGAGTTACAATGGAAGACAATAGAACAAAAGACATTTAATAAACATGGGGGTTTTAATAAGAAAAGAACCTCATGTAAGTCCTTTGAACTGTAATGCTAACATTGTGCTGATGGGAAAATATTTTCCTAACATGATATTTTTTAACTTTAAGATCGAAAGTATTGATATGTTGTGATTAAGGAAGGGTTTACTCCATAGATTCTTCTCATTAGATCCATTTTTATTGTCAAGGAAGGAGCACGGTTGGACACGATATTGGAATTGTCATGCCTTTAAGAACAATTGTCATAAACCACAATTCCCTAAGTGGTATAATCCATATGAGAGATGTGAGTAGTTGTAAGAGTTTCAAGTATCGAGTCTAGAAGTTAATGAGTAAGAGGCAAGTTGAGGATGTGAAAAATGATATCATCTGCCATATTGTCACTAGATCATCGTGAGCATAACAAAGATTGATAAACGATGATGAGACACGGGTGATTGCTGGAGAAGCTAGCCTAATTAGGGTGTTGCATTGTCAACAATTTTGTTATGAAATTTTTTTTTCAACATTTTGTTTAGGGATTAAATCATATTTTTAATGAAATATGCCTTTTCTTTTTGTTGTTCTAAAATCAAAAGATGATTAGCATTTTATTATTGGCTATGATATTTTGATCAAGCTCCAATATGCAAAATTAAGACTAATCAATCTTGAAAGATTAAAAGTGTCTTGATTGCAGAAATAATTCAATGTTTGTTAAAATAGCATGACAAACAATGTAGGATGACCAAACAATTTTGAGCTCATATATGAAATTAAACCACATATCATGGAGTTTAGCGGTACGCATAATGACTTGCAGTAGATTCAATAATTATGGACTCGTGAATCATGGTTCTTTGCAAGTCCAAATTATTACACTGGACAAGGTCAAAATTTATCGGTTCTAATTGACCTTGTTTGAAATGAAAAAATACCATCTTTGTTTATTCCTTTCACAATTCTTAAGATAAATCCCTTATAAATCCTAATTTGAGCCTGATAGAATCTTTCTTTTGAAAAAAAAACCCTGCCTAGATTACACCCTTACACTGGGTCAAGTGAGGGATTTTTGGTTGAAAAGATGAAAACATTAGTAGAATCAATGGTAAAAGGAATGCTAAGAATGAAAGCCCAATGATCGAGAAAGGGCTAAAAATGAAAAGAAAAAAAACCCTTGACTGGAGGGCATCCAGGAAAACTTTGAAAAAGGAAGTGGGAAAGCCAAAAGTAGAAATTATCTGCACTTAAAGGCAAATCAAGTGTTGATGATGGAATGCCATGAAAAGGTTAAAGGTAGAAAAATATCGATCATGTCTAAGAGGGGTATGCCTATCATGTCTAGGAGGAGCAAGAAAGGTTTTAATTGAGGAAAGGCACAACAAATGTCAAAAATTAATGTTGGGGGCATGAGAAAAAAAAAAAGATATTGGACTATAAACATATCCCTTGATATCTATGATAAAACCTTTAATGTCTTCAAATTATTTTATTGGTTGAAGTTATTTTATGGTCTCTGTTAAGATAATGTTGATCTTTTAGGTAAAAATGGAATGTGTTTCATGATTATATGCCCTTTTTTTACAAATATAGTAAAAGAAAATGAGGAAATGATAAGGCTAATGATTGGTAGTGAACCTTAACCCTTTCTTCGAATTGATATGTAAGACAACAAAAAAAAAATAGAGTATCATGAGATAAATACTAGCAATGAGCTATAGTATTCTCTTTAAATTTGAGATTGACAATGGAAGGAATGGCATGGTTGTATGTAAATGACAGATCAAAATGGAACTTCTTGAACTATTAATTAAATGAGGTAAAAATTCTTATTGAAAAAAGTAGCATGGTTATATGCTAATGTTTGACTTTGATTGATAACATTGAAAGTTTTTTTATTGATGAAAAGTCATGTTAAGAGGTAAGGCATAGTGCTTGATTTTGATTATAGGAAATTCTATAGAAAAGGCAAAGCATAATTATTTGCTATTATTTGATTTTGATTAATGAAAATGGAATTTCTTGTCTAGTTTTAGGAAACACGACTTTTTGATGAAATGTATAGCATGGTTATATGTCATTATGAAGATAACAAAAGAAAGAGAGTGAAGTAAATAGTTGATAGTGATCTTAGGTCTTTAAAATCCCCAAACCCCAAACACCTTGGTATTGAAATCAATAGAATGCCACCTCGTTACGTACCATCAAATGACATGCCCAAAATAAGATATTAAAATTGACACAAAGCACTATAAAAGAGCCAAACAAACTATTTTAATCTTACGAGTCAATTTATGTTTTCAAAATACAAGATAATCAGATTGCATGTATTAAATGATGTGTGTTAGATCTTTGACTAAAGAAGCTTAATTTTAAAAATACTTTCAAAACTGACATCTTTCTAATTTCATTTCAACAATGAGAATTAAATAATGATCCTAGAAATTTATGAGTTGATTTCTAAAGAAGAAAGATTTTCATAAAAAAGATCATTGATCGAGTTTACAAAGCCATTAACAGAAATGACATTGACACTTTTTAAGTTGAGCAAACGAGGGGCAATACAGCGGACCCTAAAAGGAAAAACAAACATTATTCAGATTTGTTAGAGGGGAAATAAACACATAATCAAATGATGATTCAGTGAAATCCATCAAAACTATGATTAGCATTTGTCAATGACAAGTGCCTCTTGATGATAGATTGAAGAATAAGCATTATCAGATCAGTTGAGGGCAATGTTGCTAAAAACAGTCTATGATTAATGAACTCTAGCAGCAATTAATAGTAACGCTACACTTGAGGGTAGTCTTCATGTCTAAAAGATTGGTTTACCCTTTGAAATATGGTTATGACTCCTGAAAGATGTTATCACATGGGTACATGTTGGAAAGATGCACGCTACCTAGATTGACAAAGGAAAATCTACTTTGAAGCTCATTGATTCAAGGTGCATTCCACCGTATTGATATGGGTGATAAAAAGAACATCATTGATGATGATAATGTGTTTCTTTCCATGATTGAGTTTAGCTAATTACAAAGCCTTGAAATGAGGGAGAATCTCTGAAGATAGATTGGGTCTAAAAGGATGAACTTAGTCGTATCAGCTAAAGAGATGTTGAAAATCATTAGTGAATGATGACTGTAATGGTTTTATTCAAGAATCTAGAAAATGTTTTCATATTGAAGAAGCATAGCCCAATTGAGGGACAACTCCATAGCTATATAAGTACTTGTAATAGTTATAATAAATGTGCAGAGTTGTTTAATAAGATTAGACGGGTTAAAAGCCATTTATTATGAAGAACATTAAATATACATTGATGAATCTTTACTGCAAGCAATGATATGCATGTCTAAATGACTTGAAAATTTCATGAAGGTTGATGCTTGAAGAATATGTTTCAACAAGGGGCAACGTCATGGCTGATTTGCAATCTAAAATGAGGTTCACACTAGAAAGCCTTTAAATAATTGTTGGCAAAATACACACAGCTAATCAAGAGGTGGTTTTTGAAATGATCCAAGAAGTTGAATGATTTGTTAAACTCCTTCATGATGAAACAAACAACACCACACTTGGGGGCTTGGTTAGGCTTGATAAATAATGAGAGTAGTAATCATAGTGGATAGTCCAAAAAGGAGCACTTATATTCGAACGGAGAATTGGCAAATGATAAACTCGAATGAGAATTGGATAGTCCAAAAAGCATCAGATGGCAAGCCAAGGCACCTTAGGACGATAAAGTGTCAAAGAAGAGGGGCTTCTATTTTAAACCAGGTAAGGATGCATGCATGTCATCTAACTTTTAAGCATTGCATAAATGTTTTTAAAATTTTCTAGGAAAAATCCATAATTAAATCATTTGAAAAATAATCCTTAAGCAATGACAATAAGGGATCTCAGTTTTAACCCTGTAATTAGAAAGAGAATGAGAAAAATCCTGCCATTAGGAACTTCTTAGTTTTTTAGCATTGAAAAATGTCAAAATGTTCAAACCCTGTGACCAGGAAGTATCAAATGCCAACCCTGCAATCAAATTGTTTTGGATTCAATCAAAATGCCTTTAGATAGTTCTAGTTAAAGGGAATCATCAAATTGAGATTTCAAGTTAATGAGCTGAAAACATGAGTCGCTGAGATAACAAAACTGCTAGAAAAGAGTTGCATATCAAGAATAGTTGTGAGAAAACGATTATCCTAGAAGATAAAGATTTTAGTTCTGATTAAAAAGAATTTCCAGATTGGGATCTTAGGTTGACCGAGCTGAAAACAAATATTTTAGTTCTGGTTACAAAGGATCACCAGATTGGAATATTAGGTTAATCGAGTTGAAGACAAAGATTTTGGTTGTGGTTAAAAGAGATTGTCAAATTGGGATCTCAAGTTATCCAAACCGAAGACAAAGAGTTTGGGTTCTAGTTAAAAGGAATTGCTAGATTGGAATTTTAGGTTAACTGAGCTATGAAACCAAAGTTTTAGTTGAAGGGAATCATTGAGATGCAGGAGTTTAATTCAACTGAACTGAAAACAAAAATCATCAAAATGACAAAATTCATTCCCGATTAGGATAGCATTCTCCACAGCTTAAATACTCATGAAAGAAGTCTACAAAAGCAGCTCAACACTCGAAATCTGCATGGGTGAACGAAAGCCAAGAAATGGCAAAGACATCCCAACTATAGGGTGAGGATAATTAAGACGGTAAGATAAGGCACTTGTTTTAAGAGTTTACCCTTAAAAGGTATTTTTATTTTGAAATTTCGTTTTAGAAAAGTTTTGGAAGGATCCGATGTAAATCATAGAATTTAAAATTTTAAAAGGGTAGGTCGCCCGTGAAAATAGATCAATTTCAGGGAAGCATAAATGCTTGCTAAAATTCTTTTTAGAATTTAAAAAGATTAAGCCACCCGTGAAAATAGACCAAAACTTTTGAATTTCAAAATGAACAAGTCGCCAGTCAAAATAGACCAATTTCAAGAAAGCATAGACGTTTGCTGAAATTCTTTTTAGGATTTAAAAGGGGTAAGTCGCCGGTGAAATAGACCAAAACTTTTGAATTTTAAAATGGGCAAGTCACTCGTGAAAATAGATTAATGTCACGGAAACATGGACGCTTGCTGAAATTCTTTTAGGAATTTAAAAAGGGTAAGTCGTCTGTGGAAATAAACCAAAACTTTTGAATTTCAAAATAGGCAAGTCGTTCATGAAAATAGACTAATTCTTTTGAATTTTAAAATTGGCAAATCACCCATGATAATGTGACCATTTTCTGCAAAAAGCAAAGTCTTTAGATGAGTGGATAACCTAGAAAATCATACAGACATTTATTCTTTACAAGCTCACTATGCAAAACCTTAATGAGATTTTGCTTCGTAATTATTGTAAAGGAGGGGCATCTGTTGTGACTTATTTTTTACTACACACACACACACACACACACATATATATAATAAAACTAATAAAAAATATAAAAGGACATACATGAAGAAAGCCTAGAAAAGTTTCCAAGATTAGTGGTGAAGGACCAAGATGATAAGTGAAAACATTGGAGGACTAAAATGTATAATATTGGCAAAATTGATCATCCAATTCTGACTAACAAAAGGCCTTACTAGTGAAAACATTTTGATCTGGGGTAAAGAAACAAAAATTTGGATGAAGACTTTGTTGCATAAATACTGAAGTTTGATGGGTAATTAGAGATTTAATTGAAAAAATCAAAAATTAAAGACCAAACTAAAAAGACATGTGATTGTAGGGGCTGAAATTGATCAAATTAGGGGCTAAATTGAAAAAATATTTAAAGTTTAATGGTTATTTCAGGGTTCGGGTGCACAAATCAGGAACCAAGGACTAAAATAAAAATAACGTTAAACTTTAGAGCTGATGATTGAGTTCGGCAGGGGTGAAATTACATGCAATTAAGAGTTTGGGAGGCAATTATGGATGCAATTAAAAGCAATTGGAAGAATAGGGGCTGAAATGAAATATTTCAGTTCTCAAATTAAAAACCCTAATTTTTAGGGTTTAACCTAGACGATGCATTGTTCAGTCACTGGTTAACTTATTCGATAGTTTTGGCTAATCGGGTAAGCACTTTCAGGCGAATGACTGTGGCATTTTTTATCACTTGAGGGGCTATAATCACCATCATTCAACAGAAAAACATCCCCTCTACAAAGACTAGTTACTCTCATCAAACATTTACATCTCATTTTCTTCAACAAACTCAACAACATCTTGTTTTCAATCAGTTATCTCTGTATTTTCAAATTCTATGCTAATCGGTTTGGCACTTTCAAATAAATAAATGTGAAGCTACAAACCTTAAAATTGAGAAATGTTGGATCCAAATAAAAGACATGCAGATCTTATACCAACTTCAAGTGGTTTCTAATAACGTTTGCACCCATTTTTCAAAAACCACCTATTTTTTTCATGTGTTCACACTTAAAACTTTTCAAAGGGTTCTTATTAATTCATCTTAAGATCAAAAGGCCAGAAATAGCTTATTGCCTTCCAAGTCTAAAACCACCAAGTACCTCTAAAACCAAATCAACACTTTCAAAACCAGCCTTGTACAAGAGCTTTCAGTTGTTAGCTTTTTTCCAAAACCCTCTCACTTTGATCAAAAAGCTAAGATTTGATCAATATTAGAGGGAATCCACCAAAAAACACCTAGAAAATCCTATAAATACCCCTGGAAATTAGAGGAGAAAAAAAGAAAAAAAAGAGGAAAACATGGAGAAATACTCTGTTAATATACCATATTGTGAAGGTTTAAAAGCCTAACATAGAAGGTCTAACAAGCTTTGAAAAGAAAAGGAGTGAAATGGAAAGAAGGAAGGAAAAGAGAAGAAAAAATAGCAATCTATAGTCAACAAGGTTGGAGAAGGTATAACCATGTAAAAACTCATTGGTGGAGTCTATGTGGCCTTCCTATTAATGCTTTCTTAATATTTAAACCTCTTTTGATTTTTTTTCAACTTGTTTTAGTATTATGATCTTTTCTAGTTTTGTTTTAATTAATACGTAAAAATATTGTTTTTATTATTTAAATCTTATTTGGAGTTGATATTGACGTTACTAAGTGTCAAGACAATATGTTTGTAACTGATTTTGATAAAAATATTGTATTTTTGGATATGCCAAAAGGTGACAGTGAGTGTTTGATGTCTTTTTTATTTTGTAAGGTGGCAGTGGATGTTTGATACCTTTTCTGTTTTATCAGTGTATGTTCCTGGATCCTGAACATGGTTTGAGTTCTAAATGTTCAAGAGTTAGTTGAGAATCAAATTTTAATGCTTTTGTTGGCTATCATTAGGGCTGCAGTTATGAAGTTGAAACTTCATGAATGTTATTGATGATTTGATGTTATTTATTAGTTTTTTGAATTCAATTATGCTTGGTATTAGTAATGTGGTTTGTGGGGACCAAAAATAGTGTATTTAGAGACCTAGAAGACCAAATTTAAGTTTTGGCATTAGTTCTTCAATTTCTAGAAATTTTCCAGATTCTGGGTTCATGTTCTCGCATGAACATTGCCTTAACCTCTTGTTTTTTAGGTGATTTGGGTTAACTCTTGGCACAAACATGTTAGCTTGTCATCTTTAGCAAATAATCTAGGGTTAAAACACATCAATAACACATATTCATGCATATAGATTCTAGAGTTCTTTTGACTGCCTAAACAGATTTTGATCAAATCGTGACTTTTGAGTGTTAATTGAAGAAAATGGATGCTTAGTTCTTGATCTACACATAATTACACACAAAACTTTTCACTTGACTGCATGAAACTTGTCTGGTTTGTGATTTGTGTTTTTTGGGTTTCAGTTTGAACGTTCTTCATGTTCTTAGTGTTTGATATGTTTTTATCATAAATTTTATGTTTTTTTTTGTTTTTTTAGTTTTGATATGTTTTTGTTTTAATTGTTTGTTTTGCTTTAGTTTCGGGTCAAACCATGGTTTCGGTTCGATTAAGGGTTGAACAAGTGTTTTCGAGTTAACCCAATTGGTTTTGTTTTACGTCAAGTACCAAGGCTTTGTTGGGTTGGTTACTTTTTTTGTTAAGGAATTTTTGGCCTAAAGGTTGTTTGGCAAACATACCATTAGATCTATTTTAACAGTTTTGTTTTGAATAAAAATGATTTTTTACCAAACAGACCCCAAATAAATTCATAAAAATTATAAAACAAAATTCAAGGACCAATTTAAAATAATTTGTGGGTCTCTCACATAGTTTTCCAGCAATTTTATTTAATATTGGAACTGTAAACTTGCCTAGTAAGATGTTGATCTGGCATTAAAATACCCCACTTTTCATCAAAATCTCCAAAATTTCTAAAAACAAATTCTCATTTTCAAAAAATAAAAAAAATATATATGTATTTTATTTAGTGTGCATTTAGCCAAGTCTCTCAAAAGATAAAAATCATATTTTGCTTTATATATATATATGATTTAGCATTTTTTAAATATAAATAAAAATTCAAAAACTATCTTTGCATCTATTTTTGGATTTAATAACCAATTTATTGAATCCATAAAAACTTGGCTAATATTTCACTAACCACTAAAAATTTTAATTCATGAGAATTAATAATCAGCATTCTTGTATAAATGTTGGAACTACAAGTAAGGTAGCATTTAAATACTAGAAGTTGACTAGAAAATTCTTAGAATTATTTTGGATATTCACTAATTTTAATTGGGATTATTTTTCACCATAATATACGATACGATTTGTGGAAAACTATTTCGTCTTCCACGATAGGTGAACCCTGTCAAAGCACTTATATGGACTTTTCTCGCAAGAGTTTATTTTGGCATACGAGTCCATAATAATTCAAAATGCTAAATTTATTCATGAAATAAATATTTATTCTAAGCAATAAACGGACCATTGATTAGGAACTCATCAATACATTTAAGTTACATCTAGATCACACAATGCAACTTACCTTAGGTAAGATACGCTAAGGGTGTTAATATCTTACCTAGCCACAATCAATCTCTTACCCTAGAGTTTTATATAAGACCAATCCGTTTGGATCTCCTAGTGGCCCTGAACTAAATAATTAGATGACGACTCCTTGATCGTAACGCCACAATGTCACGCATGTACATACGACACTTGATATAACATAATGGCGGTAGCTAGGGGTGTTCACGGTTCGGTTCGGTTTAAACTCAAAAAACCAATCGAACCGAATAACATTAATTTTGTGAAATATTAACCGAACCAGACCGAAAACTGGTTCAAACCGAACCAATCCAGTTCGGTTAAATCCATTTTTTTTGGAAAAAACCGAGAAACCTAATCTCATCATATATGGGTTTTTTTGGATTTTTTAAAATTGGTTTACATTAAATCGGGCTTTAAAATTTTCACGATCTCAGCCAAAACAACTCCTTCATGGTTTCCATTGCCATTAATCCCATCGATCTCAGCCATTATCACGAATACTTACCACAAGAAAGATCGGTTGGGAGATTCTTGAAATTGAGAAAAAAAAGGCCCTCGGGTGCCGACCCACAAATGAATAGGAAGCGGGGCGAGGGTCTTTTATTAAAGGGGGTAAAGAAGGATGGGGCTTTGTTCTGGGGGGGCGCCTTTCGCAATTTTAGAAAGGAGAGCCTCAAATTGCAGGAGTGAAAGAAAGAGTCTCGACCAAGAACTCAAAGTAGTGAAGTCTGAGGTACAGCTAAGAATGAAAAGGGAGGAAAGATAAGAACAAGAAAAGGATACAAGTGACAAAGATAGACAAAAATCACTGTACATCAATTTTCTTTGGATATGTATGTGACGTTGAAAAATGTGATCTTCTCATTGAAAGCTCATTCAACAACCCATCAGAAAGGAAGATTGGGAAACTGGGAAAGGAAGATTGGGAATTAATTGAGAGGAAGATTGGGAATTTCTCTAGGCGGTGACTTTTTGTGAGAGGCAGTAAAGTTATGTTAATTGTTAGGGTTAGGTTACAATTTAACTATTTATACCTCGAAGATTTTTGTAACTTTGGCTTTTATAGGTCCGGTTCAGTTTGTGCCGGTTTCTGGTTCAAAATCAAAACCGAACCGGACCTGTTAAAATTTATGGTTTTGACAATCGGTTTAATCGGTTTTTCATTTCGGTTTGGTTTTTTCGGTTAATTTTTCTTCGATTTTCTCGGTTAATCAGTTATTTTGAACACCCCTAGCGGTAGCTAAAGAGACAGATATCGATATTGATTAATAAAAATTGATGCATATGACAAAGAAAAAGAAAGGAATGTGTTATGATACTTAATAATCATGTTGACGGTGACTAAGAAGTTGGGTAGAAGGCTTGTTGGGTAATCTGGATGATGACCAACATGAAGAATAAATGACTTATTCGTCTATATATAGGACAAGTAAGGGGTTAGGTGTAAATTGAATTGTCATTACTAAAGGTGACTTATGGATATGAAGAAATAAAGTGATTTTAGGATTTATATGGATATATCTGAGTTATTAACAATACTGGGTTAATATATGAGTAGAGAATCGAATTTTTGAAATATTAAATAGTAAAATAATGGCATTTTTTACCTTATATGTTATAAATTTTAGAGGTTCATCTTTCTCAACGGGACAAGGTTGATTTAGTTTATTATTTACATTTTGTTAAGTATAGAACCTGTGTATCTTGAAAAGATTATGGCGTTGTAATAACTTTATTATTGGATCTATTAAGTATGGAATGTTATTATTATAGTATTATGTATGTTAAAATTTTGCTTAAATTCAATTATGCATTTAAATGATATATGGTCTACTAATGAAAGGAAGGAAATGGAAGTATTATAAGGATTATAGACAAATTGTAAAGAGATTTGAGGGATAAAAAGAACCGATGGTATGTCTAAGGCATCTGTGTGAAATTATTAGAATGTGTTTTGGTGCAGGTAACAAAAAGAAATTTCGGATAGGGCTTCGTTAAAGGAGATTGTGCTAAAATTTCATTAAAAAAATAAAGGAATTTGAAAGACTATTAAATTTCAATAAATGTCAAATCAGAGTATTTATGATGATAAATAAAGTTGATTAAAAAATAAATAAATTTACCCTAATTTCAGCTATGCCATGAAATACATTGGTTAAATTAATGTTTAAGAGAAAAACGAGGGATTTTACATTAAAATTCAAAAAGCTAAAGGGACTATATAAGAAGCAAAAGGAAAATAGGTGGATTAGAAGGTACTTTTTCACGTGATTTCAAGATTGGCCACGTGATTTTCTTCTATTTTTTAGTTTGGTTCTTTTTTTTTAATTGTGATTTCTACTATAATTTTAAACTATATCTCATTAAATTGGTCTCCAATAAAGTTCTAAAATTTAATAAAAACCATCAAATATGTAGAACACTTGAAGATAGAAGATTATCAATTCATAAAACACCCAAAATATCTCACAAAAGGATGCAATAAAAAGAAAGATTTGATGAACAAAATGAAGAAAAGTAGGCATAATTGTAATACACAAGCTAAGAATATCTTTCAAAGTTTTGGGCCTAGCCCCTGCTTCTAAAATGAATTTTGAATATGGATGTTTATGGATATAGTGGGTCGGGTTTTGACTTCAATTATATTCAACCAAACTTTTGATATTTTACAAAATATAAACCTGACCGATTCAATTTTATTTTATTTTTAGCCCGAGTAGGTTGGATGTATCAAGTTTAACTAAAACTTTTATAGATATTATAGATATACACGGGTTAAGCATATTAACTCTTTTATTCATCGACAATCCTAAAAAAATATCTAGATGCAACTGTTGGAACTATATAAGATTGCTAGAATGTATATATTAGGGACAACATAAAAACTATCACAAATTCTACATAAAATCAAAACAAAACAAAAATCATAGTCAAGCATTTTATAAAATAGTTAGGGTGCAATATGATACAAAGCCAAATTAGTAGGAAGAGACTATAAAGTACTTTTGGATTTATGATTAGACTAAAAAAAATAAAAGTTCAATCTGGATTCTTGAAATTTTTATTTGTTTTCTAATGATTTCTTGGTTACCATATAGAAAAGATTGGAATTGTAAAATCCATTGTCACTTCATCATATTAAATTTTAAAAGAAATAACTATAATTTTTATAAAAATGAGAAATAGAGAGAAGGGAAAGAGATTAAGAGAATAAAAGGCAATTATATGTGTAAAGGCGAGAGAAGAAAAAAATAAAAAGAGAGAAGGAAAAATATTATTCATACCAAGAACTCGAGGTACATACATTGAGTTATACGAGTTGAGTTAAGTTAAGCGGATTTAAGAATCTCAATCTACACCCAACTCATGATATATATTTATTAGGTTTTTTGACTCGTTATCATTTATAATATTTAAATTATCTGATTTTGACGAGTTATGTTATATCAGAAAATATAAATAGTATAGATAAACTAGTTTCAAACATTTTTTTCTTATTAACATTAGAGAGATTAGCATTGAAAAAGACTCAATAGGTTTTTCTCCGATTTCTCTTCAATGTAGGAGATCTACTTTTAAAATCGTCTGAAAAGAAAGACTTGTCTTGATACATATGGTTCAAAAATTCAACTTACATTGGAATAGAAAAACACGTGCTTTTATTCTTTCTTTTTATATTGGGTGACTTTAGGAACAGTACACAACTGCTAGTACACACTTAGATACTTGACACATATTTTGTCCGAAACTAGATATTTTATTTTCAACAAAAATATTTATACAAAAGCTTTTTCAACACGTTTTTATAGCTAAAGAAATTATAAGTGAAGATAAAACATTTTATGTTTACATATAATTAAATAAATTAAAAATCATGTTCATTAGTAAATGAAAATAAACACAAACAATAAAAAAAAAACTAGAAAAATAAAAAGACAAATATAAATTAAAATATTTAATTTTATCTATTTTCAAAATGCCCATTGATTTTTTCCAAACAACCTACTTAATTTTACATATGACTGTTTCTCAATCCAGCAAAGTCTAATATCATATTAAAAAATTAAAAATTATTTTTTTAGAAAAAGTCCCACGATTATTATTGATTGATAAACAAATTATACAAGCAATACAATCAACATGCTCTCACGATAACACACTCGTCAATATTTATGGGCACAAAATCACAGTGGTCCAGAACAGCAAAAAACAAATAGTGGGAGCAAAATGCACATCATAGGATTGGAGAAAAAGCATGCCCTTACCGGGCATGCGTAGCTCCAAAGTTTATTCGTGCCTGCTCAAACCGAAAAATTAAAACGACAAAGATGACTCGGCCCTGCCTCTTTTCAACTTTCTCCTCCTAAGGGTTTGAGAGAGTAATGAAGCAAAGAGATTAGGATGGCTTCTTCATTGGTCTTTTACTTTCTTTCTTGGTGTTTAGTTAACACCAAGAAATTTTGACATCTCCCTCCAAAGGAATTTTGACCCATCATTTAAAACTTTAATCATGCAGCGTTTAAAGAGAACAGGGGTTGGAATTTAGAAACTAGAAAGCATTGGATACCGTCATGCCAAACTGTTCGAGTAGATTTGATCTACTTTCTATATCATGACAGTCGATTTCTTCCTGTCATTCAAAGGTGTTGCTCTCTTCACTTTCTCTCTGTCTTGCATTATTAAGTTATTAACAACAGCATGATGCACTAGCCGAAAAAAAAAGAAAGCATTAGCCATGCGGGACACATGAGAGCTTTTGCCGCACACTTCAAATGAATATGCTTCTACTTTCCTTGCACAAACACAACATAAAAAAAAAAAACAGTTCCTATTGATGACACTATCTTCTCCTTATTACCCTTCTTTTTCAGCTTCTCATGTAAATCTAAGTTATATTACTGGTATGAATGTGATCAGTTCAACCCTCCACTGGCAGATTAACTTCCCTCATAACCTTCGCAGCATCCTCGGGGAAAACAGGATTTATGTAGCAACCAGTTCCAATTTCAAACCCCCCAACCCCACTCAACTGAGGTATTATCTGTAAAAACCAGTGAGAATAGAATAATTCTGATTCTTTAACCTGAAGGGGAGAGGTCTGGATCATGAAGTTAAATGGTGGGTTGTTCAGTTGTAGAGACATCTTCCTAAGCATGAGCTTCAGCAATCCACCGAGATCAACCATCTGCAGAATTCCACATAAATCAGGATAAAATGACAATCACGGAAAAGAACCCTACCATGTGCAAAGACAATTACAGGAAAGCCTTTATCTAAGGCTCAAAACGTCACGTAGTTTACAGGTTATACGAATTACATGAGTAAAATTTGCATCTTATACTTCACAGAGAAAAAAGGTGGAGAGAAAACTCTACATGCCTTATTACAGTCCATTGCTTTATCATAATCACTATATTAAGCCTCACCTAGCAAGGTAGCATCCTTAAATACACAACCATCTTATTAATTTACTTTTAGTTATTCCATCATATGGCACCTTACTCCTCCCAGATAAATGTAAAGACTCCTAATTACTTTACAATTGTCTCTGTACCAACATAGTTCTTTTTATTTCTGAAAAGAAAAGAAAAGAAAAGACAACAATATTTTCTTTTGCAAAATTATACCAAATAATTATAAAAAATGAAGATCCAAACACACCTTTCAAACATACTCATTCGACATATGATTCCTTGTTATTCTTTTCAAATTTTAAGATTTAAGGTAAGGGCTAAACTGGTACAGGACAATAACTTCCCCAAGCTCAAGCCACAAACATTTAGAAAGGAATTCTGGGTTCAACAAAATCAAGAAATACTACCCTCGTTTTTTGTTGTGATTTCAATTTAAAGTAATTAACAAAATAACCTATGGATCATAAATGTATATCATGGTGTCTTAATGACTATTTTCACACCCTTTTCCTCTTTACAAAGGGATGAAATTAATTATTAAAATTCCAATAATGTCGCTGTCAGACCCAAAAAATAAAGGGGGGGGGGGGCAACAATATGTGGTTGTATTTGAAAACCTGTGCAAAATAAAGGATTCAATCTGCAGAACCAATAACCGAAAATTACCTTCTCACAATCAAATTCATGGAAATGAGAGGAGTGAGCCCTGGGAATAATCCATATCTCAAAAGGGAATGTGGCAGCAAAAGGAACAATGGAGATAAAATGAGTCGATTCATCAATCAAAAGTTCTTTTGCTTGAACTTCACATAGACTGCATTTTCCTGTCTTTTCAAAGTACTCATTCATGCCCTCAAATCGAGCAGAAACTGATGAAGGAATAATGGGAAGAGCCAGTATCTGGCTATGTGAATGACTCATCGATGCTCCAGCAGATGCGCCATGGTTCTTGAACACCTTAAAGTGTAAAACAAAGACTATTGTCAGTTCAATTGCATATCAATGCAACAGAGAAACAAGTTCAGATGCAGTTTAACATGACAGGAAAGCAAAGCAGATGAGATTGCACAAAAACACATACATGTGCATGCAAATCTCATGGGTTTAACTTTAAATGCAACCTCCTTTTAGTTATGCATTAGTTATGCAGAAATGAGGACACAAGGCAGAACAGAAAATTTCCATGACAGTGAAACAATCCTAATTACTAGTGAAATACCCCAAAACAATAAGCGCAAACATTTTGAACTGAAATTCTCCAAATCCAACTACAAAAAGCAAAGGTACATGTATTCATTGATTCAAAACTCCCAGGAACATAAATATCCACACACACTTGAACGAAATCCAATTTCATAAATCCACATTAACGAATCAACTAAAATACCATTGCTGAAAAAGGATAAAATAAAATAAATTATTATTAACTAAATGAAAAATTAAGAACAAATAAAACATGTTCAAATAAGCTAAAATAAAATAAGCTCATATCTTGACAATCATTAACCAATAAAACCAACATGTTGATGACTCATCGATGTTCCAGAAGATGCAACATGGTTCTTGAACACCTTAACAATGAAATCAAGACCGTTTTGGGTTCAGGTTGCTACTAGTGCAAAAGCTAGACAAGTCAAATCACACCTTAATTGAAAGGTAAGCAATACTGTGAGGATGCGCATGCACACAGATTTGATGGGTTCAAAGAAGCCTGAATAATAGAATGATGCATTCCAAATTTTCAGTTACGCAAAAAATTTAAGAAAAATACAAAAAAGAGAGAATTTTGCAGGAAAAATACATCACAACAGCTAATGAATGTATGGTGGGCTAGGTTACATGATCATAGAAATGTTGACAGAACCATTAAACAAAAACACGAACAAGTGAAAGAATACAAGCATGAAAAAACACCAAGCTCAACCATCAGACTCGCTATATATTCGTAGAACATGAAGAAAAACTCTGAATTTCCTAAAGGCTAAAGATATAAACCATTGTTTCAAGAGTACAGACTCCAAGCCTGTCTTTCCAAAACATTGACAATGAAATATAATTTTGCAAAATGAACAAAAATATACCCGCCCGGTACCCATTCAAGGAGCAATAGAATCACAAGTTCACAAAACAATGTGTGTCATCTAGGCTAAATCATCATCATCATCATTCAAAGCCTAAAAAAAACTGAAGCTAATATCAACAGTACATTATTAAGAAACAAAAACAGCTTAATTTGATTTGCTACAAATTCAAGATTCAAGAAGAAAAAACCATTACCAAAAATACAGAAAAAACTGAAGAATCTACTCGTACTTGAACAAATGGCCCAGAAGAAATCTACATTTATTAATTAAATAAAAAACCCATGACAAAAAAAAACACAAAAATTCACTAAAAAGAAAAGTACAGCAAAAAAAAGAGCAAACCTGCACGTATTTAATGGATTCAACAGTAGCAATCTGCTGAATCCTCTTCTTATAAGCAAGCAAAACTTGGCCAATATCTCTCGCCTCCATATCACACAGATGGACCGAATGAACCGGGTTTTCTATCACCACATCGTGAAACCCAAAACCGCCCATGGCCAGACCCGGAACGCCCATATCCTGCTTTTCATCACACGGGCCCTCGAGATTCCTGTTCAGGGCGGGGTAGAGATTCTCAATGACCCGGAGTTTCCAATTCGGGTCGGACGGGTCGGACGGGACCCGGAAGATTTCGGGTGCGCACTCGTGCTCGTTGCCGATGCAGAAAGGGCATGAGGAGTTGTCGTTGGGGTTAGAGTTCTGAGGGGATTTGGATTTGAGATCAGTGGGTCTTTTGGCACGGGCGGGTGAGAAAATGACCCATCGGTTTGTTACCGGGTCGTGCCTGAGCTCGGGCCTCCGACCCGTATTTTGACCTTGTGATGACATTTCTTTCCGGGTGCTGGTTTAGAAATGTCTGGTGCTTTGGTTTTCATGGGAGAGTGGTAAACCAACTATGTGTCGCGTGAAAATCACTTTCATCCTCGCTCTTTTAATTTTATCACTTTGAATCATTTTTTTTCTTATTAAATTTCCATTTAAAAATTAAATAAATGATTAAAGATTATGATGCTACAAGTGTTTATCAAAAATAATTTTTATTATTTTTTTATTTTTAATGTTAACATATTAAAACTATTAAAAATACTAAAAATATATCATTTTCATGTTTTTTCAAGCGAAACATACTTTTAAAACACACTAAAAAATAAAAAGTAAATAAATAATGTAGGAATTTAAAAGATAAAATAAAATAAGATAAATAGTTGTGCATGTAATATTAAGTTGATGAAAAATATAAGGATTTAAAAAATAAAATAAAATAAGAGTTGTGTTTTGTAATATTAAGTGGGGAATTAGGTTTTTTCTTATATAATAACCGTTCCACAAAAATTTATTTTTATTTTTTTTGTTAAAAACTAATTTTTTTTTATGTTTTGGATCATTTTAATTTGCTGATTTCAAAAATAATTTTTAAAAATAAAAAAATATTATTTTAATGTATTTCAGTAAAAAAAATCTTTAAAAAACAACCGCAACCACATTCTCAAATAGTCAAACCATCCATCGAATGAACAAAGAAATTAATAGAAAAGAATAATTTTGTCTTTTTAATACTTAAAAAACTCAAAAAACTTTGAGATAATTAGATTATTCAGTGTGCCATTAACACCTCAAAAGAAAAAAATATCAAAGGTATTAAAATTTTAAACAATATTTTCTACGAGTAATTGTCTTATTTTAATATCAGTTTTGTTGAGTCTTTTTTTTATATAAATATCTTTATGCTGCTTTTTTCTTCTTTTTTTTTTAATTGACGATGACAGTTTGAATATAAGAACCTTGTGTGTAAAAGAGAGAGAAGAAAACAAGAAGAGAAAGTCTCATTAAGAGTTTAAATATTTCTTCTTTTTTTTTCGTGGACTTGCATGAGGCTTTTGTGTCAATTCCTATGCTAATGCGTGTCTCCTCTTTTTTTTTATTTTTTTTTTCTTAAAAAAAAGAGTGAGAGAGTTTTTCTAAATAACGAGTGTTCAAATTGTGAGAAATTACTAAGTATAATTTATTATTTGATAATATCAAGCATGTTTAAAAATTTTAAGAAAATATTTTATTATAAGTTTTTTTAATCCACCTATTTTCTTTTTTCTTATTATGTAATCTCTTTAGTTTTTGTAATTTTAATTTTAGTTTAAAAGTTTATTTTCTTAACATTTCAGTTATTTTGTTTCAAGAAAAAGCATTTGAAAAGAACAAATGAGAGAGAAAATTAGTGAATGATCACTTTTCAGCAACTAAACTCGTCATATTTATTATTAAATAGTCCCATTCGACGAGAAGAGTTCAATAATGATAATTTTTTTCTTTGAAAAAGCATAAGAAAGTGGATTGGGCTCGGTTTTTTTTAATTCGATTTTTTTTATTTGGTTGTTTTTAGGTGTTTTAGAGTTGGTATGTTCTTTCTCGAGGTTTTTATTGTGTTTTTTATTTGTTTTATATGAAAATAATTTTTTTTAAAAAAAAACCCTCTTGATTTTTCAACCACCACAGTAATGGTTGAATTCTAGACACCAACATGCAACACGTCACTTGCTATATTTTTTTAAAAGGCCCATGCGCACGGGGCCACCTAGACTAGCATGCATGCCCAACTTCTTTCATTTTATTTGTTTGTTTGTTTATTTCATCATTCAAGATTAAGTTTTTATTGATTTTTTATTAATTTCATCCTTCAACTTTGATTACTTTTTAATTGGTCTTTATAATTTATTTTATCTTGTTTTTTATAGATTTATCGCGGTCTTAAGCAAATGTCTTGAAATTTGGTAGGTGTTGAATTTCACAAGTGTCTATTTTATTTATGTAATTAAATAAAAAATTGTTTTAAAAAAATTTAAATCAAATGGAGTCTATGACTCGGAACACAGGTTCACTTGGGTTGATAAAGGGATAAGTTTCATAATTTATTTTAGTTTGTTTTCAATGAGGTTATTGAGGTCTCATATAAAAGACTCGACATTGAGCCAGTGTTTGATTTTACGAGCTTCTATTCTTTGTATCATATAATGAAATAAAAAATAGTTTTGCTAAAGAAAAAACAAAGTTATTAAATCTAAAGGAGATTATAATTGGTTTTTTTTGAAAAAAAAAACATTTCATTTTGAAGAGAAAAAAAATCAAATCATATTTTTACAAATTATTCAAGTTGTCTCTAAACAAGTCAAGCCATCCAAGTACCATCCAATTGATTTTCCAGTCATGCCACAACTTTTAATAAAATTATACATTTTTATGGTAATATTATTAATTGTTTTATGATTAATTATATATGGATCTAATATGCAGATTTTAAAAAATTTCTTTGGAATATTTAGTGAGAATAAAACATTTATTTTGCTGTTTTTTTATTACTTATTTTATATAATTTTTTCAAATTTATTTTTTTTTAAAAAAAGCTTTCAAATACTCGCGTTAAAAACACCGAGTCATGATATTTATTTTAATCTATGATAAATTTCTATTTTTAAAACTTTATTATTTTTATATAATGCTATGTTGTAAACATGTATTTGAAGGTTGTAAACATGTATTCGAAGAAATTAAGATCAATATTATGAAATAAAATTTTAGTTTATAATTATAAAAATAAAAATAATAAGGATCAAATTTTTTTAAAAAAATAATCTGTTTTATTTATTTTTATTGCTAAAAAGGTGTGAAAAACTTTAGTTTGGTCCTTGGAGTTTTATTTTTTTCATATTTGGTTAATATTATTTTAAGATTTTACATTTTGATGCTAAACTTTATCTTTTCACGTTCTAGTCCCTAGCTACCGAGAGACAAGAGATAAAGTTGTTGGAAAATAAGGAGGAGAGGGAAACAATTTGGTCAGCCACAATTCGACCAGCTATATTTCGACCATAAAAAATATTAATTTTGGTGTTAATGGATTCATCTTCATCTTCATCTTAGAGAAAAAAGTTTAATAGATGTAGTTTTATCATTTAAACATACTGAAAAAAAGTAGATCAAGCCCCGTGAAGTTTTTTTTTAATATAGCTTGAATTGTTTTGTTTTAAAAGTAATTATAAGGTGTTTTAGGGTTAATATGAGTTTATTAAGGTTTATGCAATGTTTTTTAGGTTTTTTTCTTATTAAAGCAAGTTGAAATCTGGAGTTTTAGGCATAAAAAATTTAGACCTTAACATTCAAGGTGACTAGAAAACAAATAGGTAGACTACATGTCATTTGCCAGTCAAAAGATATGTTATTTGTTGTATTTTAAGATAAATGGGTGAATGATGTGTCATTCACCTATATAATTTTTTATAAAAATAGAGATAAACAAGTATGTGTGTTTGGTTTCCAGACCTGAGTATGCTTGAGATTTTTTTTTAGATCAATTATGCTTGCCTAGCAACATTTGATCTATTTTTTTAAAAAAGGAATCTTAGCCTATTACCTTTTTTTTTTCTTTTACTTATTTTTCCTTTCTAATTTTAATAAGATTATATATTTTTATGGTAATGTTATCAATTGTTTAATGACTAATTATATATGAATGTAATATGCATATTTTTATTATTTTTTATTTTTTTAAAAAAAGCCATGCTGTAAAAGGTGGATGGTGATAGCTTTAATTATTATAAACATGGCCTGGTTTTCAAAGGGTATTGGCGAGACGACTCCTCATCCCACCTCCGTGTCACCCTGTTCTCCTACCGACTCGTGTTTCTGGTTGAAAATTAGCCACTTTATTTATTTATTTATTTATTAAGCGTAAAGAACCATGTAAATTCAGGGGAGAAGTGGATGAATTCCCCACCTCACAAGTTAAATTGCTCAGATTAGGTTAAAAATTTATATTCAGTAATTTTGACCGACCGAGGGATGGAAAATGGAAGGTGGTTAATTACCAAGAGAAAAATAATGTCTTTTTTGACTTTTCCCCCACCAATGCTTGGATATTTTTTCGTTGATGAATGAAATTATATTTTATTGTATGATTGGTATTACGATGAAAGTGATTTTTTAAATTATTTTTTAATTAAAAAATATTATTAAAAAAAAAACAAAAATGATCAGAATGCCACACGACAGAAAGCTTGATGATATTAGTGGAGAAGGAGGTGGTGGAGCCGTTTAGAATTGCAATTTATTATATATATGCCCTTATAAATGTAATTTTAAGTATATATAAAATCAAACTTTTGCGAAAACACCCCTTTTAGGCTTTAATTGGCGACCACAATTATAATTGTTAAAAAAAAACAATTTTTTCAATAACTATATCTATTCTAGATATGAGCGTGTTTGGAAATGCGGTTACAGTTTTTTTTCAAAGTAATTTTTTACTTGAAAAAATATATCAAAATAATATTTTTTTAAAAATTATTTTTGACATTAGCGCATCAAAATAATTTAAAAACACTAAAAATATATTAATTTAAAGCAAAGAAAAAAATTAATTTTTTTTAAAAAAAATCCTTGAAGAGGTCTAAGCATTTTAAATATGAAGCGATGAAAATAACAATAATAGAAAATTCAATCAGAAGAAAAAGGAAAGTTTATTTGTTTTTGTATTATAAAAATATTTTTTAAAAAAATCAGGTTATTTTTATTTTTTTAGTTTTAAATTAATTTTTTTTATTTTTTTAGATTGTTTTGATGAGATGATATTAAAAATAAAAAAAAAATTATTTAATATATTAAAAAAATATATTTTAAAAAATAATTAAAAAAAAAAAAAAAAAGGAGTTAGCTATGCTTACCAGACAGTCCGAAGAACAGCACTAATAACGTGCGATGTGTTTTGACCACTGGTATCCATGCTAATAAAAACAAAACTTCCTTTTTCCCCCCCACCTGTACACCGTATGCATGCATCTGTACACCGTATGTATACATCTGTATACACGCATGCATACATGCAGCACCTTGACCAAACGATGCACAAATGGAGGATACCCCTTGGATATACGTGCAATGCTTGCATGCCATGTTCACATCGGCCAGACTCCTGCTCGTACATATGTAGAGCTCAAAAAATACAGCAGCATCCCTAGCGGGATCCTACGACCAAGAAATACTGTGACAGATTTTTGCACATTGAATTTATTTTTTTGAGATTAAATTTTAAATTTATCATTTATGTTATTGGTATAATCATGAAAATCTCTTACTTGAAATATAAATCCGTGTAGAGTTTATGATTATTTTTTTTTATATTTGATATTGTAGTTTAGAGTATTTTTTAAATTAATTTTTACTTGAAAACGTGTTAAAATAAATTTTATTTTTTATATTAGTACATTGAAATTATCAAAAAATACTAAATATTTTTTTCAAGAAAAACATATTTTTAAAAAATATCCGAAAACAAAAACAACCATACTCTCAAGTGGATCCTAAATTTTTGCGGTTTATCTTATATTTCTTAAATAGTTATAGAAGGATTGTTTTGAATGGCTGCAAATAAAAAAAAACTTGGCTTATTAATTTGTATTTTAATTGGATGAATCACACAACAATTGTTATATATGATTACTGAAAAATAAAAATAAAAATAAAAATAAATATCTTGATATCTCTAGCATTTGTTTTTTAAAGGTAAATATCCTCATGATTATTTTTTTAATTAGTTTGTTGATTCCTAAATTGTGAAGCTTTATTTATAATTATATTAAAGCATCATTTAATGTTGTGTAAAATATGAAGGCGGGTAGGTATCATTCTCGCGGGTTGTTTTCCTTGCTGTTTTATATCCTACCACCAAACACATGTAACTATTTCTTAACACATTTATATATAAAAATAAAACTATTGTAATTAAAATTTTTTATATATTTTATCTACACATGTTCACAAAAGTTAATACATTACTTTCTGATGTTGGATAACGTAATAAATTTTTTATATAACATGTATGTATATATATGTGTATATATATATATATATATATATATATCTGGACGTGTATAAAAATTTAATGTATTACTCTTTATTATTCTAAATATAATAAGTTACTAATTTTTTATGATAAAACTATAATAGTTAAGCATTAAGATATATATATATATATATTAAAACTTTTATAACGTCATAAATTTTTAATCCAATGTTTTGTATTATGTAATGTTAGCATATTACAACTATTGCATTAGTTTACAAGTAAATCTATATTTTAGGTTCAACACTTCCAACATTTTCTTTTGAACATCACAAAGTTTGTGTTTTTTTTTTTCCTCTTAGAATTATGAAAGTTCAAAGACTCCTAGATTTAGGATTCAAAGCATACCAACTATAAGTAATTAAGGTACAAATTAGTTTTAGCATTATAAGGAAGAAGAATGCAATCAACATTAATACATTTATATGTATTAAGCATTTTATTGTAATTAAAAAAAATTATATATTTTTTCTACACGTGTTCAAAAAATTAATGCATCACTTTCTAATGTGATAAGTTATCAACTCTCATGCAAATCGTTATATAATTAAACGTCGACATACATGCATTCATGCACGTGTATAAAAAATTAATGCACTGCTTTTTATTATTTTATGATAAAACTTTAACTTCGATAAGTTATCGATCTTTTATGATAAACTGTAATAGTTAAACACTAATATATATAGATAATTAGTACATTTATAATGTCATAAACTTTTAATCCAATATTTTGTATTGGATAATGCTAGCATATTACAAATATAACTATTGCATTAGTTTTATAAGTATATCCATGAGATTTTAGGTTAAACATGCACAACATTTTCTTTTGAACATCACAGTTTATGCTTTTTTTTTTCTCTATAATTATTATGAAAGTTCATACAATCCTAGATTTTGGATTCAAAGCACACCAACTATACGTAATTAAGGTACAAATTAGTTTTAGCATGGTAAGAAAAATAAAAACAATTAAAATTTATATCTGATCTCCTTTATAATTTAAAGTTTGTTCATGAGTGTAATACTCCAATCATGGTTTTGAAAAATATTTGATTAATCATAACATGATATAATTTTGTATAGATTCTACTAAAATCTCATTTTCAAAACATGAGTTAAAAAAACAACCGCCATTCTAAATTCGCATATAAATTAACTAACATGAATATATTTTAAGCTTGAATCTACATAAAGCTAGGGTAACTCCTCATCTCTACACTCACCCACTATTTCAAAATTCAAACCTAACCCTTTCCAAGTTAGAAACATGAAATTTAATGAAATTTCATGGTGATTTATTACCGGGACAGATCGGTACAATCCACCCATGTCTTGCAAGCATGCCCCATGTTTTGTATCTTGACCAAACCACCATACATACACCTCAAATACATGTATATATACCACATCCCCGTATACCATACAGCCATATCTCTTCTTCTCTCTACACTAGAATATCCTTTTGGTTAGAAGAAAGCCACATTTGCATACCTCATGTTTCTTTATACAAAATATACATTATGTGGTAGATAGGAGGAGTACCTTCCTAGATAGCATTAGAGAGAGAGAGAGAGAGGGAGTAGTTTTTGGTTTTAACTCCTTGGCAAAAGGAAAGGAAAGGAAGAGAGATTTTCTAGAGTGAGAAACACACATACATCCAGACACAACAACAAGAACTCCACCACCCCCATCCCCACCCTCTATCATTTTAAGACACATTGTAATAAGAGAAAACACAAACTCAAGACACCAAAAAAGAGAGAGTCTTTGCCCAAATCAAATCAAATCCTTCTCTCTATGTTTCTTGCTTTTCTATCCAAACAACAACCCTTATCTATCAAAACAAAAAAAGTTTTTTTTTTGTCATCTGAAAAATAAACGGGCGATCTAGGAACAATCGGTTGCTTATTTTTCATAGCTCCGATCGTTGTTGTTTTCGTTTGTATCGAAGATCGATCTGTGAGTGCTTTTTTTTGTTTTTCTTTTGTGGGTTTTCTTTTTTTGATGATAGTAATATCTGTGTTTGCTTTGTTTGTTGATGATCGGCTTTGATTTTGTTATGAAACAAAAGGGTTTTCAAGTTTTTTTGATGATCGGGCTGCAGATTGTTTGTTAAATGGTTAAAGATTTTAACTTTTTGAAATAAGATGAAAAAAAACTTAGCTTTTTTATTTTGTTATGGATTCAATTGTTGGTGTTTGGATATGTTTGTGTGGTTAGTTTTAAGACGATATGATTTTGGTATAAAGTAAGAGTGAGTGACTAAATGGAAAAGAAATGATAGAACATCATTTTCTGGAAATGGAATGACAAGCTATTGTTTAGATTTTGTGGGTATTTCTAGCTACATTTGCTTCATGTCCTGGGATATAAAAGATACCATTTACTTCATGTTTTAGGATATGAAAATGCCATCTTTTTATCTTGTATTTGCTTTTAAATTAAGCCACCTTTGCTTTTGTCAATGTTTGTCTATGAAGATTTAATCTGTTTTAGCAACCTAACTGAACATTCTTACTGTATATGTGTTTTGATATATGCATATGTTTATGAGAATTAGTTTATGCATTTCCTGTTTGCAGTTGGTGTTTGTTGTTGAGAGTGTTGTTTGTTGTGATTGGGAATTATACAATGTTGTGATAAAGAAAAAGAAAAACTTGTATCAACTGGTTTGTTTTGATAAGGGTTTGCTAAAAAGTTTGAATTGTAGTTGATTGTGGGGGTTTCCATGTATGTATCAGTTCTGCGCGCGCGATTGTGTTGCATTTGAATTGGGTCTTTACCGATACGTGTCTGTTTTGAAGGGTATGCATGGGCAATTTATGTGTTTTCCTTTTTTGATCATTGATGTGTAATTTTAACTGCATATATCTATTGTAAGAAACATGTGTGAAACGTGCTCTATTAGATTACTCAAATGTTTCTGTTTCCAGTGCCATTTCCTTTTATGTTGTATTTCCCACTGCAGCTTATGTGTCTGCACGTGTGCGCATGTATGTCATAAATTATGAGTATCTGGCTTTTCTGTTACAGGATATTTGAAGGGATATCGGCGGAATCAAGTGGAATGTGATTTGCATGGGCTGAGGATGCCAGAATTGAGAAGTGGAGCCCGGAGATCAAAGCGCCTTGATGATCTTCAGCCTCCCCAACAACCAAACAATCAAGCAGAAAATTTGACGGTGCCTGTTCAAAACAAGACCAGGAGGAGAGCTGGTGGTGGTAGAGGAAGGGGTGGGAATGCTGCAGGTGTAGCAAAAGGGGCTTCGCCAACAACGAGGCCAACTGCTGCTGGTAGAGGCCGGGGTGTTAGGTTGATAGATTTAGACCCAGAACCTTGTCAGGTTGAACCTGCAGCTGTTGGAGCTGCTGAACTAGGTTATAATAGATTAGAGGTGGTGGCAGATAAAGATATTGCGATGGAGGGTGGAAGTGCGGAAAAGGTAGTGGCAGTCGAAGAAGAAGGAAGCACTACTCCAGTTCCTGAGAGGGTAATCATCCATTTGCCTTTCTATCTTTGCAGGGTTATTTGTGTGCATCACAGAGTTGTATAAAACTCTCTTTATTAGTATTCTTCTGGTATCCTTTCCTGTAATTAATAAATTGCCGTCTCCACTGCTTCAGCTTATATGGAATAAGCTGTTTGAAAATATTTGGATGATAATCATTTTGAAAATATTAATGAAATTATGCTCTGGTCAGGTTGCATGTCCTTACTTTTAAGTTCATCTTAAAAATAATCTCTTTCTAAAATTTGTAGTAGTTTATCTATAGTTAATCTCTATCTCAAATAGATAGTTTTTCTGTTAATGGGTGCAGGTGCAAGTGGGTAGTTCTCCTGTGTACAAAGTAGAAAGGAAGTTGGGTAAGGGTGGTTTTGGCCAAGTTTATGTTGGCAGAAGAGTTAGTGGTGGCAGTGATAGAACTGGACCAGATGCAATTGAGGTATGACCGATGGCTCATTTCCATGTCCTAGGTTGTTGAAAACATAACCATTTTGAGTCTGATGCTTACCGTTCCCTTTCTTTTACAGGTGGCACTAAAGTTTGAGCACAGAAACAGTAAAGGTTGCAATTATGGCCCTCCTTATGAGTGGCAAGTGTACAAGTAAGCACCTGCCTTCATTATCTGAATTCAAATATGAAAATCATGTAATAATAAACTTATTTGAAATCTATCATCTGATCCTTACTCTTTACTGATCTGCTCCTTTTCTATTTGTACTGTAAAGCACCTTAAATGGATGTTACGGAATTCCTTGGGTACATTACAAGGGTCGTCAAGGAGACTTCTATATTCTGGTGAGGTTTGATTATGAGTTCCTCCATATCAAAATTTCTAAACTTGCTTATTGTGTCTGAAAGAAATCAAATATATATTTCAGGTAATGGACATGCTTGGTCCCAGTCTTTGGGATGTTTGGAATTCCCTTGGCCAATCGTAAGAAAGAGCATCTCTGTCTCTCTCCCTCTCCCTCACACCTACACGCAGCCACACACGTTCACTGACACCATGATCATCCATGTGTGCATGACATCCTTATGTCCATGTTATAGGGGTCACTTTTTTTCCTTGTTTAATATGCAAGTACCTGCTACAGGATGTCACCAAATATGGCAGCATGCATTGCTGTGGAGTCTATATCAATTCTTGAAAAGCTTCACATGAAGGGGTAAGCCGTTTATGTTTCCATGGGTTCAGGATTTGACGTTCTTATTTATCAACCTGCCTCAGTAATTTCGATTAGAATGTAAGTACCGCTGCTCATGATTTGTTCGCTTCTCAAACAAGGTTTGTGCATGGAGATGTCAAACCCGAAAACTTTTTACTTGGTCAACCTGGAACCGCAGATGAGAAAAAGCTATATCTTATTGATCTTGGTTTGGGTATGTTGTCTTTCCTTGCTCTTACTATCCTTGAGTGCCAACCACGATTATGTATCATAACAACTTACATTTATTTTTAAATTTATTCATGAGATTTTTGCTCTTCTCTATGTGGTTGAAGTTGTACTACATGCTATTTATATATCTGTATTTATTGCTGGCGAATTTAATGTTTTTTGGTTCAGCTTCTAGATGGAAAGATGCTTCCTCTGGTCAGCATGTTGATTATGATCAGAGGCCTGATGTATTCAGGTGTGGATTTTTTTCCTATATGCTCAACAATTAATACTTAAATATTCAAATATTGACGCATCTGTCCGGCAGGGGAACGATAAGGTATGCAAGTGTACATGCACATTTAGGTCGGACTGGAAGTCGGAGGGATGATCTTGAGTCATTAGCATATACATTAATATTTCTTATAAAAGGAAGGTTGCCATGGCAGGGTTATCAGGTTAGTCTACATTGTTGTTTCAGGTTTTTTTTATTAAGATGCTCTTTTCATTCTATTTCTTACCCCACTTCTTTTTTTGTCATTATCTGATTGTTTGTTAAAATGCACAGGGAGATAACAAGAGCTTTCTTGTTTGTAAGAAAAAGATGGGTACATCTCCAGAGCTGATGTGTTGTTTTTGTCCTGCCCCATTCAAACAATTGCTTGAAGCTGTTACAAATATGAAGTTTGATGAGGAGCCCAATTATTCCAAGCTGATATCTTTC
Source organism: Populus deltoides (assembly GCA_015852605.2). Lineage (NCBI taxonomy): Eukaryota > Viridiplantae > Streptophyta > Magnoliopsida > Malpighiales > Salicaceae > Populus > Populus deltoides. The sequence goes on along the minus strand of CM027588.2, from coordinate 11,435,612 downwards.
TTTGAAAGTCTTATTGAACCATGCACTCCTCTAAGGCCAATTAGAATTGACGGAGCTCTTAAGGCAACTTTGATTTCCTTTTCTTTTCCTGAGCTTGATAGGATGCTTCAACCTGCTGAACTTTTATTATTGTTTTAAACAATCAGGCCGGACAGGTTGGACAAAAACGCGGAAGATTGCTTATAAACTTGGAAGAGGATGAGCAACCAAAAAAGAAAGTACGATTAGGGAGTCCTGCTACACAGTGGATTTCTGTTTACAATGCACGTCGACCTATGAAGCAGAGGTATATTTATTTCTGGCACGGTCATATAACATTTGCTTGTACTCTTACATGCTCACAATTCTTATTTTCTGTGCTCACAGAGCATTGCCTCTGTAAGTTGATTTGAGCTGGTTTTATCATTTGCTATGGGTGTGAAAGAAAGTGCTACTGGTTGTTTGTCTGTCCTTGAATTCCTGTTATGACTAGATTTTTTTATGCTTCAAACTGTCTCTTGTGTTCATGTTTCTCCGGGGGGGGGGATGGGGGCAAGGTGAGGGGAGATTAAAGTTGAAGGTTTAGGTTTGATATGGTTGTTAAATGTGGTGGAAATTTTGATGCAGGATAACTATGGATTTTTCCCAGGTTTTAGGTGTGGTATACTTTATTAGTAAAGTCCCTATAGTTACAGAGAATACATGCCCCTTTTATAGGCAGTAAAAGTTGAAAGCTAATTGGGAAAAGAAACTTTCATAATAGTAAACTCCTAACAAATATTCTAGTTCCTAAACAAGCTATAATTTCTTTGTAGTAGCATTAATATTTCGACGAAAAATTCTAAACAGACTAAATTTGCAAGGAACACCAGAATATAAAGAATTAAAAAAAAAGAGGTAATTCATAAACTTTTTTCTCTTTTGTCGCAACAAACATTGTCAGATTTGCTGGACAAAGGATAAAGAAGTGAAGGATTCAAGGATATTCCTGTGTTTCCAATGATTGATATTAGAACACTAGTCTTGTATGGCTGAAAAGTAATTTTCTTTTGTGAAGATCTATGATAGTGAGAGGTCACACCATTGATCAATGTGAAAGCCCTATAAAGTATCTCAACTAATAAGACAATTTGAGTAATAAAATATAATCAGATAAGGTAATTGTCATTCTTAACTAAGAAATGTTATTCATTTTCCAAGAAGCATGTAATGGTGATGGAACAAATCCAGATATTTTGGTGACAATAATTGACTTATTTCGATTGAAAAGGCTAAAAGAAGTGTGCTTGAGAAATTAGTATCGTGTGCGGGTTTAAGAAGACTTTTGAGGTAGGCTCTATGCCAAAACCCTCAAGGTTATCCTAGAAACATTTTATTCTGCATTGCTTTCAATTAAGGAGTATGGCATGAAGAATAGCCATCTACAGGACATCCTATTAATATCTTAAAGTATCGTTCTTCATAGGCTGTAGTGTTTGGCAGTCATTGAAATGACCAAAGTGTGAAATATACATGTCCTTTGTGTTTTTGTTTTTAATATTATAATTTTTAAGTTGAAGATAGAATTCTTCTTGCAGTTGAAAATCAGAACTATATTATGAAATTCCAGAGAGTAATTTCATTAGCATTATGGTTTTTCTAATTATCAGTCTTCTTGTTCCTTGAACTTATTACTCCTAATAGTCTCAGTTTTCTTGTTCCTGCGTTATCATTTTGTTTTCTTACCTTGGATTTGTAGATACCACTACAATGTAGCTGATACAAGGCTGCGCCAGCATGTAGACAAGGGTAATGAAGATGGATTATATATCAGCTGTGTTGCCTCTTCAACTAATCTCTGGGCCTTAATCATGGATGCTGGAACGGGCTTCACATCTCAGGTTTATGAATTGTCAGCTGTCTTCCTGCACAAGGTATTAATTCAAGAAAATTAGTTGCCATCATCTTTTGCCGCACAGTCATGTGTGACTGGAACTACTGATCATCTTTGAAATTGTGTGGATTGTTAACAGGATTGGATTATGGAACAGTGGGAAAAAAATTACTATATCAGTTCAATAGCTGGTGCAAGTAATGGAAGTTCGTTGGTTGTTATGTCCAAAGGTTGGTGACTGTTTCCACAATATAAAGAATTGCATGCTATATATGTTAGTACATGAAGATTGGTAACTCTGTTTTCATAATGTATAAAAATGATTGAGGACTTGGAAGCTACCAAGATCCTTACACTTGAAGTCTCGTTCTGTTTTACATCATGCCAACCGCTAATTCTGCTTGTTTTTGTACTTAATATTAATTTTATTGTAATTAACTATATAGGTATGTTTCTACATGTCAGCACAAAGATACTCTGATAATTTTTGTAAAGAAGAGATGCATCAAGTATGATTGAAAGGCATTATCTGTCTGCATGTGAACATGACTAATGTATTTGTCCTTAGGCATGTTCTATAGTTTTACTTTGCTAGTAGGGAGCCAGCTAGAAGAACTAAATTAATAAATTCGAGTAAAGTGCCATTCTTGGACTTTGAACTCACCTTGATTTTGAATTGCTAACTGTCATCTGCAAAACAGACGATTTCTGTAAGTTTTCAGTTATGTTTCTGACTACAAAGTGGAACTGGGCAAGGCTTGTATTGCGGTATTGCCAGGTCCTAGTATCGTCTGAAATGAGATTTGCTTCTATGGATATTTTCTTTTATCTGGTCATGTAAAGTGATTTAGTTGGGCTTTATAAACCCGAGTGTGGCTTTTTATTATTTGTTGCATATGCTAGTTGAGGTGCACTTTTGCAGCCTGCCTTTGTTAAAAGTGTTGTGTCATGCCATCATGGCATGCATAGAACACAAAAAGGTTTCAAATAGCAACTTACATATTGTTCTTTTGCTTTTTTGAGATGCATCATTTTGCCAAGCTGATTGTTGGAACGAGTCTTCCATGCATATAACATGGGTACCAGCATGTGTATCACAGTATGGTGTATCTAGCTATTAAAATTAGGATTTTGCTACGTAGAATAACATGTAGGTTCATGAATGAAATGGTTATGATTGTCAAATTGACTTGAAATTTGAGTTATATCATGTGCATGGGAGAAGTAAAAATCTTAAAGTAAGCCTGGAAAGGGCACCCCACTGCTTCAGGAGGTGCTGTGAAAATTTTCATTCATGTTTCTTATTGGAATCGAGCCTTTCTCAGTTTCTTGGTGGTTTAAGCGAAATAACTTTTTTACTAAGAGATCCAATGGCTTAACTTTTACGTAAGTAGATTCTGAAGTTTCTGCAATTATGTAGGAACTCCCTACACCCAGCAGTCTTACAAAGTGAGTGAATCTTTTCCTTTCAAGTGGATAAATAAAAAGTGGAAAGAAGGTTTTCATGTCACATCCATGACAACTGCTGGCAGTCGCTGGGGTGTGGTTATGTCCCGGAATGCTGGATATTCTGATCAGGTATGATTTCTTATTGTGGCTGTGATTTTTTTTTATGCACCGGTAATCCTGCACATTTATTTTCCCATTTACCTTCCGGTTATCAGATTTCTCCTCCTTATTATTGTTTTACTGGGACTAGGTTGTGGAGCTTGACTTTTTGTATCCAAGCGAAGGGATCCATCGGCGATGGGAGAGTGGTTTCAGGATAACATCTATGGCTGCCACTGCTGATCAAGCAGCCTTCATATTGAGCATACCAAAACGAAAAATGGTGGATGAAACTCAGGAAACCCTGCGCACCTCTGCCTTTCCAAGCACCCATGTTAAGGTAGGTTTCTGCATGTTTTCTCTGCCTTAAAGTATCTAGTAAAATTCAGTTTAAATTGTACTGAGTTGTTGCTTGCAGTCCTGAAGAAAAAGTTTAATCAGACAAGCCGTCTTAGTTCCATATATGCAACTCATTGGTTACGTCACCCAATCTAGCATTTTGGTCTATGCAAAATTTAGCCCACCTGAAGTTGGACTCCCTTTTCTGGAAAATGTTTGGGTGACTAAATAGACTATAATTTGGCGTAATTATGTTTTGTCTATTTTTAGGTGGTGGCTTTGTTCAGCTTCTCATAATGAAAATATTAGTTGTTCAGTTTTCCATGTTTTTCTTCTTGCAGGAAAAATGGTCCAAAAATCTCTACATTGCTTCAATCTGCTACGGGCGCACTGTTTGCTAGATTTTGGTGTACATGCTGGCCTCTTCAAAAGAATCTGATGGTTTCAAATTTTGAAGCTGATGCTATTTTCAATATGATTCTCAGAACGGGGTGGTTAGCTTTTCATCCGCATGTTAAAGAAAAACCAGGCTTCTTCTGGTACAGGATCTTTCTCATATATGACTGTAAAAAAAGAAAAGAAAAAAAAAAAAAGAGAAAGAAATAAAAAAAAATGAATTGAGAGTTTGAGGACAGGTTCCCCGACCATGAGCTGAAGTATGAGCCGGTGGGGCAACAGTTGAAAACATTTATATAATGTTATTGGCTATTGCAGCCTTGTTGTGCTTTATTACTGCTATTCTGCCTTGATTTATCATAATTTAAAAAATGTTTGCTATTTTTGCTATTTCATAGATAGAAAGAGCACAAGAGGGTGTGCTTGTACGACAAATTGTTGCCCTTTCCCCCTTATTCTGCTAGAGGGATGAGCTGAAAAGAGAATTTAGGGTTTCCAGGTTACCTAACCAGAGACATACATAGCTGAAATTGTTGAGACAAACCCAAAAGGAAATCCAATCCCCATCATTTCCCAAGAAAACCATGTGCCCTTACCTTCACATTCCTTTGTTGTTGGCTCTGTCAATTTCATCCTTGGCGATTCCTTCTCACATGGTACCTGAATTTGCATTCCACAGAGCCCGCTATTGTTAGCATAAGAACTTTGATCGTTGAATGTATCCGAGGATCATTCGGAATGCGTCCCTTTAGCTTGTTGTCACTCAATTCCAAGACAGTAAGTTGCAAAAGCTTTTCGAACGTTTGTGGTATTTCTCCTGAGAGAGTGCTGTGCGACAAATCTAAACTTTCTAAGCTCTCGAAGTCGTCGAAACTGATTGGTATCCTTCCCGAGAGTTTGTTATAGGAAATGCTCAGCAATTTCAAGCTTTTCAGACCTCCAATACTATCAGGAACATCGCCTGATAATTGATTCTTTGATAGATCTAAGAAAGTATATATCTGCCGAGGTGCTGGAAGGGAATATACCTTTTCCCAGATAACAGCCATAATTTTTCTTGGTTTTGTAATTATTTTGTCAGGGTGAAGTAGAGGTTTGTAAGTAAGAAAGTATAGTAGGTCAAAGGAAAAGATATCTTCATCACTGGGATCATGTATCACTCCAGTGAGTTCTCCCTAAACTAGCAGGGATTTGTCGAGTAAGCTTATTGTTTGAAAGATCAAGTATTTGAAGACTTTCAAGACTCGATAAATTGTTTGGGATAGGCCCTTCAATAACACGAATAGGAGAGATTTGAGAGAAGAATGCTGGGATTTCACCTGTAATTTTATTGTCATGCTGTTAACAACTTAGTCTTAACAAATTATTGTCATGCTGTTAACAACTCAGTCTTAACGAAGAGTTGTTGTGAAGAGAATATGAGATTGAGAGTTAGAAGAAATGAGAGAAGAAAGTCTAAGTAAATCAGTTGGTTATACATATTACTGATTTTATTCATGTAGAACATATTTATTATTAATAAAAACTTTATTTTATCTTTAATATTTATTTATATTTGATTAATGAATCAATATTTAATTAATGAGTCTAGTGTAGAGATAAAACCCATGAGAGAAAAATTCTTTGTAAAGAAAATTATAAAGTAATTATAATTATGATATTCCTATTCCATCAAAGTATTATTCTTAAGTGTTTATAGTCAATGTTCTATTAAATTTAGTTATTAATTAGATCTGTGGAGACCAATACATATTATGTTTATTTCTTTATGAAAGGAAGCAAATGCTCTCATGAATCGATGTATGATGGATACCTGAAACTAATATGTAGATGCTTATTAGATAACATGTACATTGAACTAACCCGCAAGAAAATTTCATATGGATAGATCACCTATGTCTATAGAAATACTCTTGAATAATTGTGTAAGTGATCCTTAATCTTGAGATCACTAAGTTATCTTATATAGAGAGTGTTATGTTTTGATTCTGACTACACGTCCAAATCAAGGGTAACAAATGGATAAATATTGAGTATAACATAAACTATATGAATGTATTTGAGTAATAAAAAAGAGGATTCATTACCTTAGGTGAATTAGGAAAAATATTTTATCTGTTCTCAAATAGTATTGATTATTAAATTCTTGGTCAAGATGAAATGAGTTATGAAAAGAGTTTCAAAATATTATTCAAAGAATCAATGACTATAATGTTGAGAACTAAAATGATTTAACAAAGTAGGCATTCTTCATGTTATAATATTTAAATCAGAACATTCATGATGAAGGAATAATAATTACATAGAAAAACTAGTTACTAAAAGGTTAAGTCAAATTACTTATGACTTTCCTAATATTTAGGGGATTATGACAGGTTGCTAAACATTGTACTTAATCTTCAAATATAAATAAATAAATTATTCAATTCATAATAAATTAAATTATTTAATCTTATTTTATTTAGGATTATGATTTATATTTGAGCTAATTTATCAAAGAACTTGATGGGTCACACATATAAAAACTATTGGTAAAAAATTAAAATGAGATGATTAATCAAGTGAGACTTGATTGTAAATAAGTTTTAGAAACTGAAAACTAGAATATAATTAATACATGAGATTACAATTCTAGACTTAGAAATAATCAAGTAAGGACTTGATTGAATAAAATTTTAAAATTAGCCTAAAATAATATATGTGATATATTTAAGAGGCAAATTGATATTTTACTATTTACAGGGTTTTTAGGTTTCCTTATAAATAGAAATCTATACCTCTTATTTTCTAAGAGAAAAAGATAAGAGTGAAAAAAAATATTGTATTTAAACACCTAAGAAACACAAGAAAATAGCTAGAACTTTAAGGTATAACAATCCCTATCTCCTATAAGGGTTTATGAGATTTTTCACTAATGATTTGTGCGGATTACCATTAGAGGCCAAACATTTAGACAACTTATGGTTTGCAACAACTCAGCCTTAAAGCAAATATTCAAAACCAAAAAGAATATTTGATCTCCAGGTAATCTTTGTATAAACCCTAAACAACTCTAGATCTATCTAACAAGATCCTTGAGAATCCTGAAAAATCTTAAATTTACCGTTTTCGCTATGTATGTGTTTCGGGAAACCCAACAAAAATAACTCTACAAAATTTACTGAAATAATACTTTATAAGACTTGAGTTCCATGTACATCGCATGCCTTGTTTATACAATCCTTCTAACTAACTAACTAATCTTTCCAACTAACTAACTACATTTATTCCCACGTGTTTAATGCTTCTATACACTAACTTCCTTCTACTTAACAACTTCTCTCGCCATTCCTTTTCTTTAATTATTTCTTCTTATTTCTTATTGTTCATGTTACTGCTAACTCACACTGTTTATAACAATTCTTCCCCTTTAGAAATTCATGTCCTCAAGAATGGATATCAAAATCTGGAAACTACAATTGAAGTTCTTTAAGGTCCTTCTAAGTCGAGTTTTTAGTAAAACAATTTGACCATTTGATCATTCTAGCTGTTGCAACCTATTTCCTTTTTTTCCATAATCTTTTGTTCTAATATTGCCACATGATTCACCTTCACTTTTCTTGATTTATCTCATTGGAAAAGTTGAGGAAACCACCATATTATTTCCAATCTTCTTTTTAAACAAGGAGACATGAAATACTGAGTGGATATTGACTGCTGATAGTAGGAACAATTTATATGCTACTGTCCCAATCTTTTGAATAATTTTATAGGGACCAAAATAACATGGATTCAATTTCATATTCCTCCTTAGAGCCATAAATTTTTTCATGTAAGACTGTAGCCTTAAGTACACCTAGTCTCCCACTACAAATTCTTTTTTGTCCTCCCTTTATCACTCACTTGCTTTATTATGTTTCTAGCCATATCTAATTATTTCTTCAAATCCTTATTCAACTCTTCTCTTTTCTATAATAATTCCCTCATTGTAGCTATAGTAACAATCTTTGGCAATGCCATTTCAGTAGTTGGAGGTGGATAGCCATACATAGCCTGAAAAAGATTCATTTTGATACTGGAGTGGTAATTGGAATTATACCACCACTTTGCTTAAGCCATCCATAAGCACCATTGTTTAGGATTATTCATAGACATACACCTTAAGTATGTTTCTAGGCATTGACTCACCTTTTCTAATTGCCCATTAGATTGTGGATGATAAGCTAAAGTCATGAACAATTTGACTCCTAACAACTTGAATAATTCCTTCTAGAACAAACTGGTAAACACATTGTCTCTATCAGTCGCAATGATTATTGGCAATCCATGAAACTTATAAAAATGGCTTAAGAATGTCTCAGCTTCCATCTTTGTAGTAAAAGGATGTGATAAGGAAATGAAGTGACTATATTTGATAAATCTATCCACAATCACCATTATGGTGTCTTTACCTTTATATTTTAGAAGTTCTTCCACAAAACCCATAATAATGTCTCTCCGAACTCCACTAGGTATTGTTAATGGCTGTAAGAGTCTATGATAAGCCACCTTCTTTGTTTTTTCTTGCTTATAAACATCATACTCCTCCACCAATTGTTTCACCATTTTCTTCATCAAGGGCTAATAAAACACAACTTTAAGCTGTTTATAAGGATTTTGAGTTCCAATATGGACTCTAATACAAGAATCACATCCTATTTTGACTATTTTTTTCTCTTACATCACATTATCTTCTAATCACAACTCTTTTTTTATACTCAGTATTCCGTCTACAAAGCTATATTCAGGCCAAATTTCAGCTCCTTCTAATTTCCCATAGATGATCTCCTGTAGTTGATAATTATTTTTTGTAGGTTTCCATGATTTTCTTATCCATGTTGGTACTATTATTGAAATGGAATTATAGTTACCCAGGTCTTCGATAACATCTTCATTAACAGTTTCCAATCCTTTACCAATCATCACTTTACTTGATAAAGCATCAACAACCTTTTTTTTTTCCTTTCCTTTTCGATAAAGAATCTGATACCTTAGCCTCAACAATTTTGTCAAACCTTTTCTTTATATGGAAGAATGAGTTTTTTGATCTAGTAAGTATTTCAAACTTTCATGATCAGTTTTGATAACAAACTGATCAAGTTCAAAATAATATCTCCACCTGTCCATTACCATTAAAATTGCTAGATATTCCTTCTAATATATAGACAAATCCCAAATGCCTAGAAGATAAAGCTTCATTAAAAAAAGACAATGGTCTCCCTTCTTAACTAAGCATTGTTTCTACTCCTGTAGCATAAACATCAGTTCCTAGTATAAAAATCTTATAAAATCAGGCAATGCCAAGACTGGTGCATCATACAAGGATGTTTTAAGTCTTTCAAAAGCCATTTGTGAGTTCTAATTCCGTTTGAAATTGTTTTCCTTGAGTAATTTAGTTAAAGGCCTACTTATAATTCCAAATCCTCTTATGAATTTTCTATAATAGCCTACCAACCTTAGAAACCCCCTAAGCTCATTGGTTGTTTTAGGAATAGACTAATCTTTCACTACTTCTGCTTTTAGGATTTGTATCAACCATTTTAGTTGAAATTCATATAATATACTTTTAGATTATCTAGCAAACAAATGATGATCCTTTAATGTTTCCAATACTGTTCTGAGGTGAATGACATGCATTTCAAAGGTGGGACTGTATACTAGGATATCATCAAAGAAAACCAACATGAAATTTCTCAGAAAAGGCTCTAACATATTGTTCATTAATGCTTGAAATGTTGCAGGTGCATTTGTTAGTCCAAAGGGCATCACCTTGAACTTATAATGTCTATGGTATGTTCTAAAGGTAGTCTTCTCACTTTCAACAGTGTGCATCCTTAATTGATGATAACCTGACCTCAAGTCCAATTTTGAGAAATATTATGATTCATGCAACTCATCCATCAAGTCATCTATTAATGAAATTGGAAACATATTCTTTCTTGTTAGCTAATTCAATTATCTGTAATCCACACAGAACCTCCAGTTGTCGTCATTTTTTTTTAACTTACAATATTAGAGAAGTAAATGGGATACTGTTGGGTTGAATTACCTCATTAAAAAAAATTTCATTCATTAATCTTTCAATTTCCTTATGTATAAAAAAACTTCTATAAGGCCTTATATTCACTGGCTTGGCAATTGGAATCAAAGGAATTTTATGATCCAATGTTCTTACTGGAGGCAACTGTTTTGGTTCATTAAGTACTAATTCAAATTCCTTCAATAAAGCCTTAATCACAAGATTCACTTCCTTCTACATAGATTCTACTTTAGCTTCAATTGAGAAAAGTTGTCGCATAAAACCATACATCACCTCTTTTAAACTTTTCTAAACTTTTAATTATATGATTAACTACAAGCTAGCCTCTTCAATAGTTCCTATAAGCTTAATCATCCTTCCATCTTTTTTAAAAGATAATTTATCCTGATGATATTGAACAAAATTGACAAATAAAGTCTTAGCTAATTCACTCCAAAAACCATGTCACTCCTCTTTAACTTTAAGACTCTCAAATCTACTTGAAATTCATGCCTTTACATTAACCATTGAAGTTTTGGACATAATATACTATACTTATGACACTCATATTGGCAACAATTACTACCAATATAATATTTTTCTCAATTGTAGTTATAATCTCCTTATCAACATGTTCATCTATGAAGCTGCGATCCTACCACTATTAATAAGAATTATAAGGTTTTTGTTTTGACAATTTCCTTTAATTCTTATTATATTATGAGTATAACTAACAACTAATGAATTTAAAGACAAACCATACTCATCCACTTAAACTTCATTAGCTACAATTTCATTATTATCTTATTCATCTACTTCTAAAAATTCATCACCTTTTTCATCTACACCATTCATCATATTCAAGTTCTTCTTATTACATTAGTAGCCTGGAACAAATTTCTCCAGATATTTATAACATTGGCCTAACTTTCTCCTTTGTTCATATAAAGTATCATAAATTCAATTACCTTCTACTGTAATATCATTTCTTGTATTGTAAAGAGTGTTGAAAAACGATTTACCTAGTGGCTTTCCATTATTGAAAGAAAGAGATATTCTAGGTATCATCCTGTTCCTTCTTGCCATATCTTGGCTAGATTCCTTTTACAACATTGCTTGATCAAATGCTTGTATCAAGGCCGCAGGCGTCAAAATTTTCAATGTCAGTTTAGTATCATCTTTGAGGCCATTGATGAAGCTAGAAATGTAGTATGATTCTGGCAGTGAAAGGTTCAAGGTACTCATTAAGAAATTAAACTCCTTAAACCTTTTCATATATTAGTTTACCCCTTTATCATGCACCAGCTTGTTAAACCCCTTCACTACATCCTCTTTGTTGCCAAATATTGTATAAATAGATCAAACAAACTCCTTCCAATTAGTTATGTCATAATCTCCTTTCAAGCACCCTTCAAACCATACTTTTGCTTTATCCTCCAAATAAAGTGAAACTATTTCCACCCATTGGTGAACTAGAGTGGAATGCAACTTGAAAAACTTTCTACATTTCCTAATCCATCCCCGTATATTATCTTTATGAAATGTAGATAGCTTTATTTTTGGTAAAATTATATTTTATACACCCATATAGAACTTATTGATGCCTATAATTTCATCTTGAATGTGATTCTATTGTAGACAAATCATACTTTTGGTGTTACTTTGATTCCTGCCATCTTTTTCAGCTTTTTTTTTTCCAACCATGAATGTATGAATGGTAATCATCAAGGTTTTTATTTGTGTATTCAGTTGTTTGTTCCACTTAGCTCGCTCTTGCCACTATCTCTTGTTGTCAATTATGTAATCTTAGAATTTTTGATAAAAAAACTTATATTCTTTCATCTAATTGCCTACCATGCTTCTCCAAAGCTCTAATTTTGTTGTTTTCCACCATTTTTAGGTCTTCTTTCCTTCTGTGATTGCACTGGATTCAAGGCTCTGATACCAATTTGTTAAGAACTTGGTCTTAATAAAGAGGTGCGAAGAGAATAAAAGATTGAGAGTTAGAAGAAATGAGAGAAGAAAGAACTCTGTAAAATTATAGAAATAATACTTCATATGACTTGAGTTCCATGCATATCACATGTCTTATTTATACAATCCTTCTTACTAACTAACCGATCTTTCCAACTGACTAACTACCCTTATTCCCATGTGTTTAATGCTTCTTTATATTAACTAACTTCTACTTAATAGTTTCTCTCACCATTCCTCTTATTCTATTATTTCTTTTTATTCACGTTACTACTAATGCACACTATTTATAACACATGCAAATTAAGGTAATCAAGTGATGTGATCCAAAAAATATTAAAAGATCTGTTAGAGGTTCCAGTTGGTCCAATGACAAAACTTAAGGTTAAGAGGTTCAAAAAGGCTTTCTATAGACTTTTTCAAGACATTTGGGCTAAGACAGACTTAAAAAAGATATTAAATAATGAAGTACAACCTTGATTAATTTAATTCATATTCAAAAAGAGCTTGTAGGTGGGCATTCAAATATTACAAAAAGATTGGAATAAGAAGATTTAAATTTGTTGACTTTTCGCTACTGTTTTGGTCATACTTGGAGTTATAAAAGGAATTTTAATGTCATTTTAGTTACATTGGAAAATAGACATCCATAGCTTTCCAAAGATATATGTCACGCCTTCTAATTCATTAAAACAAAAGAGAACCATACATTTAAAGTTAAACTTTAATTTTACCAACAGATTACGAAAATGACTTTGGTTTTATTTAAATTAGTTGGACTATTATTTTATTTATCTTTTATCTATTATTAGGCCTTTTAGAGATATTGGAACCTTTAATTAAATTTGAGTTCATTGGATTATTATTATTATTATTACTATTAGGTTTATCCATGTTCATTAGGGATATCTTATTAGATTTAAATTCTTTCTAGCATAATTACTCTTTTATAGACTTTTTGGAAAAAAAAACTATTTTTAATAAAACTGGTATTTTTGCTATCTTTTATGTGATTCCCATATTAAGTTCTTGATTGAACTTGTAAACTCTTTGAAGGATTGATAAACTTCGTTGTTATTTTATACTATTTATTTACGTTTCTTATAGGGGTGGGGTGATCATTATCATTCAAGTCTAAGTGAGTAAGATTGCTTTGTTTGGGAAGCCAAACGGGAATTTTCCCAGAAACATTGTAAGATCTCAAAGAAAAATACCAGAAACAATTGCACAACTGTTGTAATGGAGTACCTTGGACTTGAGCAACAACAAGCTCACTGGTCACATTCCAAGTGGTCCTCAAATGGATAGGCTGGATAATCAAAGTTTTTATGCTAGTAACAGTAGATTGTGCGGGACACAGATTTAAATCTATGTTTGTTTCTAGGTATTCCCACCTCCCACCACAGCAGTGAAGACATCTTTATGTCAGGCCACTTACTTAGTGTTGGTAATAAATATTTGAATGAATGAAGGAGAGTGTTTTTCCTTTCTTTCTGAGCTAATGTTCAATGAATGTTTTCTCTTAAATTGTGCATGTAGTACTTGTAACAAGTAGTTCCAATAGACATTGGCTCTTAAGGTTTTTAGTATAATGAAATTTTTTCTTGTAACCAAGAGAAGGGAGGTGCTAACGTTAAATGCAAGATTACCATGTTTGATCTTTAACATGGTCCATGTCTTTATTACTCTTTTTAGTACTTTCATAGACTACATTGTGCCAGTTTGCCATTCAATCTTGTGTTACATGCTTTTGTTATGTCTCTATTTAATTCCAAACCAACTGTGTTATTTAAATTATACAATTTGTTACGAAACAACTGCAGCAAATTTCATTCATAAAAGTAGAATTATATCAGTCCAAAATTTGTTCCCAGCAATGCCAGCTGCAAGAACAAGAAGCATTCTCGCTTCTCTATTTGTTTCTATCAGATCAGTTGCGAGCTTGTTGTAGTAAGTCCCTGCTTTCTTGAACCTTGCACTGCACTGGCTAAGTTCCTGAGTTCTTGAACCGCTTAAGTAGGCCTTTGAGCCCTCCAAGTCTTTTTCTTTTCTCTGTTTCGTTATTATAAGCCATAATAGTTTTTGTAGTGTTTTGATGTTGTAAATTAACTCTTTGGTTATTAATGATTCTATAAGTTAAAACTTTTACTAGTGAAGGATCAATTACTAGTCTCATTTCAAAGTTTCGATGAAGCTGATATATATAGAAATCTGGCGGATTTATTTTTTCCTTGTAAACTACTAACAAAAGCCTCGGTAAAGTCTGCTGATGAAATAATCAACATCATTATATCAAGGGTTTTGGTACAAATACCTCTCCTTGTAAGAGTTGCCTTTTTTATATATTGAAACTATAGCTCCTTATAAGGCTGAAAATCAGCAATTAATAGTACCATACAAGGTAAAGGTAAGAGTAAAGGCTATCAATTATTGACTAAATAAAGTAACACATATCAAGCTATCAATTCTGCTAAAATCCCCCTTTAAATTAATGTTAGGCTATCTAGAAACATCAATTTGTCAATCAAGAACTAATGGCGAGGATGAGAGAGAGACTTGGTGGAAACATCATCGGTTTGGTGTTTAGTAAAAATATATGGAAGAGTAATCTCCAGACAAGCTAAAGCTTCACAAATGGAATGACAATCCACTTTAATATGTTTGGTGTGCTCATGAAAAACAAGATTGATAATAATCTGAACAACACTAGTATTATCAACATGAAAAGGGAGTAGGAGTAAGTTGCAGAACACTAAGTTCTCTTAACAACCCATGGAGCCATACAATTTCAAAACAAATAGACAACATAGCCTGACATTCAAACTCGGTGGATGACTTCGATACACGAGCCTGCTTCTTACTCTTTCAAGAAATGAGGGTATCACCAAGAAACATACACCAAACCGTAATATAATGATAAGTATCCACACAACCAACCCAGTTAACATCACTAAAGCCCACCAAATGTAAAGACTTCCAACAAGGGAAGAATAAGCTGAGACCAGATGTCCTTTTGAGATATCAAAAAAGACGATGGGCAACAACCAAATGTGTTTGACACGGAGCTTGTAGAAACTGACACATCTGCTAAATAAAAAACGATATATTAGGTTGAATAGTGGTTAAATAATTTAAATTGCCCAACAATTATCGATACATTAAAGGACCAGATGAGGAATCACTATCCGCATTAAAAAACTTCAAATTTACCTCTATAGGAGTAAAAACCAAATTATTGTCTTGAAGGCCAGCTAAAGAAAAACATTCATGGGTATACTTATGTTGATGTAAGAGTGTGCCATTCAAATAATGTTGAACCTGAAGTCTAAGAAAATACTGCATGGGACCAAGATCTTTCATATGAAAGGAAGATTTGAGGCCCTATTGGAGTTGGTCAATTAACTAGATTATATCCAGTAATCACAACATCATCGACATACACAAGAAATATAATGGTCCCAAGGGTAGTTTGGTGAAAAAATAAAAAGAAGTCATATTGATTTTGAGTAAATGTAAAACCCAACAGAGTAGTATGAAACTTCTCAAATCATACCTGTGGTGCCTACTTCAAACCATATAGAGACCATTTCAAACGATAAACCTCAATAAAAGTAGAAGAAAAAAAAACCAGGAGGAGGAGACATAAAGATTTCTTCTTTCAGGTCACCATGCAAAAATGCATCTTACAAAGCGACCATCCTTTGGAAATAATAATGGCCGTAACAGTGTAGACAATAGTCATTTTAGTCACGAAGGTGAATCTTTTCTCATAATCAATCCCATACTCCTGCCAATTCCCAAGTGCCACTAAATGAGCTTTATGTCATTTGAATGAGCTATCAACATATAGCTTAATGGTGTATGTCTACTTACACCCAATAAACTTAACTTTAACAATACAAGGGACAATGTCCCAAGTATAACTGTCTTGGAACACTTGAAGTTCATCCTGCATAGCTTGGCGCCAACACTCTTGAGTAGAAGCCTGAGAATAAAACTTAGGCACATAAGTATTATCAAGAGTAGCTTAAAGAGTGGAAGGAGAAAAACCATGCCAATCTAGGGGGTATAAAACCTTAGTAGACCGGCGAGGTGTATGCAAGACAAGATCAAGTAGTGGTTTAAAAGAAAGAAGAGGCAGTGTGCAACGCCGCTAATACACAATACCTGGCTTAAAACGAGGAGTACTAGACACATCATCAAAATGAGGAAGTGAAATAGAAGAAGACAAAAAAATAGGACAACTGAAATAAATATTTCTTAAAAAAATTCACATTTTGAGAAATACAAAGCTTGTTAGAATCTGCATCATATCATATAAACCCTTTATAAGAATTACTATAATCAAGAAAAGCATACAAAATAGATTAAGTAGCAAGCTTGTGACGTTCAATGAGAAGTAAATGAACAAAATAAATGCGATAAAAAACATGTAGAGAATTATAATCAGGAGGAACATAAAACAAAGCATATCATATAAACCCTTTTATGAGAGTTACTATAGCCAAGAAAAGCATATAAAACAGATTAAGTAGCAAGCTTGTGACGTTTAATGAGAAGTAAATGAACAAAACAAATGCAATAAAAAACATGTAGAGAATTATAATAAGGAAGAACACAAAACAAACAAGAATATGAAGAATCAAGATTCAAAGCAGTAGAAGCAAACAATTAATGAACTATACAATTGTAGATAAGACTTCTACCTAAAATCTGGAAGGAACAAAAGATTCAAGTATCAATATATGAAAAAAATCTAAAAAATGATGATTTTTATGCTTGACAACACCATTCTTTTGATAAGTGTAAAGATATGAACACATAGAGAATACTCTTTTGTTGAAGAAAATATTGAAAAACATGGGATATGTTTTCTCCCCTAAAATTTGAGCGTAAGATCTTAATACATAGAAAATTGGGTTTTTACATGGGCAATAAAAGTATGGAAGGTTGAGAACATGTCAACTTTAGAACAAACAAAATAGACCCATATAAAACAACAGTAAACATCAATAAATATCGTAAAATACATGTATACAACTTGAGAAAGAACATGACTCATACCAAAACATCAGAATGAATAATTTCAAAACACATAGAAGCACGACTACCCTGCAAAGAAAAAGGTAAATATTTGCTCTTGCCAAGTTTACAAGGAGCACAATCAAATGACAATGAAGAAAATTCATTGGTATTATTCAAATAACCATGAATTACAGAGTTGGGATGACCTAATTTCTTATGCCAAAATTGGCTATTATTATTAGTAATTGCCAAAATATATATATATATATATTAATATATATAAATGTATATATATATATATATATATATATATATAAATATATATATAAATTGAACGAGGAAAGGAAAAAGATCGACGAGAAAAAAGATGTTTCCCTTTAGGCCCCCTTACTATCTTTTATCATGACATTTGATCTTGCACACAACAACCAGAACAATCAAAATGAAGAGAACAATTTTCTTCTACTAATTGCCTAAACCAAAACAAGTTTGGCAGATAAATCAACAGATACAAAGATATTAGAAAAGGAAGACCCCAAATTGCTAATTGATGTAATAGAAAGAGTACTATCATCGATGATTTGAATATGTTGCTTACCATCATACTTATGAACATCATGTAAAGTAGCTAGACAACCAGTCATGTGATTGGAATCAATATAATTAATTTGTGAACACCTGGTTGAAATTTTCTAGGACTAGAAATTTAATAAAAATAAATTAGAGAAATTAATGAAGATAGAAATATTTTTTTTGATGAGAAAATAAATAAATAAAATTAAATTGGAGAAGGGTACAATTGAATAATATTAAATAAAAGGTTATGGGATTAAATCAATTAAGGTGATGAAAGAGTGGGGTCTAAAAAGAGAATGGAAAGAACTTTGGGCCATTATGTAAATAAGAAAATTTCATGATATAAATACATGAATGGCTTCTCTGGGAAGCCATTCATGGCCGGATCTTGAGAGGGTGAGAAGAGAAACAAATTGGGGAGATTTCTTGCATTTTCCAATGGCTTTAAGTGGTTAAGCTGGATAGAAATATGTCAAATGAATTTGAAATGAGAAAATGAAATATTAATAGTGAGAAGAGAATATTAAAGAGACATACTTATCTAACATGGAATGAAGTCTTATTTTTATAAGACAATGGAAGGGGAAAGAATTATATTAGTTAAGAAAAGAAATAATGATTAAGGGTTTTTAAGTGGAGAATATATTGATGAGATAATTCAATTAAGAAAAAAAATAAAAAAATGAAGAACAAAGAATTTACTAGAAGGAGAGATTTCATGAATCTAAAATAATAAATTTGATTTAATGTCTAAGGAGAAGTTGCTAAAGGGTCACAGATTGTGAGAATTGTAGTGCGCCAGACAGCTGCAGGTAGGTGAAAACATTCACCACAAAAATTAAAAATTCAAATTTTTAGGGTGTTGGTATTGAGGTTATTATAATGTTTACTTTTGATTGTTAGTTGTAATTATTATGTAAAAAAATTGTACAATTTAATAAATAAAATGATATGTAATTGAAAAAGAATATTGGATTGTTTGGGATCCTAAAATGCGAACGTTGGATTTAACGAATACCCAAGTCAAGATACTGGAATTTTATGTAGTCGAGAGAGAACACCAGATTGGATTGTCATATAAAATGGGGAATGCCAGATTTAAAAGTATCTTAAGGAGATACTAATATTTTTATGGTATTTAAAAAAGACTACCAGATTGGATTGACTTTCAAAATGAAAAATACCAGATTGAAAAAGTATCATAAAGAGGATACTAATATTTTTATGGTATTCAGAAAAGAATACCAAATTGGATTGGCTTTCAAAAATAAAGAATGCCAGATTGAAGAAGTATCATAGAGAGGATACTCATGTTTTTATGGTATTCAGAAAATAAGACCGAATTGAATTGCCTTTCAAAATAAAGAATGCCAAATTTAAGAGTATCGAGGTAAAGATATTAGAATACATGTGGTATTCAGAAATATGAATAAAATTGATTGATTTCCAAATAGGAAGTGGTGAATGAATGAGAATCTATGCATGAAAATTATAAATTATTAATAGTGAAGGAAACACCAAACTGTAGAATTTTAATCAGAAAATTCCATTTGATAAATACCTATTTGTTTTATTATGTTAAGAAATAGAATATTTGGAAAGAGGTTTTAACTATTCGAAAATGAGATAGAATTATTGGACTAAAAATGGATCATTGAATAGATTATCAATTAATTTGGTTTAAAATTGCAAGTTTGATTATTTCTTCTAAAATATAAAGATCATTGATAATATTAAGAATAAATAAATTATTGTGTTGATTATTATATGCTTGGTAAATTTCAGGTTTATCTCAGTCCCGCTAGGATTAATATTTTGTTGCACTCAAATCTCTTTTGCATGTATTTTGTTGTAAATAGTTTTGTTTAGTAATGTTGTAATGAAAATAATTATGTAATTATTCTTGTTTAGTAATGTTTAATTGTGATCTTTGATGTGTGATTGAATTGTTTTCATCACTTACGATGTTTTAAATACAAAAGAAACTCTATCAAAATTCCAGTAGAATCTGATACATGTAAAAAGATGAAAACAATATTATGTTTTTTTTTATATATATATCTATGGGATTGAGTTAATGTTCTAAAAATGTGGATCATTATTTAGGGTTGTTACACAATTTACTAAGGAGACGTAAGAAGATGTTTCTTACTTTAGAGACCAAAAGTAGAAAAGGCAGGAATAATCATATGTTGAACATGCTCAAGAGTAATGTTGACAGAAAAGCTTGGAACAACATGTTGTGCAGAAGATGTAGGCACAAAAGTGGACTGAACACCAACATGAAGAGAAGAAACAGATCAATTCTAAGTGCAAATACGATAATCCTTAATATTATGACCTTCATTCTTGCAATAATTGCATAATTTCTTATTGCAATATTTTGCAATATGCTCAATTTCCTTGCAACTATAACATTGTGGTGGAGATCTAGATCGTCTTCTTCCTTGAGTAGCGTAGAACATATTAATCATCTCAGAATCACTAGTATCTTGAGCTATGCTATGAGGTGAGACATTGTTCTTCATGCAAGAGTTCACACAAGCAAACCTCCAAAGATGGAACATGTTGGCAATTGATTAGCCCAGCTTGTGCACTTTTAAATTCAGGCCGGAGTTTCATTAAGAAGTGATCTCGATGGCTCTCAAAGTTAACCACTTATATTGCTTTAATTGTTAAAGCTTATTTAGGAACATGTGAATGCACTAATTCATAATAATTATTCCATAAATTATTAAAGTCAAAATAAAATTGTTCAATTGAGAAATTTCTCTGGCGATAGTAATTTTCATGCAGAAATATCTTGATAATAAATTCTTCAAAGGTAATCCCATATCATCTTATCAGTGATGAACCCACAAAAAATTGTTGATCATGTGAGGTTCAACAAAGAAAAGGACCCAAAAAATAATTTTAGCATCCTTACCCTCCCATGAACTAAAGTTCCTTAGGATCAGTAGAAGCCATAGAAGACCTATCTAAATAACCCTATAACTCCTTTCCTTTCACAAACATCCAGAACTAAAATTTCCAATTGGCATAATTCTTCCCTTACATAAATGTCTTGCCAGTAAGATGTACAATAGAATTCTCTCCTGACATAATAATCATAAAAAAAAACAATTGACAGAATATAAAGAATCACCACACCACTTAGAAACTCTAAACCTCTAAACCAGAGAACCATTTCTGCCAATACCCAGAAAAATACCGAAGACCTACTTTCTAATGTTACTCACAAAAAAATACCAAAAAAATAAATAAATCAAGAAACCAAAAGGATTAAGACAAGCTAAAAAACAAAAACACTATGAAGAGAATTTAGAGCTCTCATGCCATGTCAATAAAGGTTATGGTTAAAATATCTTTGCTCATGAGAATTGCCTTCTTTATATATTGAAAATGTAGCTACTTACAAGGCTAAAAACTAGCCATTAATAGTACTATACAAGGTTAAAATAAAGTATAAAGGTCCTGCAAACACATTATCATCTAAAAGATAGACATTTATTTTATTTTATATACTACTATCAAACACAATATTTCATTTTCGTTTTCTGTTTCATCTCATTTCCTTTTCCAATTATCTCCACCCTTTTATTTCAATGCCTAAGCTACACATTTCCTAAATTTCTGAAGTCCTGTTAGGCTACTGCTTCAAACATTCAGAAGAACTTATCACGTGTGTGTGTGTGTGTGTGTGTGTGTGAGAGGATTTTTTGTCTGGTACCATGATTTGGTTATTGCTGCCTTTTCTACTTCTCCATGACTATCTCTATCCACTGAAAGAAAGAATAAGATATTGGGTAGCCGAAGGCAAAGCAAGAAGAAAGAACTTATGGAGTTTTGAGTGTGAAATCTTTGTTTTATGCTTTGTCATGTTTCCTTTTTTTCTTACTCTCATTCCTCTTTTGACTTTAGTGAAAAAAAATAAAAGCATATAAGAAGTAGAGGTTGGCATAATATTTAATTGTACGTCTTAATAGGTTGAAAGAATGGAGAATTATGGAGGTAAAAGTGAACATGAGAAGATCGGAGTTTGGGAAGGAAATTAATTGAAGGAAAAATCTTTATTACCTCAAGTTTCAATTTGGTTTAGGAAGAAAGGAAATAGGATTGATGATGATCTTTGGAATATTAATATTAAACGAAGTGTTATAACAATCAAGGGCGATTATTTGATAGTAGACTACAAGTATGTGTTTATCTTCTTGTTATTTTATTGAATTTTTCCAATATATTTTGATCACAAATTTGTAAATGTGCAATCTTGTTATGAAATCTGCATATATAAGCGAGAAAGTAAAAGATTGAGCAACAAAATAATTGATTGGCTTCGTAGTGGAATGCTGATAGTTTGATAAAATAAATAAATAATATAAATAAATAAATAAGTATATGAACAAGATAGCTTGATTGATTGGTATTCACTTGAGAATAACAAACATTTAGATTCTCATATAAAAATGTTGAATTGATTGGCTTTCAAGTTGGATTGCTGATAGTTTGATAAAATCAAATGTTGGTATTCGAAAATCGACATTTATCTTATTATACTATCCAATGAAGTAACATATGATATAATAGACACATAGTTTAATTAATATCCTAATATTTAGCTTTTTATTTTAATGTTGACTTAAATCATCATGAGTTATTTCTTGTGCAGATAATTAGATAAATTTATCCTGATTTTTTTAATAAGATAAAAATTTCTTCATTATAACTGCCGTAAACATAACAAAAGTTGATTTTTATACTATACAAAGATACATCAACAATTTCAGGAAAAAAAATTACAATGCACAATTCATCTTTATCTACCATACCAAACATTACTTGAAAAACATGTAGTGTATTTTTCTCTAATACGGATCTTGTGGGTGGCATGGGTGCAGTCTTACAAACTCGAGTGCAGTAGCTCTTGGAGTTCAAAAATTATTGCTGAATGTGGAGAAAATTGTAGGAATGAACAAGTCCTGCTTGGTGTTTAGCTGAGCATATCATTGATAATTGAAAAGAGAGCCATCTTTGGTAGGATTGCTAGCATCTTCAGGACCAACAGTGAAAAATTGTGGAGTTTTGTTAGAAGCAAAGGAGTTTTTGGTATGAACTAATATGGGAATATGCTTTAAATATACCTGGGCATGATTTTGTTTCATGGCTCGCAATTATTTGATGTCTTGAGTTCTTGTGGTGGGCATGACAGTCACCACACAAACACTACTATTAATTAATTCTTGTCCATATTTTCACAAGAATACAAAAAATATCTTTCAATTTTTTTTGACTTTGATTTTATGTAGCTATCCCGAGCACCAAAGAATCATTTAATCTTGTATATAACTTGAAGAATTGACTATAGTTATGCTAACCTTGGACCCGACTGACAGCTATTTATCCGGGTTGAGTGTAAAATAAATTAATTTAAAATAAATATAATTTGATTTGATGCATCCAACATGTTAATCCATGACCGTATTAATTATCTTTAAGCCCCGTTTATTTGCTGAAAAGTAGTTTTATTTTAGAAAGTGAATTCTAGAAAAGTGAATTCCGGAAAAGTGAATTATTTTATGATATTTGGTAGTGTAATGAAAAATAAGTTGGAAAACACTTTCCAGGGTTTGGTTATGTCATGGAAAATGAGCTGGAAAATAACTTATTAATGTTTCATTTTTCTCAAATTTATTAAAATATATGAGCAAACAAATCTTACAAATTAAAAGTTGAATGAGATGAATTGAAAAAAATATATAATTTCATAAATTATCTCAAATAAAATAAATAATAATCAAAATAATGAGATCAAATCTAAAAATAAAAAATTTGTTAAAATAATTTTAATTAACATTTCAGAAATTGTATTCCAAATAAAATAAAAGTAACAATCAAAAGAATGAGGACCAAATTTGATAAATAAAAAATTTCAATTAAAAAATGATAAGGGAAAAGTAAATAACAATTATAAAAATAGGATCAAAGTTAATATAAAAATTAAATTTTAAAAGATGATTAATGACAAACAAACACATGGAAGTTTGGAAAGTAATTTCCAGAAAAAGAAACACAGTCTTAATTGATTTTTTAATTTTTTTTAAAATAATATTATTTTAACATCTAAAAAAAATTATTAACTCCGGTTAAACGGCTTTTCTTTGATAAAATTGAATAATATTCTAATAAAAAAAAGAGGACCAATTCTCAATTCTGAAATGGTTTTTCTCTTGCATCATCAAATCAATCAAAACTCCTTCCATTAAAAGCTACTCTAGGATTCCAAAGTGGCAGCTGATGTCGTATAGAGTGACAAGAGAGGGTGATGTCTGTTACGTGACGATTGCCCTCATGACCTCAGCCCATTTTATTTTATTGACTTTTCGGTCCCTGTTTAGATGGTGTGTATATAAAGATTTGTCAAGTAAATGGATCTGCCATCTTCACACATCTGAGGTTTCCCAGGGGAGTCATGGTTGCAAGCTCTGGAGGGACAATAATGGAGAGTAGTAGTGGTAGGTCTAATCTTTCTTCTACAAAAACAGAGAGAAAAGTCAGTGAGAAAAATAGGAGAAATCAAATGAAAACCCTTTACTCCAAGCTCAATTCTCTCCTCCCTGATAAAGAATCCATGGTTATCTATCTTCCACCCTCTCTAAACTTATGTCTACTCATGTTATTGCATTCTAGCTTGCTGGCTTGCACCTTCCATGAGGAGGCCAAGCTGTCCTTGCTCTGATCATGTTTGGAGAGGATTGGAAAGATTTAGGATTTATAATTTGCATTTGGATGATCTTTCTTGTTCTTGAATTGCAAATATTTTTCCTTCTCTTGTGGATATGCAGGAAAAACAACCTCTGCCTGATCAGATAGATGAGGCAATAAGCTATATAAAGAGTCTGGAGGGAAAGTTGGAGGAAACCAAGGAAAAGAAAGAAAGCTTAACATTTGCTACTTCAAAATCACCTAAACTAATAAAAATCCAAGAAACGGGTTCAGCTCTAGAGATAGTTTTTACAAGTGGGCTAGATAATCAGTTCTTGTTTTACGAGATCATCAGCATTCTGCATGAAGAAGGTGTAGAAGTTGTTAGTGCTAATTCTCAAGCTCTTGGAGATTCCATTTTCCATGTAGTCCACGCACAGGTAAGAATTATATTTGATCAATTACGCTGATTCATTTCTAATCTGCAACACGTTTTCTTGACAATTCAACGATCAACTCGAATTTATTTTGTGCAGATGAAGGAACCTGCTGATGGTCTTGGAGCTGCAAGAGTAACTGGGAGACTGAATAGGCTTATCAATGGATCCACATGTGAAATAGAGTTGGATTCAGAGCCATGGGATTTTGTAAATCATCCTGAGACTAATTTGGAATTCTAAACAGTTCTAAAGTACCAAAGTTGGCATAAAATTATGGTAAATTTGGTACTATATTTTGGAATCTGAGTGTAATTTCTTGAATTCTGTAAGATATATAGATGTTTTATATATATGCAATGCCTGTTCTGCCTAGAAATAAAACTGCTTGCTTACTTTTGAGTTACCATTTCGAAAGCAAAAGCAATTGTTCTCCTTTAGCATCACAAACTCATATTTCGTTCAAACTTACTAAGGGGAACCATAGTGATAAAAGCCACCATAGATGTGGTTCTCGGCTCGGTTCATAGATTAATCGGGTTAATTTAGATTGAATCGAATGAATCAAACCGATATCGTTTTGATATTTTGAAGTTATGTAATGTCATTTTAAAAACAAATTTAAAAATTAATATTAACTTGCAATTTGATCAGTCCACTGAATCAATTTCCACTTTTTTTAAGCTCAGTCCGAGCCAAGTTCTAGTTCCACCCTTCTAGATGGATACTGTTTATAAACCTCATTCTCGCTTGGTTCTAGAAAGAGATAGAGCAGGGCTTTTCTGATTACTGATTAGGGTTAGGTTAAGTTTTTATTTATACTTTGTTTCTTAGTTAGTTTAAATTTAGTTGAATTGGTTTAGTTCGACTGATTCTATCAATTTCAAATTTTATATTCAAAACTAAATGATTGATTTTATTTATGATCCCAATCTCAATCCCTTAGATACTGTTTATAAACCTCATTCTTATAGGTGAGAAAAAAACCAAAAAACCTATTAAACCGAGATAACTGGAAAAAAATAATTGAAAAAACCAAACTATGAAAAAAATCGATTAGAAAAATTAAAAAAAACAATTTGGTTTGGTCCGGTTTCGGTTTTAAAAAGCTAAAACCAAATAAACCTAACCGAATCAATTCAAATAGAAATAAAAAAAACCAGTGGTATTATAAATAGCTTCCAAACCCATCTACTTTTAGTTTCTTCTTCTCATCTTAGCAAACCCAACCCCCCCAACCCCCCCAACCCACTCCCTCTTATTCAATCTCTCGATCAAATCTTCATCTCTCAATCTTTCTGTTTTTAAATTAAAGCTAGCAGTTGCTCCTTCAAGTTCTTTACCTCTCCAAGTTGGATGAGAAATTTGATGATGTTTATTCTTTTTTCTAAATTGTTTATTCTTTTTTTCTTCTTTTTAGTTTTTATCAGTTTATATTAACTTATTTTGTTAAATTTTTCAGGTGAACTATTCGAGAGAATCAAATGCAGTTTTAATGTCCGTGCTTGCATGCCTTAATAGTTGGTTTTTTTTCTCTACAGTTTCTTCTTATTTGGTTTCTGAGAAAATACAAGCAATAAAATGTTAAAGGCATATAGTTTAGTTAACAATAATATTAAAATAGCAGCATATTTCCTTTTGTTTTGTTTTTTTTGTTTTTTGTTTTTTGTTTTTTATGGGTGTTGGGATAGAGACATCTGATGCGTTTTATTCTAATTTCAAGAAACTCTTACAGATTGTATTTCTTTATTTATATCAAGGGCATTATTTTCAAGGTCTTAGTCATTTTTCTTGTCATTTGCTATATAATTTTATTTTGGATTTTGATTAGAGTTGATTGGTTAGAGAAAATCACCATGTGCAAATTACAAGATATTTCTCTAGTCATTTGACATGAATTCTGGTAAAGAAAAGTTTAACAATTAAAAAGGTTTTTGATATTAATTACAAGCCTTTTAAATGATCCATCAAAAACCCATCAAAAGTCACAAAAAAACCTAAAAAAACAAAAAAAAATTAAATTGGTTTTTTCTGGTTTTTCCCTTCAATTAATCGAACCAAACCGAACTAAAACTGGTCGGTTTGAATCGGTTTCAGTTTTGAATTTTTTTTAAATGGTTTGGTTATTTTTTTAGATAAAAACCGTATCAAACTGAAAATGCTCACCCTTGCTTATTCTCGCTTGGTTCTAGAAAGAGAGAGGGCAAGGGGTGGTGAGATGCGGTTCCATTTATACTTTGTTTTCTAGTTAGTTTAAATTTGGTTAAACCGGTACTGATTCAATTAATTTCAGATTTAATATCTAAAACTGAACTAAATCGAGTGATTTTTATGGTTTTTAAATCGGTTTCTTCTATTTTCTTCTCTTAATTTAATTTTTTAGCTAATTTATTTTTAGTTGTTTTTTCGATTCTTCAGTTATTTTGCATACCTCTAAAAAAATAATGAGAAAAAAAATCCTTGAAAGTAAGTTAAAGAATTTGTTTAAGGTTAATTTAGTAATTTTATCATACTTTGAAAAGTAAAAATACTAAGATGCCCATGATCTCTAATTAATTAAATATTATTTTTAAGAGTGATTTAATAATTTTATCATGCTAAAAAACTAGAAAAGACCTGTATACCTCCTGTCAATATAATAATAACAAATCAATCCTGTTAAAATTTCATTTTACTTTCTAATAATTTTTCGTAGAAAGGATAATAAAATAATTTTATTGGATTAATTCACAGTTTTTTTTTAATATAAAATAAAAGGTTACAATTTTTAGTGTATCGAATATTTCCTCGTTCTGTGTCTTGCTCCATCTCTTAAATGCACTTTTTGCAACGAAAAGTTATTATTAAATAGTTTACTACTTATTTGGGCTGGGCTTGGACATTCAACGTCTTAGCAGTTATCGGGCCATATGTGGGCTTCTTCAAAAGGCTCGTAAGGTGAAAGGCCTGGCCCGTGGTCAACTCTACCCATTAAACCCCACTTAATTACTATTGGATAATTACTAGCACAGTAGAGGGGTGATTTCGTCGTTTGCACTACATAAACGAGAACCCCCCAAAACCCTAGCTCTTAACCCCTAGACCATAAAGC
The DNA here is from genome assembly GCA_015852605.2 of Populus deltoides. Taxonomy (NCBI): domain Eukaryota; kingdom Viridiplantae; phylum Streptophyta; class Magnoliopsida; order Malpighiales; family Salicaceae; genus Populus; species Populus deltoides. The sequence goes on along the minus strand of CM027588.2, from coordinate 11,407,635 downwards.
CCAAAACCTCACTTTCCCCACCCTGTTAGAAAAAACCCCACCACTTCTTTTCACGTCAAAAACAGCAAAAAATGAGGCCACCAAGAGGCGGCGGATTTAGAGGAGGGAGAGACGGCGGATTTAGAGGAGGGAGAGACGGCGGTTTCAGGGGTGGACGTGGTGGACGCGGTGGTCCTGGCCGTGGTGGACGTGGTTTTGGTGGTGGTGGGTTTCGTGATGAAGGCCCTCCTTCTGAAGTAGTAGGTGTGTTCCTTTTCATTCTCTTCCTTTAGTGAATTTGTTTTGTTTCTGTATATGATTTCTTGTTTGTGTCAGCAAAAATGATGCATAAATGTGTTTTAAAGTTTTGAATTTTGAAAGCTAATGGTTGGAATTTATCTGTAAATGTACGGGATGGTAGTTGGTGAGTGAGTAAAAGATTACAACTTTTGATAGTATCAGAGCAAGGAGGGATTGGTTGTTGCTGATTGAATGATGGGTTTTGTGTTTTGTAGAGGTTTCATCGTTTCTTCATGCCTGTGAGGGTGATGCAGTTACAAAGCTAACCAATGAGAAAATACCATACTTCAATGCACCAATCTTTTTGCAGAATAAGACCCAGATAGGGAAAGTTGATGAAATCTTTGGCCCCATTAATGAATCTGTGAGCTCTCTAACTTGTCTTTCTGTTATTAATATCTTGTAGTAGCTTTCTTAGCTTTTCTGTCTAATAATTTGATTTTTTTGGGTGTGTATGATTGCAGCATTTTTCTATAAAAATGATGGAAGGAATTGTGGCAACTTCGTATGCAGCAGGGGACAAGTTCTATATTGACCCGAATAAACTCTTGCCTCTTGCAAGATTCCTTTCACAGCCTAAGTATGATTCTTGTTCTTTTCAACAATATCAGTAAAACTCCTTTGGTTTGCTTAGTTTAGATAGATTCTAATTACCATTTTCTTATTGCTTGTATTTTTGTTGGTTTCTGTGGTTATTTAGTCAGCTGACTTGGACAACGTGAAATTTCATAGTCATTAGCTCCTTAAGAGTCATTTCTCTACAGAATTTTGTTTGTGAAATTATATAGAAACATCCATGACATGCTTTGGCATGACTTTGTTATATATATCGGTTAAGGAATCTGTATAAGAGAATATAGCTGCAGAGATAAACTGACCAAAGTTGTGGAATAATCTGACCAATACAGGTAGCTTTTTTTTTTAATTCTTTAGCAATTATAATTATCGTTGGTTTGTTCAGGTTTTATTCTTTGTTTGTGTTAGCTGGTAAACCTGCTTTACCCAAGTGTCAGAACCCCTCTAGTTTTGGTCAGGACAACATATAAACTTTGGTCTTATTAATGAGGATAGCTAATTCTATGCATGGTTCTACCTCAGACCTTAAGGGGCTTTGGTCACTAAGCGAAAGATGATTGTCATTCTACTATACTCCTGTTGTAGCTTCATTTACTATTTACGATGATTCCTTTGCAAATTTAATATGTTAACTGTTGAAAAAATTAATGGGAATTGGTTAAATACTTTAATGTTTTGTTCAATGCTGACTCATTGAGTTTCTGCTTAATGAAGTGGATTTCAGCCCCTGGTGTTATTCTGTTTGTTCAAATCATATTCCTTTGGTGGATATTTGCCTATCACCTGTCCTGTTATCTGGTCTGGCTATTCTTTGTGTTAAGAATCTTGTGTTTGTTTCGATCAAATTATAACGGTTGTGTTTTATTAATGCAGGGGACAGGCACAAGCAGCTGGAAGAGGTGGCCGTGGTGGTGGAAGAGGAGGCAGAGGTGGTCGAGGCGGTTTCAGCGGAAGGGGAAGGGGCAGAGGTCCACCTAGAGGTGGTGGTTTTGGTCGTGGTGGTTTTAGGGGGAGAGGGAGAGGTTAGAACAACTGTGTAATAATTTTGGTGCTCTTATGCTTTTTAAGTTGTAATTTTAATATGCAATGGCCAAACAACAATCAACATTTGGATGCTTCCTTGAAGAGTTTAGGCTTTTATGCAGCTCTAGTTATCTCATATGTATTTTAGTTTCAACTAGAAATTACTTGTTTGGAGTTGCGGCACGGGTTGGGTCAAAAAAATTTGTGATGTGAAAAAATGGTTAGTTTGTGAAGAACTATTAAATTTGTTTAGAGAATTAATCTTGAAACTTAAATTTCACTCTTTTCTTGGTCAATGTTTAAAATTAATTGATGTCAAAGTTATTTTTACGTGGCTTAGTTAATTAGCATGTCCATAAAAAATGTATTTTAGTTTTAAAAAGTATTAAGATGAAATATTTTTTTTGAATATTTAAATGGTGATATATAAGGTGATCAAGTTTCATAATTTAATCTATTAAATTTATAATTTTTTTAATTTTTATTTTAGAATATGCTCATAAAATTAAGTAACAATTAAATATTTAAAATTAATTATAAAGATCAATTATAAATTAATTAAATATTAAAAAATTAAATTGAAAAAAAATTAATTCAAAAATAAATAAATTAAAAGATGATTTTTAAAAAAAAAGAAAAAAGAGAAAAAGGGAGCCTAAATCAACGGGTCAATCTTGAATCATCATAACCTGATTTCTTACTTAATTCATGTTTAAAATTAATCAACATAAAAGTTATTTGGATATGATATAATCAACTTGACAGGTTAAGAGATAACCTGAATGATTGGTAAAAAAACATGATTTGATTTAAAAAATTAAAACATCTATTATGTGAATATTGAGATGACATATTTGATTGACCTGGGTTTTTAGACTTAACTCATCAAACTTGTAGCTTAGATTATGGATTCCACTAGAGTTAACAAATTTTTTTAATTATTTTTTATTTAATGATGTGATAACAAAAATAAAAGCTCGCAACATGAAGAATCAACTAAATATTAAGATATTTTTAAAAAATTACAATAGTTTTATAGAAAATAAACTTAGATTATGATCATCAATTTAAAATATTAAAAAAATAAAAAAAAACCTTCAGAACACAATTAAAAAAAAAAAAGAAGGAGATGATGAACTCCTTGGGTTCCCTGTTCCGATAGGATAGAAGTTAATGAAATGACTTGTGTCCAACTGGGCATGAACATTAGGGTGTGCGTGTGGGGTTTTTTTGTCAGCTATATTCTCTGAGCTTGTTTTATGATACTAGTAAGTTAGGGTGATGAAGATGTATACGAATTATTTGTTTTTATATTTAAAAAGTGATTTTAAAAAAATTAATTTAATTTTTATTTTTTTTCTTGAAATAAATATTTTTTTAGTATTTTTATATTATTTTGATGTGTTAATATTAAAAATATATATTTTTAAATATAATTTTAATATATTTTTAAATAAAAAATATTGAAGTAGTTTGAAGATTACAAAACCACATGCTTTTAGGTTATGTTACCGATGGCATGAAGATGAAGATAAGCTCAGCTTGCCAAGCCTTGAACTAATTGCATTAACAAGAGTACCACCGCATGGTTTCATTAAAAGTAGGATGTATATTAATGATTGTTTTTTAAAATATATTTTTTAATATATTTAAATAATATATATATTTTTTTATTTTTAAAAAATTATTTTTTATTTCAGTACATCAAAATGATTTAAAAATATAAAAATAATTTAAAAATAAAATTCAAATATTTAAGAAATGGAGTTTCAACCGCTTTCCTATCATTTTTTATTATTTTAATTTGAGAATAGATTTCAAACAAAAAAAATAACGATTAAAAAAATAAGAATTAAAATTAAAATATAAAAAAATTAAAGGGTGAAATTAAAAAGAAAAATCAATTTAACAAAAAAATAAAAAAAATCAATCAAAAGAAGAACCAAATTGAAAATGATAACATATCACAAAATAGAATTAAATAATGAAACTGAAAATAAATTAAGATTTTATAAAAAGACAAAAATATCAAATAAAAAAAAATATTTAAAAAAAGATTAGTAATGACTAAAAGGTAATGACTATCTTAAAAGAAAAAGGACGTCTCAAGCATTCAACGACACAGTGGAATGAAGATTTTTGCTGCTAGGAGGTGCCATATATATACTAGTTCGAAATTGTACACATGGCGTGTTCATTGCACAGCCAACCATTTTTTTTTATTTGTTTTTTTTTTTTTCGTTTTTCCTTAGTTGACCTAATAATGATGAAAAAATCATTTTGAAAATATAAAAAGCCATTGAACTCCGGTTTTAAATTTTTTTCTTTCAAAGGTATTTTGTTGTTGTAATATATATTATGTATTTATCTATATTTATATATATATATATATAAAATTAAATATCAAATTATCTCTTTATTGACATGTCAATAACAAAAAAAAAAAAAAGAAAATAAAAAAAAACTATGGAAAACATTTTTGTGAAAATTATAACAATAAAAAATGAATTTTTTTTAATCTAGAATAAATTTAGTAATGACTAGTATGCTTCAATAAAAAGATTTTAATACCCTCGATAACTATTTCATTGTACATGCCAACCACTTTTTGTTTGTAATAAGGTTGTCTAGTTTTAATTTTATGCTTTCAAAAGTATTTTTTTTATCTAAAAAATCAATATTTTATTGACATGTAATTTAATAAAAATAGTTTAAATTTTTTAGAATTAATTTAGTAATGACTAGTACATTCGGTAAAAAGATCTTAATATTCCCGATATCTAATTCAATATTTCTTGTGTGAAGGGTAAAGATATTATTATTACATTGTTTAGTGGAACAATGCAAGTATATTTGTGCCTAATTCTTGTGAACAAGTTGAATGATACCAACATAGGATCTTAAAATTGAATTATGATTAGGATTCTAAATTATTGAAAGATATTTGAAAACTGGAATTATGAATAGGAAGTTTAAATTATTAAGAACCCATGGCGCAATTTCCAGCTTACAATGAACTTTGCCAACGAGGTATTGGGCAGTGATAAAAGCCTCGAGGGTATCCAAGATCAAATCTTTCCACCTCAAAAGAAACTAAAAAGCTAAAAGAAAACACTTATTAGACCATAAAACCTCAGCAATTCCTCCCTACTTTCTGTAAGAGAATTTGCAGTTCATACGAGAAACACCTTAAGAGGTGGAAATTAAGGCAATACACGTGACAAGAAGTTGTTTAAACTTCCATAAGCAAGAGAGATCTCGACAAGTATGAGCGAGGGGCCTCGTTGAAGCCTATCTTTATTCAGAGCAGCAAACATCTCAGGCTCCCCAACCTCTGAGAACGGTAGCTCGAGCAACGCGGTTAACACCTAGAGTGAAGGCTCCCATACGCAGATCACAGTTGTGGGTTTTGCACATCTCTTTCACATCTCTGAAACCTCTCGTCATGTAATTCTTTAGTTCATTGTTCACCTTCTCTTCATCCCACATGAATCCTTGGATGTTCTGCAATGCGCAAGCAGCAAAAAAAGAAGAAAAATTATTACTTTTACCAAGCCCATATGGAAAATGTACCAGTATTGGTATTTGCAGGAAGTCCCGATTCAATGTTACTTGTAAGAAGCAAAATAATGTCAGAAAATAGGGAAAACAATCCTAGAATTTCGAGTTCCTGTTTTCTCCTCTCGATCATTCAGACATGCAAGCTTGAAGGCATCGCAGCAGAAAATGTGAGCAGAACGATTAGCAGGCGCCATGCTGAAAGAAGGGCTAGTAGTTATCACAGAGCAATTTGGCATTTCATACCTGAACCCACTCAAAGTAGCTAACAGTGACTCCTCCCGAGTTAGCAAATATATCTGGAAGAATAACAACACCTTTCTTTGACAAAATCTGTAGAAAGACAACAAAAAAACAATTATTATTTCACAAAATCTTAGGTGGGCATCTATAACTCTAAACCTCGCACTAACCTCGTCAGCCTCAGGATCAGTTGGATGGTTGGCAGCTTCAATAATAAATTTGGATTTAATATCACTTGCATTCTCCCTTCAATCAGACAAGAGAACATTTAGTTCAGGATTTCAAGATCAATAATGTAAAGGAAATGGAATGTATCTTATTATTATCCAAGAAATATTATTTCATTTGCAGTTAAAATATATTTTAGAGGAAAGATCCTTGAGATTGAATATTTTGATGAGAAGAGAAGCTCCTGTTATGAAAAATAAACCTATTGATGACACCTCCAAGGGCTGCTGGAATGAGAATGTCACAGTCCTCAACTAGTATTGATTTGGGATCGATCGGATCCCCGCCATGGAATCCTTTCACACCTTTGTGTTCATTGGCATGTTTGAGCAGGCTTGGAATATCAAGCCCTTTGTTGTTCTTTATAGCTCCAGTGATGTCACTTACGGCAACGATCTTCCCTCCCTGCTCACTGATTAGTTGGGCGGCCCAGGCACCCACATTTCCAAAACCCTGAGACATGCACCTCCATTTAGATTAGTTGAACTTTTATGTGTGAAACAATACCAAGACAAGCACTCTCTGCGCGAATGATCTGCTAAGCTGAAATAGAGTTCAGAGTGCACCTGTATGACGAATCGTTGCCCTGATATGGTCTTCCCGTGCTCCTTAAGCAAGGCTTCTGTAGCGAAGAGCACTCCTCGTCCAGTGGCGGCATCTCTGCCTAGAGATCCACCGAGATCCTAGATTTAAAACAGACAAGAAGAAAAACCAAAAGGACTGTGATATTACTGCTAGAATTTACAAGATAGACTGTGAGGAACTCAGCAGTAAGAAATATTTCAATGCTAAAACCTTGTGTCTCCCTCCCATCGAAACAAGAACATAGATTATTTAATGCATTAGATTAAATGCGAAAAACCATGAGCAAAGCAGAAGGAACTCCGGAATTTGCTGGCAAACAGCAGGAATGTGAGTTCAAGAAATTAGAAAAAGCTAGCGGAAGGTAACAGGAAATGACATTTATTACAATGAAGAGTTTAGTATACTTACAACTGGTTTTCCAGTAACAACAGCGGGTGAGTAGCCATGAAACTTGGAGTATTCATCCAGTATCCATGCCATAGTCTGCTTAACCAAAACACAAGCATATCTTAATATATTCAGAAATGTCTTCAAAACACACTTGGAAACTCTTTTCAGTTCATCTCTTTCATGATAGATACTAAATAACATATCCTTTGCAACAAGACATGCTTTCAGTGCCGAACCTGTGGACCAGTTCCCATATCAGGAGCTGGAACGTCTGTGTGGATTCCAATTAGATCATGTATCTTTTGAGTGAACACACGGGTAAGTCGTTCCAGTTCAGACACACTTAATTCCCCTGGATTACACCCTATTCCACCTTTAGCCCCACCATAGGGAATGTTCGCTACTGCTGTTTTCCATGTCATAAGTTGTGCTAATGCATTGACTTCATCTGGATCAACCTAAAATAACCCGAACGATCATAAGAACTGGAGCTCAAACTATACTAGTAATCTTGATATATAAATTTATCTAGTCCACCCATAAACTTATTTGAGATTTCAAAAAAAAGAAAAAATGAGGCATTCGTAGACATGCTGAACTTTGCAAAACAGAGAGATTTTTCTTGGCATTATATCTAAATAACGCCATGACTACACTGGTTAGAATTTAAGCTACCTCTGGGTGGTATCTGATTCCCCCTTTCATGGGACCTCTGGCATTGTCATGCTGAACCCTGAACCCAACAAAAGACGCCAAAGTGCCATCGTCTTTGGGTATGGTACATTCAACCTGCAATTTTTTTATCCAAGTCCATTAGAACAGCAGGGCGTACAAAAATAAATCATTTTGGATGTGCTATTTAAGAATGATAATAAACAACTTCTATAATCACCTTAATCTCTCTGAATGGAATCAGCAAACTTTTCTCAAGCTTGGAGTCCAACCCCAACAGCTTAGCTGCCCGCTTGAAGTTCCTATTGGTTGCCACTAACGCATTCATGGTCGCTCCTGAAGCTTTCTGAAGAGCTAATCCCAGAAGTTAGTCCCTTGTTTGTGGATAAAGATGAGGAAAATATACCAATTTATAGGTTCCCACACGAATAGAAAATGGGAGGTAAATCAAGCAATCGGTCATAGTCTACCTAAAACAATAGTTTGAATATATTATGGAATATGAGACGAGAAACCGGCAAAGCAGGCAAAAATCTTTCTTCGGTCTCTTAGTCTGACTAGTAAGTTTCATCCATCTTCCTCAGACATGTATAAACATCTTATAGTCATAGTCTACTTGCCAGAACTATAAGCAAATTAACAAAAGAAGACATAAGCTGTGAGTTAAATATCATGGCCAACAAGAGTTTATCTGAAGTATCCCATGCAATGAATATATGTGTATCTTACAAGGCATTCAAAATCATTAAGCAATTAATCTTGCCATGATCCCAACTCCTCAACATGTATAACCAGTTTACCCTAAACCTGGACTTTGCTTTCACTACTCAAACCTACTCCACTAACAGATCCTCTTTAGACAAAAAATTACTGTAAAGCATGTGTGCCATTAATCATCCAGCTTTCAGGACCAAAACTAAATCCACCTCTCTGATATGAAAGGGCACTGGGTGACAATAATGGCAACCTTGAAATGTGATTTAATTTGACTACAACAACTTTCGTGAAAATGCATGCTTGCTTGTTAACCTAGTGGGAATCTGATCTGTATCCAAAGTGCCATCCCTATCATCATCTACTACAAGTAATTAAGAAACGCGTGTGGGGAAAGGGATCGGTGTGGGTGCTAAACACAGTAGTTGGTAATTAGCTTTGCGAATAATTAAAAACACTGTCTATCAGATAGTAACATATCAGTTCTGCCGAGGAAAAGGAAAAACTCTCATACTTTCTTAACGCTTCCTCCAAAAATAACCTTATCGCAACCTGTCTGGCTGGCTTAGATGCTGACACACAATCGACTATTTAGACTATGCAAGCACACAACTATTCTAGACCGTTGAGTTTTTCTGGAAGTTTATCACCATCATCAACTGGCAAAGGACAATCTTGAACTGGTAAAGAACTCACGGCTAACAAGCTCTAAGATGTTGGTTAACTTGGCAGAGTCACATATACTGTTAATGATAACCAAATTAAACAACAAAGAAACGGGTTGCTTACATGGAGTTGACTAGTGAGAGTTATCAAAGCCAAAACTCCAAGGTGATTAATCAAAAGCAAAAACAGCACGCTTCACAGCCATTATATATATATGTTTATAAGCTGAGGGAGAAGGAGTTCTTTGCTTTGAATCACCATAAAGGGATGAATTTGGAGGTGGGCTACAAGATAGAATGGAAATTAATAATGATGAACAGTACCAGGGATGAATTTGGAGGTGGGCTACAAGATGGAATGGAAATTAATAATGATGAACAGTACCAGATTATCAATATTTGTAATTCTCTGTGTTTGATTGGCTCGGACAACGTGATTGGGACTGGCTTCATCAAATTAATAAATGTTTGCTGATATGGTTGCAAGGCAGATAAGCACATACATCAATATATACACTGTTCATGGAAAAAAGAAAAGAAAATACTACAAATAGCCGCGCTATTCTTTGATATCAATGTCAAAATTATTTCTACCAAGTTGTCAAAATTATGGCCATCCGAAAGAGGAGCCTTCTTGAATATTTTTTTTTCAATGAGGTTGGGGCCTTGTTTTCATCAAATAATCAAAGCCAAAAAAAAAGGCAAAAATAAGGATAATAAAGGCAAAAAAGTGTGAAAGATAGAGGACCTAAACTCAAAGTCCTCTCCAACGTCCCTAGTCCTCACATCAAAATAATAAGCTCAGGGATGTGGGGAATAAAATTACCAAAATTTTCTCAACACTATAGCCCTTTTAGCTTCCTTTTTAATAAATGGCCAAGTGACAAAAAACCAAACCATATGTTCCTTTGCGTGCGGGTACACCAAGAACTGCATGGCATTTCTTGAACCAGAAAAACATAACAAAAATCACAAGACACATAAAGAGGATACTGTTAATGAAAGTCTTACCCCAATATGTAGTGAAGAAGACAACTCGATCGATCTCTTCCCAAATTCAGCAACGATGATCCAAGTTAAGCACCAAATCTACGAATAAATAGTGTAACATAAAGAAACTATAACAGAATGGGAATCGAATTCCTTAAGAATCCAAGAAAGAAGATTTTATCTCCAAGTACTTGGCAAACCAAATCTAAATTCTGCTAACATATATATAAATTAGCCCCAGTTGGTGTGTCTCCAACATGCTGCTAGCATTTTCATGGAAGAATATGATACCCTCCTATGTGCTCAAGACAGCATCAAGCCACTCAGCATCCATTAATTAATGTTGTCACAGGTTACACACACAGTTGGTGATCGTCATAAGAGAATGTTTCAGGATAGAGAGAAAAGTAAGAGAAAGAGAGAGAGAATCATCATACGTACGTGGAAAACAAAATCTTCAACTTTGGCAAGATTTTACTGCATGAACGTGAATCCTACGCGAAACCCATCATTAATGTTGTTGCAAGGATTTATCAGGGGCTTGCCAGGTTGGGGGGTTTTATAGAGAAATTAAGTACTGCTACTAAGCCCGGCTTTGCTTTTGGTCATCGTGATCATGATGGTGTGTGAAATAGAAAGACTAGTGTCCATTACAGGTTATTTAAATCCTTGCTTTTCATGTATAGTCATTTATCAGCCAGAAAGATTGTATAAAGAGAGGAAAGTGAACGGAAATGGAGAAGAACATGATTAAACAACAACAAATTAATGATCAAAGTTTCAGTTTCTTGTGAAATTATGGTATCATCTTTCTTTTCAATAGGTGCACGTCTTTCTTCTTCTTCTTCTTCTTTCCTTTTTCTCATATATAGCGACGGCAGTGTGATTGAGAGTTCGGAATTTTCAAAATTTAATTAATTTTAATACACTTTGAATTGCTAATAGTTTACAATTTAATGTCTAAAAAACTCCCAAGCATGAAAATACTACTTCTAGTTCATATATATCATTTATGAGTAATATTCTCCCAGCTGCTCCCCCTTTACACATGATTATTCCTTTTCATTCCAGTTCAGGATTGGGTAAAATGGAGCTGGGTAATGAGTGCTTTTTGTTGATGGTTCTCTTCCATGCCCTCCTTCTCATATTATCTCATCAATCATGGTTGCTCCTATGGTTAATCCAGCGTTCTTGTCATGGAAACAAAAAGATTATTTGATCATGAGTGCTTTATCTATACTGAGATTCTACACTTGTTCTTGACTGTCAAACATCACACAATATATGGCAAACTCTTGAACAATCTCTTACATCTTTATTGAACTCACAAATTATGTAACTTCACGAGTCTTTTTCCAAGAATCAAGACAAGGAGATGACATTATTAACAAAAAGCCAAGCCTTTTTGATGAGCTTGTTGTCGCTAGAAGACCAATTACCTTGGAGAACTAACTCAATCTTTAAGTGTTAGGGGTTTGCTTGGAGAATTTAAAAACTTGGTCACTAGCCTCTCAACTAAAATTGAACCACTCAATTACACTGACTTGCATAGTTATTTTCTCACTTATGAATACCTTTACAAGAGTTCTCTTTAACCTATTGTCAGCTTCCACACAATGACACCATTATTGCCTACACCTTCTAGTAACGTCAGCCATATCAGTCTCATTATCATGATCCAATCTCCAGATCCATGAGCAGCACATAAACAGCAATAATTTAGTTCAGAAGCACTTAATTGATGGACCTCAAAATAGCTTAAATTAAAAAGGGAATCTCACATATGATTCTGGAATGTTATGAAAAACAATGGCCTTCATTTGTTTTCCCGGCTGACTAAAGGGTGCCCAAAGGCCATCGTCACGCATGAGGAGTCACGAATTTGTAAATGTGCCTATACAGACAAGCCTCACCATGAATTTTTGTCAATTGTTTTTTGCTAGACATGACTATTTTTCTACTCATGCTCCAAGTCGTGGTGACTGCGCCTCTTCTTTTAATGAGGGGTCGGGCAGGGAGTGGAGGGTGCATCTGGGGGAGGATATAACTGTTTGTTTTTTTATTTTAAAAATATTTTTAAAAGAAATTAATTTTTTTTCTTCAAATTAATTTTTTTTATGTTTTTAGATTATTTTAATGTGCTGATATTAAAAATAATTTTTTTAAAATAAAAAAATATTATTTTAATATACTTTCAAATAAAAAATATTTTAAAAAACAATTACAATTATACTTCTAATATAAAATCCATGACATATCATAAAGTAACTGTCTTTAATTTGCCAGTATATAAAGCTCACACATGCATAAATTAGAAACAATGATGCAATTCCTGTAAAAGCTTAAAACAGACTTTACGAACATTAATTATTGTATTGACTCACGCTTTATAGCAGATTAATAATATTTTTTTAATTATAAAAAAATATATTTTTTAAAAATTTGAATTTGACTGTTGGATCTAGTAAATGACAGACACAAGAGTTTTGAGCCAGACCCAAAACTCTTGGATCTGACTTCCAGCAAGATCCAATACCTTTAGGTTTGATAGCTAATCCAAGAGCATTAGGTGTGGCGTCGGACCAAAGAGTATTATTATTAATAATTTTATTTTTCAAATCAAATTTATGATTTTTTTAAATAGTAATAGTATTTTTTAAAAAAATTAATAATAATAATAATAACAACAACAACAACAATATTTATAGTATTAATAATAATATTAAAATTTTATTTAATTTTATTTTATTTTTAAATTAAATTTATAGTTTATCTTTAATAGTAATAATATGTTATTTTTTTAATCTTAATAATAATAACAATCACATATGATGCGAGAGCCGGCACTTTTGCAGACGGGCAGGGAGTGGAGTGGAGGGTGCATCAGGGAGAGGATTTAGTGGCGTAATATAAAATCCATGAGTCCATGACATATCATAGAGTGACTTTCTTTAATTTGTCAGTATATAAAGCTCACACATGCATAAATTAGAAACAATCATGCAATTCTTTAGAAAGCTTTACATTTAAAAAACTATTTTCAAATGAAACTTGGATTTTATCGTATGCTAAACTCAAAATAGTTATGTCTAGCAATCATTTATAGATATAAGTCTCTTGAGTCTGACAGATGATAAACCCAAGAGCCTTGACTGCCAGGAATATCTAATACTCTTGGGTCTGACGTCTAATTTAAGAGCATTGGGTGTGGCCGCCAGTCCTAAGAGTATTATTATTAATAATTTTATCCTTTAAATCAAATTTATAATTTTTTTTTAAAATTTATTAATAATTATATTAATAATAATGATAATAATAATAATATTATTATATTAAACATGTTTGATTTAAGTTCTTATAGTTTTCAATTTACTCTTCAAATCAAATCTATGGTTTTTCTTCAATAGTAATAATATTTTTTTTCAAACTTAATAATAATAATAATAATCATATGAATAATACTAATAATCATAATAATAATAACAATAATATTAATAACACCCATGTTTCTTGGGTATGATACCCCCTTCCAAACTCAAGTAACCTGAGTCTGGCGCCCTTAGCAAACCCTAGCTCCTGGGGTTCAGTCGTGTTACACTCAAGTTCATGGGGTCTGGCAAAGCCACACCCAAGTTTCTTACATATGACATCATCTTCTATACCCAAGTTCTTGTAGTTTTTAATTTCTTCAAATCAAATTTATGGTTTTTCTCTAATAGTAATAATATTTTTTTTCAAATTTATTGATGATGATGATGATAGTAATTATTATTAATTTTATCCTTCATATCAAATCTATGATTTTTTTTTCAATAGTAATAATATTTTTTTTCAAATTTATTATTAATAATAAAAATAATAATATTAATAATGAAAATAATAATATTGATAATATTAATAATAATATTTAACATGTCTGACCCCAAGTTCTTATAGTTTTTAATTTTACCCTTTAAATCAAATTTATGGTTTCTCTTCAATAGTAATAATATGATTTTTTTTTTTCAAATTTAACAACAACAACAACAACAACAACAACCATGTGTGATGTCAGCGAGCGGGTCTGCAGACCCTGGTGCGCGGGTCTAGCCCGAGCGTCTAAGGTCTGACAGACATGCCTGACCCCAATACCAGGTGTCTCGTAGCCATGTCATTTCCCAGCGCCAGACTCTAAAAAACCTGAGCGGACCATTTTATCCCCAACCATTCTTTCAATGCTAAATGTATCATATGAAAAAGACAATCGCACCCCCAATTGCATGCTTAACAAGTTTCTTTGGCAATGATAATTACATCATTGCACTGCTCCAAATCACAATAATATATGTCATGGTAAGTAGTAAAAGGATGAACAATAACTCCAAGCCATTTAGTTTTCTTTATAATATGGTTAGATTTGATGATTTAATAGCTTATGGGAAAAAGATTCGAAAATTCCAATTTCCAATAGTTCCCAAGGGGGTGCGTGCATATGTTTGTGCAACATGAAGTTCATATTAGACCAGATATGGTAAAAAAAAGGCACCTACATGTTAGAAATTATGCAATATGGATACCAAAATAAACTAACAAATAACATCAAAACATCAAAATCAAGCATTGAATACCAAAATAAAAAACTATCAACTTAAAACAGACTACATGTTCATGCAATATGGATTCAAAATTAGTTTTTTAAACTTATTTTAGTTATGAACAGACTTAGCACAACCAAGAAGAACATCCTTACTTAAAAATGCATTGTTTAAATTAAACAATAACTAAAACATATATATATATATATATATATATATATATATATATATATATATATATATATATATATATATATATATAACACCTCAAGCAAGCCACGAGAAGCTACTTTTGGATAAAAGAATATACTTAGAATAGCTACTCTCTCTTTTACTTTTCTTTGGAAAGTTTTGCTTCTCACCAACCTACTATCCTTTCAAAACTTAGGAAATCTTTCATGTTAGGCTCTTGGACTTTTAAATTGGGTTTTTTATGAATATTTTCCTACTTTTTTCTTCCCTGTTTCTTTCTCTTTTTTCAGCTCTTTTCTTAAAGGGGTATTTATAGGGTTTTGCTAGGGTTTTGGGAGGCTTTGAATCCATTTCCGACATTTTAATCTTGAGGTAAATATCGTAAACCCTTGATAAAAAAAAAAAAAAACTCATTTAGGAGCCTTTGTGTATGAACACGTGAAAAGAAGTTCGATTCTTGCACAATTGTGTTTCAGTTATAGCTGACGGAGTTGCCCACTTTTAAGGCCTCATCGAGCAATTCTGACTTTATCGTCACCTAAGACCACCTGAAATTCACCTTTCATTTGGATCCAACCTTGTGCAATTTGGAGGTCTGTAGCTCCATATTTATTCGTTTGAAGTTGCCAACTCAATTAGCCAAAACTGTCAAAACAAAGGCCAGTCTACCGAATGATGTGTCACTCACATTCTCTCTATATGCAATTTGTTTGAGTCCCTGTTCTCCCAGTTTCTTTTAATTCCATCCATAATTACCTCTAAACTTTTAATTTCATACAATTTCACCATTGTCAAACTCAACTGCCAGCACCTAAGGTTACAGTCTTTTTCATTGTGGTCTTTGATTCTGAATTTGTGCATTTTTATCCTCAATTGACCAACAAACTTCTAATTTTCTCAATTTGGCCACCCATTTAGTCAATTTCAGCCCTTACATTCACACACTTTTTTCAATTGATATTTGGTTTTGAATTTCTTTAAACAAGTTCTTAATTGCCCATCAAACTTCAATATTTATGCAATTAAGCCTCTGATTTGACCAAATTAACTCGTCAAAATTGCAATTTGACCCCAAAATTTAATTTTTTCCAATTAAAGTCTAAATTGACTTAAAAAAATCAATTGTTCTTGCAATTAAACCCTTAATCAAGTCAATTAAACCTTGAAAGATTCCAACTGAGTCCTTAAACATTCAATTTTAAATTTCCCTCCTCAAGTTAAATTTTCTTTGCCAATAGGGTCTTCATCAATAAAAAAAATACACTGTTAAATTTTTCAATCTTGTATATTTTGATCTTTTTCAACCAATCTTCAGCAATTTCCTGTGTGTTCTGGTATATTCTTCTTACTGATATATTTTTTGATTTTCTTCCAACATTTTTTCAATATTTATATCGTTTTTTTTCTTTTATTTGTTTATTTTTTGTTTATATAGGGCTCAAAAAATGGATAACAACAGATGTCCTTCTTTACAATACTTACAGAGTAAAAATTTGTCAAGTGTTTTACGCGGTAAGTTTGCAAAGATAAACAGACTATTCTTCAACCTAATCTTCTCAAAACTTTTATTTCTGTTGACCTGAAACTCTATCTTCGCAGCAATCCCCTTCATTAGGAAATGAATTTTTCCATGTTGACAACTTTTGTTCTCGACTTAGTTGACTTGAAAACCCTGCATCTAAGTGATCCCTTTTAACCCATAATCAAAATTTATATCTATCACTCGGTTAACCTAAAATCCTAATATGATGATTCCTTTTAACTAGAACTAAAATTTCTTTCTACAACTTAGCTAACCTGAAATCATAATCTAGGGATTTTCTTTAACTAGAACCAAAATCTATGTCTATAGCTTGGTTAACTTGAAATCCCAATATGATGATTCCCTTTAACTATAACCAAAATCTTTGTGGATAGCTTAATTAACGTAAAATTCCAATCTAGCGATTCCCTTTAACCAGAACCAATCTCTATCAATAGATTGGTTAACTTGAAATCCTAATTTAACGTTTCCCTTTAACCAAAACCAAAATCTCTATTTTCAGCTTGGTTAACTTGAAATCTCAATCTCTCAATTTTTTTTTAACCTGAATCATAATGCATGTTTTCATTTCAACTCAGCTAGCCTGAAACGCTGAATCCAAATGATCCACTTCAACTAGAGCTTTCCTAAAACTCCTTCCTTGTTAGTCTTTTGACTCGTCTGAGTCTGATTTCAAAAATTGTTTCCTATAAAATATAACCTTGTGCAATGTTTTGGGGTAAATGCTTACATCCTTGCCTAGTTTTGAAACATAGGTTCCACCCTTTGTTTGGTTTTCTATGAACTCCTTTTCAGGTATGAGCTTGTCCATTTGTTTGAATTTGTATACTAAAGCTAGGATCTGTTTCTTGTACCGCCATTCTTACCCACCTCATTCATAGAAAGAAGTCTCCAACTTTTGTTCTTGTGGGGCCCATTTCTTGCTCCACTTAATATATGATTTGACAATGCTTTCTATTATACATTTGTTAATGCTTTAATTGCCTTTTCCATTTTAAAGGCTTTTCGGTTTTGTTTCAACACGTGAATATTTTTTAAAAAGAAAATCTTTGAAAAACTTGGTTTTGTTTATGAAAACTAAAACTTTTAATATATGCATCAAAACAGTTCTTTAAGTAACCCCCTGATGGTTTTATCGGATCTTAGAGTGCGGGTCATCTTTAGGCAAGGTTTTTACCAAAGATGACCTTTTATTTCAACTTTTAAAGAGGTTTCAAGTATTTACTTGAAGATCTATATAGAGTCAAAGTTTTGCCTCATGTTAGAATTTACATTTTTCTTGTATGAATAAAAACGAGTCATTACTTATTTATCACTTTGCATGAACGATAAGATCGTTGTTTATCAGCCTAGGTTATGTGTGCTTGATTAGAAAAGACTTCTAAAGACATTAATATAGGTTATGGCTATGAGTTATGAAAGAAATAGATGCTTTTGAGGTTCAAAAAGTATTTAAGGGTTTAAAGACTTAAGATCACTTTCCTTTTGCCTCTTTTCTTTTGTGAAGTCGTCTCATAAACTTTATTTGGATAAACTCTCTTTCTTAATGAAGAGTCTCGCTTTAGGATCTTTGTCTTATTCTCGGAGCATCATGAAATCATCATTTTTTTTCTTTTCCTTTCTTTTACTTCTTCCCTTTCTTTTTTTTGGTTTCATGTTTCTTGTCCTTTTTTTTTTGTTTTTATGATGATACCTCCTTGTGTTGGTTTCTGACTTTCATAGATCAATGTGTGCATTTCGGTAGTTTGTTTACATTTCCTTCTTGCTCCAAATATGGGATGTGATCCTAGTTAGGGTTTTTATGAAGAAAAACTTATTTAGACTCAAATGGGGACCATAAGGGATATATTCTTAGAAAGTGGGGGATAACAAAAATGGCATTCTCATTTGAAACACACATTGTTAGTATCGATAAACTTCGCCATTTTCTGAAAAAACATGTGGGTGATAACAAAGTCGTTACCAACCATTTACCTATGCCATTCAAAGACAGGTTTTATCGCATAATTAGCTTTGGTTTGGTTACCTCTTATTCAAGAATTCTTTAAGCCTTTTCTGAGCATTTTATGATTCATTTCTTGTGATTATGCACAAAGCAAGTTATTTCAAGATTTTTCTTTTAAGAAAAGGATTTGAAATGCTGTGAGATCAAGCAATTTATAAATAAAGGTTCTTTACACGAAGAATTCATGGCCAAACTTCATTTTATTGATCTGGAAGAAACTGATTACATCATGCATAGTATCTTTTTACAATACCAGAATTCACAGGTCTAGCTAGATCTTCTCCATCCATTCTAGACAACCTTATAACTCTTATTGAGAAAGCCTTTTTCACTATATAGGGACCCTCGTAGTTTGACACCTATTTGCTTTAATCTTCTTCTAGTAAAGATAATATTTTCTTCAGCACTAAATCTCCTTCCTGAAACACTTGAGGTCGAACCATCTTGTCATAAACTTTAATCATTTTTTGCTGGTAAAATTGGTGATGACAAGTTGCAGCTATCCTTTTCTCACTAATTAGGTTTAGTTGTTCATCTCTAACTTTGGCCCAATCGACCTCTTATATAGCTCATAATCTCAACGATAAGATTTCCACTTCCAAAGGCATCACCGTCTCTATTGCATATACCAAACAAAACATGGTAGCTCCTGTTAAAGTTCTGACTGCAGTGCGATATACTTGAATGATGTATGGTAACATCTCATGCCAATCTTTGTAAGTGACCATTATTTTCTGAATATTCTTGATATATTTATTGGCGGCTTCTACAACATCGTTCATCTTTGGCTTGTATGGTAAGGAATTGGAATGCTTGGTTTTCCATTTGGCACAAAGCTCCACTATCATCTTGCTATTGAATTTATGAGCATTATTAGTCACTATTTTTTTTGGTGGACCATATTGGTAGATCAAGTCTTTCTCTATAAACCTTTTCACCATCTTCTATATTACATGAGCATATGAACTGACTTCTATCCATTTTGTCAAGTAATCGATAGCCATGAGGATAAACTTATATTCGTTGCTGGCTTTTGGATTGACAAGCCCAATCATATCAATTCCCCAGATCACAATGGCCATGGAGATGTTAGATTAAATATAGGAGTTGGAGGTGTATTGATCTTATCGCTATACACTTGACACTTATGATATTTTTTGACATGGTTAATACAGTCTATTTCTAATGTTATCTAGAAATAATTAGCTTTTTATATTTTCCTTGCCATGAGTTGAGCAAATACTTCTTACAATGCATTTCAGGCCTCGACCTCATCCAAACACCTTAGCAAGGTTATGTCGAATGATCTTTCATATAAGACCTTGTTGTCTAAGTAGAAGAGCCAATCTTCTAGAGGTTTTTATATCTATTTTGGATGCTCACAGGGGATATTCCTAATTTTACATAAAATTCTTGATATCGTAGTACCAAGGGTTTCCATCTATCTCACCTTTAATTAAACAACAATGAGTTGAGAAATTTCTGATATTAATGTCTACCGGTTGTACCTTATACCCGAAGTCAATTCTAGCCATGACAACATATATGGCCAAATCATTGGCAAACTGGTTCCATTCCCTTTCTAGATGGGTGAACTCTAGCTCTTCAAACTATTATGCCAGTTTGGACAGATACTCTTAGTAGCGTCTCAGCTTTTCTTTCTTAGTTTTCCACTCTCCTTTCACCTGGTAGATAATCAACATTAAGTCACCATACAATCTATCTTTTTTATTTTCAACTCTAATGCAACTTTTAAACCAATAATGCAAGCCTCATACTTAGTTGTATTGCTGGTGTATTCAAACTATAGCTTAACTGAAATTAGATATTGTTTTTTCATTAGGAGAGATTATTATTGTGTTAGCTCCATTACCATATATATTTACTGCCATATCAAAATACATGGTCCACCAATCTGTCATTTTTTTTCATCAATTAACAATACATTTTCATCAGGAAAGTCAAAATCCAATGGCTCATAATCTTTAATGGCTTTGTCAGCCAAATGGTCAATAATTACGCTCCATTTCACAACTTTCCTCGTCATATACACTATATTGTATTCTACTAACAGAACTTGCCATCTTGTAATTCGATTTGATAGATAGGACTTCTCACATATATACCTCAAGGGATCCACCATTGAAATCAACCACGTAGTATGATACAACATATAATCTTGTAATTTTTTTCCACCCAAACCAGTGCACAACATAGTTTTTCTATCGTCATGTATCTAGACTCGTATTTTGTGAACTTCTTACTCAGATAATAAATGACTCTTTCTTTCTTTCTGGTTTCATCATGTTGGCATAGTACATATCTCATAGTTACTTCAATTACTGTTAGATATAGTATCAAAGGCGTTCTTGATATAGGATGAACAAGTAGAGGTGGGTTCTGTATGTACTGCTTGATTTTATTAAAAGCTTCTTGACACTCCTCATTCCAAGTTCCAGGATTTTTTTTCTTGATAGCCAGAAGATATGTTCACATGTTGTTATTAGCTGGGATATGAACTAGGTAATATAGTTTAACCTCCCTCAGAATCCTCTCACTTTCTTCTCTATCGTAGGAGATGACATAGATTGAATGAGCTTCACTTTATCAGGATCCACCTTTATCCATCTTTCACTTACCATGAATCCTAATAACTTCCCAAACTTAATTTCAAATGAATATTTTGCAAGTTTGGGCCTAAGTTTATACTTCTTTAATCTCTTAAACAACTTTTTAAAACCCTGGACGTGACTCTCTCCTTTTTTAGACTTAGCAATCATTGATTGGAATATATGTCGACGAATCCCTTAACTATTAGTAGCAAAACCGGGGCAAGAAAAGCTTAGTGTTAGTCTACTTCAATCTGAACCCACCAAGCAAGTATGTAGCAAAAGCTAACACGGATCGAAGGCATATCGTGAAGGCTCGAGCAGAGGGAGAGGAGTGAAGCTACTTGACTGAATAAGTGAAAGAGTGAACCGCAACTAGACCTGATAAAAATCGAATGCTTTCCCCTTATAAAAAAGTATGGCCTTTGGTTCTTCAAATTGATTTTAGCTGCTCTTTTAGGGAGGAGAAACTCCTAAATCTAAATAAAGAATTAAAATGCTTCTACTATTTGGGAAATCTCTCTAATGGGTTAGGCCACATAATTTTTGTTCCTTGCACACAATTCAAGCTATAGACCAAAGTTTGCAGTTCTTATTCCTTGCAGTTTTATAAGCTAGGCGTAACCACCTTAGCACACTATTAGATTGTTTGTTTAAGTTTGTTAATTGTTAATTAATGAAAATATGTGGACATAAATAATTGTATTGTATTTTTAAGTTACTTCAATTATGTACAATTTTTTTTTGAACCTTGTATTTTAAGGTGCTTGAACTATATATGAGTTTTTATTTGAACCTTTTATTTTAAGATATTTGAACTATGTAAGAAAAAAATTTCTTTATGATTTTACGATTCGTTTTTATGATCCGAGTTTATATTGTATTTTTTATGCCGTGTCAAAATGGGTTTTTGACAACCTTGTATGCAGCATGGTTAGGTAACAGATTTGAATTAACATTGGGTGAATCCTTGAAAGTTACCCATCCTATCTTGATAAGATTCACTAGTCTTTTCTTGAAAGCATAACAAGTTTCAATACCATGGTCAGGATTGCTAGTGTGGTATTCACAAGTCAAATTTGACTTGTACCAGATAGAAAAAGGTGGTTGTAATGGTGTTACATAGATACGAGTTATATGCTCAATACTCAATAATTTAGCATACAAATCTTTCAAAGGCATATGCAAAAGTGGTAGTCGTTCCAGGGTATTTCTTATGTTTGGTTTTTGGCAATTGTTCTGGTTATTTGATTGATTGGTTTGATTTAGGGCAAAAGGCTTAGTGAAGTTAATGCTGGTAACTTGAGAGATAAATGCTTAAAGGTTATGATAGTTTGCTTTTTTTTTTTTCCCTTTATACCCGTTTTCTAGGCTGTTCATATCACTTTCCCTTTTCTTCCTGGCAAAACCTTTCTTTTCCACTACCTCAGCTATGCATCCAGACTTAATCCCTTGCTTTATTCTTTCATCAATACGTACAACATCCTATAAATGTTGAGACGAGCTACCCATTAAAGGTTCATAATAAGAGGACTATAAGGTATTGGCGAACAAAGTCAACATCTTTGTTTCTATCAAATGAGGCTAGACATGTGTGGCCTCAACTCGCCACCTTTTCACGTACGCCTTTACAGACTCTTCATTTCCTTTCTCCATTGTCATCAGGCTGGTTTTGTTAGGGGAAATTTCAAAGTTAAATTTGTACTGTTTTAGAAAGGCCTCGACCAAGTTTTTCCATTTCTTGATCCTAGTATTTTCTAGTCTTATATACCAATTCAGAGCGGACCCTATGAGACTATCCTAAAAGAAATAGGTCAACATTTTATCATTATGGATCACTTTAGCCATCTTGTTGTAATATGACCAAAGATAGGTATTTGAGCATTCTAGTTTGGTGTACATAAAGTCCAGCATTCTAAAGTCCTTTGGCACCAAGCATATTTTAGTTGCTTGTATAGGGTCAAACAAATAACTCCCCTCAACTTCTCTCAATCTCTTTTCTATAGCAGACAACTTGTCATAGTTTATAGGACCAATAGATCTATCATCAAAGAGTACTTCAACTGTTAAATCCATAATAACCAAAGCTTGAGTTGGTTGGAGAGGGGGAAATGGGATAAAATACTGCTCAATTGTTGAATCTACCCCTAAGTGCTTAGATGTATGAGGGACATGAGTTATTGATGCTTTAACAGGAGGCTATGTAGATGTCCCCTTTATTATTGGATCTTATAAGTTGCTCGAGTGGATTGGTCATTCGAGCAACTTTATTCTTCAGAGACTCTAACTCATTATGATAATATGATTTCAGATGAGCTCTCTCATCATTCTCCATTCTTTTTCTTAGTCAGGTGCAGTAAACTTTAGACAAGGGACTTATGTTTCACAATATGTAATGTATGTGATAATTTATAAGCAAATATGATTAAATGAATGATCATGATGCGTGTGTCAATTTATATTAGATATGGATTAACCTTTCCGAACTTATTCATGACTTTTATAATTCCTTGGGCAAGATTTCTTGAGCTCAATTGGTTGTTGTAAAGAAGCATTTGCCAAGTTCTTATCATGGTTGAATCCCAAAATACATTAGAAAGAAAGATGGGTTATGACCCTTTCATAAATAAAAAAATTTGTACATTGTTTGAAAATTTTCAAACTTCAAAAGCCATATGCATCACTATTCATAAAAAAAACATCTCATCTACTAGCTATGTTTCTAATAAAGAAAGTGATGGCACTCATGTGTTCTCGGCAATTCAAATCATCATTTCTAATTTGGGTGGCTTATTGTTGCACCCTTTCAGCATGACAGGCCACTTGTTCAATCTGCTTTGTCATTCGTCTTTTCTTATCATGGAACAAGGTATTATCGGTGATCAATACTTTATTGCTGGTTGCTAAAGTCTCATTGCTTTTTTCTAGTACTCGTACCATAGTCTCCAACTGTGCTACCTTAGCCATTGCCCTTCGCAATTCCTCCCTCTCAATGTCAAGTTCAGCTTTTTTAGAGTTAATTTGAACTACAAAGCTGTCAATATAGTCTTGATATCCTTGATGCTTTTTCCTAGTCCTAATTAACTCTTTCTTCATCTCAAAGTAATGGCTTCTCAATGCTTTCAACTCCTTCTCTCGGATTTCTAGCTCGGATTTCAATACCATAATTATCCCTTTGAAGACTCAACTCTCTTCTGGTAGTCTCACTTATTAGACTCAGCAGCTTCCCTAACGCTTCTCTCTTCCTTGGACTGTGCTATATATTAGGACTAGATTCTTCTTTTCTATTCTATGTTAATCTTGGTTAACTGATTTTTATCTTTCCCAACCTTTAACTTCTTCCAAAAGCAATCTTTCTTTCTTCAAGAAATCTATTATTTCCTTATCAGTATTTATGCTACCTTTGATTAACCTCATGACTTTGGCCAACTCTCTTTCTGTTAGCACATGCTTATTAGCCAAACTCATCGTATTTGGTCATATGAGTTCTCAACTCATCTAGGATACCCTTGGCCATTTCTTCGGCTACCTCGACCTTTTTCTGTCATTCTTTTATTACCCCGTGATCGTTTGTCAAAGTTTCTAGTTGTTCATCCTTCTTTTCCAATTGCCGGTTCAAGTAATTCCTCATCCTATCTTCCTCTTCCAACTGTTTTTCCAAGAGTTGTCATTGCCCTTTGCTATGGCCAAGGTCAATTTCATACTTCTTTAGTTACTTCTTAACTCCTCATTACCAATCCTTTTTCTTTTTGGTTGCTGCATTTATGGTTCTAAATTTCTAGGTTTTGAGAACCCTATCATTCTAGAAAGCTCTTCATTTCTCTAAATCATGTAATTTTGACTAAATAAGGATTCAACCCCACTGTCTTTTTTCTTCTTCAATAATAGAAGTCTTTCCTAATCTTGTCTAATAAGTTCATCTCTTTGAGGGATGACTGGTGCTTGAATAGACCGGTGAAATATTTTAATCCCAGAGTTCTCGGTACATACTTCATTCCACCTAGTTGTCTTGTTATAAGAACAGGTGCATAACTGTTGTATCTAGCTACACAAATTAGGGGAACCCATGTCTTGCTTCCATAACTCATTATATAGAGACTGCGATGTTCATCCATGGTGTTTTTCACTTGAAGTTGCTTTATGGTAATGTGGTATATTTTCATTTCCATGCTTTCTCATCCAAATTCTTACAAGTCTCATCTATAATAATCTTTAATGGTCAAATATTAAACCACTAAAAGTTATTGAAAATATCCTTTTGAAGTTTTGATATGACTGATAATCCATAAATAAGACATCGGGACATAACATCCTATGGCTCCTTTCCTATGCATCCTACAATGGTTGAGTGATAGTATGGTTTCAACCAAAATTATACCAAAAAGGTTGATTCGATCATGCTCATACTTGTTGAATGCATTTGCAGCTTTTAAAACGATGACTCTAATTTCAGATAGGAACAAAATTAAACCAAATATGGCAAAGGCCACTAGTTGGTATCGTTCGTCTCCCAACATGCCTTCCTCAACATTTTTCTTCATTTTGGCATCAATGATTTTCCACTTGAATCCTTCGTCAGTTACCTTACACTGGCTGATTTTTCCCAAACATAATAAATTGACTACCTCCGAAGCTGTGTCTTCAAATTTTCATTTGAGATAAATCTTATGAGTGTTATTTGGAAAATCTAGGATCATTTCACACTACTCCAATGTGGGTGTTTTATCGATGTTCCTGAAAGTAAAACACCTATAATTGGGATCCCAAAAATTCAGTAAAGCTTTTACAACTATTGCTTGTACTAGAAGTCTTATTAGTTGTGCAATCCTCTCATATTGCCTTTTAAATAGAGTCTCGTCGACATACACCATTATGGTTGGCAATTTCTTCAGGACATTCACCATATGATTTATCTTAGTAATGCATGGCAATCCACTAGCATTGATTCTTAGACAGTTTCCTTAAGCTACTTGTGCTAACTCAGATTCTTGCCTAAATTCTTAAAAAGATGGATATCTATAAAAAGTCATTATTTTAGTTCAGAATCCTACAATACAGGATTAGCATGGCCAGACTTGCCTTGATGCAAATTACAAGTAGCACATACAAATTAATGATAGGTTCTATTCATTAAGGGAGCATGGGTAGGTCTTCTACCCGGTATCAAAAAGGTCCTAAATCTACCTAGAGATGTTATTTGTAAAGATAGTATGGGGACATTGCAATGAATGGTTAAGGCACGTATGCCTACCATTATCAAGCAGACAATCAGATATGAGTTGGGGGTTTCACGCATCTAAACTTTGACTAGTAGTCATAGGGCAAATCGTTAATCCTCCACCTAACCTTGAAGTTTGTATGTGCTTTCAAAAATTAAAGCAAACGATGCATGAGGCATTAATCCATATCCAATATACAAATGTATGTGCGATATATAAAAAATAATAAAGCATAAAAAGAATGCATGGTGATAATAAAAAAAATGATGGACAAAATGCAATATAATTTAAAGCATAAAAAAGAAAAAAAGTACACTAAAAAAACACAACAATCAGACAAACAAACAAAGCTTAATCCATAGGTTCCTAGTGGAGTCACCATTATGTCACATGGGTGTGGCGTCGTGACGATCATCCTCCCGAACAAGGATTATTAGTGGTGATGTAGGTGGAAAGGATAAGGAATTCTTGTCCTTTATCAATAAAATAAGAAAATGAGAGTCGTTACCTAGTATTTTGGTCACTAGAAACCCTAATTGGTCTCAGAGTCTGGGTAAGTGGATTAATTGCGTAAAGAGAAGTATCATCACCCTTAATACGTCTTACCTAAGGTAAGCTGCATTGTTTATTTGCTTGATATAAACTAAAGTATCGTTGTGTTTTCTAACTATTGGTCTATTTAGGGTTCAAGAAAAGTCCTTCTTAGTAAAGAGATTCTTATCTTATCAAGTTAAAACCTAACCATTCTAGTGCCAAAACATAAAAACAAAATGAACTGTCTTTCTTTTCATATTGAGAATACATTTTATGTATAAGTATATAATCTCGTATAATAAAATAAACAAAAAAAATTATGTTTTTGAAGTGTAGACAAAGTTCTAACAGATAATCATAAACTAGTTATGATACTTTGTGATTGATTCTTGTATTTTTTTTTTCAAAGTATGATAAAAATGAAATTTTAAAAAAATAAAATACTTATGAAA
This sequence comes from Populus deltoides, assembly GCA_015852605.2. NCBI lineage: Eukaryota > Viridiplantae > Streptophyta > Magnoliopsida > Malpighiales > Salicaceae > Populus > Populus deltoides. The sequence goes on along the minus strand of CM027588.2, from coordinate 11,380,584 downwards.
ATTTTAGAATTTGGCCATATGCAAGGAAAATATATATATAGCTTTATTTGGCAAAAAAAAAAACTCATTTTTTCTTGTAATAAAACTACTAAAATAGGCCTAAGGGGTATTTTTCAAACACACCCTTAAACCAAAAAAATCTTTAACAAAATAACATGGCAAACCAAACAGGGTTTTAAACCCTTAACCCAAATTTGACTCAACACTTTTTGTTCGACCATAATCCGAAATCAAGATCTTTGTTTGACCCAAAAGCAACCAAACAAACAAAACAGAAGGCAAAAAAACAGATTAAACAAAAAAAAACACAAAAACCTAAAAATTCTTGAACAAAACAAATCAAACACCAAAAAAATAAAGAACACCGAAATCCAAACCCAACAATGTGGAACCCAAAATAGACCAAATATGGTAAAAAAACGATACACATATATGTTGGAAATTATGCAATGATCAATAATCTAGCGTTCATTTACTTCAATTATCATAATTTTGTCAAAATGGGTTTCACTTCAATTAACACTGGTTCTAGAGCTCTTCATCCTACTCATCTATACAACTCTTTCAAATAGTCTAAGATAATGACCTCACACCCACAGGATCACCTACAATATTGCAACTCTGGTTCTCAAAGCATCAACTACCTTATTCTGAAACCTGATTTGTGCACGAAAGGAACCCATCGAGCATACATGTATTTAAAACTCTTCCAATGGCTATTCAAGAACTTTAATTATTCATTATCTGAATATAGAATGAATTATTTATAAGGTTGCATTTGATTAATATTTTAGGATATAAGGGATTGATATAGAAGAGACAGAAACATATTGGATAGAAGAAATTGAGATAGAATAATTAACATTATTGTAGTTTATTTAGAAGCTATAATTAACTAGTTTTATATGATAAAGAAAATATTCATTCAATATGACATTTTAAATTGAACTTTCATCATTAATTTCTTAAAAATGTGGCATATCTATTTAATTATTTCCATGTAAAGAGTTACTTGAAACTATGACAATCGAGAATTATTGGCACATGGTAAGCTATTCCTCCTATTAATGAATGAGATTATCATTATAAAGTTGTCGTTGTTCTTGTAAAAGCTAGCTAAGAATTTCTATTAATTTAATATTGTTTGTTTAAAAGGGTGTTTGAGAGTATGATATCTAACAGTTATTTTTTAAACTGTTTTTTTTATTTATATATACATTAAAATAATAACTTTTTAAAATTTATTTTTGATATCAGCACATTAAAATGATCTAATAACATAAAAAAATTAATTAAAAATAAAAAAACTAAATTTTAGCCGACACTATTGCTATCCTGAACAAGGACCAAGACTGAAATTAAACTACTGGGGATAGACATTGATGTTCAAAAAAGTTGGGATTCCACTACTTCAGCTCATGGAGAGCTATTGCCTTGAAAGTGTTTTAAAGAGACAACGGAAAATGGATATAAAGTAATCACCACTAAGCTTTTCTGCTCTATCCACAAAAGCTTCCTGTTTGCATTCAATTAATGATATGATCGACGACCAGGAAGAACAGAATTCTAAATAAAATAATAATAAAAAAAAGGTTGCTCCCTGATTTTTTTTAATTTCTTATATTCGTTTTAGAGGAAGCCCTTCCTGCAACTATTTTCCTTTCTTTTTTGCCCTAATTTCATGAAAAGCAAATTATTCTTACAAGAGAAGACAACTTGCGAGGAGGCTTGAACAAACTGAGGCTGTTATTTTGATGTTCTAGTTCCCATCAACTGGGGTCTAAAACAAAATGTATTCCCTGTAGGAAAAACACTAAAAACCAAAGGCATAAAGTGGAATTCTCCTACAAAAGGTGGGATGCTTCCTTTTCCTTTTGAATTCTTCAACCGAAATAGCCACTAGGGAGAGTCTTGATGGAAATCCGTCTCAGAATCTGTGACATCCCACCACTTCCATAAGCACAGCTCGTGTAAATGGATTCCTTCTTGGTTGGGAATCTCGTAGATTCCACTACGCTAAAGAAGCACTAACTTTTGTTATGGGATCTCTGCCAAAAATAAAAACTCTCTCCTTTTGTATTTTCCATCGGCTTATGTTGCATAGCCTCCAGTTACTTCAGTGATCGCCATCGCCATTGATAGAGCTTAAACTGTTTTCATTGATTAAAGAAATCTCTTGTCATCATTTAGAAGGTGTTTGTTTATGCTGTAATTTTAGCTTTTAAAGCAAACCGCGTTTGGTTATATGAAAAAAACAATTTAATGTTTGGTGAATTTAACTTGGTACTGTTCACATGAACAATGATCATTGGATCGCGCACGACCCGGTAAAAAAAATTTATTTTTTTAAATTACGTTTTACTCGAAAAACTAGTGTTTAATATTATTTAATAATACTACATAAACTGATTTAAAAAAAAACTGAAACTAGTTCAAACCGACCGGTTTCGGTTCTGTTCAGTTTTTTAGGACAAAAACCAGTTCAAACCGGTTTGGCTCGGTTTTTTTTTGTTTTTTTCGGTTTGGCTTCGGTTTTAGGCTTATAAAATTGAAACCGAACCGAAATGGCCAGTTTTTTTCAAATTTTAATCGGTTATTTTTTTTCCAGTTTTCTCGATTTTTTCAGTTTTTTGGTATTTTTACTCACCCCTATATACATGTATCCATTTTTTTATATATAAAAAAACTATATTCTCAAAATATCTTTGAAGCTTTATACAGAAATCTTGCTTATACATAAAACTTCTCACTTACAACGAGAGGGATTATAACTATTTTTTTTCTCCATTTAATTGGGAAAAGAAAATTGATTGTGCCTATAAGCATGATTATGACATGCATGGGATGTATAGCTGCTAAGTATATGGACCAAATAGACGTACAAAAACCTAAGAAATCAATTTAGAGGGACAAAAATTCATTATTATTTAGGCGAAAACTCTATCATAGTTTACTTTGTGATTATTTTCATGTGTTTATTCGCAATTATTTTCAAACTTTATCCGTATTTTACTTGAGAATGGAGAGGCATGCCAAAAGTCCTGGTGGGGGGAGGTAGAAAAGTCTAAGAATTGAATATTGGCCTCCTCAAGCCACATCAAATTTCTAGAAGTCATTTATTAGATAACTATGTTTTTAATTAGTCATACTAGGATTTATTTCTAAGTCGTAATTAAGTTTTGACAAATTACTATCAAGACATGGAACTAGCATAAAAATACTCTAATCATTTAAAAAAAAAACTATAGATTCAATTAACCTTTACATGAATTAAAAAGTCAACTTTCTTGATTTAAGAAAAAATCAAAGTTTCATTAATTCTATAAACGAGTTCTTAGCTAACCATAACCTATTTCTCAAAGTATTCTACCTTCCAAAAACAAACTCTCTCTCTCTCAATTGGGTTATTAAGTCTAGAGCTTTATAATTTTTTTTGTTTTTACTTTTGAGTTGTTATCTTGATCTCTTAGTTTAGATCGTGAGTATAAAAGAAAAAAACACCAAAGAAAAAATCCTAGTCAACTCCAGCTCGCTCAACTAACCCACAATCCGTAACACGAGAATGGGAGAAAAAAATAATTTTTTAAAAAAAAACTAGGAAAAAAAGACAAAAGTTAAATCGATAAAAACAAATGATAAAAAAATGAAGTCATCCCGGGTTAACTTAACTAACCCACAACTCGAGTTAAACTCACATAAAGAAAAACAAAAAAAATCATAAAACTCAAGGCCCAATAACTTAATGTCAAAGCATGAAGTTAAAAAAGAAATCAATCTCCAAAAAGTAGAAAAAAAAATCTTCAGTCAATCCGGGTAAATTTGACTAATCCGCTACACTAGATATGAAATTGGGATAAAAAATTATTATTTTTAAAAAAGAACTAAAAAAGACTAAATTTAAATAAAAAAAACATCAAGAAAAAAACTAGCATCAATCTAGGATAATTTAACTAACTTGCAACCCAGGAAACCTCACAGAAAAGAAAACGAAAAAGACCACAAAACTCAAGGCCCAATAATATAATTTCAATCATGAAATTGAAAACAAAAAAAACTATTTAAAGAAAAATGTCAAAAAAAAACTTGAGACATGAGATAAGAGATTGAGATAAACCCATTGAAAACAAATCACAAGCTCAAAACCTAGTAACTCCATATAAAAGAAAGTGAAAAGAATCACAATGCTCAAAACCTAATAACTCCATAGAAAAAGACTAAATTAAATCTATCTAATCTTTGAGAATTGTCACCCTGATTATGAGATCGGGATTACCTCATAAAAGGCAAATAAAAAAATCACTAAACAAAATCCTTAATCAAACAAAATTAAAAAAACAAATAAATAGCAATCAAAACAATGAGTACCAAATATAATATAACAATAAAATGAAAGAAAATAATGAAGGACTAAATTAAAAATCTAAAAAAATATAAAAAATAGCAATCAAAAGAATAAGAACTAAAATTGAAAACAAAAATTAAATGAAATAAACTGATGATGGATGAAATTAAAAATAAATCAAGAAAATGACAAAAAAAATAGCAATCAAAAGAATAAGGACTAAATTAGATATAAAAATTAAATGAAATATAATACCTATGGAATAAATTGAAAAATAAATAAAGTTAAAAAAGCATCAAAAGCAAAAGAAAGAGCAATTAAAAGAATGAAAATCAAAATTAATATAAATACAAATTGAAGGACACAATTGATTTTTGGATGGGCTGACATGAAAATCGAGGCAATGAGAGAGAATAGAAAGAGGGGAAGAAAAAAGGCTCTCCAGAACCCAAGTACAGCTTCATCGTTAACACATGCCACACCATCGTGAAGAGGATGACACATCACTTTAATCGTCGTTGCAGACAAAGGCATTTCAACACCGAAAGGCATCATATGCATGCCTAAGTGGCGTGGGCACCTTCCACTCAGTGGTGTATGTGCAACACATGTCAACTACCTTTTTTTTAATTAATTTTATATGTGCAAAGACTTAATTGCCCCTCATCCAAATAGATAATTACAAAAAAAATATCAAAAAGTCTAAAGTGCCCCTAATCGTAAGCTTTTTGTTTTTTTCTTTCAAGGGAAATGTGGTCAATTTACAATGCATCCAAAGCATGAAATGACCTAAAAGGCCTTAACCCAAATTATGTTTTTATTTTATTTTTAGGGGTATTAAAATCATTACTTTGTGCATCAAATATGTAAACAAACTTCTTTATCCCCTTGGAATTTGAAGTTTGTGTGTAAAGTAAAATTTTAATGTTTTTTAGTGTTTTTTATAACTTATATGTCATTAATTGACTCCATATTTAATAGTTGTTACTAGTTATTTGGTCTACGTCTCTTCGTAGGTTAGATAATTTTTTCTCCAATAAAAAAATTAAATATGAGAATTCTCTAATTCGTTTTTTTATATAAAAAAATAGCAATAAAAAATAAGAATCAAAATTAAATATAAAAATTAAATCAAATAAAATAATGAGGAATGAAATTGAAAAAAATCAAGAAAATGACAAAAAAAAATAAATAGCAATAAAAAATAAGAATAAAATTGGATACAAAAATTAAATGAAATAAAATACCCGTGGAAGAAATTGAAAAATGAATAAAGTTAAAAATTGAAAAATGAATAAAGTTAAAAAAGCAAAAATTAAAATTAATATAAATACAAATTAAAGGACAATTGATTTTTAGATGGGCTGGCATGAAAATCAAGGCAATGAAAGAGGATAGAGAGAGTGGAAGAAAAAAGGCTCTCCGGAGCCTAAGTACAACTTCATCACTAACACGCGCCACCACCATAAAGATGATGAGGAGTCACTTCAATCGTCGTTGTAGACAAAGGCATGTCACCACCAGGAAGTATCGCATGCATGCCCAACTAGTGTTGGCACCTCCCACTTGATGGTGCATGTGCAGCACATGTCAACCACCTTTTTTTAATTAATTTTATATATGTGAAAAGGCTTAATTGCCCCTCATCCAAATAGATAATTACAAAAAAAAAAAAAACAAATTACAAATTTTGAAGTGCCCCTAACCGTAAGCTTTTTTTTTTTTTAAGGGAAATGTGGTCAATTTACAATGCGTCCAAAGCATGAAATGACCTGAAAGCCCTTAATTCAAGCTATGTGTTTTTTTTTAAAAAACTTTTAGAGGTATTAAAGTCATTACTTTGCACATTAAATATAAAAAATGACTTCTTTGTCCCTATGGAATTTGAAAATGACAAACATATACTTGGAAAAGACTTCTTCTTCTTCTTTTTTATCGAAATGTAAGAATATATTAAAGATAAAAAAAATATACAGAGCAGGAAAGTCATGAGAACAGGGTCCCTAACTAGGCATAAATAAATGTTGATATCTGAAACCTAAAAAATATGAGTTTAAAAAAAGAAAACAAATCAAGACAACCCGAGTGAACCATCTAAACCTAAGTTAATCTCTAAAACTCACACTTTGTGAAACTCTAGACTCGGCTTTGTCAAGAAGCTAAATTTCAAATCAATTTAATATTGGAGGATGAAATTGAAAAAAAACAAATAATTTAAAGTGAATCAAAAGAATAAAAATCAAATTTGATGGAGGAAAAAACCTAAAGATACTAAATTGTAAGAAAAAAAAATCTAAAAAATTATTTTAAACAAAACAAATACCAATTAAAAAAAATTGGGACCACATTTGAAAGATGAAAAAATTAAAGGGTCGAAAATTGAAAAAAAAGACTCAATTTTATAAATTAATCCAAATAAAATAAATAGTAATAAAAAAATAAGAACCAAACCCGAAGGAATAATAAATTAAAGGAATACTTTAAAAATTTGAAGGGTCAAGTATAGAAATTAAAGAGAAGATAGAGAAAAACGGGGGAATAAAAAAATGATCATTAGTGCCAAATTGAATGTTCATTGGCCACACATGTCGCCTCACCATAAAAGGGACATCAAGACGAATCCAATGCCATAACGAAAGGCAGCGTCTGGCTACTGAACAACCCCAAACATGCCGCCGAAAAGCCCAAGGATTGTCCACGCAATAACACGTGATTGCCCGCGTTAACACCTTTTTTTAATAATATTTATTTGTATTAAATTATAAATTTTCCCCTGAACCAACATAATAATAATAAAAAAAACCCTAAGTGAAAAGACAACAATTCACCTGAACATAAACTATAGAAAATTCCACTTGTAAAAGGCATGTATGTAAGTCATTTTACTATTCTAAAAAATGAAAATATAAAAACAACCATACGTGCAAGCTTTCCTTAATTTAGAACCTAAATATATAATTGTTATTTTATTGTGTATTTAGAAATAAAAAGACTTAATGTGTCCCTTGAATCTAGAAACAACAAATGTGTCCCAATAGCATGTTTTATGATTTTGCTTTTTAAAGGTAAAAAAGTACTTTCATTGTGGATATACAAAAAGTAAAAAAAAACCAACAATTTTCACTATGTTTCACTTTGATCCCTTGTTTTTCAACTCACCCTCCCCTCACAAATAAGCCTAAATTGACCTATAAATCTGCCCAATAAAAGCTAAAAAAAAACGAGAAATAGGTAAAATAAAATATTGTAAATAATGAGTCCACATTGTCTTATAATGGGTACCACAATGAATTCCCCACACCATCTAGATTTTATTATAATTAGGCAACATGTCCAACACTACAATAAAGGTAGAGTTCTAAGATAATTTTGAACGCATGAGAAGAAGACACTAGCATTATTGATGTGTTTTCTGATAACATGAGATTTATTAACTGATGAATGAAAAGATGATGTTTGTGTTTAATATGATAAATTAAAAAAAAAATATTACGCGATAAATAAAAGAAAGTTGTGAATGTTAATTAAAGACTAAAGTTAGAAGCTAATTTTCCTAGTAAAAAGTAAAAGATAAATATAGATGAAAATATTTTACCTAGTTTGTCCTTTTAATTTTTTTTTTTATGTTGGAGAGTTATTATGATTGCTAAGCATATATGTTTTTAATTGTTATAAATAATTAATACAAATACAATTGATATATTTAAATTTAACAAGAGAAAAACTTCATGTTATAAATTACAATAATCTCTTAGAGCTATTTTGAGATTTATAGAAAAAAAGAGGGTGTGAAAGAACATTTGTTCAATCTTGAATTGATACAAGCTTGCTTTGACATTAAAACCATTGACAACGAACTGGTCACTTGAGATTATCAAATTATTATTTTATTATTATTTTATTATTATGAGAAAATGGGTTACCACAAATGTAAAAAGGAAGCAATGGATGGCTATCATGGCGAAAGTCGTAGGTGAAGCTGCCATTGACTTGGTAAGAAAAGGCTCGTTGGAAACTTCCTTCAACAAAAACGCGTTTTACTAATTCACATCTGCAGGATTGCCTTGATAAAGCAAAGCCTCTCATCCTTGGCTTCTTATCTAGAAAAATAAAGGGGGGGAAAGTGCAAAAGGCCTCTCTTTGATCGATTGTTGCAGGATAGACACAAGGGTTTCTTGTTTTGGTGTTTCTCAGAAGATATGTGTCCTTTCAGGTTCATCTTGGTGTTTTTGTCAGCAGTTTTGGCTGGATATTTTGCATGGAGGACAGTGCGATCGTCGCCAGAGATTGACGACATGGTTTCCGATGATTCAACGGCCGAAAAGACTTCATTGGAAGATAAACAAGAATTCAATTCGAAAAGGGTATCGAGGATTCTCTTCTTGTTCTTTATCTTTATGATCCCTTGGGTTTAATCTTTCGCTTTCAAAGAAATCTTGTTTTCTTTCCTTGTCTAATTACAGGTCTTGAATATTTCTTGTTATTGGATTTTCTTTTCAGATGATTCAAAATGGATTCTGGGTATTTGTCGACATGGCCAGTGGGAGCTACTTGTGGAGGAATTTGAAGGAGATGAAGAAAGATGCGACCTTGAAAAGCTCGTAAGGTTTAATCATGGATCTGTTTGGATTTCCTTCTTCTTTTTTTGTAAATAATAAGATCTCTGTATCATAACAGTGGGGGGAATTTGTGCTGTTGAGGATGGGAGGAGGGAGCTGTGTTTTGTTAGTTGCTACTTAAGAGATGTCCTGAAACTGTAGAATGTCAATTGAGAATCCTTCGATTAATGGACATCAACTTGAGCACCACATTTTTAAATCGCATAGATTCCATAGAAAAAACTATGGGTGTTTGTAAGTGTAGTGTAACTTTGTTTTTATGAATTTTTAATTTTTAATTATTTTTATTTTGTTATGTTATTAAATTATTTTGATATAATGATATTAAAAATAAATTTTAAAAAAATAAAAATATATATTATTTTCAAGAAAAACAACCTTTATAATCATTCCAAACACTAATTAATTTGAAAATATAATAAAATATAATAACGGTTATTTTTTAAAGTGTTTATCAATTTAAAATATATTAAAATATTATTTTTATTATTTTAAAAAATTATTTTTAATATTTACATGTCAACATGATTTAAAAACATTAAAAAATTAAATTTTAAAAACACAGTTTCAATTTCATTCTCAAATACTATTTAAAAACCGGTTTAGTATTGTGATTGTGATGATAGCTATTTTTCAATATATTTTTTATATTAATATTTTTTTATTTTTTAAAATTTATTTTTTATATGAACATGTTAAAATAACATGAAAATATAAAAAATAATTAATTTTAAAAAAATTGAAACGTAAAAACAAAAATGCTATAAATCTCCAATACTACAAAGCTTGACTGAATCCTGTCGGTCTGTCAAACGTGAAAAAAGCATAGCTACACCGGCCGAGGAAAATTTAATATGCCAACTTGCAGGGCTTATACTTAAATATGCAGCGGCAAATAGTCCAAATCCAACAGTTACATTCGAAACTCTCAAACTGAAGACCTTAGAAATTGATTTAATTTCTTGACAGCTCTTAAAACGAGAGGAGCACAGAATTATTGGCATTATATAAAAAGAGGGCAAGCTAAATAAAGAAAGAAAAAGAAAAAAATCCCATCTAACAAACTGGCACTGATGCTATACTGTGCATTAGAACATATGTACGAGGATTTTCAGAGAAGAAATATCATTAATGCAAGGCTTATGTACAACCAGTATTAGCAGCAACACCAGCAGGAAGAGCTTCAGTTTAGGTCCGCTTGCAGCTTAATAGACATGTACAAAAGTGTGACAAGAGCACCTTGTGGGAGTGGAGCGAACCTCGCAAGATTTGAACCAACACACAGGGCCACCACCACCAGAGCAACCATGCTGCTGCTTGTCTTTCCACAGGCCCAGCTAGCAAATTGGAGACACAGAACAAGCAAAACCCCACCTCTCCCACCCAAAATCCATGCAATGAAATAACCAATCTTATACCCAGCATCCAATTGTCTGTCGAACAAAGCCATGAGACTACTGAAGGTAAGAGATGATAGAGATCCAAGAGTTTGCAGTAAAAAGAGGGATAAAAATGCAGATCTTAGCACTTCGCTAAAGGGGCCTCTTTCCTGATCTAGGCTTCCTTCTTCAGCCTCCTCTTCTGTCTCACTGTAGAAGGAAGGGTCCTCGCTCACGTTATAGTGCTCCCAATGTGCCCCACTTCTCATTTTCCGCTTCATTTCAGCCCATTTGTAGATCCTTCCCCAGTCTTCAACTTCGGGAGTATAATAGTGTCTTTTACTATATGACCTGCCAGTATCTTCTTGAAATCTAAGTACTCGATCATACCGAGCCCTTGTCACTTCATTAGAGAGTATCTATTCAGGAAAGAGTTTGTAAGAAGGTAAATATATAGTCTGGAAAATGGAAAATAAGATGATATGATACCCAAGAAGCTAAAAGCCCCCCAGCAAAAGGAGCAAGAGAAAGGAAAACAATGGCAACTTCTACATTGCACCTGGTCAAGACCTTAAATATCATCAACTCACACACTCACTATATCCAGGTGGGCTTGGGAAAAAATAGATATGGAAAGTCAGTTTTCCAATGCTAAACTTCCTTTGCCTCTTAATTTTTCCATGCAACGAACTCACTGGCCGTTGCTAAAATTTTCAATCAAGATCAGTACACCACTTGAATTCTTCCAGTCCAACAAGGCTCACGATTCTATCCTACTGAACCCAAACTTGTTTTTCTCCATATAGGAACATAGACAGAACAAATTAAGTTGTTATCTTTCTGATAAAATCAGTAATTAGCAGAACAGAAACCACGAAGATTATTAAGGATTACTCACTTCATACGCATGCCGAACACTCTTGAACAGCTCACAAGCATGTGAATGCTTGCTAACATCAGGATGATACTGTAACCATAGTAAAAAGTTAAGTGTCAAGGACAGAATCATTAGCGATCAAAATTTATGGCAATCTTTAATGAAACTTCCAACAGAAATGAAATTGAGAAGTAACTATTTGTGGTAAATGACAGTCAATATCCAAAGCCTCCATCACAAGGCTGAAAGAAGGTATAGATAACATGAATCATAGGCGGGGTAGAGAGAGACTTGCTAGAAGTTAAAATGTATCATCATGAATTTAACAAGTGATGCTAAGCGCAAGGACATTGGACCCTAAAATATTGCAGCTTATGCGAGCGCGTGTGTGTTCATGCCAATGCTTGGAGCCCCAAAGAAAGCACGAGCATTGAAGTAAACCGTGGAGAAACAAATGCGCAGAATTCCTTCTATCATGTCTTGCAGCATATCTGACAAGCAATATCCCACAACAACCATGGAAACCCTAAGAAATTAAATTATTAACCAGTTACATCTCCTTCAAATCAACACAATATTCTGACGAAACAAAAGTGAACCTAGACATTCTAGATCATAGCCACTATTTCTAAGCACATCCTAGAATCATTTTCCGACAATCCCATCCATCTATTTCTAACACAGCACTTCAACTCTTACTCCATAACAGCAAACCAAACCAGAAGTAGCCCTTTTTAAGCACATTCCAGATGGAGTCACTCAATTCTGTTACAACTTTGCCAACACATTTCAAAGAGAATTAACATAACAGACGCGGGCAACAATTAGCAACTCTGCTCACAAACCTTTGAGTTCAGTTATACCTTCTTCCACAAAGCAGTAAGGATTAAAGACAGTTTTTTGCACATATTTCTTATTCAAAACCTCCATGATGCTGTTTTAACAAGTTAACAACTCAGAAGAATACCTTAGCCAGCATTAAACCCACAAGTTGTAATTTTAATCAAGACCCCTTCTTTTTGTTTCTTTTTTTCTTTTTTTTCAACCCTATAATTAATTAAAACACTATTACATAAACTCACGTGTCCTAAAATTAGATTCATGAATCAAGTTCTTGAAATCAAACTAAAACTGTAGTCTGGAATCAGTATTCAAATCAAATAACAGAATCACCTTTCGAGCAAGAAGGCGATAAGCTTTCTTAATATCGGCTGAAGTGGCGGTGCGTTCAAGTCCCAGCACCGCATAATGGTCTTGCTCGCCGCCGTTGAATGCTGCCCATGATGATGATGATGATGATGATGCAACTACCACTGTTGGGCCCCGCTTGTTGTTTTTCTTGTGATGGCGGGATTTATTGCTACATTTACGGTGGCGGCTCCAGCTACGAGTCGGAGAATTGTGTCCACCCCTGCTGATGGAGCTGGAGGAGGAGGAGGAAGCAGATGCGTCGATTGTTGCGGGGATGGGTCCCACCAGGAAGAGGTGCGCCTGCATTATCGTTCGTTTCTCAAATGATGCACATGCAGAGAGGACATCAAGTGAGCGCGACGCTTGTTTTTCTTCCTTTTTTGTTAAATCACAAAACTACTACCTGAAGCTTGGAAGATCTCTCAATTGTATCCCCTCAGCCGTAAATTAATTTAGAGAAATGTTAAAGATTTATTTTCCCCCCCAGAAATCTGCTAATTGTTTCGACTTTTCACTAATTAATGGTCTTGCATTGTTCATAAAGGCCACAAATCACATAGCACAATCTTCAACAAGTTACATTTTGTCACCTACAATGAGATAAAGAAGGATCACAAAGCTTGATAATGAAAAAAAAAATCTAAAATACTAAAATTAAAATCTAAGAAGGATTTTAGAGAACTTTTATTAGGGTTCAAACAATTTGACTTGGGTCATAAACTAATCTAAATTAAATAAGTTAGTTTTTTTTAACTAGATAATAAAAAATAAATAACAAAAACAAATTGATCAAATTAAAAATAAAGTAATCATGATAATCTAGGAAAAAATGTTTTTTTCAAAAATAGACAAATAATATAGCTCAATTCCCCACTCATTAAATATAGAAGGATAAAATTATGTAAAAAAAATCTTGAAAATTAACCCAAGTCAACTTGAGTTAGTATAACAAATATGTTACATCGGTAATAAAAGCTAAGTCAACCTGGGTTATCTTGTCATACTTACAGTTCAGGTCATGAGTTTTTGGATAACCTAAAATAAAAAAAACAATGAAAATCACAAAGTCTATTTAAAAAAAAAAAAACCAATATCAACCCACATTAACTTTTCTAATTCATTAACTCGGCTATTAGATCAAAAGCATCTTATTTAGAAAAATTATGAATCTCAATTAACAATTAATCAATTATTATAAGATTGAAAGAAGAATTTTAATTATATTAAAGTAACTAAAACAAAACATAAAGATCAAAATTGAAATATAAAATAAAATTTATTTTTTATTGAAAGGTGAAATTAAAAATAAAAATCAATTTAAATAAAAGACTAAAAAAAGGATCAAAATAAGACATACAAACAACTTTTTATATTGAAATGTGAAATTTAAAAGAAAAATGAATTCAACAAAAAGCTCAAAAAAACGAGGATCAAATTGAAAAAAAAATATATGATAAATTGATATTGAAAGATGAAATTGAAAACAAATAAAACTTCTATAAAAAGACCAAGAATAAAAATTAAAAAATCAAAAGAATAAGAACTAAAGTTGAAATATCAACAACAAAGAAGGTTAAGTTGTAATTTCCAAGGGAAGAGAGAGAGAGAGAAAAAAAAAAGCACTTCAATAATAAATCATCTCTTCAACGTTGACACATGTCGCACCAATAAAAAGAGAATGCGGCATTGATTTCAACGACACGATAAAAAGGTATTTTTGGACGCCGATAAGTGGGCCACACGTAACTATATCTTTTTTGTTTTCTTATTATTTTTATATATAATCAAATGCTAAATTATCCCTAAACTAACTTGATATTAAATAAAAAAATCTTTGACACTAGTTTTAATTATTTTTTTTGCTTTTAAAACCACTTTAATCAAATTACTATATTCTTTGTGTTTTTTTTTGTGTATATATATATATATATATATATATATATATATATATATATTAAAATATCAAATTACCCCTCGACTAGCTTATGATAATAAAAATCCATTGTGAAAAAAATAAAAATTCCCCTTAACACCTATTTTAATTTTTTTGCTTTCAATTTAATTATTTAATTGTGTATTAAAATAAAAAATAATATATTTGTCCAAAAACCGAAGGGCTTGGGTAATAACTTTTACTTCCCCGATAACAAGTGTTAAGTTTTGTTTTATGAGAAGGGAAAAATCGTGTTTTCTCTTCCTGATTTAGCCTTTGTTAATGCTAGATGATCCAATGTAACCTTAAAATGGTACTGTTGACAGTAATGGAAGGCTGCAGCTAATTATTTAAATATTGTATCAGTAACAAAAGGAGAGATTGGCTACCAAGAGAAAAACCAGAGAACAAGAAGAAGAAGAAGAAGAAGAAGAAGAAGAAGAAGAGAGAGATGGCAATCTGATGGTGACACTAGCCAACATATCAGCAAATCTGTGCCAATGGCAACACATAGCGTGCAATCCAGAACGCCTGAGCAGCGACCTAGTCTTGCTGCATCTGATCCACCTTGGCCGCCTTCTTGCTCTCTCTTTCCGGACCTATCTCTGCTACAACCCCAGCCCTGCCAATCTCTCCGATCTTTATTCCGATTCAGATAATGATTGGTGGATTATTGTGCCGTTGCCGTGAAATGAAGCCGGTCGTTGTGTCTTTGTTTAATAAACAGGAGAGGGAAAGGTTCTATTGCCAAGTCTTATCTGATTACTCCACCCTTTGCTCAATCTGTGGAAGGACACTTCCCTCGTGTAAGGCAGTATTTGGTCATATGATGCGTGGGCATCCTAAGCAGAGGGTCTTTTCCACCGACCTGAGAAGGAAGAAGAAGAAGGTAAGCAGCAGAATTTACAGTGACAGGTTAGTAGCTAAGAACCCACCCCCATTGAATCCTGAAACAGAGACCTTGCAGGAGAGGCGCAAGGATCCAACGGGAGTTACAATTTACATAAACACATGACATGGTGGTGATTTCTTGATTCAAAGACAGGAAGTGAAATTCTTTACCTCGTGAACAGCCACCCTGTGGCGGTAATGTCTGTCTGAAATGCCATGGACAACGACCTCGTGCAAAATGAAATGCTCATAAATATCCGCATCAAACTAAAAACCAAATCCTTTTGTCTTCGATGGTGTCTGTGGTTTACAGAAGCAAGTTGGGTTTATATAGATGCAAGAAAACTCCATTCAATATCTTTGTTTTTGCTAGATAATTTCGCCATTAAAACCTTTCCCGAATTCTCACATCTTTTTTACCATGAATGTCTTCTCTTATTAGACTATGAAATCAAGGATTTTAATTCAAAAGGAAACCTGCAGATATTTCCTTCTCTTTTTGTGGATTTGTATCCTCTTTTGTTTTGTTGTTCCTTTTTTAATGGTTTAGATTAAATGAGATAAAAAAAAAATAATATTAATATTTTATGTTATTAAAATACTTTAGCTTCTCATAAATATGTTGTATAGATTAAGCATCTTTTTATTAAACATTTTGATCGAGTATCTAAATTCATGATCTCAAGAAATATATATTGAAAAACAATAGAAAATATAATGCAATAAAGATGTTTAATTTTTATTTAATTATATTGAAATAAAAATGTTTCTTGCAAGAAAAGTAATAATCCTAACTCCACTGAAAAAAAATTATAGTATAATTCTTTTTTTTATTAATATTGTTTTTCAAAAAATTTTTCCTTTCAATTAAAATATCGTTATCTCATTAATGCGCTTCCTTTTTCTTCCTAATTGTTTTCCAAAATAATCATTTTAAAAAAATAACTTATCAAAACCATAAGTGGCAATTTTAGTTAAAATATGAAAAATAAATATTTTGATATTTCTTACACGAATGTATTAGAAGAAAAAAGAATGATATACTATACATGCACTATATTAAAAAAAAAAATAATTTGAAATTATTTTTTTTAACTAATTATATGATTATAAAAAAGTATTCACAAACAGAACAATAAATAAAATCATGAACTAAAAATATGTTTCGTTTTTCAAAAATATCTTTTATTATTCAGCAATATTTCTTGTTCTTTTATCAAATTTGTTTTTTTTGTAAGAGCCATAATCCACTTAATAAGAAATTCAAAAACATTATTTGTAGCAACTATAATAACCTGAACTTTATTTTCATGATGGAAATAAAAATTTCATGGAAATTCACATAAAATAATTAACACAATGATTATTAACATCATAAAAGGCAAGAATCTCATTTGAAAAATCAATATTTAATTGATTGATATCTAATAAAATAATATCTCAAATATAATTTTGATCAAACTTAAAAAAAAATTAAAAAAATCATGAAGAGCTATATATATATAAAAAAAAAGAGTGTTTGCTAATATTATAAAAAATTGTCATAATGTCATCCAAAAAAAATTTTCAAAAATAAATGGTATTTAATGGAATAATTTTTAAAAATAAATGGTTGACCTAGGGGTTGTTTAGTAATTTTCAAAAATTAAATATTATTAAAAAAACCATTGACACATCCAATGCAGACATCAACTCGTGACGATCCTTGTGCTATTCAAGAGGCATGTGTTGGATCGTATAGTTATCAAATTCATGTATTTGTGTTGGAGTTTGGAGAGCTGCATCATCATCTTTATGTTGGTGTGATGCACGCCGGTGCGCGCCCACAGTGGATATACAGTACTTTTTTTATTTTCCTTTTTTTTTCCTTAAAACTTAGAAATCTATGCCATCGTTTTAAAAATTGATTGTGTCTTTCTTTTTATATTTGTATCAATTTTAGCTCTCATTTTTTCATTACCTTTTGTTTTGCTTTAATGCTTTTTGAAGTTTTTTTTTTTTCAGTTTCGTCCCTAGGTATTTTATTTCAATTAATATTTTTTATCTAATCTGATCTTTATTCTTTTAATTGCTTTTTTCTTTGTGTTTTACCTTGTTATTGATTTTTTTTCAATTTCATTCACCGTCATTTTATTTCATTTATTTTTTTATCTAATTTTGGTCCTCATTTTTTTTATTTCTATTTTTTTATCCTTTCTTGATTTTTTTATTTTGTCCCTTACATTTTATTTAACATAATTGTTTTACCCAGTTTTGGTTCTTATTTTTTTAATTGTTATTTTGTAATTATTTTCTTAATTTAATTTATTTTTCAATTTAGTCCGTAATTATTTTTTTCATTTAATTTTTATTTCAAATTTAGTTCTTATTATTTTAATTACTATTTATTTTATTTTAATATTCTTTTACAATTGAAATTTTTATTTCGTTATTTTTCTTGTGTCTACCTTTATATATAGTACTTGTGGTCTCATGACCTAGACTAGTTTAGAATAATAGTCCGGTTTAAGTTTTATTTTTTTAGGTTTTTTATTAAAATTTAATTTTTTTTAATTTTATCATTCCATATTTAGTTTTTAGGCTTTGAGCTTTGTTATTTGTTCTACTTATCTTTTTGTGTATTTATCACGATCTCATATTCCGGATATTGAATTAGTCAATTTAATCCGAGTTGACTAAGATTTTTTTTTTCTCGATGTTTTTTTATTAAA
The DNA here is from genome assembly GCA_015852605.2 of Populus deltoides. Taxonomy (NCBI): domain Eukaryota; kingdom Viridiplantae; phylum Streptophyta; class Magnoliopsida; order Malpighiales; family Salicaceae; genus Populus; species Populus deltoides. The sequence continues at coordinate 11,362,641 of CM027588.2, read as the reverse complement.
TTGATTTTATTTTTCCGTTTTCATCATTTGCCATTAAATTATTGACTCTTAAGGTTTGTAATTTCTTTGTTTGTCTCTGTGTTGTATTATCTTGAGTGCAGTTTAGTCAAGTTAGCCCAAAGTTTTTTTCAACTTTTTTTTTTATTTAACTTCGGTCTTTTTTTTAACATCTTTTTTATTAATTTTTTTTATCTTAATCTCATACTATAGATGGCGGGTTAATCAAGTTAACCTATATTTACCTAGATTTTTTTCTTCAAATTTTCTTTTTTAAAAATTATTTTTTCTTTCTAGTTTCATCCATCGATATTAGATTTTTGGTCCTTGAGCTTTATGATTTTTTTTCATTTTTCTTTCTGCAAGGTTATCTTGATTTCATATTCTGAACATCGTGTTAGTCAAGTTAACTTGAGTTAATTCGAGTTATCATCTTTTAAATATTTTTTTATATTAAAAAAAATTTAACTCAATTTACAACGTAGCGTGAGTGAACTATCTAGTTAAATCAATAACTGATGTAAAAGTGTTTGGAGTGCATTGATATCAGAAAATACCACAATGGCCCCTTAAGATTTTATAATCTACTTATATAATCCAATGGACCTGTCCTATTTTCATTTTCATCCCTCCTTCCTTCAATTCAACATTGGCCATGAAATTGAAAAATCTAGTTCCATCACTCTATGCCTCTAAAGCAGTTGAACAACGCAGCTTAAGCTCATCTATTTTCCTCGTCCTCTTCCATTTTCAAGCCATAACCCCCCTCTAAAAATAAAATAAAACTAGTTACATGACCCGCGCGATGCCGCGGGTCAATTTGTTTTGTATAAAAAATATTAAAAAAAAGTTAAGATCTAAAAGTGTTAGATCTTTTTTCAAAGCTATTTCCAAGAATCTTGGGTGTGGTCCTGATTCAAGAGTAATATTTATAATATTAATAATAACATTATACTTGCATGACCTAAGTGTAAGTGGGTCTATCTGTAATACCATACCCAATAGTCTTGGATGTGGGTGTAACTGCAAGATCATGTCATAAAAGTGTGATAATTAAATAAATTAATTAAAAAGTAAAAAAACCAAAAGGAAGAAAAAAACTAATGAAGAAAAAGAAAAAAATCTGAATTAACTGGGTTACCCCTTCAAACCTTGGATTTGTGTCGTGAAAGTTTGATAACTAAATAGAAAAAAAAATTGACGGTTTAACACAGAATTAACTCGGCTAACCCGTCAAACCTGGGATTCGTGTCATGAAAGTTTAATAACTAAATAGAAAAAATTGAACATTAACAAACTAAATTAAATGAAAATAATTAATTAAAAAGAAAAAAACAAACAAAAGGCTTGACCTTTTTTCACCGTGGATCGTTGTGCAGTCCACAGTTAAAGGCATAAAAACAGCAAAAAAAAAAAAGAAAAAAAGGCATCAGTCGATAACTAAATAGAAAAATTTTTAATATTGATGAACTATATTAAATAAAAAGAAAAAAAAACTTATAAGAAGAAAAAAATAATGAAGAAAAAGAAAAAAATCTGAATTAACCCGGGTTAACCAGTCAAACTCGGGATCCGTGTCATGAAAGTCTGACAACTAAATAAAAAAAAATTTAATATCAACAAACTAAATAAAAAAATTAATTAAAAAAAAAGGCATCGGTCTTTTCACCGTAGACTGCACTGTGCAGTTCAGAGTGAAAGGCATAAAAAAAGCAAAAAAGAAATAACTAAAAGCATCAATCTTTTTACTGTGGACTACATACAATATTAAAAGATGAAATCGGAAGAGGAAAACTAATGAGGAAAAAGAAAAAAAATCTGAATCAACTGGGTTAACCCGCCAAATTAGGTTAACTCGTCAAACCTGAGATTCGTGTCATGAAAGTATGATAACTAAATAGAAAGAAGATTTACTATTAATGAAATAAATTAAAAAAAAAGATTAATTAAAAAGGAAAAAGCAAAGACAAAAAAAAAACCTACAAGAAGAAAAAAACTAATGGAAAAAAAAATCTGAATCAACTAGGTTAACTCGTCAAACCTGGGATCCGTGTCATGAAAGTCTGATAATTAAATAAAAAAAATTTAATATTAAGAAACTAAATGAAAAAATAATTTAAAAACAAAAAAACTAAAGGCATCAACTTTTTTACTATGGATCCATTGACGGATCCACGAATAAAAGGCTTAAAAAGGAAAGGAGAAGAAAAAAAACAAAGGCACACGCCACAGGTTAATTTTTTTTCTTGCATAAAAAATATAAAAAAAAGGCTAAGATCTAAGAGTATTAGGTCTTTCTGCAAAGGTATGCTCAAGAGCCTTTGGTCTAGCTACAACGCTTGACCCAAGAGTAATATTTATAATATTAATAATAATATTAAACTTACATGACTCAAGGTTAAGTGAGTATGACTACAACACCGGACCCAAGAGCCTTGGATGTGGGTCCGGGCCGTAAGGTCATGTCATAAAAGTGTGATAATTAAATAGATTAATTAAAAAAAATCAATTGGAAGAAAAAAAACTAATGAAGAAAAAAATCTGAATTAACCGAAGTTAACCCTTCAAACCAAAGTTAACCGTCAAATCTGGAATTCACGTCATGAAAGTTTGATAACTAAATTGAAAAATAATTTGACGGGTCAACCCAGAATTAACTAGGTTAACCCGTCAAGCCCGAGATACGTATCTTGAAAGTCTGATAATTAAATAGAAAGAAATTTAACATTAACAAACTAAACTAAACAAAAAAAATTAATTAAAAGAAAAAAAGCAAAAAAAAAAATTCTAGGTTAACTCTTCAAATCAGGTTAACCCATCAAACCCGGATCCGTGTCATGAAAGTCTGATAACTAAATAAATAAAAAATAACATTAACAAACTAAATTAAACAAAAAAAAATCATTAAAAGAAAAAAAAACCCAAAAAAAAAGCAAAAAAAACCCATAAAGGCATAAAAAACAAAAAAAATTAATAAAAAGATAATAAAAAAATAAAGAGACTTCGGCTTTTATCGTGGACTGCATAGTGAAACACCGAAGCACCAAAAAATTCCGGGTTAACTCGTCAAACCAGGTTAACTCGTCAAATACAGGATCCGTGTCATTAACATTAACCAACTAAATTAAACAAAAAAAATTCATGAAAAAAAACAAAAAAAAATTCATTAAAAAAAAACCCATAAATGCTACTTGTTTCGACTTTTCACTAAATTAATGGTCTTGTATGTGCTCTTAAGAGCCACAAATCACATAGCAAAATCTTCAACACGTTACATTTTGTCACCTACAATGAGATAAAGAAGGATCACAGAGCTTGATAATGAAAAAAAAAATCTAAAATACTAAAATTAAAATCTAAGAAGGATTTTAGAGAACTTTTATTAGGGTTCAAACACTTTGACTTGGTCATAAACTAATCTCAATAAAATAAGTTAGTTTTATTTTAACTAGATAATAAAAAATAAACGACGACAACAAATTGATCAAATTAAAAAATAAACGACGACAACAAATATTTTTTTCAAAACTAGACAAATAATATAGCTCCATCCCCCACTCATTGAATATGAAAGGATAAAATTATATAAAAAAAACATAAAAAATTCAACTCAAGTCAACTTGAATTAGTATAACAAACATGTAACATCGGTAATAAAAGTTAAGTGAACCTGGGTTATCTCGTCATACTTGCAGTTCAGGTCATGAGTTTTTGAATAACCTAATATAAAAGAAAATGATGAAAATCACAAAGCTTATTTAAAAATAAAAAACACAACATTAACCCACATTAACTTTTCAAATTCATGATCCCGGTTATTAAACCGAAAGCATCTTATTTAGAAAAATTATGAAACTCAATTATCAATTAATTAAATATTATAGAATGAGATTGAAAGAAGAATTTAAATTATACTAAAGTAATCAAAACAAAAAATAAAGATCAAAATTGAAATACAAAATAAATTTTATTTTTTATTGAAGGGTGAAATTAAAAAGAAAATTCAATTTAAATAAAAGACAAAAAAAAAAGAATCAAAATAAGACAGACAAACAATGTTTTTATTGAAATGTGAAATTGAAAAGAAAAATCAATTCAACAAAAGGCTTAAAAAAATCAAAAGAACAAGAATCAAATTGAAAAAAATAATATATGATAAATTGAGATTGAAAGATGAAATTGAAAACAAATAAAACTTCTATAAAAAGGCCAAGAATAAAAATTAAAAAATCAAAAGAAGAAGAACTAAAGTTGAAATATCAACAACAAAAAGAGTTAAGTTGTAATTTCCTAGGGAAGAGAGAAAAAAAAGAAAAAAAAGGCACTCTAGCAATAAATCATCCCTTTAACGTTGACACATGTCACACCAATAAAAAAAGGATGCAGCAGTGCTTTCAACGACATAATAAAAGGGTATTTTTGGACGCCGACAAGTGTGCCATACTTAACTATATCTTTTTGTTTTCTTATTATTTTTATATATAATCAAATGCTAAATTATCCCTAAACTAACTTGATAATAATAAAAAAAAATCTTTGACACTAGTTTTAATTTATTTATTTTTTACTTTTAAAACCACTTTAATCATTTTACTATATTCTTTGTTTTTTTTTTGTGTTATATATATATATATATATATATATATATATATATATATANNNATANANNAANATATNAAATTACCCCTCGGCAGNTGATGANAATAAAAAANCCATTTTGAAAAATATAAAAATTCCACTTAACACCTATTTTAATTTTTTTTGCTTTCAATTTAATTATTTAATTGTGTTTTAAAATAAAAAATAATATATTTGTCCAAAACCGAAGGGCTTGTGTAATAACTTTTACTTCCCCGATAACAAGTGTTAAGTTTTGTTTTATGAGAAGGGCCTTTGTTAATGCCAGATGATCCAATGTAACCTTAAAATGGTACTGTTGACAGTAATGGAAGGCTGCAGCTAATTATTTAAATATTGTATCAGTAACAAAAGGAGAGATTGGCTACCAAGAGAAAAACCAGAGAACAAGAAGAAGAAGAAGAAGAAGAAGAGAGAGATGGCAATCTGATGGTGACACTAGCCAACATATCAGCAAATCTGTGCCATTGGCAACACATAGCGTGCAATCCAGAACGCCTGAGCAGCGACCTAGTCTTGCTGCATCTGATCCACCTTGGCCGCCTTCTTGCTCTCTCTTTCCGGACCTATCTCTGCTACAACCCCAGCCCTGCCAATCTGTCCGATCTTTATTCCGGTTCAGATAATGATTGATGGATTATTGTGCCGTTGCCGTGAAATGAAGCCGGTCGTTGTGTCTTTGTTTAATAAACAGGAGAGCGATAGATTCTATTGCCAAGTCTTATCTGATTACTCCACCCTTTGCTCAATCTGTGGAAGGACACTTCCCTCGTGTAAGGCAGTATTTGGTCATATGATGCGTGGGCATCCTAAGCAGAGGGTCTTTTCCACCGACCTGAGAAGGAAGAAGAAGAAGGTGAGCAGCAGAATTTACAGAGACAGGTTAGTAGCTAAGAACCCACCCCCATTGAATCCTGAAACAGAGACCTTGCAGGAGAGGCGCAAGGATCCAACGGGAGTTACAATTTACATAAACACATGACATGGTGGTGATTTCTTGATTCAAAGACAGGAAGTGAAATTCTTTACCTCGTGAACAGCCACCATGTGGCGGTAATGTCTGTCTGAAATGCCATGGACAACGACCTCGTGCAAAATGCTCATAAATATCCGCATCAAACTAAAAACCAAATCCTTTTGTCTTCGATGGTGTCTGTGGTTTACAGAAGCAAGTTGGGTTTATATAGATGCAAGAAAACTCCATTCAATATCTTTGTTTTTGCTAGATAATTTCGCCATTAAAACCTTTCCCGAATTCTCACATATTTTTGCCATGAATGTCTTCTCTTATTAGACTATGAAATCAAGGATTTTAATTCAAAAGGAAACCTGCAGATATTACCTTCTCTTTTTTGTGGATTTGTATCCTCTTTTGTTTTGTTGTTCCTTTTTTTAATGGTTTAGATTAAATGAGATAAAAAAAAATAATATTAATATTTTATGTTATTAAAATACTTTAGCTTCTCATAAATATGTTGTATAGAATTAAGCATCTTTTTATTAAACATTTTGATCGAGTATCTAAATTCATGATCTCAAGAAATATATATCGAAAAACTATAGAAAATATAATGCAATAAAGATGTTTAATTTTTATTTAATTATATTGAAATAAAAATGTTTCTTGCAAGAAAAGTAATAATCCTAACTCCATTAAAAAAAAATTCTAGTATAATTCTTTTTTTTATTAATATTGTTTTTCAAAAAAATTTTCCTTTCAATTAAAATATCGTTATCTCATTAATGCGCTTCCTTTTTCTTCTTAATTGTTTTCCAAAATAATCATTTTAAAAAAATAACTTATCAAAACCATAAATGGCAATTTTAGTTAAAATATGAAAAATAAATATTTTGATATTTCTTACACGAATGTATTAGAAAAAAAAAGAATGATATACTATACATGCACTATATTAAAAAAAAATTTGAAATTAATTTTTTTAACTAATTATATGATTATAAAAAGTATTCACAAAAAGAACAATAAATAAAATCATGAACTAAAAATATGTTTCGTTTTTCAAAAGTATCTTTTATTATTCAGCAATATTTCTTGTTCTTTTACGAATTTTTTTTTTTTTTGTAAGAGCCATAATCCACTTAATAAGAAATTCAAAAAACATTATTTGTAGCAACTATAATAACCTGAACTTTATTTTCATGATGGAAAAAAAAATTCATTGAAATTCACATAAAATAATGAACACAATGATTATTAACATCATAAAAGGCAAGAATCTCATTTGAAAAATCAATATTTAATTGATTGATATCTAATAAAATAATATCTCAAAAATAATTTTGATCAAACTTAAAAAAAAAAAATCATGAAGAGCTATATATATATATAAAAAAAAAGAGTGTTTGCTAATATTATAAAAAATTATCATAATGTCATCCAAAAACAAATTTCAAAACTAAATGGTATTTAATGGAATAATTTTAAAAAATAAATGGTTAACCTAGGGGTTGTTTAAAAATTTTAAAAAATTAAATATTATTAAAAACTATTGACACATCCAATACAGACATCAACTCGTGACGATCCTTGCGCTATTCAAGAGGCATGTGTTGGATTGTATAGTTATCAAATTCACGTATTTGTGTTGGTGTTTGGAGAGCTGCATCATAATCTTCATGTTGATGTGATGCACGCCGGTGCGCGCCCACGGTGGATATGCTGTACTTTTTTTATTTTCCTCTTTTTTTTTTCTTATAACTTAGAAATCTATGCTATCATTTTAAAAATTGATTGTGTCTTCCTTTTTATATTTCTATCAATTTTAGCTCTTATTTTTTCATTACCTTTTGTTTTGTTTTAATGCTTTTTGAAGTTTTTTTTTTCAGTTTCGTCCCTAGGTTGGTCCTCATTTTTTTAATTTCTATTTTTTTATCCTTTCTTGATTTTTTTTTATTTTGTCCATTACATTTTATTTAACATAATTTTTTTATCCAGTTTTGGTTCTTATTTTTTTAATTGCTATTTTGTAATTATTTTCTTAATTTAATTTATTTTTCAATTTAGTCTGTAATTATTTTTTTCAATTAATTTTTATTTCAGATTTGGTTCTTATTATTTTAATTACTATTTATTTTATTTTAATATTCTTTTACTATTGAAAGTTTTATTTTGTTATTTTTCTTGTGTCTATCTTTATATATAGTACTCGTGGTCTCATGACCCACACTAGTTTAGAATAATAGCCCTGTTTAAGTTCTATTTTTTTAGGTTTTTTATTAAAAATTGATTTTTTTAATTTTATCATTCCATATTGAGTTTTTAGGCTTTGAGCTTTGTTATTTGTTCTACTTATCTTTTTGTGTATTTATCTCGATCTCATATTCTGGTTATTGAATTAGTCAAGTTAATCTAAGTTGACTAAGACTTTTTTTTTCTCGATGTTTTTTTATGAAATTGATTTTATTTTTCCGGTTTGATCATTTGATATTAAATTATTGACTCTTAAGGTTTGTAATTTCTCTGTTTGTCTCTGTGTTGTATTATTCTGAGTGCAGTTTAATCAAGTTAGCCCAAAGTTTTTTTCAACTTTTTTTTTATTTAACTTCGGTCTTTTTTTTAACATCTTTTTTTATTAATTTTTTTTTGATCTTGATCTCATACCATAGATGGCGGGTTAATCAAGTTAACCTATATTTACCTAGATTTTTTTCTTCAAATTTTCTTTTTTAAAAATTATTTTTTCTTTCTAGTTTCATCCATCGATATTAGATTTTTGGTCCTTGAGCTTTATGATTTTTTTCATTTTTCTTTCTGCAAAGTTATCTTGATTTCATATTCCGAACATCGTGTTAGTTAAGGTAACCTGGGTTAATTCGAGTTATCATCTTTTAAATATTTTTTTATATTAAAAAAATTTAACTCAATTTATAACGTAGCGTGAGTGAACTATCTAGTCAAATCAATAACTGATGTAAAAGTGTTTGGAGTGCATTGATATCTGAAAATACCACAATGGCCCCTTAAGATTTTATAATCTACTTATATAATCCAATGGACCTGTCCTATTTTCATTTTCATCCCTCCTCCCTTCAATTCAACATTGGTCATGAAATTGAAAAATCTAGTTCCATCACTCTATGCCTTTAAAGCAGTTGAACAACGCAGCTTGAGCTCATCTATTTTCCTCGTCCTCTTCCATTTTCAAGCCATAACCCCCCTCCAAAAATAAAATAAAACTAGTTACATGACCCGCGCCGCGCGGGTCAATTTGTTTTGTATAAAAAATGTTAAAAAAAAGCTAAGATCTAAAAGTGTTAGATCTTTTTGCAAAAGCTATACCCAAGAATCTTGGGTGTGGTCCTGACTCAAGAGTAATATTTATAATATTAATAATAACATTATACTTACATGACCCAAGTGTAAGTGGGTCTGACTGCAATACCATACCCAATAGTCTTGGATGTGGGTATAATCGCAAGATCATGTCATAAAAGTGTGATAATTAAATAGATTAATTAAAAAGTAAAAAAACCCAAAAGGAAGAAAAAAACTAATGAAGAAAAAGAAAAAATCTGAATTAACTGAATTAACCCTTAAAACCTTGGATTCGTGTCGTGAAAGTTTGATAACTAAATAGAAAAAAAATTTGACGGGTTAACACATAATTAACTCAGCTAACCCGTCAAACCCGGGATTCGTGTCATGAAAGTTTGATAACTAAATAGAAAAAATTGAACATTAACAAACTAAATTAAATGAAAATAATTAATTAAAAAGAAAAAAAAACAAACAAAAAGCCTTCAGCCTTTTCACTGTGGACTGCATTGTGCAATCCACGGTCAAAGCATAAAAACAACAAAAAAAAAGAAAAAAAAGGAATCAGTCGATAACTAAATAGAAAAAATTTTAATATTGATGAACTAAATTAAATAAAAAGAAAAAAAACTTATAAGAAGAAAAAAACTAATGAAGAAAAAGAAAAAAAAATCTGAATTAACTGGGTTAACCCGTCAAACCTGGGATCCGTATCATGAAAGTCTGACAACTAAATAGAAAAAAATTTAATATCAACAAACTAAATAAAAAAATTTAAAAAGAAAAAAAGAAGGCATCAATCTTTTCACCGTAGTAGACTTGCATCGTTGAGTGAAAGGCATAAAAAAAAGCAAAAAAGGAAAAAATAAAAGCATCAACCTTTTTACTGTGGACTACATACAATATTAAAAGATGAAATCGGAAGAGCAAAACTAATGAGGAAAAAGAAAAAAAATCTGAATCAACCAGGTTAACCCGCCAAATTAGGTTAACTCGTCAAACCTGAGATTCGTGTCATGAAAGTATGATAACTAAATAGAAAGAAGATTTACTATTAATGAAAAAAAATAAAAAAAAAGATTAATTAAAAAGGAAAAAGCAAAGACAAAAAAAAAACCTACAAGAAGAAAAAAACTAATGAAGAAAAGGAAAAAAATCTGAATCAATCGGGTTAACCGTCGGACACGGGATCCGTGTCATGAAAGTCTGATAATTAAATAAAAAATTTAATATTAAGAAACTAAATAAAAAAATAATTAAAAAAACTAAAGGCATCAACTTTTTTACTATGGGACATGACCGTGGATCCAAAAGAAAAGGCTTAAAAAGGAAAGGAGAAGAAAAAAAACAAAGGCACACGCCACAGGTTAATTTTTTTTCTTGCATAAAAAATATAAAAAAAAGGCTAAGATCTAAGAGTATTAGGTCTTTCTGCAAAGGTATGCTCAAGAGCCTTTGGTCTAGCTACAACGCTTGACCCAAGAGTAATATTTATAATATTAATAATAATATTAAACTTACATGACTCAAGGTTAAGTGAGTATGACTACAACACCGGACCCAAGAGCCTTGGATGTGGGTCTGGCTGTAAGGTCATGTCATAAAAGTGTGATAATTAAATAGATTAATTAAAAAAAGTCAATTGGAAGAAAAAAAAACTAATGAAGAAAAAAAAATCTGAATTAACTGAGTTAACCCTTCAAACCAGGTTAACCCGTCAAATCTGGAATTCACGTCATGAAAGTTTGATAACTAAATTGAAAAATAATTTGACTGGTCAACCCAAAATTAACTAGGTTAACCCGTCAAGCCCGAGATACGTGTCTTGAAAGTCTGATAATTAAATAGAAAGAAATTTAACATTAACAAAGTAAACTAAACAAAAAAAATTAATTAAAAGAAAAAAAGCAAAAAAAAATAAATTCTAGGTTAACTCAAATCAGGTTAACCCATCAAACCCGGGATCCGTGTCATGAAAGTCTAATAACTAAATAAATAAAAAATAACATTAACAAACTAAATTAAACAAAAAAAATTCATTAAAAGAAAAAAAACCCAAATAAAAGCAAAAAAAACCCATAAAGGCATAAAAAACAAAAAAAAAATTAATAAAAAGATAATAAAAAAATAAAGACAGTTCAGCGTTTTACTGTGGACTGTATAGTGAAACACTGAGGAGCAAAAAAAAATTCCAGGTTAACTCGTCAAACCAAGTTAACTCGTCAAACCCGGCATCCGTGTCATTAACATTAACAAACTAAATTAAACAAAAAAAATTCATTAAAAAAAACAAAAAAAAGCAAAAAAAAAGAACCCATAAATGCTACTTGTTTCGACTTTTCACTAAATTAATGGTCTTGTATGTGCTCATAATCTTCAAATCACATAGCAAAATCTTCAACACGTTACATTTTGTCACCTACAATGAGATAAAGAAGGATCACAGAGCTTGATAACGAAAAAAAAAAATCTAAAATACTAAAATTAAAATCTAAGAAGGATTTTAGAGAACTTTTATTAGGGTTTAAACACTTTGACTGTCATAAACTAATCTAAATTAAATAAATTAGTTTTATTTTAACTAGATAATAAAAAATAAACAACGACAACAAATTGATCAAATTAAAAAAGAGTGATCATGATAATGTAGGAAAAAATATTTTTTTCAAAACTAGATAAATAATATAGCTCAATCCCCCACTCATTGAATATGGAAGGATAAAATTATATAAAAAAAACATAAAAAATTCAACTCAAGTCAACTTGAATTAGTATAACAAACATGTAATATCGGTAATAAAAGTTAAGTCAACCTGAGTTATCTCGTCATACTTGCAGTCCAGGTCATGAGTTTTTGAATAACCTAATATAAAAGAAAATGATGAAAATCACAAAGCCTATTTAAAAATAAAAAACACAACATTAACCCACATTAACTTTTCAAATTCATGATCCCGGTTATTAGACCGAAAGTATCTTATTTAGAAAAATTATGAAACTCAATTATCAATTAATTAAATATTATAGAATGAGATTGAAAGAAGAATTTAAATTATAGTAAAGTAATCAAAACAAAATATAAAGATCAAAATTGAAATACAAAATAAATTTTATTTTTTATTGAAGGGTAAAATTAAAAAAAATTCAATTTAAATAAAAGACAAAAAAAAGGGATCAAAATAAGACGTAACTATATCTTTTTTGTTTTCTTATTATTTTTATATATAATCAAATGTCAAATTATCCCTAAACTAATTAACTTGATACTAACACAGAAAAAAAACCTTTGACACTAGTTTTAATTTTTTTTTTTGTTTTTAAGAGTATTTTAATTATTTCACTATATTTTTTTTTTTATATATATATATATATATATATATATATATATATATTAAAATACCAAATTATTTCTGGACTAAGCTGATGATAATAAAAAAATTCATTGTGAAAAATATAAAAATTCCCCTTAACACCTATTTTAATTTTTTTGCTTTCAATTTAATTATTTAATTGTGTATTAAAATAAAAAATAATATATTTGTCCAAAAACCGAAGGGCTTGGGTAATAACTTTTACTTCCCCGATAACAAGTGTTAAGTTTTGTTTTATGAGAAGGGAAAAATCGTGTTTTCTCTTCCTGATTTAGCCTTTGTTAATGCTAGATGATCCAATGTAACCTTAAAATGGTACTGTTGACAGTAATGGAAGGCTGCAGCTAATTATTTAAATATTGTATCAGTAACAAAAGGAGAGATTGGCTACCAAGAGAAAAACCAGAGAACGAGAAGAAGAAGAAGAAGAAGAAGAAGAAGAAGAGAGAGATGGCAATCTGATGGTGACACTAGCCAACATATCAGCAAATCTGTGCCAATGGCAACACATAGCGTGCAATCCAGAACGCCTGAGCAGCGACCTAGTCTTGCTGCATCTGATCCACCTTGGCCGCCTTCTTGCTCTCTCTTTCCGGACCTATCTCTGCTACAACCCCAGCCCTGCCAATCTCTCCGATCTTTATTCCGATTCAGATAATGATTGGTGGATTATTGTGCCGTTGCCGTGAAATGAAGCCGGTCGTTGTGTCTTTGTTTAATAAACAGGAGAGGGATAGGTTCTATTGCCAAGTCTTATCTGATTACTCCACCCTTTGCTCAATCTGTGGAAGGACACTTCCCTCGTGTAAGGCAGTATTTGGTCATATGATGCGTGGGCATCCTAAGCAGAGGGTCTTTTCCACCGACCTGAGAAGGAAGAAGAAGAAGGTAAGCAGCAGAATTTACAGTGACAGGTTAGTAGCTAAGAACCCACCCCCATTGAATCCTGAAACAGAGACCTTGCAGGAGAGGCGCAAGGATCCAACGGGAGTTACAATTTACATAAACACATGACATGGTGGTGATTTCTTGATTCAAAGACAGGAAGTGAAATTCTTTACCTCGTGAACAGCCACCCTGTGGCGGTAATGTCTGTCTGAAATGCCATGGACAACGACCTCGTGCAAAATGAAATGCTCATAAATATCCGCATCAAACTAAAAACCAAATCCTTTTGTCTTCGATGGTGTCTGTGGTTTACAGAAGCAAGTTGGGTTTATATAGATGCAAGAAAACTCCATTCAATATCTTTGTTTTTGCTAGATAATTTCGCCATTAAAACCTTTCCCGAATTCTCACATCTTTTTTACCATGAATGTCTTCTCTTATTAGACTATGAAATCAAGGATTTTAATTCAAAAGGAAACCTGCAGATATTTCCTTCTCTTTTTTGTGGATTTGTATCCTCTTTTGTTTTGTTGTTCCTTTTTTTAATGGTTTAGATTAAATGAGATAAAAAAAAATAATATTAATATTTTATGTTATTAAAATACTTTAGCTTCTCATAAATATGTTGTATAGATTAAGCATCTTTTTTATTAAACATTTTGATCGAGTATCTAAATTCATGATCTCAAGAAATATATATTGAAAAACAATAGAAAATATAATGCAATAAAGATGTTTAATTTTTATTTAATTATATTGAAATAAAAATGTTTCTTGCAAGAAAAGTAATAATCCTAACTCCACTGAAAAAAAATTATAGTATAATTTTTTTTTTTATTAATATTGTTTTTCAAAAAAATTTTCCTTTCAATTAAAATATCGTTATCTCATTAATGCGCTTCCTTTTTCTTCCTAATTGTTTTCCAAAATAATCATTTTAAAAAAATAACTTATCAAAACCATAAGTGGCAATTTTAGTTAAAATATGAAAAATAAATATTTTGATATTTCTTACACGAATGTATTAGAAGAAAAAAGAATGATATACTATACATGCACTATATTAAAAAAAAAATAATTTGAAATTATTTTTTTTAACTAATTATATGATTATAAAAAAAGTATTCACAAACAGAACAATAAATAAAATCATGAACTAAAAATATGTTTCGTTTTTCAAAAGTATCTTTTATTATTCAGCAATATTTCTTGTTCTTTTATCAAATTTGTTTTTTTTTGTAAGAGCCATAATCCACTTAATAAGAAATTCAAAAAACATTATTTGTAGCAACTATAATAACCTGAACTTTATTTTCATGATGGAAATAAAAATTTCATGGAAATTCACATAAAATAATTAACACAATGATTATTAACATCATAAAAGGCAAGAATCTCATTTGAAAAATCAATATTTAATTGATTGATATCTAATAAAATAATATCTCAAATATAATTTTGATCAAACTTAAAAAAAAAATTAAAAAAATCATGAAGAGCTATATATATATAAAAAAAAAGAGTGTTTGCTAATATTATAAAAAATTGTCATAATGTCATCCAAAAAAAATTTTCAAAAATAAATGGTATTTAATGGAATAATTTTTAAAAATAAATGGTTGACCTAGGGGTTGTTTAGTAATTTTCAAAAATTAAATATTATTAAAAAAACCATTGACACATCCAATGCAGACATCAACTCGTGACGATCCTTGTGCTATTCAAGAGGCATGTGTTGGATCGTATAGTTATCAAATTCATGTATTTGTGTTGGAGTTTGGAGAGCTGCATCATCATCTTTATGTTGGTGTGATGCACGCCGGTGCGCGCCCACAGTGGATATACAGTACTTTTTTTATTTTCCTTTTTTTTTTCTTAAAACTTAGAAATCTATGCCATCGTTTTAAAAATTGATTGTGTCTTTCTTTTTATATTTGTATCAATTTTAGCTCTCATTTTTTCATTACCTTTTGTTTTGCTTTAATGCTTTTTGAAGTTTTTTTTTTTTCAGTTTCGTCCCTAGGTATTTTATTTCAATTAATATTTTTTATCTAATCTGATCTTTATTCTTTTAATTGCTTTTTTCTTTGTGTTTTACCTTGTTATTGATTTTTTTTCAATTTCATTCACCGTCATTTTATTTCATTTATTTTTTTATCTAATTTTGGTCCTCATTTTTTTTATTTCTATTTTTTTATCCTTTCTTGATTTTTTTATTTTGTCCCTTACATTTTATTTAACATAATTGTTTTACCCAGTTTTGGTTCTTATTTTTTTAATTGTTATTTTGTAATTATTTTCTTAATTTAATTTATTTTTCAATTTAGTCCGTAATTATTTTTTTCATTTAATTTTTATTTCAAATTTAGTTCTTATTATTTTAATTACTATTTATTTTATTTTAATATTCTTTTACAATTGAAATTTTTATTTCGTTATTTTTCTTGTGTCTACCTTTATATATAGTACTTGTGGTCTCATGACCTAGACTAGTTTAGAATAATAGTCCGGTTTAAGTTTTATTTTTTTAGGTTTTTTATTAAAATTTAATTTTTTTTAATTTTATCATTCCATATTTAGTTTTTAGGCTTTGAGCTTTGTTATTTGTTCTACTTATCTTTTTGTGTATTTATCACGATCTCATATTCCGGATATTGAATTAGTCAAGTTAATCTGAGTTGACTAAGATTTTTTTTTCTCGATGTTTTTTTATGAAATTGATTTTATTTTTCCGGTTTCATCATTTGACATTAAATTATTGACTCTTAAGGTTTGTAATTTCTTTGTTTGTCTCTGTGTTGTATTATCTTGAGTGCAGTTTAGTCAAGTTAGCCCAAAGTTTTTTTCAACTTTTTTTTTTATTTAACTTCGGTCTTTTTTTTAACATCTTTTTTATTAATTTTTTTTATCTTAATCTCATACTATAGATGGCGGGTTAATCAAGTTAACCTATATTTACCTAGATTTTTTTCTTCAAATTTTCTTTTTTAAAAATTATTTTTTCTTTCTAGTTTCATCCATCGATATTAGATTTTTGGTCCTTGAGCTTTATGATTTTTTTTCATTTTTCTTTCTGCAAGGTTATCTTGATTTCATATTCCGAACATCGTGTTAGTCAAGTTAACTTGAGTTAATTCGAGTTATCATCTTTTAAATATTTTTTTATATTAAAAAAAATTTAACTCAATTTACAACGTAAGCGTGAGTGAACTATCTAGTTAAATCAATAACCGATGTAAAAGTGTTTGGAGTGCATTGATATCGAGAAAATACCACAATGGCCCCTTAAGATTTTATAATCTACTTATATAATCCAATGGACCTGTCCTATTTTCATTTTCATCCCTCCTTCCTTCAATTCAACATTGGCCATGAAATTGAAAAAATCTAGTTCCATCACTCTATGCCTCTAAAGCGGTTGAACAACGCAGCTTAAGCTCATCTATTTTCCTCGTCCTCTTCCATTTTCAAGCCATACCCCCCCTCTAAAAATAAAATAAAACTAGTTACATGACCGCATGCGTGCGGGTCAATTTGTTTTGTATAAAAAATATTAAAAAAAAGTTAAGATCTAAAAGTGTTAGATCTTTTTTCAAAGCTATTTCCAAGAATCTTGGGTGTGGTCCCGATTCAAGAGTAATATTTATAATATTAATAATAACATTATACTTGCAGGACCTAAGGGTAAGTGGGTCTATCTGTAATACCATACCCAATAGTCTTTGATGTGTGTGTAACTGCAAGATCATGTCATAAAAGTGTGATAATTAAATAAATTAATTAAAAAGTAAAAAAAACCAAAAGGAAGAAAAAAACTAATGAAGAAAAAGAAAAAAATCTGAATTAACTGGGTTACCCCTTCAAACCTTGGATTTGTGTCGTGAAAGTTTGATAAATAAATAGAAAAAAAAATTGACGGTTTAACAAAGAATTAACTCGGCTAACCCGGCCAAACCCGGGATTCGTGTCATGAAAGTTTAATAACTAAATAGAAAAAATTGAACATTAACAAACTAAATTAAATGAAAATAATTAATTAAAAAAGAAAAAACAAACAAAAGGCTTGGCCTTTTCACCGTGGATTGCGCGAGGTCCACGTTAAAGGCATAAAAGCAAAAAAAAAAAAAAAAAGAAAAAAGGCATCGATCGATAACTAAATAGAAAAATTTTTAATATTGATGAACTATATTAAATAAAAAGAAAAAAAAACTTATAAGAAGAAAAAAATAATGAAGAAAAAGAAAAAAATCTGAATTAACTGGGTTAACCCGTCAAACCTGGGATCCGTGTCATGAAAGTCTGACAACTAAATAAAAAAAAATTTAATATCAACAAACTAAATAAAAAAATTAATTAAAAAAAAAGGCATCGGTCTTTTCACCGTAGACTGCACTGTGCAGTTCAGAGTGAAAGGCATAAAAAAAGCAAAAAAGAAATAACTAAAAGCATCAATCTTTTTACTGTGGACTACATACAATATTAAAAGATGAAATCGGAAGAGGAAAACTAATGAGGAAAAAGAAAAAAAATCTGAATCAACTGGGTTAACCCGCCAAATTAGGTTAACTCGTCAAACCTGAGATTCGTGTCATGAAAGTATGATAACTAAATAGAAGAAGATTTACTATTAATGAAATAAATTAAAAAAAAAGATTAATTAAAAAGGAAAAAGCAAAGACAAAAAAAAACCTACAAGAAGAAAAAAAACTAATGGAAAAAAAATCTGAATCAACTAGGTTAACTCGTCAAACCTGGGATCCGTGTCATGAAAGTCTGATAATTAAATAAAAAAAATTTAATATTAAGAAACTAAATAAAAAAATAATTTAAAAACAAAAAAAACTAAAGGCATCAACTTTTTTACTATGGATCCGACTGGCAATCGGATCCACAAAAAAAGGCTTAAAAAAGGAAAGGAGAAGAAAAAAACAAAGGCACACGCCACAAGTTAATTTTTTTTCTTGCATAAAAAATATAAAAAAAAGGCTAAGATCTAAGAGTATTAGGTCTTTCTGCAAAGGTATGCTCAAGAGCCTTTGGTCTAGCTACAACGCTTGACCCAAGAGTAATATTTATAATATTAATAATAATATTAAACTTACATGACTCAAGGTTAAGTGAGTATGACTACAACACCGGACCCAAGAGCCTTGGATGTGGGTCTGGCTGTAAGGTCATGTCATAAAAGTGTGATAATTAAATAGATTAATTAAAAAAAATCAATTGGAAGAAAAAAAAACTAATGAAGAAAAAAAATCTGAATTAACTGAGTTAACCCTTCAAACCAGGTTAACCCGTCAAATCTGGAATTCACGTCATGAAAGTTTGATAACTAAATTGAAAAATAATTTGACGGGTCAACCCAGAATTAACTAGGTTAACCCGTCAAGCCCGAGATACGTATCTTGAAAGTCTGATAATTAAATAGAAAGAAATTTAACATTAACAAACTAAACTAAACAAAAAAAATTAATTAAAAGAAAAAAAGCAAAAAAAAAAATTCTAGGTTAACTCTTCAAATCAGGTTAACCCATCAAACCCGGGATCCGTGTCATGAAAGTCTGATAACTAAATAAATAAAAAATAACATTAACAAACTAAATTAAACAAAAAAAAATCATTAAAAGAAAAAAAAACCCAAAAAAAAAGCAAAAAAAACCCATAAAGGCATAAAAAACAAAAAAAATTAATAAAAAGATAATAAAAAAATAAAGACAGCTCAGCGTTTTACTGTGGACTGCATAGTGAAACACTGAGCACCAAAAAAAAAATTCCGGGTTAACTCGTCAAACCAGGTTAACTCGTCAAATACAGGATCCGTGTCATTAACATTAACCAACTAAATTAAACAAAAAAAAATTCATGAAAAAAAACAAAAAAAAATTCATTAAAAAAAAACCCATAAATGCTACTTGTTTCGACTTTTCACTAAATTAATGGTCTTGTATGTGCTCTTAAGAGCCACAAATCACATAGCAAAATCTTCAACACGTTACATTTTGTCACCTACAATGAGATAAAGAAGGATCACAGAGCTTGATAATGAAAAAAAAAATCTAAAATACTAAAATTAAAATCTAAGAAGGATTTTAGAGAACTTTTATTAGGGTTCAAACACTTTGACTTGGTCATAAACTAATCTCAATAAAATAAGTTAGTTTTATTTTAACTAGATAATAAAAAATAAACGACGACAACAAATTGATCAAATTAAAAAATAAACGACGACAACAAATATTTTTTTCAAAACTAGACAAATAATATAGCTCCATCCCCCACTCATTGAATATGAAAGGATAAAATTATATAAAAAAAACATAAAAAATTCAACTCAAGTCAACTTGAATTAGTATAACAAACATGTAACATCGGTAATAAAAGTTAAGTGAACCTGGGTTATCTCGTCATACTTGCAGTTCAGGTCATGAGTTTTTGAATAACCTAATATAAAAGAAAATGATGAAAATCACAAAGCTTATTTAAAAATAAAAAACACAACATTAACCCACATTAACTTTTCAAATTCATGATCCCGGTTATTAAACCGAAAGCATCTTATTTAGAAAAATTATGAAACTCAATTATCAATTAATTAAATATTATAGAATGAGATTGAAAGAAGAATTTAAATTATACTAAAGTAATCAAAACAAAAAATAAAGATCAAAATTGAAATACAAAATAAATTTTATTTTTTATTGAAGGGTGAAATTAAAAAGAAAATTCAATTTAAATAAAAGACAAAAAAAAAAAGAATCAAAATAAGACAGGACAAACAATGTTTTTATTGAAATGTGAAATTGGAAAGAAAAATCAATTCAACAAAAGGCTTAAAAAAATCAAAAGAACAAGAATCAAATTGAAAAAAATAATATATGATAAATTGAGATTGAAAGATGAAATTGAAAACAAATAAAACTTCTATAAAAAAGGCCAAGAATAAAAATTAAAAAATCAAAAGAAGAAGAACTAAAGTTGAAATATCAACAACAAAAAGAGTTAAGTTGTAATTTCCTAGGGAAGAGAGAAAAAAAAGAAAAAAAAGGCACTCTAGCAATAAATCATCCCTTTAACGTTGACACATGTCACACCAAAAAAAAAGGATGCAGAGTGCTTTCAACGACATAATAAAAGGGTATTTTTGGACGCCGACAAGTGTGCCATACTTAACTATATCTTTTTTGTTTTCTTATTATTTTTATATATAATCAAATGCTAAATTATCCCTAAACTAACTTGATAATAATAAAAAAAAATCTTTGACACTAGTTTTAATTTATTTATTTTTTTACTTTTAAAACCACTTTAATCATTTTACTATATTTCTTTGTTTTTTTTTGTGTTATATATATATATATATATATATATATATATATATATATATATATATATATTAACATATCAAATTACCCCTGGGCGGCTGATGATAATAAAAAATCCATTGTGAAAAATATAAAAATTCCACTTAACACCTATTTTAATTTTTTTTGCTTTCAATTTAATTATTTAATTGTGTTTTAAAATAAAAAATAATATATTTGTCCAAAAACCGAAGGGCTTGTGTAATAACTTTTACTTCCCCGATAACAAGTGTTAAGTTTTGTTTTATGAGAAGGGCCTTTGTTAATGCCAGATGATCCAATGTAACCTTAAAATGGTACTGTTGACAGTAATGGAAGGCTGCAGCTAATTATTTAAATATTGTATCAGTAACAAAAGGAGAGATTGGCTACCAAGAGAAAAACCAGAGAACAAGAAGAAGAAGAAGAAGAAGAAGAGAGAGATGGCAATCTGATGGTGACACTAGCCAACATATCAGCAAATCTGTGCCATTGGCAACACATAGCGTGCAATCCAGAACGCCTGAGCAGCGACCTAGTCTTGCTGCATCTGATCCACCTTGGCCGCCTTCTTGCTCTCTCTTTCCGGACCTATCTCTGCTACAACCCCAGCCCTGCCAATCTGTCCGATCTTTATTCCGGTTCAGATAATGATTGATGGATTATTGTGCCGTTGCCGTGAAATGAAGCCGGTCGTTGTGTCTTTGTTTAATAAACAGGAGAGCGATAGATTCTATTGCCAAGTCTTATCTGATTACTCCACCCTTTGCTCAATCTGTGGAAGGACACTTCCCTCGTGTAAGGCAGTATTTGGTCATATGATGCGTGGGCATCCTAAGCAGAGGGTCTTTTCCACCGACCTGAGAAGGAAGAAGAAGAAGGTGAGCAGCAGAATTTACAGAGACAGGTTAGTAGCTAAGAACCCACCCCCATTGAATCCTGAAACAGAGACCTTGCAGGAGAGGCGCAAGGATCCAACGGGAGTTACAATTTACATAAACACATGACATGGTGGTGATTTCTTGATTCAAAGACAGGAAGTGAAATTCTTTACCTCGTGAACAGCCACCATGTGGCGGTAATGTCTGTCTGAAATGCCATGGACAACGACCTCGTGCAAAATGCTCATAAATATCCGCATCAAACTAAAAACCAAATCCTTTTGTCTTCGATGGTGTCTGTGGTTTACAGAAGCAAGTTGGGTTTATATAGATGCAAGAAAACTCCATTCAATATCTTTGTTTTTGCTAGATAATTTCGCCATTAAAACCTTTCCCGAATTCTCACATATTTTTGCCATGAATGTCTTCTCTTATTAGACTATGAAATCAAGGATTTTAATTCAAAAGGAAACCTGCAGATATTACCTTCTCTTTTTGTGGATTTGTATCCTCTTTTGTTTTGTTGTTCCTTTTTTAATGGTTTAGATTAAATGAGATAAAAAAAAAATAATATTAATATTTTATGTTATTAAAATACTTTAGCTTCTCATAAATATGTTGTATAGAATTAAGCATCTTTTTATTAAACATTTTGATCGAGTATCTAAATTCATGATCTCAAGAAATATATATTGAAAAACTATAGAAAATATAATGCAATAAAGATGTTTAATTTTTATTTAATTATATTGAAATAAAAATGTTTCTTGCAAGAAAAGTAATAATCCTAACTCCATTAAAAAAAAATTCTAGTATAATTCTTTTTTTTATTAATATTGTTTTTCAAAAAAATTTTCCTTTCAATTAAAATATCGTTATCTCATTAATGCGCTTCCTTTTTCTTCTTAATTGTTTTCCAAAATAATCATTTTAAAAAAAATAACTTATCAAAACCATAAATGGCAATTTTAGTTAAAATATGAAAAATAAATATTTTGATATTTCTTACACGAATGTATTAGAAAAAAAAAAGAATGATATACTATACATGCACTATATTAAAAAAAAATTTGAAATTAATTTTTTTAACTAATTATATGATTATAAAAAGTATTCACAAAAAAGAACAATAAATAAAATCATGAACTAAAAATATGTTTCGTTTTTCAAAAGTATCTTTTATTATTCAGCAATATTTCTTGTTCTTTTACCAATTTTTTTTTTTTTTTGTAAGAGCCATAATCCACTTAATAAGAAATTCAAAAAACATTATTTGTAGCAACTATAATAACCTGAACTTTATTTTCATGATGGAAAAAAAAATTCATTGAAATTCACATAAAATAATGAACACAATGATTATTAACATCATAAAAGGCAAGAATCTCATTTGAAAAATCAATATTTAATTGATTGATATCTAATAAAATAATATCTCAAAAATAATTTTGATCAAACTTAAAAAAAAAAAAATCATGAAGAGCTATATATATATATATAAAAAAAAAGAGTGTTTGCTAATATTATAAAAAATTATCATAATGTCATCCAAAAACAAATTTCAAAACTAAATGGTATTTAATGGAATAATTTTAAAAAATAAATGGTTAACCTAGGGGTTGTTTAAAAATTTTAAAAAATTAAATATTATTAAAAACTATTGACACATCCAATACAGACATCAACTCGTGACGATCCTTGCGCTATTCAAGAGGCATGTGTTGGATTGTATAGTTATCAAATTCACGTATTTGTGTTGGTGTTTGGAGAGCTGCATCATAATCTTCATGTTGATGTGATGCACGCCAGGCGCCTACACGGTGGATATGGGCTTATGTTTTTTTATTTTCCTCTTTTTTTTTTCTTATAACTTAGAAATCTATGCTATCATTTTAAAAATTGATTGTGTCTTCCTTTTTATATTTCTATCAATTTTAGCTCTTATTTTTTCATTACCTTTTGTTTTGTTTTAATGCTTTTTGAAGTTTTTTTTCAGGTTTAGTCCCTAGGTTGGTCCTCATTTTTTTAATTTCTATTTTTTTATCCTTTCTTGATTTTTTTTATTTTGTCCATTACATTTTATTTAACATAATTTTTTTATCCAGTTTTGGTTCTTATTTTTTTAATTGCTATTTTGTAATTATTTTCTTAATTTAATTTATTTTTCAATTTAGTCTCGTAATTATTTTTTTCAATTAATTTTTATTTCAGATTTGGTTCTTATTATTTTAATTACTATTTATTTTATTTTAATATTCTTTTACTATTGAAAGTTTTATTTTGTTATTTTTCTTGTGTCTATCTTTATATATAGTACTCGTGGTCTCATGACCCACACTAGTTTAGAATAATAGCCCTGTTTAAGTTCTATTTTTTTAGGTTTTTTATTAAAAATTGATTTTTTTAATTTTATCATTCCATATTGAGTTTTTAGGCTTTGAGCTTTGTTATTTGTTCTACTTATCTTTTTGTGTATTTATCTCGATCTCATATTCTGGTTATTGAATTAGTCAAGTTAATCTAAGTTGACTAAGACTTTTTTTTTCTCGATGTTTTTTTATGAAATTGATTTTATTTTTCCGGTTTGATCATTTGATATTAAATTATTGACTCTTAAGGTTTGTAATTTCTCTGTTTGTCTCTGTGTTGTATTATTCTGAGTGCAGTTTAATCAAGTTAGCCCAAAGTTTTTTTCAACTTTTTTTTTATTTAACTTCGGTCTTTTTTTTAACATCTTTTTTATTAATTTTTTTTGATCTTGATCTCATACCATAGATGGCGGGTTAATCAAGTTAACCTATATTTACCTAGATTTTTTTCTTCAAATTTTCTTTTTTAAAAATTATTTTTTCTTTCTAGTTTCATCCATCGATATTAGATTTTTGGTCCTTGAGCTTTATGATTTTTTTCATTTTTCTTTCTGCAAAGTTATCTTGATTTCATATTCTGAACATCGTGTTAGTTAAGGTAACCTGGGTTAATTCGAGTTATCATCTTTTAAATATTTTTTTATATTAAAAAAATTTAACTCAATTTATAACGTAGCGTGAGTGAACTATCTAGTCAAATCAATAACTGATGTAAAAGTGTTTGGAGTGCATTGATATCTGAAAATACCACAATGGCCCCTTAAGATTTTATAATCTACTTATATAATCCAATGGACCTGTCCTATTTTCATTTTCATCCCTCCTTCCTTCAATTCAACATTGGTCATGAAATTGAAAAATCTAGTTCCATCACTCTATGCCTCTAAAGCAGTTGAACAACGCAGCTTGAGCTCATCTATTTTCCTCGTCCTCTTCCATTTTCAAGCCATAACCCCCCTCCAAAAATAAAATAAAACTAGTTACATGACCCGCGCGATGCCGCGGGTCAATTTGTTTTGTATAAAAAATATTAAAAAAAGCTAAGATCTAAAAGTGTTAGATCTTTTTGCAAAGCTATACCCAAGAATCTTGGGTGTGGTCCTGACTCAAGAGTAATATTTATAATATTAATAATAACATTATACTTACATGACCCAAGTGTAAGTGGGTCTGACTGCAATACCATACCCAATAGTCTTGGATGTGGGTATAACTGCAAGATCATGTCATAAAAGTGTGATAATTAAATAGATTAATTAAAAAGTAAAAAAACCCAAAAGGAAGAAAAAAACTAATGAAGAAAAAGAAAAAAATCTGAATTAACTGAATTAACCCTTAAAACCTTGGATTCGTGTCGTGAAAGTTTGATAACTAAATAGAAAAAAAATTTGACGGGTTAACACATAATTAACTCAGCTAACCCGTCAAACCCGGGATTCGTGTCATGAAAGTTTGATAACTAAATAGAAAAAATTGAACATTAACAAACTAAATTAAATGAAAATAATTAATTAAAAAGAAAAAAAAACAAACAAAAAGCCTTCAGCCTTTTCACTGTGGACTGCATTGTGCAATCCACGGTCAAAGGCATAAAAACAACAAAAAAAAAAAGAAAAAAAAGGCATCAGTCGATAACTAAATAGAAAAAATTTTAATATTGATGAACTAAATTAAATAAAAAGAAAAAAAACTTATAAGAAGAAAAAAACTAATGAAGAAAAAGAAAAAAAAATCTGAATTAACTGGGTTAACCCGTCAAACCTGGGATCCGTATCATGAAAGTCTGACAACTAAATAGAAAAAAATTTAATATCAACAAACTAAATAAAAAAATTTAAAAAGAAAAAAAGAAGGCATCAATCTTTTCACCGTAGACTGCACTGTGCAGTTCAGAGTGAAAGGCATAAAAAAAGCAAAAAAGAAAAAAATAAAAGCATCAACCTTTTTACTGTGGACTACATACAATATTAAAAGATGAAATCGGAAGAGCAAAACTAATGAGGAAAAAGAAAAAAAATCTGAATCAACCAGGTTAACCCGCCAAATTAGGTTAACTCGTCAAACCTGAGATTCGTGTCATGAAAGTATGATAACTAAATAGAAAGAAGATTTACTATTAATGAAATAAATTAAAAAAAAAAGATTAATTAAAAAGGAAAAAGCAAAGAGAAAAAAAAAAACCTACAAGAAGAAAAAAACTAATGAAGAAAAGGAAAAAAAATCTGAATCAACTGGGTTAACCCGTCAGACCTGGGATCCGTGTCATGAAAGTCTGATAATTAAATAAAAAATTTAATATTAAGAAACTAAATAAAAAAATAATTAAAAAAACTAAAGGCATCAACTTTTTTACTATGGACTGCACTGTGCAGTCCACAGTAAAAGGCTTAAAAAGGAAAAGAGAAGAAAAAAATAAAGGCACACGCCACAGGTTAATTTTTTTTTCTTGCATAAAAAATATCAAAAAAGGCTAAGATCTAAGAGTGTTAGGTCTTTCTGCAAAGATATGCTCAAGAGCCTTTGGTCTAGCTACAACGCTTGACCCAATAATAATATTTATAATATTAATAATAATATTAAACTTACATGACTTAAGGTTAAGTGAGTCTGGCTACAAGACCGGACCCAAGAGCCTTGGATGTGGGTCTGACTGTAAGGTCGTGTTATAAAAGTGTGATAATTAAATAGATTAATAAAAAAACCCAATTGGAAGAAAAAAAACTAATGAAGAAAAAGAAAAAAATCTGAATTAACTGAGTTAACCCTTCAAACCAGATTAACCCGTCAAATCTGGAATTCACGTCATGAAAGTTTGATAACTAAATTGAAAAATAATTTGACAGGTCAACCCAAAATTAACTAGGTTAACCCGTCAAGCCCGAGATACGTGTCTTGAAAGTCTGATAATTAAATAGAAAGAAATTTAACATTAACAAAGTAAACTAAACAAAAAAAATTAATTAAAAGAAAAAAAGCAAAAAAAAATAAATTCTAGGTTAACTCAAATCAGGTTAACCCATCAAACCCGGGATCCGTGTCATGAAAGTCTAATAACTAAATAAATAAAAAATAACATTAACAAACTAAATTAAACAAAAAAAATTCATTAAAAGAAAAAAAACCCAAATAAAAGCAAAAAAAACCCATAAAGGCATAAAAAACAAAAAAAAATTAATAAAAAGATAATAAAAAAATAAAGACAGTTCAGCGTTTTACTGTGGACTGTATAGTGAAACACTGAGGAGCAAAAAAAATTCGGGTTAACTCGTCAAACCAAGTTAACTCGTCAAACCCGGCATCCGTGTCATTAACATTAACAAACTAAATTAAACAAAAAAAATTCATTAAAAAAAACAAAAAAAAGCAAAAAAAAAGAACCCATAAATGCTACTTGTTTCGACTTTTCACTAAATTAATGGTCTTGTATGTGCTCATAATCTTCAAATCACATAGCAAAATCTTCAACACGTTACATTTTGTCACCTACAATGAGATAAAGAAGGATCACAGAGCTTGATAACGAAAAAAAAAATCTAAAATACTAAAATTAAAATCTAAGAAGGATTTTAGAGAACTTTTATTAGGGTTTAAACACTTTGACTGTCATAAACTAATCTAAATTAAATAAATTAGTTTTATTTTAACTAGATAATAAAAAATAAACAACGACAACAAATTGATCAAATTAAAAAAGAGTGATCATGATAATGTAGGAAAAAATATTTTTTTCAAAACTAGATAAATAATATAGCTCAATCCCCCACTCATTGAATATGGAAGGATAAAATTATATAAAAAAAACATAAAAAATTCAACTCAAGTCAACTTGAATTAGTATAACAAACATGTAATATCGGTAATAAAAGTTAAGTCAACTCGAAGTTATCTCGTCATACTTGCAAGTCCGGTCATGAGTTTTTGAATAACCTAATATAAAAGAAAATGATGAAAATCACAAAGCCTATTTAAAAATAAAAAACACAACATTAACCCACATTAACTTTTCAAATTCATGATCCCGGTTATTAGACCGAAAGTATCTTATTTAGAAAAATTATGAAACTCAATTATCAATTAATTAAATATTATAGAATGAGATTGAAAGAAGAATTTAAATTATAGTAAAGTAATCAAAACAAAATATAAAGATCAAAATTGAAATACAAAATAAATTTTATTTTTTATTGAAGGGTAAAATTAAAAAAAAATTCAATTTAAATAAAAAAGAAAAAAAAGGGATCAAAATAAGACGTAACTATATCTTTTTGTTTTCTTATTATTTTTATATATAATCAAATGTCAAATTATCCCTAAACTAATTAACTTGATACTAACACAGAAAAAAAACCTTTGACACTAGTTTTAATTTTTTTTTTTGTTTTTAAGAGTATTTTAATTATTTCACTATATTTTTTTGTTTTATATATATATATATATATATATATATATATATTAAAATACCAAATTATTTCTGGACTAAGCTGATGATAATAAAAAAATTCATTGTGAAAAATATAAAAATTCCCCTTAACACCTATTTTAATTTTTTTGCTTTCAATTTAATTATTTAATTGTGTATTAAAATAAAAAATAATATATTTGTCCAAAAACCGAAGGGCTTGGGTAATAACTTTTACTTCCCCGATAACAAGTGTTAAGTTTTGTTTTATGAGAAGGGAAAAATCGTGTTTTCTCTTCCTGATTTAGCCTTTGTTAATGCTAGATGATCCAATGTAACCTTAAAATGGTACTGTTGACAGTAATGGAAGGCTGCAGCTAATTATTTAAATATTGTATCAGTAACAAAAGGAGAGATTGGCTACCAAGAGAAAAACCAGAGAACAAGAAGAAGAAGAAGAAGAAGAAGAAGAAGAAGAGAGAGATGGCAATCTGATGGTGACACTAGCCAACATATCAGCAAATCTGTGCCAATGGCAACACATAGCGTGCAATCCAGAACGCCTGAGCAGCGACCTAGTCTTGCTGCATCTGATCCACCTTGGCCGCCTTCTTGCTCTCTCTTTCCGGACCTATCTCTGCTACAACCCCAGCCCTGCCAATCTCTCCGATCTTTATTCCGATTCAGATAATGATTGGTGGATTATTGTGCCGTTGCCGTGAAATGAAGCCGGTCGTTGTGTCTTTGTTTAATAAACAGGAGAGGGATAGGTTCTATTGCCAAGTCTTATCTGATTACTCCACCCTTTGCTCAATCTGTGGAAGGACACTTCCCTCGTGTAAGGCAGTATTTGGTCATATGATGCGTGGGCATCCTAAGCAGAGGGTCTTTTCCACCGACCTGAGAAGGAAGAAGAAGAAGGTAAGCAGCAGAATTTACAGTGACAGGTTAGTAGCTAAGAACCCACCCCCATTGAATCCTGAAACAGAGACCTTGCAGGAGAGGCGCAAGGATCCAACGGGAGTTACAATTTACATAAACACATGACATGGTGGTGATTTCTTGATTCAAAGACAGGAAGTGAAATTCTTTACCTCGTGAACAGCCACCCTGTGGCGGTAATGTCTGTCTGAAATGCCATGGACAACGACCTCGTGCAAAATGAAATGCTCATAAATATCCGCATCAAACTAAAAACCAAATCCTTTTGTCTTCGATGGTGTCTGTGGTTTACAGAAGCAAGTTGGGTTTATATAGATGCAAGAAAACTCCATTCAATATCTTTGTTTTTGCTAGATAATTTCGCCATTAAAACCTTTCCCGAATTCTCACATCTTTTTACCATGAATGTCTTCTCTTATTAGACTATGAAATCAAGGATTTTAATTCAAAAGGAAACCTGCAGATATTTCCTTCTCTTTTTTGTGGATTTGTATCCTCTTTTGTTTTGTTGTTCCTTTTTTTAATGGTTTAGATTAAATGAGATAAAAAAAAATAATATTAATATTTTATGTTATTAAAATACTTTAGCTTCTCATAAATATGTTGTATAGATTAAGCATCTTTTTATTAAACATTTTGATCGAGTATCTAAATTCATGATCTCAAGAAATATATATTGAAAAACAATAGAAAATATAATGCAATAAAGATGTTTAATTTTTATTTAATTATATTGAAATAAAAATGTTTCTTGCAAGAAAAGTAATAATCCTAACTCCACTGAAAAAAAATTATAGTATAATTCTTTTTTTTATTAATATTGTTTTTCAAAAAAATTTTCCTTTCAATTAAAATATCGTTATCTCATTAATGCGCTTCCTTTTTCTTCCTAATTGTTTTCCAAAATAATCATTTTAAAAAAATAACTTATCAAAACCATAAGTGGCAATTTTAGTTAAAATATGAAAAATAAATATTTTGATATTTCTTACACGAATGTATTAGAAGAAAAAAGAATGATATACTATACATGCACTATATTAAAAAAAAAATAATTTGAAATTATTTTTTTTAACTAATTATATGATTATAAAAAAGTATTCACAAACAGAACAATAAATAAAATCATGAACTAAAAATATGTTTCGTTTTTCAAAAGTATCTTTTATTATTCAGCAATATTTCTTGTTCTTTTATCAAATTTGTTTTTTTTTGTAAGAGCCATAATCCACTTAATAAGAAATTCAAAAAACATTATTTGTAGCAACTATAATAACCTGAATTTTATTTTCATGATGGAAAAAAAAAACTTCATGGAAATTCACATAAAATAATTAACACTAAAAGGCAAGAATCTCATTTGAAAAATCAATATTTAATTGATTGATATCTAATAAAATAATATTTTAAAGATAATTTTGATTAAACTTAAAAAAAATTAAAAAAATCATGAATAAAAAGCGTGTCTGCTGATATCATAAAATATTGTCATAATTTCATTCAAAAACAAATTTTAAAACTAAATGGTATTTAATGGAATAATTTTAAAAAATAAATAGGTGACCTAAGGGTTGTTTAGTAATTTTAAGAGATTAAATATTATTAAAAAACTATTGACACGTGCAATGCAGATATCAACTCGTGATGATTTTACGCCATTCAGGAGGCATATGTTGGATCGTTTAGTTACCAAAATCAAGCATATGTGTTGGTGTTTGAAGCGGTGCATTATCCTCTTCGTGTTAGTGTGGTACACGCCCACGGTGGATGTGCAATATCTTTTGTTTTTTTTTCCTGTTTCTTTTCTTTTTTATAACCTAAAAATTCTTGCTAGCCTTTTAAAAATTGATTAAGTCCTTCTTTTTATATTTCTACTATTTTTAGCTTTTATTTTTTTATTACTATTTGTTTTGCTTTAATGCTTTTTAAAGTTTTTTTTTTTAGTTTCCTCCCTAAGCATTTTATTTCATTTAATTTTTTTTTTATCTAATCTCATCTGAATTTTTTTTAATTGTTTTTTTCTCTATGTTTTACCTTTTTATTGATTTTATTTCTCAATTTTATCCCTTGTTATTTTATTTCATTTATTTTTTTATTCAATTTTGGTCCTCATTATTTTGATTTCTATTTTCTTATCCTTTCTTGATTTTTTTTATTTTGTCCTTTACATTTTATTTAACTTAATTTTTTAATCTATTTTTGGTCCCTATTTTTTTAATTGCTATTTTTTATTATTTTATTAATTTAATTTATTTTTTGATTTTGTCTGTAATTATTTTTTTCATTTAATTTTTATATCAGATTTGATCCTTATTATTTTGAATACTATTTGTTGTATTTAAATTTTTTTTACGATTGAAAGTTTTACTTCATGATTTTTCTTGTATCTACTTTTCTATAAAGTACTCATGGTCTCATAACCCACACTAGTTTAAAATAATAGCCCGATTTAAGTTTTGTTTTTTAGGCTCTTTATTAAAAATTGATTTTTTTTTAATTTTATCACTTGACATTGGGTAATTAGACCTTGGGCTTCATTATTTGTTCTACTTATCTTTTTGTATGTTTATCTTAATCTCATATCCGAGTAACGAGTTAGTTAAGTTAATCTGAGTTGACTAAGATTTTTTTTTCTCGATTTTTTTATGAAATTGATTTTATTTTTTCGGTTTCATCATTTGACATTAAAATATTGACTCTTGAGGTTTGTAATTTCTCTATTTTTCTTTGTGTCGAGTTATCTTGAGTGCATGTTAGTCAAGTTAGCTTATAATTTTTTTCAACATTTTTTTATTTAACTTCAGTTTTTTTTGCCACATTTTTTTTAAAATTTTTTTTTATCTTGATCTTATATCATGGGTGACGGGTTAATCAAGTTAACCCATATTTGCCTCGATTTGTTTCTTCAACGTTTTATTTTTTTTAATTTTTTTTTCAGCTTTATTCATTGACATTAGGTTTTTTATCCTCAAACTTTATGATTTTTTTAATTTTTTTTTAATCTTGATCTAATATCATGGATGATGGGTTAATCAACTTAACCCATATTTACCTCGATTTGTTTCCTCAATGTTTTTTTTTATTTTTTTTTTAGTTTCATTCATTGACATTAGGTTTTTTATCCTCAAACTTTATAATTTTTTTTAAAAAAATTATCTTGATTTTATATCCTAAATATCATGTTACTCAACTTAACCTAGAGGAACTCGTATTATTATTATTTAAATATCTTTTTTTATATTAAAAAAAATTATCATGATATACAACAACCTAATGGGTGAACTATCTGGTCAAATAGAAAACTGATGTCAAAGTGTTTGGAGTGCATTGATATCAGTAAATACCACAATGGCCCCTTAAGATTTTATAATCTACTTATATAATCCAATGGACCTGTCCTATTTTCATTTTCATCCCTCCTTCCTTCAATTTAACATTGGCCATGAAATTGAAAAATCTAGTTCCTTCACTCCATGCCTCTTAAGCAGCTGAAAGCGTAGCTTGAGCTGATCTATTGTCCTCATCCTCTTCCATTTTCAAGCCAAAACCCCCCTCCAAAAATAAAATAAAATATACTTGGAGTGATTAATAGAATTTATTATTAAGAATATAATAAAGTGCCTGTGGTTGTTGGGTGCTTGCAGTGCGTGGCAATGAAGACCATGGCAATTGCCTACTCGCCCCCTCTGTTTTCGCCCTTTTTAAATGTCAATTTAACAAGGTTATCTTCTTCTCTTTTATTACCATTTTGCCACTCTTCTTTCTCTCCGACTCTCCGTCGTTGTCGTCGTCGACCTCGCTTTCTTTCCATGGCTTCTCCAACCCAGTCTTCCAATCAGGTGAAATGAAATTCTTTCACTTTTTTATTTTTGATAGTAAAAATCATTCCTTTTTGTTCATTCCTTAATGGGTTTAATTTTCTAAGGGATTTTATACTTGTTAGTGCAAGCTTTAAAAGCCATACATATTAGAAAGTTGATTTTTAACAGTTTTTGATTAATGGGTTCTTAATTAATAAGTTGTTTTGTTGCTATTTGATCAGGCTGTGTCAACTGGGGATGTTAACACTGATGCCGATGTCTTCCAGTTGATCCGAACTCACCAGGTAGCCTTTCTTTTATATCTGTGTTGTGTGTGTTTGTGGGTTGACGTGTAAATTCTTGGATGATGATAACAATATCAGTATTAGTGGTTATGATCGTATGTGAGCAGAATCACAGATAGTTTTTGAATCTTACTGATTGGTTTCGTGTTTGTGTTATTATAGGAAAATGCAGTTCGGCTTCCCCCGGTTGAAGAAATTAGAACTATGCTTAATCAGAGCACGCGTGGCATGCTTTCAACTTTTTCTCAGGTTTGTTGTTCATGCAATAGTTAAATACTGGAACTTGTTAATTATATGAGAAAAAATGGAATTAAATTCTTGATCCTTGAAGTGGGCACAACTGAAGGGTGTTGTTCGTGATGCTAGTGTACTATAATTTATGGTTGTTGTTATCAGCATAGTACGGCTTCATATTTAACATTTCTCATGGAAGGGTGAGAGTTCATAGTCCTCTGAGGGAATCCTTTCAGTTTTGTGTTTGATTTGTCTGTTATATATTCATCTTAAATCTGCTTGTATTGGAATGAATGTTGGTGGTCTAATTTGATATTACCAATCCAACAGTAGGACAAAAGGGAGGCTTGTGGTAGGTTTGTAGTTGGTGCAAACCTTGTCACAACCTTATCATGGTACAAATCATGATAATAATAATAAAAGGATTAGAAAAGAATGAGTGCATTCAGAGGAAAGATGGAGGTGATACCGATTAATAATAAGTTGAGAAAGTGTGTTTTAATTTAGTTTGACATCTTACAATGTAGACATGCAAATACATCAGTTTTAAAAAAAGTGATTGGATTCAAGTAGTACGATCAAATTAGGAGAAAAGTGGAACAGAAAATAAGGTAGAATGAAGCAGTAAAAACAAAGAATCGAGTATCATGATAGCTCATAAATATTTTTGTCGTAAACAAAAAAGAAGAATGGAGGAAAAAAAAGAATGTAGCCTACTGCAACTATCTGAGACTGGATTTGGTTAAGCTGAATTCAATAATGTTAGTATGCATCCTGCTGAGCACCCCTTGAATTGTGGATGGTGCTCATCAAACGTTTTTTGCTTGTGGATTTAGGAGAACAATTAAATAAAATAGCTGCCCTTACTCATTTGATTTTTTCCTTCAATTTGTTTATCAGAGAATTTTTTTTGTCCAACCTTTAACTAGTTGCTATGATAAAAAAGGATAACTAGTTGTTGTTTTCTGTTGCTTAAACTGGTGAATTAAGAATGGACACTGTAATATGGCTGCTTCCCTTGTAACCCTGTTCATAAATCACAGAATAAAGGTTAATCTGCTACTTGCATAAAGTTCTCTGAATTTAAGGCTGCTGTTATAAACTATATGGTGAATCCAAGGTAAATTATTATCAAACAATGAGTTGATTAGGTACTGATTTTTTAAATCATTGGCTTGCAAAACAAAGCAGTTGGTTTACATTTAAGTGTCAATTCATTGCTTAGACTACTTTCTCGTATGTTCATGGACTTGCTGAAATTTCCTTGATATGACAGAAGCATGAGGGTTATCCATCAGGGTCAATGGTTGATTTTGCATGTGATGCTGATGGATCTCCAATATTAGCAGTCAGCAGCTTGGCAGTTCATACAAAGGTATAATCCATTCACTGTATATCTTGTTCAAATATGCTTTAATTATGAAAACACTTCATGTGATTATAAAATAAAGAACAAATCCAATTATGATGAGTCATACAGGTAAAGAGATTTATTCATTGATGAGAAAAAGAAAAAATGTGAATGGTGATTGGATTGGTGATAAAATAAATTTAGATTTTAGAGATATACTGCTGTGAAAAATGACAGGTGTGATTCTCTTAGATTGTGAACTTATATATCTATCATTTTTTGTGTTCTTGTACGCTTAAAAATCTGTGAAGCCTTTTGGTAACTGTTAGCTCAAACTTGAATTTTACATAATGATTTTGAGAAATAAAAGTCTGATCAGCAAGATTGATTGATCTCATACTGTTCAGATCTAAATATTTATTGTATCAGTCTTCTGCATGTGCATCTATGTGTGCCATGGAGCCACCAGACTAAGCTGAATTCTCCTTGCTGAATTCTGTTCTTTAACCTATCTGTGGTTCTTTTGGAGGTCCTTGTGTCCTATATGTTTGAAAAATTGCTGCTTTCTGCAGGACCTATTAGCCAATCCTAAATGCTCATTGCTTGTTGCCAAAGATCCTGAAGACAGGACAGATTTAGTAATCACCCTGCACGGTGATGCCATTCCTGTAAGTGTTTTCTCTTTTTCCTTGTGATAATTTCCTAAATGTTTCTGCTTATTAATTTTTACTTTAGCAGATATTGTACCTTCACTGCATCATAATTGTTTTGGGGGTATATGAGTTTTGAACTTTTTTTTGTTCAATTGTTTAGGTTTCTGAGAAAGATATAACTGCAGTTCGAACAGCATATCTTGCAAAGCATCCTGATTCATTCTGGGTAACTTGTTTCCTCTCATTTTCTATCATGCTTCTTTTTTTCCTCAAATGTATTTTTATTGCTATTTATCAAGGTAGAGACTTAATTATCTCTTCCATTATCAAGGTTGACTTTGGTGATTTCCAATTTATGCGCATTGAACCAAAAAGTTGTGCGATATGTTTCGGGAGTTGCAACTGCTTTGCTTGGATCCGGCGGTGTGTATACTATCCTGCTGGTTTCGTTTTTCTAAAACACATCATTGTCTATAATTCGTTTCAAGTCATTGGGAGTGGGTTTCGATAATCAAAAAGTCATGGTCGATAGCTCATCAGTGGGTTTGCTGTTTTACTGTTGTATACTATTTCTGGCTTACCATGCTTTATTGCCACTTAGAAATTTGTTTATAGTGTTGTTATTTTTTCCACTTCAATTTATTTCATTTTTTACTTACAATTGTTAATAATGACAGAATTCAGCAAAGAAGAGTACCAGACTGCTAAAGTTGATCTAATTGCTCAGTTTGCCAAACCTGTTACGGTATATTGCTTATAAATTAGATGCCGTAAATATATGACATATGCCCTGTTTATTATTTCTGTTTCTTTCTTTTCTAAATGAAATCATATGGCTTTGTCAGTCCCATATGAACAGAGATCATGCTGAAGATACAAGACTCATAGTGCAACACTCGACATCAATTCTGGTAATTTTCAATACCATAAATATCATCTTATATATGTCTATTTCATATAAGAAACAGGACAGGTCATTAATTATAAGCCAGAACACGGCTGTTAATTTATTTTGAGGTCAACAAATCTAGTTTTGTGGCTTTGAAATTAGCTGGTCACAAGGGGTCAATAAACTAATTTATGCGTTTGTGAGGAAGAATGAGTTTGATAAGCTTGGTGACACTTTAGCTACTGAGGAAAGGGAGGGAAGGCAATTGCAAACTCTTTCCTTCACTGTATATGATATGCTGTATATGCATGATTTTTTGTTTCCCTTACGTTTTCTCTGTTTGGGCCAAAAGTAAGGAGGGAAAAAAGTATAACTCTTCCTTTCCATTGCATCGAGGATATCTCTTTTATGCATGTTTTAGTATGGCATCTAGACTCATGGTTAAAAGTATGATCATGCTTCTCTTTTGGTTTTCTTTCTTTTTTGTTATTTGATGAACAAAAGAAAAGGAACTTCATGAAAGATTCTTTTATCTAGTCTCTCTGTTTCTCTGTAGTCCCTGCTGTTTTTCCTTTCCCTTCAAAATTGAGCAAACACAGCAAGTAAGATATCTAGGCTGATTTCTTATATTTTATCAGGTGGACTCTGCTTATATGCTGGATATGGACAGTCTTGGATTCAATGTTAAGGTATTGCTATTGAGTGACCATGTAAAGGCCTCTACATGCATTAAAAAATTGCATTTTCTTTATGAGGTTTACTTTCTTGAGAACTGTTTTACCTAGAACTCAAAACTTTTTGGCTGACTCTTTCTCTTCTTAACTCTCAAAATGTTTTGATCTCTTTTGCAGGCTGCATATCAAGGAAAAACTTACAAGCTTCGAATTCCTTTCCCTAGACGTGCAGAAGACAGAAAGTAAGAGTTCTATATTATGTCCTTTTCTTGGTTGGTGGGGTTGACTTTTCAACATTTGCTTCTTCCATTCTTCTTCTTGTTTTTTTTTTTTTTAATATTCATGAAAAGGTATGTGCGGGTGTCTTGTGTAGATATTGGCCTAGCTAATTTGAGGATTTGATTGACATATTTATGGTCATTTGTTCTTCCTGACTTCCTAGGCATTGTTATTAAACCCACCCCTGCCTACTGGAAAACTGATCTTTTGCTTCATAAATTTTTTTACTGGCTTTGATGCCCTGTTGCCAGGGAATCTGAAGGGACATCATCTCCTGCCTCTGTTGAAATCCTTTTGCAATAAAATTATGCAGGTCTATATGTTCTGCCCTGGTTTTGCAGGCCTCCTAGATGATGGAATCTTTCAAACATGCACCATTTTCATATTGTAAATCACAGATGTATTAGTACCTATACTTCCTGTCTGACTGCGTTAATTTATTTTGAATTCTTATAAGTTTGTTTTGTTGTATTCTGTAGGGATGTGAAGACTCTGGTGGTAGAAATGCTTCAAGCTGCGAAGTCTCAAATTAACTGATACCATGCTGAACAGATAGGAAGAGGTTTGTTTAATCTTATTATCCGGCAATGAAAGAAAATTTATCACTCTTGAGCATGGAAAGCTCGTCTTGTTTTCAATGTGACTTCTAATTAAAATACAATCTTGTAAACATGTTATGACTTGCATTGCATATCCTAATAACTACGGTTTATTGAGGGAATCAACAAGAGGTTTTTTTTGGCATACTTGAATTTTTTAATCTTCATTTTAAATTTCATATTAAATAATATTGAGCTTGATTTATGTCACGTAAATCTGAAAGTATTTGCACAAATTTCATTTTACTTTCTAGAATTCCATGTTGATGAAGTTTTTGGAGGATTTGATTTTTTTATATGTCAATCACTACCATCATCACCATTTTTGTTCTTATACTGCTTCTATTGCACATCACAGTCCTGATTGATTCCAGAATCAAAGCATTCCCAGTACTGAATCATTCACTCTAGTCATTACATTGTATCATCCTGTACATTGCATAAAACCTTGGGATTACCACATGCTATGAATTCATCTTGGAAGTCATCTTCCTAGTGGGGTGTACCATTCTTCTGAGATGTTCTTTTGTTGTGTCGGTGTAGGATTCTGCATGATGTCAGAAAGTGGATCCTCATGTGTAAATGATGTGACTGCATACGATGTTTCTGGAACACATCTCAGACAAATACAAACATCATATCTGTTAACTATACAATCATCTGGCTTTTGGTTTGTTCCTCTCTGAACTGTTGACATTTATCATGTTTTCTAAGAGGTAACATTGTAGAGGGTCAGAATAAGAAAAGATCTTGTGTAAGTTTGTAAAGAATGTCCATTTATAGTTGTTCGACACCTTTATTCTTCGTCTTCTTCCTTCTCTTTTGGTTTGTTGTGTGTTTGCAATGCATTGTATTTTGAACAGGAGAGGGAACAGTTTCTTTGCTGAAGAAAAAGGATTGAGCTTCTTAACTAATAAATTGAGAAATCCATTAGACGAAAGAAGCTGCCTCCCTAACCTCAGCTGCCGAAACAGCAAAAGTTCTGATATGCAGAAACAACTAGCTAGACTAGATAGTAGCTAGTTTTTGTTGAGTGCCTGGCATTGAAGTCCACCCTTCGCCCTCCCTCTATTCCCCTCGACAGATTTCAATGTTTAAGAATATATTAGCATTTATTTGAGATCTCAAACATTTTCGTATTTATTAATATATAGTATTTTCGAAGCTAAACTAGTTTAATCCTTGTTGAACTTTATGTCATTTCGTTTGTCCTTCCAATTTTGAATTTCAAAATTGGATTTTTATAGTATATTTCCATCCATTTTAACAGGGGAAGAACATAAATTTCTTTTCATTTCTTTTTTCCTTAGCTTTCTTTCTCCTATCTTTTCCCCACCCTCCTATTTCCTTCTTTTTCACTCCACCCCCTCTGCAACCACCACTGTTCTTCTCCCTCCTCCTTCCCTTTCTTCTGTTGTTGGTTGTAATCTTCCGTATAAATATTGATCTTGGTCTCGTTAAGGCCATGCCTCTGATGGTGAACAAGAAAGGGTGGTAGTTGTTGATGATGATAGTGGTGCTTTTTGAATGATAGGCGATCTTGTTCTTCTCCTCATCCTCCTACACGTCTTGAATTTGTAATTGTTTTGAAGCCGCAGATAATGGGATCTTGGGAAATATCTTAAAGTTCTTTCTTTAGTTTGTATTGAGAGAGGAGAAAGAAATTCATATAATGAAGGATAAAAAAGAGAAGGAAAAAGAAAAGGACAAAAAAAAAAAAGATTCTATGTTTATTTTTTGATGCTTAACTTTGATTCCTATACTAACCCTAGTGTCACATCATACGACTTCTCGTGGTCCCAAGCTGTTCTATCGCATCATCAGATGCATGATTTGTTTCACAAACTCTTAAACTTGCTTGGGGTAAATAGAAAAGTAGATAAATTATTTAGAGAAATAGCATAGTTTATATAGTGTATAGTGTTATTGGTTTGATTAAAAAATATTTTATTAGCCATGCCAGCATCAATATTGTAATTTTTTTTTATTAATATGGATGTCTGGATTAGTTTGTGTGTATCTCGACTAATCTTATGGGTATTAAAGTTAACGACCATGTAAGCATCTGGTGGCCTTAAAAAGACTCGAATTCATGATTATTAGAGAATAAACTTAAAGTTTGACTAGTTGAGCTACTCAAAATTTCAATATCATAACTTTTAATTTTAATTTTAGAAGTTATGATATTTACATTTTCGCAACCATTAAAATTTAAAAATTGCAGCAATATCAATATCATATTCTTGCAATGTTATTTTTCCAGCATGCCAAAAATTAACAAACTCAATGCTCACTTTTATTTCTCAATTCACATAAAAATTAAAAATTAATAGACTTTTATATATATACACACACACACCAATCTATTATATTTTGGTGCATGCGACTCATAATACATACATGGGTGTCTTAAAATACGCTTCCATGTTGGTGTAATAAATGGCCATGTTAAATTTATATATCAATTTATGTAGATGTTTTAATTAATTGTAAATAAAAAACAAGTCATTATAAAATTGAGTTGAGAATTTTTGAACTATAATTGAGGTTTGATTTAAAGAAAAACTTGACAAAAAGGTTTCTAAGATTGAAATAAATTAAAAATTCAAAGATTATTTTGAAACGAATAACCAAGTTAGAATTCAATTAAGTATTTAATTAAAGAAGAAAGTTGAAATTAAGAGTCAAATCAGCCTAAAAATAAAGAAATGAAGAAACAATTACTGGAATGAAAGAAATGAAGAAAGCAAGGTATATATTGTAATTCGGACAAGGGAAAAATTGAAAGAAATTAAGAGAAATAGGTGAAAATCAACCAAAATAAGAGAATTGAAAGTCCAGGGACCAAAGAGTAAAAGACG
Organism: Populus deltoides; assembly: GCA_015852605.2. Taxonomy (NCBI): domain Eukaryota; kingdom Viridiplantae; phylum Streptophyta; class Magnoliopsida; order Malpighiales; family Salicaceae; genus Populus; species Populus deltoides. The sequence continues at coordinate 11,321,895 of CM027588.2, read as the reverse complement.
CTAAAATGGAGGGACAAGTTTGAAGTTTGGTATAATTCCAATTAAAGAAAAATCAAAGCAAAATGACGTTGTTTCACATTAAGTGAAATGGTGAATTTTGCCTGGAGAGTGGAAGAACAAAGATTGAATATTCAAAGGAAATGACGTCGTATTGGCCTTAATTTTCCAGAATTCCCGATCTTGAAAACACGTACATAAAAAGCTGATCTTCCACTAATATTTTGCCATAATTTTAGATCCTAACTGATTCATTTGATCGCATGGAAAGGAAAAAATGCATTCTCTAGTATGTTAGTCGCAATTATGATGCAAAGAATCAAGCTTTAATTCCTTAAATTCACCCAGAATTCAAACAAAAAACATACCCTCAGCTAGTCTTTTAAGCACTTTAAATATAACCCTTTCATCTCTGTAAAAAACCACCCAACTCTTGATTTTCGCCTCACAAATCAAGCAAAGCGAGGTTGGCGGCCAACATTTAAATAGTTTTCAGTCTAGACTTATGCATCCTTCAAAGATCAAAATCAAGAAACTGAAAACTATTATGGAGAAATATTTGAGACAAAATCCTCTCCTTCAAATACTAAAATCATGAAAGATTGATAGCCATTATGGAGAAATATTTAAGATGAAATCCTCTCCTATAAATGGTGGCCAAAGCAAAAACAGAGAAAAGGGGGAACATGAGAAGAGAAAAAAAGCTACAGAAAAGGGATAACATTCACGCTTTGTTTCTAAAAATAATAATATTTTTCTGGGTTGCTTTCTAGAGTTTTTTTTTTTTTAGGTGAAATCATGATTAGATATTAGGGGGGAATTTTGTTTTCCATGAAATTTCAGAAATAAACTGACACTAGCAATCCCAAAGTTGATTTTTGTTTTTGGGTTTTTGTTCGTGGGATTTAAGAAATCTGAAGTCAGAAATTAGAAGATTAAAACTTTAATTTGGCTCTTTTTTACAAGTTTTTTTTCTTTTAATAATTGATATCGATTTTTTTAAAAAAATCATGCTTTTTTTTTAAAGGGATAACATTCATGCTTTTTTTACAAGTTTTTTTTTAATATCAATTACAACGTTAAAAATTTAAAAGCTGTGGCATAATTAATGCTGCCGCAGCTTAGAACAAAATTAGTTGCGGCAGCAAGTTTAAGCACTTCGCTAATTTGCCCAAAGACTCGTAGGTGCTTGCTGGCTTTGGTGCACTACTGCTAAGGAATTTGAATGCCACCCCATCTTCTGCCTCTGGCCATAAAACCATGGAGGGCTCCTCCACCTTCTGCCAAGGTTTAACCAGCATTGTTGATGACTTCTTATTGTAAATCACATATTCATTAGTGTCTTCCCCTTCCTTTTCTTACTGCATTAGTTGATTCTGAATTCTCACAAGTTTATTTTGTTGGGTCTTTCAGGGCTGTGAAGACTCTGGTTGTGGAAATGCTTCAAGATGCCAAGTCGAGTGTTTATCCAAATCTCTTACAATGCTAGAAACTTATCTCTAGAGCATGAAGAACTTGTCTTATACAAAGACATGGTACGTACAATCCTGAGTCCTGGTTGAATCCAGAATCAAAGCGTTCCTGCCGCTGAGTCACTAAGAAGTAGCTGTTACATTGTATCATCCTGTTCATTCCCAGCGGGTGTGCCATTCTTCTGAGATGTTCTTGAATTGTCTGTGTAGGGTTCGTCAGGAAATTTGAACTGCAGAAACATTGGTAGTTGACGTTATCTGCTAGCTTAGCAATCAGATAGTTGTCGATTTGCTCCTCTTGTGCCTGGCTTCCATGTCACACGGCAGACAGCATATACCTGTTGATTCCACAATCAAATTAAGCGTTCTAGGGTATGAGCGATTCTGAATACTGCGAGCTGCATCTTAGTGGGAATCATCCCTTTCTAATTTTCTTTTTGATTTGGGAAGGCATACAAATAGAGCTGCAGAAATCCTCGTCACTCGGGGAAAAAAATGGCAACCAAAACAATCTGCTGGGTCTTACCTTCCTCTTGGGCACGCATGGACCTTTCACTATGAACTGTTTGTTGTGAAAATAGTGATTAATGCAAAGATCATGTGAAAGTTTGTAAGAGAAAAGGTGAGAATGCTGATGTGTGTTTCTTCACTTGTTTCCTCTCGTGGGATAATTATTTGTATGCCATTAAAATTGAGATATTTCACAGAAATGACATGAGAAACTAATGGAGTTGAAAAGAAAAAATTAATACTAGGAGATACTACAAACTAGCATTGCGCACAGGTGTGATGCCAGGCCAAATGTGGTATCTTTAAATGCAGTATGATATTTTTACCGTGTTTAATTTTTATACTGTTTTTATTTAGAAATATATTAAAATATTTTTTTAAATTAATTTAAAATAAAAAAATAAAATAAAAATTAATTTTTTAAAAATGTTTTTATAACACAAAAACAAATATGCTCTGACTACTTTATATTTTTGTGGTTTTTTCTATGTTTGTAGTTTATTTGGTATTGTGGTAGTGGTTGTTTTTCAAAATGTTTTTTTGCTTAGAAATGCATTAAAATATTTTTTTAAAAAATTATTTTTAATATCAGCATATTAAAACGATCTAAAAACACACAATAAAATAAAAAATTAATATGAAGCAAAGAGTTTTTTTTTTCAAAAACACTTTCCAAACAAAAAAATAAACAAGCAGTTAATTGTATGAATTAGATTTGAAATGGAACAAGTTTGTCTACTAATCACATAGATGCACCAAAATTTATCCCTTTTCAAGTAAAATATTAAAAAAAAAAAAGCTAAAAGGCATGAGAGTTTTGTTGTAGCTTTACACACACTTTACTATTTATTACTACAATAACATTACTCTTTTACTCTTGAGTGAAAAAATAGTTAAGCCTTAAAGCTGAGGGTTTGTTGGTCTTTTCCGCTGGTTCATTAGTCATTAAAAAATTGTTTGAAGGTGTATGCATCTTTTGTATATATATAGTAAAAATAATCTTACTCTATAATCAATAAAATTTATAACTGTTGACCAAGGGTTTTTTTGACTTTTCACAAGCTTTTTAACAGTAAAAATACTTATTTGCTTCCAAGATCAAAAATTTGTTAAGTTACTAGGTAGGGGTGTTTACGATTTTTCTATGATCCATGTAAAGTGAACACACTTTTTTAACTTTAGAAAAAAAAACAAAAAATAAGCTTTTTTGGGGGGTATTTTGATATTTTCACACGACTATTTGTGTAAGTAACAGGTTCATGTGAGTGTTTTGGTATTTTCACATTTTCTTTTTAATTTTTATTCAGAAATTTGTTGACGCATGTTCCAAATGAGTCACTGAGTGGGTGGTGTCCACTCTATTCAGGTGGCGTGTGTGACGTCATTCGATGGTTAAAATCTGGTCATTCACCGTCTCACTAGATGTGCAACCATCTCTTCTTTCACATGGTGTGGCGCGTGTAGGCGTGTGGTGGTCAGATTATCGCTGATAGTCGTTTTTTTCCTTTCTTTTTTGCTCTCTCCTAACAACTAAAGTACATCATTGTCCTTTTTGTTATTTGATTTTTAATTTCAGTTCTCATTCTTTTAATTTCTTATTTCATTCTTATTTCCTTTATAGAAGTTTTTTTTCAATTTAGTCCTTCAATTACAATTTCTCATATGTTTTGTTTTTCATTTCAGTCCTTTTTTTTATTTCTTATTTCATTTTTTTTAGTTTTAGTTCTTATTTTTTTTATTTTCTTATTTCATTCTTATTTTTTTTTAGTTTCGGTCCTTTTTCTTTTAATTACTTATTTCATTCTTATTCTTTTTATAAATGTTTTTTTATTTAGTCCTACTTTTTATTTCTTTTTTTTTTCTCGACTCTTTTATTAAGGTTTTTTATAGTTTTTAACTTTATCATTCAAATTAAATTTATGAGTATTTTTCAATGTAATAATGTTTATTTCAGTTTGGTTCTTTTTCTTTTGATTCTTTATTTGTTTCATTTGCCATTTTGTAAGAGTTTTTATGATTTTTAATTTTATCCTTCAAATTAAGTTTATGATTTTTTTTATTTCAATAATAATAGTAATAATGATAGTTTTAGTTTTAGTTTTTAATTTTCTCAATCAAATCAAATTTATGATTTTTTTTCAATAGTAATAATATTTATTTCAATTCGGTCCTTTTTCTTTACATTTTGTTTATTTGTTTCATTTGTTTCATTTGTCTTTTTGTCAGAGTTTATATGGTTTTTAATTTTATCCTTTAAAACAATTTTATGATTTTTTTTTTATTTCAACAACAACAACAACAATAATAGTGATGGTAATAATACTAATAATGGTAATTGTAGTGGTTATAGTAATAATAATAATAATAATACTAATAATGATAATGATACTAACAATATCATTAATAATGATATTACTAATGATGATGATAATGTCAGTAATAGTGGTAATAATAATAGTTTATAATGATAGTAATAATGGTGATAATTATGATAACAATAATAATAATATTGCTAATAGTTTATTATGATGGCTGTAGTGGTTATGATATTAACAACAACAATAATAATAATAATAATGATAATAATAATAATAATTATAATAATGATATTAGTGATAGTAATAAGAGTTATAATAGTAGTAATAATAATAATAATAATAATAGTAATAGTTGTGATGGCGGTGTTGATAATATTTTGTGTGTGATAATAATATTATATTAATGATGATATTATTTATTGGTAATAATAACAAAGTGATGATGATGATGATAATGATGTATATAATAATAATAATAATAATAATAATTCATTATTTAATATTAAATTTACTTAAAGTTAAGCTTTATTATTTTTTTCATTTATTGTATTTTGAATTTGATATGGAGTTGCTGATTTAAAAAGTTAAAAAAGGGCTTGATAAACAATCATTCGCTTACATATTTTATTGAAAACTCATGCCAAGTAAAAATCTAAGATAAAAAATTTAATTCTCTAATATATTTTATTGAAAATTAATGCTAAGTAAAATTTCAAAATAAAAAGTATTAAGATTTATTTTTTTTATTGGGGTTAATATTTTATATAAAAAAAATCCACGTTTCGACAGCTTTCTGATGCTGCTCACAACATGATTACTACAGCCATTGGCCCAGTGCACAAGACTTAGGGGCGTTTACAAGTTTACTAAATTTGAATTTTTTTTTTGTTAAAATTGGAAATTTTATGTTTGAGGGAGCAAAAAGTTAAAAATAAAAAATACAGCATTTAAAGCTATTTGAAGGCTTAGTACTAATTTGGTGTTTTGGAAATTTACATGAAAAGGCATCTTATACAGTTGAAACACAGAACAAAACGAAAACGCACTCTCAAACGAAAACGCACTCTCAAACGAAACCGAAGCTTCATCCACACTAGACACCACCAGGCCACGCCAAGCCACCTTATTTGACAAGTTTCGACCATATCCGATGCTTCCCCTGTTTGCATTTGGTTTCAGGCATGGGAATTAGAGAAGAGAAGGAATCTCTTTGCACTGCTTTTTTCCAGGAAAGCAGAAATTTGGAACCAGACATCATTCTTGAAATACGAGAATTGGGAGAGACAATTTCAACAGAAGGCATGGGTGGAACCAGACATTCATGATCGTACTTTGGTTAGAACGGTGTAGTAAACGAAGAGAAAGATTGCTTTTCTCATTTTTTCTTTTATACATTACAGCAACAAGAACAACAAACAAGCCCAGCAGAGACTACTAAATTTTTCTATCTTCTCCTAACAAACTCTAGCCACCACCTCCTTGTCATGATCTCCCCCCCAAAAAAACAAGATCCCAAAAATTTGAGAAAAAAAAATATGCCTCTGCTGCTAAAACGAATGCCACACATGCTATTCTGAATCGCTTTCCATGCTCCCCATGGCCTTCAACCCTCTTGGTCTCTGCTTTATAAACGAAAAAGAAGAAGAAAAAGATGAGCAACTCTGCAAGAGAGTTCAAACAAGGAGAGATGGGGATCATTCAGATCTAGAAAAAAGAAGAGCAATTCAATACCTTCTTGGAACTCTTCTTCTCTCTAACTTCATACCTCTCTTGGCACATATCAGTCAACCATGCCCCAGGGCTTACCAGCTGCCACCACCCACCAAAATCCAAAAACAAATAAGAAATCAGAAACCCACCACCATTCAGCAGCAAGAAATAGAAAAGATGAACACCTCAAACAAACCAAAATCACGAAAACCAAACCCAGAAACCCTTATTTGAAGAAATAAACCCTAGAGATTAAGAGAGCAAAAATTATCATCAGAAGACTTACAAGTAAACTTCTTTGTATAATCTTGGCTCTCTTTTTAGGCCTTTGAGGTAGCTTACACCCCTTCATAGCCATAAAATCTTCCTCTTTTTCTTTGCTTGACAAAGTAGTATATAGCTTAGGCCAAACGTGGGCTTTATCATCTCCATTGTTACCATCCATTGAGACCTTGCCATTCTCATCCAGACCCACTGACCCCCTTGTAGTGTAATAACGATCCTCCTTCTCCGGCGATGATGATTTCCTGTTCTCAGCCACACTGGACCTCAGTATTGCTGCTTCAGAATTCCTGCATCCAACCATATCAACAAAATCAAGATTTCAGACCTTCATCATTCACTTTTCAAGCCATAGGTTACTCTTTATTTGGGAATTGGGATCTAAAGCAAACAAATACATAAATTTCATCATCCATTTTTTTTAAAAAAAAATATTTTTGGTTTCTTGTATTTGCTCATCAACCAAAATGGAGATAAGAAGAAACAATCCAACAATTTTTCTTTTACAATTCAGAATTTTCCTTTTGGTAAATTAGAAAAGGAAAATTAGGATACAAAGACGACATGAGTCATACTGAATGAAATCCAAATTTTATCTTTAACTTTCTCAGCCACCAAACACAAAACAAGAAGCAATCTTCCAACCTCATTTTCTCGGTTGGGACTTTTTAATTCTCTGTTTGGTTGCTGAGAGAATACAAGAAAAACAAAAGTCAGAAAAACTCCTCTAAAAAAGGAAAAAAGAGAGAGCTAAAAATACCGGGCCAGAAACTTGAAGAACTGGCCTGTTAAGAACACGGAGAAAATCTAACCTTGTGATACGATTAGATTGAAGAAGTGATGTGTCTTTCTCTGTAGTAGCAGAAGAGACCACAAATCTATCAATCCGGGAAGTGATTTTTCTGCGAAAAACACCATCAGATCTCCGTGAAATGATTTGGGGGTCTCTAACTCTAACACATCTAAGCCTCTTTTTATTTCCCCACTGCAAGAAAAACTCGGGCTCTAAACTTTTACAAGAAGCTCTCTGGTTTCTTTCTTCCTTCTCCATATCTGTTACAGAAAACAAGAAACAAAGACCATCCCAGAAGTTAGAACCATATAAAGCCCGAAACTTTGAGTAAAACAAAAATAACCCAGATATGAAAATCGGCTGGATTTCAAAACTTTGATGTATAAAATGAGAGAATCAAGTTTACCCAGAAGAGGAAACTTATAGAAATGGCAGAATTGGCTTGTTAGAAGCTAAGAGAAAACTGAATTTTGAGAGTGCTCATCAGGGATTTGCTTAATAAAAGCATATATGAAGTTGTGCGGTCCAGCTTCAAGATCTAAGAGTGTATGAACAGAAATCAAAAGGAAATCTTTCATAAAACCATTCAAAAAAGATTGACTTGTTAAAAACACCAGATTGAGAGAAGGATAGAAGATGGAGGAGAAAGGAGAAGAAGAAGATAATCATCTTACCAATAGATAATTGCATGAGAACTGAAACTCCTTTAAAGCAAATACTATATAATAGTGTTGGCTCTCTTTATAAAGAAAGAAAGAAGCAAGATTTCTCTAAAACAAAACAAGAGAAATCCAAAATCTCTCTCTATCTCTCTGAGAGAACCACAAGCAGGCAAATTACCTTTGCTCCTTTGTGTTTGTGTTCTCTCTCTCTGTTGCTCTTTCTCTCAAACAAAGCGACTCTTCTTTGATGGGGGGTGTCTTCATTCTCCCTGAGTGTGTGTATTTATCTCCCTCTCTGCCTGTGATTGAAATAACTGAAGATTGATTCTCGACCGTTGATTGAAAATGTACGGTTTTGATGATGGTATTGGCAGACTCTGGGTTCTATCTCAAGGCCCAATGAAATAGAAACTTCCTTTGAAATCTAGTTTTTGTTGGGCTTGATGGGGGTTAAGACTTTATGAACCATGTTTACGAAATTTAGGGTTCTCATGCCATCCCTAAGTCCGCCAATTTTGTAGTTGAAGAGGGAAGTTTGATGAGCCTTGCAAGCACAACTTTAATGCAAACATGATGAAATGAAAACTATGGAACTCAATCCTATCTAGAAGCATGTGATACAAAATGAAATGTGAATCCATCAATAAATGAAATAAAATATATATATATAAATATATAATTGTAGTCCATAAAAAAACTATTTAGATTTCAAAATTAATTTATAGTTACGGTTATTAATTGAACTTAAATCTTATACTAAGAGGGTATATGGTTTAGATGGAAAAGACCATATGGATATAATATTTATAAATCAATAAATTAAATTACTTTATTTCCATGCAGATTTTTTACTTCATTTATTTATGGGTTTTAATTGAACTTAAATCTTCTTTTTTTTAAACTTTGGATTAATTTTATAAATCAAAATTAAATTACTTCCATGCAGATTTTTTTTATATAGATTAATGTACCCATAAGTGTACTTGATTGGACAACTTTACACTCAAATCAAGTCTCAAAAAATAACTAATCATTTATATCCTTTTTTTTTATAGGAGAATTTAAAATTTCATCTATTTTTTTTTATTGGAGAACTTACATCTAAGTTGGAGAAAAAAATCAAACTTATATCTTCTTCTTCTTCTTCTTCAAAATTAAAAAAAATATTTATCATCGGTAATTTTGTTGGTATTTCAACAATTCATGGTAATATATATTGTGTTGTTTTTTTGTTTCTTTTATTGTATTGTTAATGAAGTTGATAAAACTTTAGACTTAGATTGGGCTTTCTAAGAATGATGCACTAGACTTTAGAGAGAGAGAAATTTGAGTTAGGCTTGTCACTCTTGAATGCTTGCAAAATAAGTTCTTTATCAGATATGAGATCCTTCAATGCTTAAGTTAGTAAAACTAAAGTAGAAAATCCATGTGTAACAAAGAGAACAAAGATTATGTATTGTGATTGTTGTGTGTGGTTTTGTATCATGGCATCCATGTTATTACCTAGTGATCTTTGATATTTATAAACTTTTGGATAATATATGATAGGGTTGCAAACCTATAGTGAGAATAAGGTGGCAAACTGATTGTTAAAGTAGGGTTAGGGTTGCAAACTTATTACAAGGAACAAGGTTGTATATTCTCCATGAAACTATCATGTCAAGTTGTTTACTTTATTATTAATCACTCTATGCAAATATTCTGAAAAATACACAGTGAAAATAGGTGCCTATAATATTTATTGCAATGGAAAGTGTTGTAATGAGGAATAAAGTGGTTCCTGCACCAAAGAGTAGGATGACACACATCAAGGAGTAGGGTGGCTTTACAACGACAAGAAAAGTGGTTTCTGCTCTGTCACAAATTTCTTGTGTGCCCGTGGAGAATAGGGTAATGGCTTTTGGTAATTTCTTATTCCCTCTCCTTTTCTTTCTTGTTTCCCCTCAAGCTCGATTGGCCTAAGGGTTAGATTCATTCAGGCTCACGTTTTCTCCCCTTCTCCCTTCTTCCTTTCGAGCTCGATTGGGTCGAAGGAATTGAGCTAAGTTAGGCCTCACTTTCTCTCCTATCCTCTTCCCTTTGAATCAATTGGGATGAAGGGTTCGATTAGGTTGGAAGAGGGTTTGGTTGGGCTACTATAAGCTTTGCTTGGGCTTGGTTCAAAACTGAGGTTGAGAGTTATTGAAGAATCAATGACTAAATTAAAAAAAAAAGGAGAAAATGATTGGCACGTGCAGTGTTTAAAGGAGGATGCCATCTTCTAATGATGTATGAAGTGTGGTTCGAGCTCTAATGGAGGTCTTTCTTGATGTTGTTTAAATCGCCTTGGCAAGATCTTCTTATTGGTGTGGCATTGTAATATCCTCCATAATTATATACGAGCATTTCATATATTCTCATGAGTATTACATTTGTTAAGGATGAATTAAAAAAAAAACTTAAATTTTAGGATTCTATTGAAATTTCAACAGTCTTCCTTATATCAGGAGATTTCAAGTTATCGATTAAAAGCTTTTATATTTAAATATTCAGACAACTTACATTTCATTCAATGTCTAATCATCCTAAACTCATCACATCACAACTCAACATATCTCATTTTCGCATTACAAAATGGTTCAGCATACACATAAAATTACGTATAAAATTATATTCAGATCTTCAGAATTTCTTTTAAGGTAATACAACCATACACCAATGATCTAAGGCACAAAAGAAACTAATATGGAATTGTAAGATTTACATAAGAGAAGGAATTCAACAACAAAAATTTTAAAGCATAATCATTTATTACATAACCCAATACATTACAAAAGAGGCATCTATTACATGGTAATTTACAATTATCAAAAATTTATCATAATTATCTATCATTTGACTCGTGGTTGTGAGGTATCTGTAAATAATTTATAAATAACAAAGAATATTACGTCATGTAAATCATTAAACAAACAAATCAATGAAATAATGCATTTAAGTTGTAACTCAACATTATCCACACTTTCTATTTAATACTCAATAGAATCCATTCATTCTTATGCCCTTTACTAGACATTATTTCCACATCCAAAAAATAAATTTCATTGCCCATTTTCGGTATTAATCTCATTTTCGAGAAACAAATTCTTTTGCCTATTACCAGACATTAATCCCATTACTAGGAATCTTAATTTCATCGCCCATTGCTGGTCATTAGTTTCATTAACAAGAAACTAATCTCATCACCCTTTACCGGGTATTATTCCCATTTCCAGAATCTTAATTTCATCACACATTACCGAGCATTAATTCTGTTATCGAGAAACTAATCTCATCACCATTTACTAGGTATTATTCTTATTACCAGGAATCTTAATTTCACTGCCCCATTACCAGGCATTAGTTTTGTTATCGAGAACTAATTCCTTCACCTTTTATTGAGTATTATTTTCATTATTAGAAATCTTAATTCTTTGAATCAAGCCACAGTTCAAAACACAATATATCATTGAATTTCCAAAACTATTACAAGAATTTAAATAAAGGGAGAAGATAAGGTGCATAACACCTATTTGTTTTTTGAGATAGTCCAACTCCTTTTAGCTAAAATCCTGCTCCGTTAACCCCTTCGATCACTAATACCTCTAAGCACCAAAAGTTTTCACTTTAATTTCAACAATTTCTTTACTTTCTCAAATCATTTCATCATTCATTACACCAATTAACAATTAATTTTTATTTCCCTCAAATTTTATCCAAGAACCCTAAATCCTAATTCATAAGAATTCAATCAAATTAAAGTATTAATCTATAAGAAATTTATGCAAATGTGTTAGAACACCTTACCAAGCAATAATTTTGAGCTTCAACACTCCCCAGATCAAAATCTCTAACCCTTCTTCTTCTTCTTCTAGCCTCTTATTTTCTCTTTTGATCTCTTCTTAAACAGAGGTTTAATGTGTTTCTTTCTCTCAAAGCACTCTCTTTTAACTCCTAACTACATTATCTAGCCTTTAGAGGTGTAAAAATAGAAGAAAAATGAAAGATGGTCTCCTTCTCCTAATACAACCCTCGTAAGTTTTATAAAGATCGTAGTAAAAATAGTTTGATTATTTTAAGAAACGATCTGACCAATTTATCAAATCAGTCTAGCCATTTTTTAAAATGGTTGGATCGTTTTTGCTATTGGAAAATTTGATATTTTCGGCCAAAAACGTTTTCTTCTTCTATCTTCTTAACACTTCTTTTCCCAATCTATTCTTTTCATCATTTATTTCATATCATTACACCATAATTCCAATGATTTTATTGATTATTGATTATTGATTATTTTTCTTTTATTTTATTTATCCTAAAGTTTACAGGCGCGTATATATGGTGGACTCATAATTGCGCTCTGATGGCTTATTCTTTTTTTTTGCCTTATTTTGTCTCTCTCTCTTTTCCTCGATTACTATGCCAATTTTTATTTCTTCTCTTCCACACCTCTATCCCTCTTTATTCCCGTGTCTAGCCCTTAGTTGGCCATTTACAAGCACCCTTGATTGAGATTTATGAGGTTTAGTTAGACCCTATTTAACGGCCTTAGTTGGGCCTTTTTTTTTGTCAGCAAGGCCTTAGTTGGGTGTTTTCTTTCTCATTTTTTTTTCCTTTTTATCCTTTCTCTTTCCTTTTTTTTTTGCCACTTTAGGGTTCGGTTAGGCCTAACCCTCTTCCTTTTTTTTCCTTATCCTTTTTTTTTGTTAAGTCGAGCCTGTATCTTCACCCTTGCTTCTTCTCTTTCTTCTTTCTTCTTAAAGTCTAGTTAAGCCAACCTTGGAATCAATTGGGTCTAGCCCTTCTCTTATACTTCTTCTTCAACTCCTTTTTTTCCAGGGTTAGGTTGGGTTTGACCCTTCTCCTTTTCTCCTAAGATTTAGTTGATCCTGACTCTTATCCCTTTTCTCCCAGGGTTCAATTAGTCCTGACCCTTTTCCTTTTCTTATAGGGATCAATTAGGCTTACAACATCAATTGCTAATCTGGCAACTACATAAATATATATATGGCAAAAGAAAAGGAGATCTCATGTTATCAAACAATGATAGTTGGATTAGATGTTATTGCAAAATTGTGATTTAAATAGCGTTTAACTCATAAAAATCATAGTTATTAAATCCGTAATTGAGTTTGACCCAACTAAAAGCCTAGGCTGTTAGGTGATGAGTCAACCTTGGCCAATTCTAAGAGGATGCCTTTTTAGTAGGTTTTTTTTTTTTTAATAAAACGATGTTATTTTAGATAGAAATTTTTTAAAAAAATCATTAAAATTGACCTTATAAAGTCTTACTTGGATTTGATTAGATCAATCATATTATGAGTTATCTTGTTAAGCTACTTGAATTTAACCGAGCTATTCTTCAAAATGCTTCGAAGTAAAATAGACCTAAATTAGACAGTTGGGGGGACTCGTCCAAAAATTTGAATTTTTTTACTAAAATTGAATATGGTTTGTATGTTTTGATCGTTTGATCGTGCAAAAATAATTTTAAAAAAATAAAAAAAATCATTAGCATGCATTTTGACATGAAAAGTTATTTGAAAAGAACCCGCAACCACACTGTCAAACACGCTCTAAGTTTCAGATCAACGAATTACAAGTTGACCTCTAGAACTAGGTTTGCTATCCCTAACAACAACCCTTAAGTTTTCTTGCTATTCACTCGTACAATACAGGGCAAGATAAACTCGTTGACAATTCTTGCTTTCTCCATTATATATTAAAAGCACCCCAACACCATATTTTCATCTCATTTGCCACCATTGTAAAACTCTCTTCTCCTCCTTTCTTTTCTCAATTTTTCTCCTCTTTCATCTTTCAATTCTTATCATCCTTCTTTCCACTTCAAATTCATTTGATGTTTGCTTGATAACAAGCATCTTGGGACTAAATGGGCTCTTATCTCATCATCTCCACCGATGAATGGAAACTCACAAATTAAACTTTTCTTTTTTAAATGTTCGTTGACATAAAAGTTAAAACAATCTCTTTCTTCTCCGATGGTGCATTTTGTCTAAGAAATTGAATGTGCAAAGCTATGGGATTCTTGAATGTTGTTTCCTTTTTTAAAAATGAAATAGAAAATTGGTGGCAAACCCTCTTTTTTAAAAGGATTTTATGACATTTTTTAATGGTGATTCATGTACATTATTATTAGAAATCAAACAATTAAATTTACTACAACTCAATTTTTAAACAATTAATCAAACCTTAAAAAGTTGTTATGATTTTTTGACAATAATCGAATTAAAATTTACTGTAACCATGTTCTTGTCTTTTCTAAATTTGGTACAGGATCCTCTATTATCAGTTCTTATTAGCGTATTAAAATTACTATTTCTTTTTCCTGGAAAAATTACTGGCATTTTTATACTCTAGTTTTATGCCATGCCCAGGTGCCCATACTAGCAGTAGCAGTAGCAGTAGCTGAGGGAAATTGAAAAGAATCTGCAACAATATCCAACATTATTCTTTTGTTGTTGCTGTTGTAATTGTAATTGAGGACAAGCAAAGAAGCAACTGTTGTAAACTCTCTCTAATCAATCTGTTTTTATCACCTTAATTAACCCGGAGATCTCTAAGCTTACTTCCCAGCACTCGAGCAAGCTCTCTCCATGGAAAGATGGCTCGTATTTCATATATCTGAACTCGACATCTCCTGAGGGACACCAAGAACAGTTGAACATAGAATAAGAAATAGTTAATTTTAATGGTTCATCGACGACACAGTGTTCCCTTTTTTTCATCGAATTTTCTGCTTGGATGTGCTCATGCATGTCGTGTTCATTACTGTCCATGTATAGAAATTTCAAGTTCCAAAAATGATTCTTTAAACCCTTTTCTTTTTCGCAAACGAAATTATTGCTCAGGATTTGCATGCTTTTGCCCTGAACATGTTTCACGTTTTCTTGCCATTGACAGTCAATCCATAGTTAGTAGTTACCAGCTAGCTACAAGACGGTAGTATATTCTATTTGTGGTTAACCTGTCTTCATATCTAAAGTACATGTACTGTGGCTTTGTGGGTACAAAAATCGAATCTAACTACTTTAAAAATCCCTAGCTAATTTCTTTACTTTATATATATATATTTATATATATATATATATATATATATATATATATAAAATTCATTCAAGGTTTCAGGGAATTTTGTAGAGGATATGCTTAGCTAGTCGTCCTCAATCAAAGCACTTTTGAATTTTTGCACAGAAATAATGATTGCTAGTTGAAAAATTGACTTTCAATCATTAGAAATTAGGTATTTTTAAGAAAAAAATAGCTTAGTAAATTAAAAATATTAGTGGAATAGTGCATTTAATAAAAAAAATTGTATAATTTGAACTTGTTGTAATTAAAAAACACAATTTTTATAACTTGTTATTAAAAATAGCAACATCCAATAAAAATATTAAATAGAAAAAAAGAAGAAAGAGAAAAATAAAAATAGAAAAGGATAAATCTCGGTGAGACTCTGAATCTTTGATTATAATATCACCGATACCATTAGAAAGATCTTTACGAGATGAATCCAACAACATTAAAAAAGGTTATCAACGATGATTCGAGTAGGCCATATTTATCGATCAAAGATGATTGATGACTCATTTGTCTTTGGCGGCAAGTGTGATCCACACGAGTCACTGTTAGTGATCACTTGTGGTGTATTTGGATTCATTTCATGAAATCTTTTTTATAGTACCAGTAGTGTTATAATTAGAGAATTAGTATATTTTTGGGGTCTTTTTCTTTATTTATTTCCTTATTTTTTCTCTCATCTCTCTGACCTATTTAATAATTTTTATTGAAGATAAATATCTTATTTTTCAATTACGACATGTACAAATTGTACTATTTCACAACTTCTTTTTTCTTATGTTGACATGTTTTTGTGTGCTTGATTTATTTGTATTTGCTTGCTTTGCATATTCAATGTATCATGGAATATTAAAACATTAAATTTCAGCTTGATTTTATTAAATATATTTTAAGTTATTGTTACACAACAAAATTAAAAAAAAGGGACCCAAATTAAAAAAAATAAAATCAGAGCAATGTTTTTCAAAGGTACAAAAAAATCAACTTCATCCCTCAAATTGCAACTCATACATATTTGGTCCATGTTGAAGTTTTTTATGTTTTGATTCAAAACTTCATTTTGTCATGTTTTAATTGTTGAATTTGATAAATGAGCGAGAAAGAGTTTGAATGAACGACTACATTTTAAAAGAAAAAATCAATCTTTGTGTTAATAGGTTTGTTTAGAAGGGAGTTCAATGAGATGGATTCGGTTTGATTTGGGGCATTTGAGTTGATTAAAGGATATTTCATGGTTGCAAATATGTTTATAGAGATTTTGACATTTTATTTGTGTTGGATTCTTTTAAGTTAAAATTATCTTTTAATCTTAACTCTTAACTATTTAGAACTGTTTTAAATTTTAAAATTATATTTGTCGATTGATGCACTATAAATTGTTTTATTTCATAATTAAATTGTCTTATTTAATAAAAAAAGATTTGCATTCAAAATGTTATCTACTAAAATTGATAATGTGCACATGTTTAAAAATATGTACAAATTTTATTTATATGGTCTGTGATCTAAGAACAAATGGGCATTGGCTCAAATGGTTCGGTTTGGAAAACAAAGTTCAACCAAACTATTTTTTTTCAAAATTTTAAATTGAACCAAATTGAATGAAAGAAATCAATTGATCAGTTTGGTTAGATTTGGTTTTATATTTTTCAAAACTAAATACGTCCAATTTGATCAATGAGCCTTTAGTTGAGCTATTTTAGATAGATTTTGAATCAATAGGCAATTGTTTCAATTCGATTTTACTTAGTTTTTATACTTGATTTTCATTGATTTATATTATGTATACTCATTTTTTTTTTTTAGTTTGGTTTGGTTTCGAGCTGGGTTGGTTTTCATTTCTAAAACCTAGAACCCAAATTCAAATTAAAAAAAAAACTTTTCCAACCAAAATTATCCAATAAATTTTAAAACCATTAATTTTAAACTAGTTTATATGGATATTCTAGATAATTCAATTAATTTGCTCATCCTAGATATTAATTAGATGATTAACTATGCTCGTTTAATAATTAACTATATCCATGTTCTTTGGTGGCTTTACACACTCTCTTTTAACAGATTCTTTCTCTCCCTCTTTTAATAGTTTATTTCTCTCAATCCCTTTCAAAAAAAAAAAAAGAGAAAAAGGTTGAGAATTAAAGGAAAAATAACACAAACTTTCTTTATGTCTAATGGACTTTGAATCTCACTAACACAACTTATCAGACAGTTTAATTGTGTTTAATTAAAATATTAGAAAATCTGGAAAAAAAATAATATAGATTAAAAGTTTCAACAATAACTCTTTCTTTAACTTTGCATATCAAACTCTTAATTCATTCATTTTATTAATCAATAAGAGAATCCATCAACAATTTACATATCTTTAATTTCAAATCTCGGTTTTTCATAATATATACCAAAAGAAAATGCTAAGCTAATCAAAATCAATTGTTTAAAAAGTTTTATACCTAATTTTAATTCATTGTTGGTTATTCCTTCTTGCTATGATATGTAATCAAATCAATACACTAATACAATTTTTGCATCAATACAGAGACTTTGTTGAAACTAAAAAGGATGGAAAGCCTCGCTATAAAACTTAGTTCGGTTTGACGGATTAATCATGAACTCGATCAACCTAAAACATAGACTGGTCTAAATTTAAAATAAAATACAATAAAATAAAAAATAACCTAACCTAACCTAACCTAGTAAAAAATACATATTAACTCGTGACCTAATCAACTCAAGATAAAACCCAACCCTCAAAGTTGGAAATGAAAGGGTTAAGCTAGAGATAAAGAGAAAAAGGCTAGAGAGAGAGGGGTGCTGTGTTTCTGAATAATATGTATTATTTTTAAATATTTAATAATATTATGGCTGCTTTAATGAAATAAAATTTAACTTATAGGACTTGAATGGTAATAATTGAAGTGTTGTATTTTTTTTAACTGGTTAAAAAAGGATAAGTTCAATTTTAATTTACAAAATCTACAACCTACATGTTAGAAAAAAACAATCTTGAATAAAAACCCATCGTGGTCTTTAATGCATTATTTCATCCATATTATTTAATTTCATTTATTTCATTCCTAAATGTCACACATTTCTCAATTCAATCCTTTTTTTTAAATCATCATACTTTTTTAATGGAAAATGTCGAATTCTATTTAAAAAATATTTCTTTATTGCATAAAATAATAAAAATTACTAACAACCATGGATGAAAGCAATCAAAAAAGGAGTTTTGTTTATACTTTTTAGGTCCAATATAAAAAAAATAGTTTTGTATAAATTGAAAATTGATGGATAGGTTGATGACTAATTTGAGGTTTTTAATGATAAAAAAAATAAAAATAAAAAGATGAAATATGTGGTCTATTTTAGGCTATTTGTAGAAAAAAACTTAAATTTTTTTTATGTAATAACATAGTTGCAAATTCCCAAATATTTATAACATATGAACAAGCAGTCGACTAATTCATTTGATATCGCCAAATGATTGATTGGTTCATGTCGAATGCCAGATTTATCAGTTTTAATCCTAGTGATTTTTTAAAATTGTTCTATGAGTCCTTTTTATATGATGCAAAGTGAAGCGTGTGCATTTATTTTAATTTGTGCTATCAAGTATGATATATAAATTTACATTTAAAAACTAAGTTTTCACTTGCTTTGTATCTTGGATTTATTGATTTATTTCTTCATTCGGTACCTCATTTTTGTTAATGTGATCTTCATATAAACTTGTTTAAATTTAATCTCATCCAAGCATATCATTAGTCCATTTCTATTTAATTGTTATCATTAGCTTCTCAAATTGTCGCCACCTTTGTTTCGCAAGTCTTTGACAAGGACCTAAAAGTTTTGCTCACAATATCAACATTAGTATAAGTAGTACCAAGAACATCCAAACTATTTGTGATTGTTGTCATTCTAATAATCATACTAGTTATGGATTCATTTTGAAGCATTTTGAATAACTCATATTGATGTACAAGCATATCAATTTTGGATTCTTTAACTTGATTAGTACCTTCATGATTTACTTCTAAAACATGTCATATATTCCTAGTATTTTTCCAAGATGATGTTCTTAAACTCACTTCTACTCAAGACACAATACAAAATATTCATAGCTTTAACATGCATATAAAGAAATTTTTTATCAACATCGGCATACTTATTCCTAACCTTAGGAATTATGACACCATTTTTTTTATTTTGGTAAGGTTATAATGTCCATTTTTTATAGATAGTCATAAATCATAATTAATTGATTGAAAGTATATTATCATCCTAACTTTCCAATAAGAATAATCATTTTCTTCAAAGAAAGGTGGCCTAAAGGTTAATGATCCTTCATTTTGAACATTAAAACTAGTGGTTGTCACTAGACTTAAGTTTAAGAAAACTTACATAAATAAGTATTAGACTTAATATCAATTTCTGTTCTAGAATTAAGGCAACAATAACATCTAAGGGAAAATGGAATAGATGTTCCACTAATAATAACAAAAATTGCAATTAACTTGATTAAACACAACAAACACAATTAACCAACAATATAATTAAAGTGTTTGATTTAAAGAGTATAGTGATAGAAATTACAAACTCGATTTTTAATATCATTCGGAAAGCCTACATCCGCGCCTCAAGCACCAAATCAGTCTTGAGTATTGTATTCTTTACGAATCCAAGCCAAAGATTACAATGTCCTTGACGAATCCTCACCACAACTTTTTTAACACTTGAAAAAATATCCTCTTCAAGATTTTTTTACCTTGGTGATGTACTTTGCCAATGACCAAGAGTTTTTCCTTTAAACTCTTAAAGAATTACAATTATTTTAAATGTAGCAACACTCTCTCAAAAAGTAGGTAATATCATTGAAACTTATATCTTTATAGCTCCCCCAATATCACTTAAAATATATAAAAGTGTAGTGAGTGTAAGATTTTTTACTCTTGTAAAAGAATATAAAGGTTTTAATGCACAAATACGAGTATGCTTTATAATTGATGATTTGAAGTTGTTTTTTCTCTTGAAATAGCTTGCATATGATATATATATTCAAATTATATATTTTATTCTTCAATTAGACAAGTTCTCTCTCTCTCTCTCTCTCTCTCCTTATATATATATATATATATATATATATATATAGCAAAAACTAATTGTTTATAGTTGTTATTGTTCCTCTAGCAGCTAAAATAGTTCAGTTTAGATTGGTCAAGCTAATCGGTCGACTAGTTCTTATGAATTCTCAGGTCGACCAATTTATTTGGTATTACTAAATGGTTGATCAATTTATGTAGAATATCAGATTTATCAATTTTAATTATGGTGATTTCTTAGAACCATTTTATCAATCCTTTTTAAATGCATGCAAAGTGATGTGTGTGCATTCATTTTAATTTGTTCTATCAAGTATGATTTAAAAATTTACATTTGAGCACTAAAATAAACAGTTAAAAACTAAATTTTCACTTGTTGAGGAGAAGAGAAGAAGAAGAAGAAGAAGACATACCTGAGCATGAAGGAGAAGAGAAGGAGTTGAGGAGAGAAGAGAAGAAGAAGAAGAAAGACCGGTCTGTTGTGAAATTAGAGATTCTAGGCTTTTTATTGAGGTGTTTACCGACGGATAATTAAATATTAATATTTTTAATCATTTCGTCGATGATTCTATTTGTAATATTTAATTTAAATTTTGAATTTAATAAAAAAATTCAGAAAACGCCAAATATCACCGACGACTTTTCAATCCGTAGGTGATTCCATCTGTAATATTTAATTTAAAATTTTAATTTAATTTAAATTTTTCAGAAAACCGCCAAATAACACCGACGACTTTTCAATCTGTCAGTGATTTTGTCTGTAAAGAACAGTAATTAACAGTGCAATTAGAAAGTGAATAGTTCCAGAGCTCTCTGTAAAATACCGACGGAATGTTTCGTCGGTGATTTCCTTTGTAATTAACATGATGAATAGTATTGACAGTTTACTAATGATTTTTCTAACAGAATTACTGACAGAATACTTTCTGTCGGTAACTCCGTTGGTAAAAATAGCACGTTATCATTTTTTTTGCTTTGTTTTAATTTTTTTTCCCACTGAATTCTCTCAGTATGAGGGAATATTTTTGTCAGTAATTTACCAGTAAAAATATTCCTTCAATATTTCTATTTGTATTTATCAATTTTTTGACAGGAAATTATAAAAAAAAAACAGATAAAAATATTCTGTACCAAAGATACCGAATCCATATTTTCTCTTACCAACATGAATAAGAACCACAGAACATGTCCTTATTGGAATTCAAGATTTTCAATTAAAGAATTTAAGAAAAAAAATGGAAATGCCAATTTTATTTTTTTTTTTTCTGAAAAAGGAGAGAGAAGGCGTAGTTAAACATTAAAGAGTTGGCGCCGCCCTCAAAACATGGCCACAAAATCGTTCGCAACAGCTGTATGGCACACCACAAAGCTCGGTTCTAGCTTTGTGCAATAAAAAAATGACTTTTGCCTCAAAAGGTAACCATGTGCATGTGCTCGCCATCAACAGTCCTTCAGGCCAGCCTGCACCCTGCAGGTAACACCCACTCTTGTCTCCTCGCCAACAACTACATAAAGCATTAACCTGCCTGCCAGCCCTAATCTTGTCATCCCACTAGCCGTTGTCTGAGTTCTCGGTGTTGCTCGCCTCCTTGCATTCTTTCCTTTTGCGCTGCGCCTCCACACATTGCAGGTTTTCTCATCTTGCTGCAAGATAATTTATTTATCACAATGGAGGCGTTGAAGATGAGAGTATTTTTGGCTATCATGGTTGTGCTTATGGCCGTTTCAGCAGTCCAGGATGTAGCAGCAGCAGATGCCCCTGCTCCCAGCCCTACCTCTGATGCCACTACTTTTGTACCAGCTGCTTTTGCTTCTCTTGTTGCTCTTGCATTTGGGCTCCTTTTCTGAATGTAAGATTATGCATTATTTATCGTTTTTTCTCTCTCTTTTTGGCATGGTTTATGCTCATTTATTTGTTTGAAGCCCTTTCGTCCCAAACGGTACAGGGATTTGTTTGCATGGATGAGAATTGAGGGACAAAGGGGGATATATGAGAGTGTTGTACTTGGGATTTTCTTTGTTCTTGATCTTTACGACGGATTGGTCAAAAAGATTCAGATTGTTGTAACCAATTATTATTTTGTATTATAATTGATGTGATTTATTTGTTTGTGGCTTCAATTATCTTTTCTTGTAACTACCGATGAATTCTTTTGTTATCTTTCATTATACGTAAATATCATCTGCTTAGAATGGCATATAGATTTGCCTTTTCTAGTATCCGAATTCTAGATTCTTTATGTATAAGAAATTCAATCCCTTGAGAGCCATAAAGAGAGTGGTTTCTTCTCCTTCGGGCTTACCTAAGAGAACGCTATACACTTGGAAAATATATATATTAGATTATAAGATTGAAATAACTTGATAAACAAATAAAGTAAATTATAAAGCATTGAAAAGAACAATTAAAAGGGTGTTCAAAATGGTTGGTGCCCTTTTGGTGAGAACTCACTGTCCTGCAAGCTAAATCCATGAATGATGTGTCGTGGGGATTCATGCCTCAGGCCGCATTGTTGGGTTTAGATCAGTGCTTATGGTTTGCCTGCTGATTTGTTTAAGTTTATTGCTAGGGGCCGATGATGATATCAGTCACCAAATACCATCTTTCGGGACTGAAAGAGTCTTGTTGACATTCTGCAATTCTGAGGCCTTATTACCTCTTCGTTCTTCTTAAGAAGAGCTTGGGTGGTGTTTTTGTCTTCCTGTTATGAATGTGTTGTTGTTTTGGCTGAGATTTCTTACCATGAAAGGCGCAGATTGAGGGTTAGCCTTTCCATTAATGATTGTTAGAAATGTATGGAAAAGGGATACTGTTTCTGGGAATAGGCATTTCACCTAGTTGCGATTTTGGCTAACACTGTAGATTTAAATTCGGAGAAGAACAGGTTTAAAAACTTGGATTTGGATTGGGAATTATGCTAATCCATGTGAGAAATATTGTGCGGCTGAACGCATGATTAACATGAACAAAACATCTGCTTCGGAAATCTATTTATGCATTAATAGGTAGCATTATTCCCAGTGTCAATAAGAGTCCCACTCTCACCGGCCTTCGTCGTGGTGGTGTATTCAAAGAGCTCTCCCAAGTAGGACCTAACATGAGGGCATCTCCAATAGTATCTCAAGCAATTTGGCTTTATAATTGAATTTAGTCACTGTTCAACTTGAAACTCTGTTCGTGAGTCCATGGCTGGCTGTCTGAACATGAAAGAACAGTTGTCCTCCATCTGTATTTTCTTTGACAGCTCTCCTTTCTGTATTTACAAGAAGAAGGAAAACCCATTGCTATGTTCTTCAACCGTTGAGCGAGTGAAGATAAGAAGGTAAATTCAGAGGACAAACATGCAAAGCAGCTTACACCATGAGTTTCTCTACATAAAGAAAAACATCCACCTCTCCTCTTCCTCTCTATTTTGCTCCTCCTCCTAAGCAAATCTATGTTTATTTTCACTGCCAAGTAAAGTGATTTGGGAGCGTTCTTCCTGTGTATGATTGCAGCATTTTTCTTTATGATTGCTTATACCTCTTTTTTTCACATGAGCCGAACTATAAAAAGACACAAACGATCTTGCACTTAAAAAAAATAAAAAATAAAAAATCAATACATTCAAAATGTTTTTTTTTTTATAAATATATTAAAATAATAAAATAATTCAAAAATAATATAATTATTTAAAAAAATATAAAATATAAATAAATAATATTTTAAGCATAATACCAAACAAGCCCCAACAACACGTCTTTCAAAACAACTAGTAAACATTGAGGGTTTGGTAACAAAGCTACGTGGACCTTGTCCCTGCTTAAACGTTAACATGACAGCTCATTGACTTGTAATATTGTTTTGAAACGAAAGAAATTCATTTTAAATCTATTTTTTATATATTTTAATTAAAAAAAAAACTGACCCCACACACAAATAACCGCTGCCCATGTGAATATAATTATATTTTATGGTGAGGTCAATATTGTACTTGCACAACCTTTTTCCTTGTTTTTCTCCCTCCTTTTTCTTACAAGATAAGTGTTTTTTACTTTGATTTTTTTAAAATTAATATATTTTTAATAATTTTAAATTATTTTAAAACGTTAATATCAAAAATTATTTTTAAAATAATAATAAAAAAATCATACACCGACTTAGAATCTTGTTGTCTGACAGGATTGGTCCACTTTTCTCTATCTTATCTCTTGGAGGAAATGGGGGATGAGAGAGAAAGATGTTTCATCGAACTGACCAGCTGTGATCAATAATTGTATTTGACGTGAAAAAATAAAAATAAATAAAAATCAAGAAATTAACATTCCAAGCATGTGCTGAAAATATCTATCTGCTAATTTTCAGAATTAAGAATCTTGGAAAAAAGATATCATTGTGAAGGTTTTTCTCCTAGTTATCCCACTTAGACACGATTGGTTGCCTTGGTTTCACTGATAAAATTTTTATATATATATATATATATATATATATATATATATATATATATGAAATTTAAAGGTTTTATTATATTTGTATTTTTAAAAAAAAAATTGTATTTTTTAATGCAGAATAAAATTTTTTTTCAATTATTTCAACTTAAAAGAAAAAAAATATAATGTTGGATAAAAAAAACTTTTTGAACTAATATTTAAAATTTTATTATTAGCAAATTGTATAACAAATATTTCATAGTTTTAAAATCTGGTCTGGCTTGGACGGTCGACTCGAGATTCGGTCGATCCGAGACTGAAACCAAGCCGAGTTTAAAAACATAAGAGAAAAACTCGGTTGATCCGACGGGTTGACCTAGTGACTCGATTGACCTCGCAAGACCCGATCAATTTAACCTGGTTGGAACCAGTTGATTATTTATTTTTTTAACCAAAACAATATCGTTTTCATTTATATATATAAAAAAAAATTAGTGTTGACCCGGGTGACCTGGTGACCCGGACAAAACCCGTAACTCGGATCGAGTTTAAAAACTCTTGAACATCACTAAATAAAATATTTAAATCTCAAATATTTTTTATCTAACATAAAAAAAAAAAAAAAACTAAATTAATCCAGATGAATCTGTCTATGTAACTCAAAACTTGATTCTTTGATCAGGTCAAACTAGACCTGGTTTAATAACTACAGCTATATCTGTAAGCAAACCAACGTTCCAAACTAGCAAAGCAGTGTCAATGTTCCTCCTCACTAGTACATGGTACCCAGCAAATGTTCCAGAAACGCCTTCACATCACTGATATTCCTAGTGAGCCCCCCCACCCATTAAAACAGTTTTTGACATTCAGCATCTGGCACGACTAATCTTGTCAGCTAAAGCATTTAGGGCCTCAAGATGGTCATGACTCAATAAATCTCATTTGTTTGGATTGTTGTGTTGTTCAATCAGCCATTCTTCTGTTTTCTTTTCACGCCCGCCCTAAAAATATCATCTTAAAGACTCGAGAGCTCGTAATTAGGCGCAATCTAAGCTTAATCCATCATGGCCACTTAGCCCGCATATAATGGAGCAACTAGCCATGGAGGGATAGGAGCTCTCTGACAGCAGAAGCCAACTAGCTGATAGAAATAAGACAAGACATTGCAGCTAACACTAATAGATTTATCAAAGTTTTGATGTCATTAGCTGACATGCCTCCACCACCTCCCTCTCAAGAATCATGTAAGAAAAGGGAAACCCATGTATGCAACAAGACTCAACCTTTACTTTGTCAAAGTATAGTGGTGGATGGAAGATCATATCGCATACTGGGTCTTGCTTATATAATAATACATAGCTCTGGTTTACTTTATTGCTTAATGCGTTCATCGTTGTTTAAGCATTGCTAGACCAGCACATAATTACTTGGTTCATGAATCCCAATACAAACTTTTAGCTAGTGCTGTGACGCGCACATATAAGATACCAACGTCGAACAAGTGGCTCCTACACAGAAAAACCAAGGAATCTCCGATACAGACAGGATTCACAGGAACCTGCTATCTACACGAACATCACATATATTTTTATGTACAAAAAGATGGAGACAACCCTATATAAGAACCTTGTAAACTAGCGTGGCAGATGCACCACCACAATTGACGCTAGGGAACAACTCGGATTTTTTTTGTAGGCATTTTTGCTTCAAAGACCATTGTAGTAGCCGCCATAGGTAATGTGAGCTCTAGCGATAGGAACTCCTCTGGCTGCTGAAATTGCTTCATTCAATTTTGTTGCATGGTGAACCACTTGCTTAATCCTCTGTGACAACAGTTTGTGATTCATTAGCTTTTAAGCAGTGTTCATGAATGTGAAAGTGATCGTGGTAGCAGATTAAGTAATCACATTTTTTTCCTAATAAGAGTCCTTTAAATCCAAATCCCTTCTTTTAAAAACTATATTGCAGAGGAAATTTTTTTTTGATCATGCTGCATTTCATTAATTATTTTCAAAATGTGTTCAAGATACAAATGATTCGCAAGAAACATAGAAATGATCATGCGGCTTGTCATTACTTGATCTTCAGTTTATATGATCTAAAATATTTACTTAATGGAAAACAAGGAGAAATCAAATCAGATTAAGCATTCCACAAAATCATACGGAAATCAAACTAATCATAGGATCCATGGATAATAGTCATATGATTGATTAATTAGAAATAGGAAGAGTGACAAATTAAAAAGAAAAAGAAAAAATCCAAACCTTGTCATCATTGTAAATCTGGAAGCTCAGCTTTTGGTTCTGTTGTTGCTGCTTGTTTCTTTGCTGATTTCCAAAAATGAAAATACAGATGGTAGCAGCTGCAACACCAAAAGTGCAGATAGCACCAATCCCAGTTAAGCTCAACTTCCATAAATTCAAGCCACTACCATTCTCCTCCCAGTTCACCTCCTTTTTTGTACTATTTTCGTTTTCAGTGCTCTTGATCCTTGGAGAACTAATCTTGGTGGTCTCCAGGACCTGATCACCTGTATACCCCTGATGATCACTTTTGTCTTCAAAGTTAAAAGTAGAACCAGCATCAATTTGAGGGGGTGCGAAACCACCCTTGGTGTTTGAGGACTTTGGAGAGTCCAATTTCATGTCGACAAATTCATTTTCCTTCATTTTCTTGAAGAAAACTTGAGAAACTGAGTCTTGATCAGCTTCTTTGACTTCTGGCATGGTCACAGAGGGAACCACAGCGCTTAGGTCGATAGGTACCATGGAGACCACATCTTTTTTGGAGATTACATGATCTTCTGGGACATCCTTGCTAGTTTTTGTTGGTGGCTCCAACTGAATATGAACTGGAACAAGTTGATTAGGAACCACCCTTGAATGTTTTGGTGGAGAAGACGGGCACATGAAGTAGTTCATGTCGAACATGGCTTTGGGATTAGGACTACCACTACGTTTGCTTGCCCCAAAAGTCTTCTTCTCACCATCTTCATGGTAATCAATGAACCCATCATGGGGTAGAAGCTCCCACTCTTCAAGATCCATCTCATAGATGGAAAGTTTCTCTTGGAAGTGGAAATGGATCAAAAGGAAGGGCTAGAGTGCTCTGATATATAAGGGCAATTAAGTATGCTCTTATGGTGGAAAATTTGGGGGGGTCCAATTATTTGATCAAGCTAGGACGGTAGGCAGTCATGGAGTGATGCGTGGAATCTTCATGATGTGTAATACCACCGCTCCACGGTCTCCTCTTGCTGTAAAGTCTGAGTTTGCTCTATGAAGGCTAATCCTTCCCAAAGGTGACCAATTGTATGGTGGTCCATTAGGGCCCACGTCGGAGAATAGAATGCCTTGCCTGATAGGCTTCCTGGATATTTCTTTTCAATCTTATATTGGTTTGTTAAATAATCTAATCTACCAAGTTTGATTACTATATTGTCACTTTGGATAAAATTTGGGCAGCTGTAAGAGTTAAGATATGGTCACACAGACGTTCCTCTTGGGGCCTATGAACATTTCTAGAGAGAGAGAGAGAGAGAGAGATGGGATGGTTTTTGCTAGAGATTCCTTCAATGGTCTCACTCTCATGGCCATGGCAGGGAAAGATGGAAAAAAAGAAAGAAGAGTGCCGTCGGTTGCTTGTAGAAGTTTGCTTGGAATGAAAGCGATAGGGTAGGTTTTTGAAGAGAAAAGGGTGAAGTTGAAAGTGAAAGCTTCCATACAACTGTCCATAGGCTGGTGGTTTCTTTAATTGATCTTTAGTAGCCTTTTGTGTCAAAGTTATCTAAAGTTTTGCAATTTTGATGGTCGTAGAGTGGACACATTTGCCTAAATTTCACATGATTATGGGGTCACATATGTGTTTATCTTGGGATGGGGTAGTTTTTGCAGTTATTTTTGAAAAAATATATATTTAAAAAAAGTTGTAAATTATAGATTTTTTTAGTATTATCTAGGTGGAACTATGGTTTTTGTTGATTGATAAAAAAAAAACTTTCAAAATTATTATTGGGACGAAATGCAATTTCAATCACACTTTATCATACTAACAAACATATCTATAATCAAATTAGAAAGATGATTGATTAAAATAAATCTTGAAAATAGTAGTTATGATTCAAATGTAAATGGAAAAAGTTGTCATCGGGAAAGATTATGACCATCAAAATAATTGAATTTTATACCAAATAATTTTATATAATGAGAAAGTTCCAATTAAGAGGGTTTTTTTTATTTTATTTTGAAAGTGCCTAGAAAAATAAATATGAGTTCGAGAAGATTTTTTGTTTTTGGTTGATTTTTTATTTTGAAATGGTTTTTTGTGTTTTTGGAGGCCATATGATTTAAAAATATATTAAATTATTTTTTTTGATAAAATACTTTTCAAAAACAACTTTCATTATAATAAAAAAAACACGTGAACAAAGCCCTAAAGGGTATAGCTCAACTAGTAAGATCATTTTTTTTTATAAAATACCTTTAAAAAACAACTTTCATTATAATAAAAAAAAACACGTGAACAAAGCCCTAAAGGGTGTAGCTCAACTAGTAAGATCATGAGTTTGCTCCCTAAAGGTCACCAGTTCGAGTCTCACAAACCTCATGCCACTGGAGGCTTACATGGTCGTTAACTTCAGGGCCCATAAAAATAGTCGAGGTACGCGCAAACTGGCTCGAACAACAATGTTAATAAAAAAAGAAAAACGTGGACAAAAACTAGTGTGCATTTCCTGAATGGGCTGAACCATTCCACTCTTGGCTTATTGGAGAAGGAAAACTTGCCTACGTATTAAATAAAATATTTGACTCACCATGGATGTATACATGGCTTGCAAGCAAAACCATAAATAATAAAAAGGAGAATTTCATTGTATTAAATGGTTTTGAACAGTGCCACATACGTTCTTGGAAATGGAAAAAAACAAATCTTGGGAGTAGATGAAAATTAAATGCGAAGTTGATGCCCCAAAAGAGATTCAATAAAGACGCCTGTAGGACGGCCCACCTAAGAAAATCACTCCATTGGAAGCGTTCACAGGCTGCAATTTTACAGAAATAGATTGTAAAATTGTAAAATTATAATTAATTTTTTTTTAATTAATTATATATTGACAGATCCTCTATATTTTCGTAACTTGAATTTAAAATTTTTGTTTTCTTGATTTTTTTGAAAAATTCCAAAACCATTCTTAATTTGCTATGGCCAAGTCTGTCAAAAATAAATTAGATTTGTGTATTTTAACATATTAAAAAATCACAAAAATATTCTTATGTTTTTACATGCATTCTTGAATTTAGGAATTAGTTCAGTAAAGCCATGAGAACTTGGTATATATTTTAAAAATATCAAAAAACTTATTTTATTTCTTTAAATATAAAAAAATTATAAACTTATACGTAAGATGCATTCCCGGTTTAAAAAATATAAAAATATATGTTTTGACTTTAAAACGACTAGGTTTGACTCATAAAGTTAGGATCCTTTGAAACTTGTAAGATTAAAAAACTTAGAACATTAAATTAAGAAAGAATCAAGTGAAGGAAGACATAAGGAAAGTGAGGAGGGCTGGCCACACTAGGAGGAGAAGAAAAGTTGGGAGAACTTAGCTTGGTAAGCATGAAAAATTTAGATTATTACTTGAATGAAGTGTTTTTGGGTTTATTTGAATAAGTTATCAAACAATGACAATTAAATTTGATTTAATTTCTTATATTCTTGATTTTTGTTAAATTAGGGTTCTTATAAGAATTTGGCCATAGTCATTGATTCTTTGAATGAGATTTGAAACTTTTTTCAAATCTTCTTCCACCTTGTGTAAGAATTTACAATCAATACTATTTAAAAACAAATAAAATATTTCTCTAATTCACATAGAGTGATGAATCATGTTTTGATTACTTAAATATCTTCATATAGTAGAAGTTTAAGAGTCAATAACGATAATCTTGATTTTACATGATTTCGACTGAGTTTACTGATTTTGCACGAATCAAGTTTGATTTTACTGGTACCAAGTTCTTAGTTCGAGTTTCCATATTAGATACATATTAATTCACAAAATCATATAATTTTATGAGTTAACACATGATTTTAACAACAGTAGTTGAAAGGCAGCAAAATACAGCGTAAACACACTTGTTCTTCAAAAAAAAAAACAAAATTGCTAAAAGTAACGAATATTTCTAAACTAATCCACAAGTTCAATCGATATTAATTTTTATTTTCAAATGATTTTGAGAGTGAACCCTCATTTTAATTTAGTGAATTCAAATAAATATATTGAATTAAAGGAGGGCTATAATGAGAGGAGAAAAAACATCTTACTCTTCTCGTTAGCTCGTGATATCACAATCACATCATCGAGATAATAATAAGAAAGCATACCAATGGTATGAAAACTTTGACATCAAAATCTCCCTCCCTCTCTCTCTCTCTCTCTTCGAATAACTATCCACTTACAAAGAAGAAAAACACTTCCCCCACATGAGGCATTGGCTAAAAAAGTCCAGCCAGCCGCATGACATAAATGATGCCAAAGCAGAGGTTCTTCGCCAGTAAAGGCAAAGGACAATCATTGGGAAAGACGCATCATGAGGGTTAAGACTACATTGCTGAGGTCAAAAAATAACTTCAACGGAACAATGTACTTTAAAGTATCTTTCTTCCTTGGGTTTGATCTTTCGGTCTAATCACGAACCTATATAGTCTTCTTCTCATTCGTATCTCTTGACATCAAGTGACCATTAGCGAGGCAAAGAGAAAGATAAGAGCACACAGTATACTTGCATTCATCTTGTCAAAATGTTCCTCCAAATGACAATAATATACAAAGGAAAAAAATTACAAAGGGAAAGCCGTTCTCAAATTTACATGCCTGATCGCTTCCTCCCAAAACTAGAACAAGCATCGATGGTTTCAGCTATCATTATCATCATCAACAACGCTAATAGTAGTAAAATTTTAAAACGAGTGAGCCAGAGAACACATGGTCCCAGAACATTAAAACTATTTGTAATACACTAGTTAACAGTAAGCCTTTCCTACCTTGATTTATGTCCCAAGGGAAACCAGGATATGCCTCAGGATTGTGACCTAGCTGATGCAGAAGATTCACCCAAAGAAACAGAAGCCAGTGAAGACGCCCAAACCCGGAAATTTTTTGCACGTTCATGGAAATTTCTGGTCTTGAATAATCTCAGCTTAGTCCAAATCCTCCTAACATCGACCATGTGAAGGATACGCCCAAATAATTGGCTTGTCTCGCCAAATATTTCCAAGTTGAAATGTGGCACATAACAGACATAGAAAGCCTTGATATGTGATAACGCTTTTGGATATACATACAGCAGCAGCACCCTGAAACAGAGAAACAATGTAGCCAGTAACAAGTAGGGTTCACTTTTTATTATATCCTCCAAGGATGGCCTGTTCCATGGCTGCATAATAGATTGTTCACGTCCCTCTGTGCTAGTAGAGTCATCATCATCTTTGGTAAAATGTTGAACTGGTTCAAGTCCTGAATCACAGATGGCTAGGTTAGAAACAGGATTTATAAATTGATGACTCAACTATTGTATGTTGCTGGAAATCAGGGCACTAGTTAACCCTTGGACAATTTCTAATGTTCTGCAAGGTTGACCATTGACTACAATTTAATAAAGCACTCCGTGCGTGAATCTTACAACATTAAGTCCATGAGATCAATGCATATTAAATGGTGGAAGCAAATAAGGGAAGTGAGCTCAGCAAGACTATACACAAATCTTTGGCATGGAAGAACACATTTACCTGTTGTTTTTTTATAAAACTGAGCAAGAGATTGAAGGTTCTTTGGCCCCCTATACTGCACCTTTGATGTCTGGTTGACTATTAATATTGAAGGCAGGCTGTGGATTCCATATCTTGAAAACACACTGCGAAAAAAGACATGGCATTGATATCACTAGACAAAATACAGGATAACTTGGCCAAAGATGGTTGGTATTGGAGAGAGATCTCCAACAAGAAATCAATAAAAAGTTCAATGAGTATCAAGTGATTACAATAAAAAAGAACCAAGTTTTAACTAGGCTTTGAGGAACTAATCGTAAGCCACTACAAGCATATCATTCACAAAGATGAGAGGTGTCTCACCTTGGGTGAGCTGAAGATTGTTCAAGTGCCAAATGTTTGATTTGAGGGAACATGGAACTAAGCATTTCAAATTTAAGAAGCATACTGCGTGAGAAAGGACACCATGAAGCATAAAACAGTACAGAAGTATAAGCATTCCTCTGTTTTGAAGTCAAGGCTCTGTCCAGGAATTTCCCATCCACCTATTGACAAAAGTATGTAGTTCAGCACTACAAACTAATACAAAGCTTGAATTATAGGAATCAATCAAATACAGACCAGACCATATACTGATTATCCTAGTAATATCTGAGAAATGAAAGCTTAAAATATGCGGTACAAAAGCCAGAAAACTGGACTAGATCATAAAGCATGACGCCAAAAACATTACATGCAAGTCTAGATCATGCCATGACTTTTATAACAAGTTACACGAACAAGAAGGCAGAGCAGGGAAAAATTACGAAATGGAATTTATAAACTCTTTTGAATTGCATATACATAAAAAATGAGCAACAAGATCTTGGGGACAGTCCAAATTTTATTTTGAAGAAATGTTAAACGAAAATAACCTAAGAGCTAAGCATACAATTAGCACAATGCCTCAAGTAAACCACTCATCTTCAATAAACAACCAACCAAATATTTAACCTTGTTTTGAATTCCCATGAATTCACACAAAACGAATAGTTTTGGATTTATTTTAACCAAATTTAAGGTTTTGGAATTAAACTGCAAATGAATTGCATTGCAACTCAAATGAAGTGAGGTTAAAAAATAAAATTAAGTGTCTACTCATGATTTGCCAATGAATGGTGAGTTTTACCTTACTTTTAATTGCCCACAATTTTTTTTTTAAAAAAAACAAACACCCATAATTTTAATCAATTCAAATTCAATCTATTCATGAATATATTTCAAACAAACTGTTAAATAATCATAATAAATAGGTGAACTACATGACCCATTTGTGTGGTCCTCTCAAAGAGAACTATGCAGTCAATCATGTCCACTGATAATTGACAGTATGCTGTGAGACTGTGACTGTCCTGATCCATAACCAATGTGAACTCCACTGAGAACCCAGGAGCTATGACAATCTTATGACTCATCAACTGGTTTAAGCACCACAGAGATACAACTAATTTTAATGTCTCCATAGCAGAGCTCTGTGCTGCAAATGAACTTAAACTTCTGAAGTGTCCTAAGAATTAATGGCTTTGATTTACTTCCATTAATTTAGTACAAAAGATAAGGAATCACAATTTCCTTTTCATTCCTCAAATATGAATTTACACTTGATGTGTCATAAGAACATATGACCCTGTTTTGCTCTTCCTTTTTTTCCTCAGTCAGTCATCCTCTTGCCATGCCTTAACTCATTCTCTATTTTATCCCTCAGGGCCTCAAATACACCACATAACTCTCTTCTTTCTCTTTTCTCTCCCTCACAAACCTTTTTTTTATGGAGGGATAGTCTTCCAGTGCAATTGCCAGAGGAGGGCAGCATACGAGAGCTTCCAATAGGGAAGTTGTGTTTCATATCTGATTCAAATACAAGGCAGGGTTTTTTCCCTCATATTTAGAAGTACAAGATGGTCCAGCTCAGCTATTAAGGAATGATTATGGAAAGGCCGAGGCACCCCAACATCAACCATAATTGTTCAACAATCTACTACTCAATTATGTTTCAATTGATTAGAAGTGAGTACCGGTCACATACAGCCACCTTCTCAACATAAAACTTATTTATAAATTTCAAGGTTTTATCAGGCAAAAACTATAAATGAGGTGGAAAGCAAATACTGACATGCAAAGTTTGCATGTCAGTGCAACAACTGTGCAAGCTTATGCAAATGAGTTATTATTGTCAGACTGAGTTTTATCCCACTAACTCGATCTAGCAAAATAAAAGCTAGGTTGCATGCAAACACAACAGCTGTGCTAGTTTAAGTGACTGAGTAATTTTCACACAAGAGTTTTTATCCCAATACCTCAAGCTAGCCAAACTGAGGCATTAGGCTTTTCATCAATAGTTTTCAAGTGACTATATGATCTTAGGGAAAGTACAAAAACAAAACAACAACGGAAATATCAAAAGACAAAAGAAGAATAATTCTTCTCTTTCTCAAGCAACCAGTGCTGTTCAGCTTTCCCTTCTCCCATCTACTTCAACAGGACTGACTATTATGGATGTGTTTCTTTGGGGTGTAGGATACCGCAGCAGTGTAAACATTCAAGTTCAAGATTTAGAACAATGAATAGAACCGGTCAACCATCAATTACAAGCAATTTACACAAGATAGAAAAATAACTTGAACATATCACATGCCTCTTGTCCACTTGCAAGAAATTTGGCTGATACATAAAATATGTTTCGCTATGATAATATCTCCATTTCTCCATTGTTATTAGATTGCTCATACAAAATGTAGTATGCAGTCATGCTCCTAAACAAATGCTATATCAAAGAATAGTGACACATTTACATTCATCCCCACCCCTCTCTCAACACTCATGGAAAGAGATAGAGAGTGGAAATGGATAAAAATAATATTAAGGTGTTTCTACAAGGAAAAAAAATACACCATATCAAGCAAACCACAAAAAGAATGATTTTGATTTCGCTCAAATTGATAACTTTATTTTCCCAGAGGGGTTCCAAATGGATAGGTCCTCCTAGGACTATAGAACAAGATCTGATAGATAAAGACATGGCTAAGGCACGAGTCAAAGTGAATATTCATATGTGGAGATGATGGAACTAGCTCCAAGAGAGAAGTAGACCCTCCCCCTTGTAAGTTCATTCTTTTACCTCACTGTTTCAAACAGAGACAAGCAGCAGTACAAAAACTTATCAGGAAGAACTAGCTAGGTTCATGTTTACATGAAATAGAATCTTAAGGCAAAAGGATCTAAGAAAATCCTAAACTAGAAAAAAGGTGGCACCTTGGGATAACGTTTTAACTACTGACAATCTATCAAGGAACGGAACAACGTTGTCTAGGATTACCCCTCCAACTGAAAAACACATTTGCTCCACAACACAATCAAAAATTAAAAAACACGAGTAGCCTCAGCCTCCATACAATTAATCCTTGATAGTTCCCTTGGTCCATAAGTAACAATTAAATTCAAACCACTACTGCCGAGTCTTCCAAAAAAAAAAAAAAGAGTTGAATTCAAACCTTCTAGAAAAGAAAAGGAAAGGCAAACCATTCAAAATCTAAATTCTAATTCATATTTCTTCAGTGTGAAAAATTCCGCTGCAACACAAAAAAGAAATAAAAGTGATAAAAAAACAAAGTCAACCCATTAATATTTACCATTCCAATTCACAAATTTTGCCACAAAATCTAAACCTTACATTTCATCTACAATTAATCAACAAGCCCTAGCAACTAAAACCGCAAAAACATAAAAACCCATCAGCAGAATAGATCAAACACAAAAATAGAACAACAAGAAACAGCATGAAATAACAAATCAAATCAAATCAAAACATCAAGAACCCATTAATCCACAGCAAAAAAAAATTAGCCCAGATGAAAATATCACAAAATCAACAAATAACCACCAATCTAAGAAGATAAAATACATCACAAACTTAAAAATAAAAATAACTAAAAATAGCACAAAAAAACAAACAGAGAGAAACGTACCTGAAGAGGAGGATTTGGAGGGATCGAAACAGGACATTGAGATTGAATATGGTGAAGAGACAAAGCTGATTCGTTAGGACAATCAGACAACGCTGATGCCGTCAAAACCCCAATATAGAGCAAGAAGAGAGCAGAAAGCAGAGACATTGAAGAGGTTGGAAAATGAAAAATAAAACAAAACCAAGGTCCAAATTGAAAACCCAGAAAAAGAAAGAGAGAAAGGGAAAAAAATCAGTACATAAAGAGATGATTTTGATTTACAAAAAAAAAAAATCAAACAGAGGAAGAAGTGAGCGCTTTGTGGTTCTTAATTAGGATTCGGTTTATAATTAAGGTAAGATGACAAAGTACTATTTTTTTTTCCTAGCAATAACAGCAAGTACCACTTATAAACAAGATCATATATAGATAATAGGGAGAGATGGCAGGGTTCAGCTTAGAATTTGAGAAGAGTTGATGTCAGGTTTTTGGGTATCAATGGAGGGGAGGGGAGGGGAGGGGGAGATGATTTTGTGCTTATTATAGTAATGTTATCAAGCTCATATTTATTTCTGTGGTTGGCAAGGCTTTTTCCAACTTCCTTCCTCTCTTTTTTTAGGTTACTTACAATTTTATTTATTTATTTTTTGTTGGTAAGGATTCTTTTATCAAAGAAAGAATTTTTGCCTTTTTTTTTAATTCATTTTTTGGGTTAGAATCTAGATTTAATTGCCTTTTCATAAATATATAATTCATTTATTAAGTTTTGAGCTCTTTATTATTTTAATCATGATTTTATCTACAAATATTATATTAATGTGTTGTTTGTGGTGTTAAAAAAATGGTGAGAATAACATTTCTTAATATATAAATTTTACATTAAAAAAAATAGTACATTATCAATGCAATATTAGGGTCAAACAGGGAACCTTCATCAAGCCTAACCCAACAACTTCAAGTTTTTAGGCATATTTATGAATCCAATAAATTCAGTCCCTAAAATTAATCCCTAAACACTTTTTAAAAAAATAAAAATATTGTAGTGATAACCCCTCTCTCTCTCTATATATATATATATTTTGTAATTATGTATTCTCAATTTGATATTTGCATTATGCTGGAATTTTATTAGAAATTTTCAGATATATTATTCTAAATTGAATTACAATTATAGATTAATCAGACTTTTAAAAAATATTGCGATACAATTCAAAAGATGTAATATAAATTTTGTTATTTGTTAATTTTTAATTTATAAATTTTTTATTTGAAAATTATTCTTTTCCTAATAATACAAGAAATATTCAACAACTAATTTTAAGACTTTTTTTAGTTTTGTAAAGATCTTTAATGAGCAACGACATAATTTTTAAGTGTAGTAATAACTTTTTTTAATATTCTAAAATTTTTTTTCTTACAAGAATTCTTGAGCCCGGGCTTTGAACCTACCACCGCCAGGTTTAAAAACTCTACGTGTCAACTCATCCTAGAGAAACAAGTGGTTGAGAGGGTGGAAATATTTTGACCTACTCAGCTGGGCAAGAAACAGGGTGCGGACTGCAGAGGTCCCTTTTATGCTTTTGCTTCATATCAGAATTTCCTTCTCTGATAAAGTTCATTAAGTATTACAAACTTAGCAACCAGTGCGGTTGTTGCCTTCATATCCTGTAGGTTGATGTGTTAGACAGTACCGGCTAAATCTAATGCTGGTTTTTAATGAATTAGTAGCTTTGCTTCTGGATTTTAGGGTCTGTTGCAAGTACTTTGAATCTTATTGTAAGCTTTCTTTTGTGGATAATATGTTTTGTTACATCCTCCGTTTTGATCAGTGGTGGATGCTAGGCTTACTTGAAATTTTGCTTCTGCAAAAGGGAGAGCGAGAAATTGAACGCATAGTTAACCACAAAGCCGTCGTTGCTTTCCTCCCTGGGAGGCATGGATCCCCATGCTGGCATCATATACTACATAACAAAAAAAGAAACACACAGAAAAGCTCCTCGGAGAACATAGTGTCCAGGGAAAGCTTTCCAAGTCATTATGATATATTGACAAATTGAATATTTGGAGATATTACATAGACTTTGTTATTAGGAGATTACAGTTTCGAACAAGTATATTGGATCACCCTGCAAAACTTACAATGACATCTTCTTTTAGTTGTTTCTGTCTTTACCGAAAGAACATCTTGCATGAAGAAATCCATCAACCAAGTATCAAACTTAAACAGCTGATTTGAGCCCAATGATGCCTGCCAAAATAATTTAACAAATGTCAGGCTTCTGTATATAAGCAAAAGGGTTTTAATTGAAAAATAAATAGTATGTGACACCCACTCCATTCCATCTCATGACTACAAGTTCTTGCTCGAAAGCATAAAAAAATTCAGAAGAGTAGGGAATATTACCACATCCAACCCTTGCACCTGCATTCCCAGTTGTCTTGCTAAGATCATGTCCACCTGCCCATTATTTTGGAATTTGAAAAAAATAATGCTTCAATACAGATAATGAAACAAGCATCTACATGAAAATTTTCTATTCCCAGACAGATAATAAAACAGGCATCTATATGAAAATTGTTTGATTCCCAAATAAGTAAATGATCAAAAGAAATGTTGGAGATATAGACTTTCAGTGAACAAACACTGATCAGAAATATGATTCCAGTTTACAGCATTGCATCCCAACGTCTTCAAGAGTTTTGTTGTTCAATACTCTCCAAATAGTCTCATTCAACAAAGAGGTAACCGATTTCCTGTGTTGTAACCTCCAAAAATTTAGTAGCTCTTCTACTAAGAAAAGCCAATTTAGTTGATGTTAAACACCAAAAAATCATATACCACGAATCTCTAGGTGCTCAGAAATGTCCCAGTAACTATAAGCTTCTCCATCCTCTTATCACATGTGAATAAAAATCTTCTTCCACCATTTGACTAGATGAAATGTCTGTTTTGGGAACAATCATCCAGACTTGTTTAACTGTGAATTTCAAAATTTTCTTGCAGAAAATCTCGACTCTAGAGTATGTACAAAAATTTCTCCCCGAGCCCTGGTTAAGTGGGAGCAGTAGTGGACGGATCTTTTACATATCACACTTCTTCTCCTTTTTTTCTACAATCTAAATTCCTTATAAAACAACTTCTCCCCACACAATCACAGATATTAGTTTCATTCTGCCCCATGCAAGAATTCTGATGGGGAAAGATCAGGCCAAGGAACAACAACAATAACCAAGCCTCAATTTCAAACTAGCTTCGGTCGGAAAGGTCAGGTCAAGACGATCATTCTTGTATAAGAATTTGAGATAAATTTAGCTTAATGCAAATAGCACTTGGACCATGATGCATATGTTTCATATGTGGAAAGACAGTTGAGGGCACTGACTGTTGATAATTATGTACATGTTAAACCGAACTTCATAGAATATTCACTCAGTGCACATCCTTGCTCATCCTCCAAAACACATGCATGTGAATTCAAAAAGTTTAAGACAGCAACGAGCAGCATCAGGAAATCAATAGGCTTCCTAATCCAATAAACTCAGGCAGTGTTGATGCACGAGATAAAATATAAAAGTGAAAGCAAGTTTGAATCAGGGGATATGAGCGAGTCCATATCAGCTTAATAACTTAAGGGCATTCAAGTTGCGGACTAAAGTTAAGCACATAAGAATTTTACAAGGAGCAGCCTGAAACTTACAGAATGATTGCTAGAATGCAGGAGCTCACGAAACATAAAATTTTTGGCAAACTGATTACAAGTATGAAGGTGATGCTTACAAACAATCAGGTCACCCCATAAATAATCTCTATGAGCATAACAAAAATAAAAATTTCATACCTACTTCATAAGAAATAAAATAGCCACTGTTTTTCCAACACATATCTGGTTTTCTGCAAAGCTAGTGATAGTATCTGAAATAACATGCAAATATTTTGCAGCCAAATCTAGAAGCCTTTACCTTTCCCAAGATCATCAGGATCAGCATGCACAACAACAGCCCTCCCCAATATGGAATGCATTCCACTCAGTGGTATCTAGAAGTTGAAACCAAGAGAGAGAAGTTCAATAATTGAAGCTAGATTCACTGAGTAAAAAACTTTTATGAAACCAAAGATCTGAAGAAATCAAGGGCAGCTGTGCAACCCTGCACAAAACCATTAGACTGAGATTCTCATGGCATTTGATAATTCTAAAATTGCCAAGATCACAAGATCATGTAACATGAGCCAAAACCAAAACTAGCATTGAATTATCAGCAAAATTTCAAGTTACTCCAGAGGAACAGAGTAATCAAGAGCACAAAACCATTCCAAATCAAAAGAGACCATCATTCGCCCAATCACTATAGGTATCCGTAAATACCTGAAAGTCTTTGATTGAAACTTCTGCAACACCTGCAACATGAAAAAAATTAAGCTAAACCAGTCCCTGGTTCTCCAACTTACCAAATTCATATAAGGAAAAAAGAAACAGCGCATACCATCTGAGCCTGCAATGATGTTCCCCAAATCTCCAGCATGACGTTCGTTATCACATGGAGCTCCATGGTCCTTCTTTAATGGATTGAAATGAGGTCCTAGCATTAAGTAAGATCATTAGTAAATTTATAATCATGAATGAAAACTGCTGCAATCCAAAGCGAAAGCCACATACACAAAAGATAAGAACATCGTAAGCCTAAAAAGCACAACAAAGTTGCACAGACTTAAATTTCAAAATCAAATTTGAAAAGAAGTGCCAACAGTAACAACAAGAACATAATCTTGCAGTCGACAGAAGATAAGCATCACGAGCCTAAAATCAGCACCTGCTGCTCTAAATTTAAAATCCCAGTTCAAATTCAACAAGATAGTAACGAATAGTCATGCATATGAATACCGCAGCCAACCCCGTAAAAAAGAATTGCAAGAAACAGTACATTTTACCCTCTGAAGCGACAACAGACACATGTATAAAGAGAGAGTATACCAGTGGAATTGCAGCCATTGGTGGTATCACCAAGAGCATGGATATGAAACCCATGAAGGCCTGGTGATAAGCCAGCTATCCTCCCTGTCACATGTGTGGCCCCTGTATACATACATACATACATACATTCATGTTTCCCGCAGATACAATCAAGAAAAGAATCATGCTTTCTTTTCTTAGCAAGATAGAAAAAGAGAGAGACCGTTTGGTTCTTGAATGAAATGAAGAGAGCCTCTAACATTGGAGTCTCCGGTGATGAGAGCCACCGCTTTCACAGACCCTGTTGCCATTTTATCTTAGCTGCTTACTCTTGCTTCTGCTCTCTCTCAGGTTTTTAAAATTAAAATATCATCCAAGGCACCTATTATTATTATTAACTTAAAAACTAAATGCGTGGGGTGAATAACTTAAAAAAGGAAAAGGGTTATACTATTCAACCTGTTTTTGATCGAATTTTAAATTTTTTTTGTTAAAATTAAGTGCGGTTTATACTTTTTGAATCGTTTTAATGTGTTAATGTCAAAAATAATTTTTAAAAAATAAAAAAAATCATTGGCATGTATTTCGGCTAGAGGCTATTTAAAAGCAACCTGTTTGCCAAATACCCTCTTAGACAGTGTGGAAGGCACTATTTATTTTTTTACAATTCATTTTCATTCTTAAAGTTTTATTTTAGATAATTTTATCTTAATTTAATGCTAATTACTTCTGTTTTCTTCTCGATTGTGTAATTGAAAAAATAAAAATCAGAATAAAAAAGAAGTTAAATATACGTGGCGTGGCTAAAGTTTTGGGAAATATATACTTTGATATTTTAACTTTAAAAATAAAATAAATAATATGATTTTAATACCTCAATTTTTTTCAAATTCAATTTTGATATAAAAATTTATTTATTTTTTATCTGTGGTTGAAAGAGAAGAGAAAGAGATCGCCAGATTATGACGGCAAAGAAAGAAAAATATTGTTGACAACGATTTAAACCCCTAGAACAATCAATGTTTGAGTTAAATGGTTTCATTTGATGACAAGAGTTTATTTTAGATATTTTTTTCACTTTTAAAGTTCAGGAAAAAATGGATATGAGCTCGATTTGATTTTTGTTTGCGGGATGATTTTTTTGAGGCTATGGATAGATTTATCATTATTCTTAAGGTATTTTGGGTAAAAAAATAGATTAAAATGAGTTTTGGGTCAAAAAAAACTTAAACCCTGATTTTCTTACCACTATAGTAGCTACTATATAGGCAAATCAGACGACGTGTCGTCTGATTTTATTTTCAAAAAAGTTTTGAGCGGATGCAACCAAGAAAATATAAGAGCCCAAACACGTTGGCCCTAACAAAATGGGTCAGGTGGGTTGACTTGACTTGGCTTGTCAGGCCTAGTAGTGTCTAATATTTGCTTCTTTTTTTGTAAATTATTTTTTTCTAATTATTTTTTAAAATTAATGTTTTTTTGATATGGTTCTATTCTCTATTTTTTTCATATGTAAATTAATACCTCTTTTTTTTTAGAAAGCTTCTTTTAAATGATAATTATTTGTTTTTGTTATACATTTAAATTTTAAAGAGTTTTTCTTATTCATCTATAATTTTTTTTTTAATCTTTTGTATAGATAAAATTTATTTTTAAAAATAAAAAAATTCAGATAATATTTCTAATATATGCAGCCTTGCATAGTGTTTTTTTATTTTTTATTTTATTCAATCAATTTAATTTGTGTCTCTATTTCTATTATCGTTTGCTAGAATAAAAAATTATTTTAATAAAAAAATTTAACAAACACAACTGGATAAATGTTCTGGTTTGCGAGATTAAATATTTTGATCTACATCTGTTTTTTAATTTTTTTACTTTTATTTTTAGTTATCGTTTATGGTTTTTTTTCATTTATTAACACACATTTTTCTCAATTTATTT
The DNA here is from genome assembly GCA_015852605.2 of Populus deltoides. Taxonomy (NCBI): domain Eukaryota; kingdom Viridiplantae; phylum Streptophyta; class Magnoliopsida; order Malpighiales; family Salicaceae; genus Populus; species Populus deltoides. The sequence goes on along the minus strand of CM027588.2, from coordinate 11,278,871 downwards.
GATTATTTGTATGTATAAACTTTATATTTTCACTTAAATTTTTTTTAACTACAAAAACATGTTAAAAGAGCCTATTCATATAATTTTTTTATTTGAAAAAAAAAATCTGACCTGCGAAGAAGTAAGGATCAAGTATCTAGTTATTACTAGTTTAGGTTGTACTAAAATTTCTTTGAACCTAAGAAAACACATTTAAATGGTTATTAAACTCATATAATAGAACTTGAAAAATCACTATCTCATTTTTTTATTGATATTTTATCAGTATGTTAACTTTATCACATGACTCTACTGAATTGAATTAATTTTTTATTTTATTATATCATAGAAAATACCAAGACTAATTCAACATTAACCCAATATTGAATTATAAAATTCAATAAAAACCCTACACTAGATAATGGAGTTGGCAACAAAAAAAAACCAAAAAATATAAAAAAAGTTCCATAAAATCTCAACCTGACTTTTTGATTAATATTTAGTTAACTTGCAAAACCTGTAACCCAAATTATAAACTCCACTTGGTTTATTTAATTTTTTATTTTATTATATGATAAAAAAATATAAAAAGTAATTTATCATAAACAAAATATTGAAGGATAAAATCTCAACTTGACTCTTTGATTAATATTTAGTCAATCCGCAAAACTCGTGACTTGAATTATGGACTCCACTTAATCGATTTATATTTTTATTGATAAAATTGAATAAAATCCCCAAACAAACACCAAATACTGAAGAATAAAATCCCAACCTGACTCTTTAATCAATATTTAGTTAATTTGTAAAATTTGTGACTTAAATTATGGACTCCACTTAATCAATTTAATTGTTTCATTGATAAAATTAAATAAAAATCCCAAACAAACATAGGTGATGTTGTTTTTGTTTGTTTTAAATCAACTAGCGCACCTAGCAAGACTTGAATCTGCAAACTTATAGATATCCCACATGCTTCAACCAATTAAGCTACACCACTTTGTTCTAAGATACTTAAAATAACATATTAACTATTTTTTTGTTAGATAGGAAAAAAATATGATGCGTCCAAATATCAAACCCATAAGCTTACATTACTTTCAAAAAAATTAACGTACAACTTTTTAGTTAATTATTATTATTAGTTTCAAAAAAAAATTATAAAGAATTTATTCATTCATTTTTTCTTAGATTTTATACCTCTTTAATTAAAAATAGTAGTAGATGATTTTTAAGCATATCTGCAAGGAAAAAACAGAGTATATGTAATATATGTATACTAGATTCATGGCTCGTGCTCTGTTGCGGCCAGGCCAAAAATTTTCTCAATGTAAAAAAAGAATGTTAAGGAAAGAAAATCAAAGACCCAAGTAATTGTGAAAATTCCCAACCCAAAATTGATGAATCAGGGTTAAATAAGAAGATTTGCAATTAGAGAAATGATAATTAAGAAAAAAAATTGTTATAAATTGGGATAAAAACTCTTACTAATTTAATTTAAATTTCAGATGAAATAAAGTAACAAAATTGTTATGCAAAATGTTAATTGGTGATATATCGCATAAACTTTTCAATCGGGTAAAATAATTATTTTAAAGGGAGATTTTTTGTAAATTGGGGTGAAAAAATTTTGAAAAATAGAAAGGAATTCCAAAAAAAAATTAACGTATGCTTTTACATGCGAATAATGCTAACCGTTGGTATAAGTCGCACGTATAATTACGTAGTTTTTAATTGAAAGAGGAGGAAATCTGAGGTTTTTTTTTTATATTATGAATAGTGATGAAAGTTCTTGATGATTTAGTTTGAAAATCTTGACGGTTTAAGTAAATAAAATAATATGCAAATTGAGTTTTGGGGTAAAATTATTGGGGTAAAATTATTTATTGTCCAGTTTTACGATATCAGGCATAACTCTCAATCCGATTGTTGGATCGAGATAAAATTGTACGAGGAGACTCCTGATATATTGTTCTATCTCGGGTTAAAACTTCAGGTCAATGATAGTTCAAGAAGGCCTTGCAAAAGTGACAATAGTGAAATATAAATACAGAAAAAATAACTTATAGACTCATTAATGGCATTGTCATAAATAAGTTAAAAATCCCTCTCCTAGTCATTGTAACACCCGTCAACCATTAAAGGAAAAGAGGAGCTCCATTTCTCTCATTTTAAAAATATTAGGGATTTCTTTCAAAAGTGTGAGTTTAGGGAGTGATATAAGTGATTTCTAGTAGAGAAACAAATACAAGGTCGAGATTTAGAAAGAAAAAAAATAAGTTTAGAAGTTAAGAGAGAGAGAGAAAGAGAGAAAGAGTTGTTTAAAAGTGGATGATAAATTAGGGCAAATTGTGTTGGAACTTCCTAAATTGAGTTCATTCATGTAAGGTAAGGTAATTTTTATGGTTAATTTTATTTGTTTTTGTTGATTTTGTGTTTGGATGATGAAAACCCTAAAATTTCAATTCTAGGGTTCATGTAAATTTTTTGGGGAAAATTTTGTTTTAATTAATTATTGGTTGTTTGTATGAAAATTGTAAGAATGACACCAAATTAAAGAACAAATTGAATAAAAACCATGAATTTTGAATTTGTTGATGGCTAACCATTTGAAATAAATTTAGGGGATTGGAGAACTTGTGTTGTTGTATAAAATTATTTTGTTATTTGAGTTGTGAAAGGTTAATTGATAATAATAAAAGTGAATTTTGGTTAATATTTGAAAAACATGTATGCAACTAATTGAATGAAGGAATAAGAAGATGAGAACCTTGTTTTAATTTCATGATTGCATGGTTAAATTCAAAGAGGAGGCCTAAAGATTTTATTTTAAGTGGAATTGTGGTTGTATGGTAATGATAATAATAATAATAATTGTTGCACGTGTGCGGCATTGAGGCGGATGTTCTCCCGGATCGGGATGTTTGTAGTGATGGGGGAAAAAACAAGAAATTTTTGTTTCTTATCAGGAAAAAAGAGATAGAGTTGCCACTTAGTATTTCGGTCACTAGGAACCCTAACTAGTCTTAGAGTCTGGATAAGGGGACTGATTGTGTATAGGGAAGACATATCATCCCTAGTACACCTTACGTAAGGCGAATATATTATTTGTTTGTTTGATATAAACTAAGTTATTGTTATATTTTTTAGTCGTTAGTCTATCTAAGGTTTAAGAATAGTCCTCATTGATAAAAATGGTTTGGAAATTTTTTTATCATGATCAACAATAAAATACTAAAATTTTCTTAATTTCAGAACAACAAAGATATAAAGAAAATACATAATTCATTAAAAAATGAGATGTGATCCCAACAAACATGAAAAACTAAACAAGAAAAACAAAGTTCTATATATAAAAAAATTTGATTGACAATGCAACACCCATTTTAAATAAGTTTTTCCAACAATATTTGAGTCTTTTTAGCATTTTCATTCACTTGTTAAGCTGAGGATGGTTTGGTGACAATGTAATAGGTATCATTATCCTTCACAAACTCAACTTGTCCATTGGTCACAAGTTTCCGAACTTTATACTTGAATTTTTTTAAATTTTTGATTAAGTGGTCAGGGATCCCATCATGATATCCACACTTCTCATTTGGATTATATCACCAAGATAATGATGGTTTTATAGGATCTAATGGAGTTAGGGTGATATGTCTGATGTTTAAAAGATCTTGGTAAATATATTTGAGTTGTAAATGTATGTCAATATTTAATAGTGATGTTTAAGGAGTCAATGACATATTGAGATCCAATCAAACAAGATTCCTAGTTTGAGAGCCATTTCCCAACTCATATGCCTTCATGACTTTAGAGTTCATGGCTGGACCTTTGATTTTTGCCACTTTTATAGCTTGTTCAATCCTTTTAGCCACAATCACTAGGTTAGTAAAATGTTGGGCTGGACTCCCAATCAGAACTCATAGTAGGGTGTCTTAAAAGTGTTAGTAAACAAGTTAGCCATCTTCTTTTCTAGCGGTGGAGGATCCATCTAAGTAGCTACTCTAAACCACCTTTGGGCGTATTCCCGGATAGATTCTCTATCACTCATTTCCATATCTTGTAGGCTATATTTGTCTAAAGCGACGCCTATAGTGAACTTGTATTGTTTGACAAAAATACCAACCAAATCTTTCCTTCTTTTAATCTTAAAAGTGTCAAAATTTATACTAAGGCTATCTTGGAAAGAATGGATGAGTAGTTTCTCATCGTGGATAACTTAAGCCATTTTATTGTAGTAAGCCTAGTGCTTTCATAGGTTTGTTAGACCTTAAAGAGCTTTAGTGCCAATGGCATTTCCGTGTATTTGGAAAATTCAGGCGCTTGGAAGTCTTTTGAAACTGCAACATTTAGCACTAAGCACCTTTTAGTTGCTTTCACTAGGTTATATAGATTAGATCCTTCAATCATCTTCATTCTTTCATCCAATTCTGCCTATTTTTTGTAAGCCTTTTCTGTAAGATTCTCTTTTAGAGCTTTTTCTCTAGTTAAACCTACCACAGGAGGTAGCCTTATGGGGTAAATAGTTGGGAGCCATAATAATTGGATAGGGGGTTATTGCTGTTTGAGGAACTAGAGCTTCCACAAACCTTGTTCTTAATGCTTACTTAAATAGGCTTGTTAGCCTTTCTATGTCTCCTTTAAGGCTCTCTATTTCATTATAATGTTCAGATTCCAAGCATGCACACTTTTTGTTCTTCTTTAGCTTCTTTTTGGACCTTGTGTTATAAATTCACTTTGAAAGGGGACCTATATTCCACTATGTGATGATGATAATTAAAACTAAAAATATGTTTGCGTATGAATGCTTATGCATGATTATGAGAATGTATATTGAGTATAGATTAATCCTTCCGAGTGAATCAAACATCTGGAAGCAAAAAAGGTCTAAAAAAGTGAATATGAGTAGGTTGTCTACCTGATCTAAAAAAAGATCTCAAATCTGCCTAGTGATAGTCTTTGTAAAGATAATATAGGGACGTTGCGAAGATTGGTTAAGGTATGTATGTCCATCATTACCAAGCAAGCACTTAAATATGAGTTGAGTTTTCATAACTCTAAGCCCTGACCCATAGTCATAGAGCAAACCGTTAATCCTCCACCTAACTTAGGCTTTAGAACGGTTAGGATTTAACCCGATAAGGTAGAGACTTCATCATGAAAGGAGATCTTTCATGAACCTTAGAAGGATCAATAAATAAAAACATGACTTAAAAAAAACAATCAATCAACAATGCAACTTACTATAGGTAGGGTGCATTAGAGATGATATATTTTCTCCTTGTGCAACTAGTTCTATTACCTAGACTTTCATAGATGATTATGTTTTTTTATTGACTATAATACTAGGTGACAACTTCCTCAAATCATAACTTTACGATTAAACTCAAAACATCCTCCAATTTAGGAGATGGACCCGTCATTTGACACTGTGCACGCTATGGCATTTGGTATTTTGAGTGTAAAGGATGAAAGTCTTTGTTGAGCTTCCGTTTGCATTACTCCTCCTCTTTTGAAAGGATGAACATGGGGTTTGTGTTATTTTTTATTTTGATAGATAAAATTAAGGTTGATTTTGAATGGATGAATACCGGAACGGTCATGTTATTCATTTATGAAGAAGATGGCAGCTTGAGCTAACCACATATAAGGTGAATATTGTGCTGAAATGATAATTGATTATGAGTTCCTGATTTGTGTTGCCAACTTGACGATGGCTTGGGTCTGAGTCAATGTCTGTGTCTAGCAGACTAAGTTTTGTTGGGAGGGTGGTTAGTACAGTAGTTCAGGCTGAGATGGTGAAGGGAGGCTACAACTTGTTGTGGTTGCTGTTGTTGTTCGGGGGAAATGCTGATGTTTTGGGTAAGGTGCGGCCGTCGTGGTGTTTTGGGCAGCATAGAGAAAAGGTGTTTAGGGTCTTCAATGGTTGTTCCCGGTAACTAAACCTCATGCAAGAAATTTTTGGACGGAGAAATCCTATCAAATCTCCAGACAATATAAGAGAAAAGGGAGAGGTTGGTGGCTATAAATAATTTAATTTTTTGATGATTTATTTCTACGCGCCAGCTTGAAGATGAATGTGTCATAAACTCATACACTTCAAGATTCAAAAGAACAAAGATAAAGTGACCTTACTGTTCCACAATCAACATTTGATTTGGTGCCTAAAGTTAGAAATGAAAGTCTTGCTTTCTTTTGAAGACCCATTGAACTTTGGGCCACATGCCGTCGAAGATCAGGGGTTAAAAATCCAAAAGCTATACTCTCTGAGCTGGGTAGCTAGAGGGTCTTCTCATAAGAACATGCACCACCAACTCCCGTGATTCATGAACAAACATTGCTCCATAATTAATACGCAGTTCAATGGGTGGTTGTCGACTTGTCGTGATGATCACAGGCAGAAAACTTGTTGGTTCTTATCTCTTACCGTATTGCAGAGTCTCTGCTGCATCATGGCAAAGGACTGGTTTCGAAGCAGCAATGTTGACAGAGGCCACAGAGCCAGGAGCACAGAAATATATTCTATCTGGCCCCAAAAGTCTTGTTTCTGCTTCAACATATCTTTTCTCCCCTGATCCTTCCATTTATTTGTGTGTAATTGAAAGATATTTTGTAAATTTTCTTCGTACGTTTTGTGTTATCGTCCTCATCGAGCACAAGAAATGGAAGATTGAAAATGGATTGTTTGAACGTAGTCAAATGAATAAAAAAAGAAGCAAAATCCCCTCAAATGTCTCTTTACTTCTCAATTTAGATCTAAAAAAAGCAAGCCAACTCATCCGTCCAGACAACCAGAATCTTAAAACAGAGTCCATCAGTTTCCTCTTAAGAGTTTAACTAAAAATTAACTTTATAAAAACTAATTTTTGACAAGGACGTGGGCCATGCTTACCGACAACAGCCGAGCTAGCCCAAAAAACCAGCACCATAGAGCTGGCGCCAAGCGGCGGACCCCATTTGGCGCCACATAAGTGGCAGTTAACAATAAAACAGCAACCACGAATTGATAAATTAACTAACTTTACCTTTATAACATTCATAAGAGGAGAAATCTCTTCTTTCTCTCTAATTTACATCTCCATTGTTGCATAGAAACTCTCTGAGCTTCTTGGAGAGATAAATATATTGCTTAAAGAGAGAGAGAAAGAGAGGAAGAAATCAATTATGAGGGAGATAATAAGCATACATATTGGACAAGCAGGGATTCAGGTTGGGAATTCTTGTTGGGAACTTTATTGTCTTGAACATGGAATACAGCCTGATGGAACGATGCCTAGGTAATTTCATGCATTTTTCTTTTGGTGAAATATTTAATGTTTGTGGATCATTAGTTGTTTTAATTGATCAATGGGATCCTCGTGTCTTTGAATGTTTGTTTGTGATCAGTTTCTATGTATTTAGTGATTTGTGTTATGATTTTATATCAAGGTAATCATCATTGATTTTGTTGACTTTGATGGATCGGAATGGTTTCTGTGTTGGGATTTTTCTCTTGTCATGTTTTGGTGATTTTGCCTTCAAAATTAGAGATATTTTTGTTTTCATCTTATCTTTCCATGGTTGAATTAGACAAAAGGAATTGATAAGATATTTGATGTTTTTGTGGGGGTAAAAAATGTTAGGCTGTTAATTATGTATTTGAATTCCATTTTGAAAGGCCTCATTTCAACCATTTGTGGATGGTTAATCTCTAGGTTGAAGGATTATGCCATTCTGTCTGTGCAAAGTTTTGTTGTCAGATTTTGATTTTTTTGTTTTTGCCTTAAATGGAATTCTGTTTGTGGATGATGCCCCCCTCATGATCTTGAACGAGAACGACTGGATCTTGCTTTTCCTTGCTGGAAATTGTTGATTTTGATTTACTATTTCTGGAGGATGCTCTATTCTACTGTTTTCATTCATCTACTTTCGAATCTGATTTGGCTGTTCTATATCCTGTTGCAGTGACACCTCAATCGGAGCGGAACATGATTCTTTTAATACCTTCTTCAGCGAAACTGGTTCAGGAAAGCATGTGCCGAGAGCTATATTTGTTGATCTCGAACCCTCTGTCATTGATGAAGTCAGAAGTGGGACTTACAGACAGCTTTTTCACCCTGAACAACTTATTTCTGGCAAGGAAGACGCTGCTAATAACTTTGCCAGGGGACATTATACAGGTAAAAGAAGCATTTGCAATGCTCAGTTAAAATGTTGATTTTGTTCTTATTGTCGACGTTGAATATTTTGCTGCATTGGTGTTCTAATACTGCAGTGGGAAGGGAAATTGTTGATCTATGCCTGGACCGCGTGAGGAAATTGGCAGACAATTGCACTGGTTTGCAAGGGTTTTTGGTATTTAGTGCTGTTGGTGGTGGCACTGGTTCTGGTTTGGGCTCGCTGCTTTTGGAACGATTGTCTGTGGATTATGGAAAGAAGTCAAAACTTGGCTTCACCATCTATCCTTCTCCTCAGGTATGCACATCAAAGAATTATCGAGAAATTATAGCATCTTTTTGTGCTAAATGTAAACTTCCAAACAATTACAGGAAATACATCTTTTTGGGTGTCAATGTTTATGTTAAAATCTTTTCCCTGTGGTTCCTTTTGTTGAAGCCTGTAACAGAAAAAATATGGTCATTTCTATTATGGTATTGTGGTAAATTCTTTCTATGTTTGACCTGTTGTTAAAAAACTCTGATGGAAGATTTTTCATAATAATGCAGGTTTCTACTGCTGTCGTGGAACCTTACAACAGTGTTCTCTCCACTCACTCTCTCCTTGAACACACAGATGTTGCTGTGCTTTTGGACAATGAAGCTATTTATGACATCTGCAGGAGATCTTTAGACATTGAAAGACCAACATACACCAATTTGAACCGTTTGATTTCCCAAATTATCTCATCTTTGACAACTTCCTTGAGGTTTGATGGGGCCATTAATGTGGACATCACAGAGTTTCAAACTAATCTCGTTCCATATCCTCGCATCCATTTCATGCTTTCATCTTATGCTCCAGTAATCTCAGCTGCCAAGGCTTACCATGAGCAGATTTCAGTTCCTGAGATCACAAGTGCTGTGTTTGAACCCTCAAGTATGATGGCTAAATGTGATCCAAGGCATGGAAAATACATGGCTTGCTGTCTCATGTATCGTGGAGATGTTGTACCAAAGGATGTTAATTCTGCCGTTTCCACCATTAAGACAAAGAGGACAGTTCAATTTGTTGACTGGTGAGTTGATTTCCATTTGTTTGATTTATGAGAATTAATTCTGATCAATTCTTGCTCTAGTATGTTGTTTTCATCTTGTGTATTGGAATTTGAATTGTTTCTCTCAAAATCTATCATTTCAGACACAAACACACTGTCTTAAATGGGCATTCAAAAGATTTGGACATAATTCAAGAAACTGATGAAATGCTCATTTCAGATTTTTAAGATCCTAAATGCCACTCTTGCATTATCTCGTTTTGAAGTTTTTGCTCTTAAAGCAATGCAAAAATATTATTGAACTGTTAACATTCAAGAAACAGCATATTGATTTTTGTTTGTAGACATCAAACATGGTTCTATCATATTCCTATTTTGCTGTTTGTATTAACAGTTCCAATACAATGGTCGCTGAAATACAAAAGAGAACTCCTCTGCTTTTAATTTGACGAGTTAAGACCATCACCATAATAAATATACAACAGATCAAGATGACACAAACCTTAATTTCAAGCATTGGTGGGTTGCGGTTATTCTATGATCTATTTGGGAAATCTGGAACTTTGATACTGGACAAAAGGATCGGAGTTCCCCGTTGCTGAAATGAATGGCCATTGAAATTAGTCTGGAAATGTGTAGAGGATTTTGTACGACGTTAAACATTTGCTTTGTTTATCATTTGTTTTTCTTTCTTGGAATCTGATTGTTCGATTTATGGATACTTCAGGTGCCCAACTGGTTTCAAGTGCGGTATAAACTACCAACCACCAACAGTGGTACCTGGAGGTGATCTTGCTAAAGTGCAGCGTGCAGTTTGCATGATAAGCAACAACACAGCAGTAGCTGAGGTCTTCTCCAGAATTGACCACAAGTTTGATCTCATGTACTCTAAGCGAGCATTTGTCCACTGGTATGTGGGCGAAGGCATGGAGGAAGGTGAATTCTCAGAAGCTCGTGAAGATCTTGCTGCCCTTGAAAAAGACTACGAGGAAGTTGGAGCAGAAGGTGGTGATGACGAGGGTGAGGACGAAGATTACTGAGATAATATTTTGCGAGGAAACAGCAGTTGTATGTCTATCTCTTATCATTCATGTGCGTTTGTCTAGAGGTGTACTATCATCATTATTTCCATGTCAGTGATCTGTGAATTGTCTGATCTGTGAATTGTCCGTCCATTATGTGTTGTTTCTTTTCTTGTTGATTGTTTGCACTATCTCAAAAAATGTATCGTTCTCATTTTTTGAAATGAAACATATGCTATCTATAAAGCCACCTGCTATTGATTTATACACTGAGTTCATCTTCCACTCGACGATCTTGGTGGGCATAGGCAACGTGATTTAGCTAGAAGCTCTATTGAGAATATTTAATTGCATATCTAAAAATTTTGGCTTACATAAAAATTAGAACAAAATCACAGCATTATGGCATTACCACCAGAGACTGCCATCACATCTTAGAGGCAACTATTGGTTATGAGAATTTAGTTGCTTGTAAGAACTAAGAAATGCTATACGGAGAATTTGCTAATGATGAAGATGAAAGGGAAATCTCACACAGAGCTGGATAAAACTATGCACATTTCTTTGACTTTGTATGTGTCTCTACTGCATGTAAGAAATGCTGGAGTTATACAACAAATCTCTGTTGCTGAAGTACTAGCATGCCGGAGGAATGGCCCTGTTGTTGAACTTCTCGATACATTTAAATACTTCCCTTTTCCTTTTTGTAGCAGCATGTGCACTTTATACAGTTCTATCCACGTGAAATACATATATATTTTTTTTTTATTAACGTGGGTGTCCGGGTCAGCTTGCGCGCATCTCGACTCGATTAATTTTCTCGAGCCCTGAAGTTAACGACCATGTAAGCTTTCAGTGGTCATTATATTAGCAACTACAGAGCTCGAACCTGAATTAAAAAAAAATTGTGCTCTTCATGTCTGGCTTTGCTTGACCTTTGTAAATTGGTTATGGAATTTGACCAAAATGGTGAAAAGTACACTAGCTGACTCCAATCCGTTAGACCGGACATATATCTGCTATGTTACCTGAACAAAGAATATATTTGTACTCTCTGAGTCTCAGTTCATATGATATAGCTTCACAGTTGATGGAAAGCGGATACCTAACCTCCCTACAACTTTAGGAAGTAGTGTCTTGGGCCATTTTGAGATAGCAAATCCAACTTCATGATTGCCGGGTGGTAGAAGATGAGTTTTTCAATTTTGGGTCAGTTGGATATGTAGAAAGTAGCTATATAAATTCTTATACATAACTTGTTCTGTAAAATAGGGTTTCAAAAAAACTAAATTACTAAGTGCAATAGGGATGCATCATTTGGAATTTGAAAGTGGTAGGAAGTTCCCTGTACCAGATATCTTAATCCTAGGTTCCTAGCAAGCTGGACTCACCTTTGATAAGAATCTACTGCGTAATTGTCTAATTAAAATGTTTGTAAACATGGTTTGAACTTCTCCAAGGAACTGTAGTGCAGACACTTCTTCTGGAGCATACCTTAGTGGGGGGCAACTTTTTTAAGTCAAAAATACCTCAGAAAGGTCATCATGTGAATATATAAAAGACATGGATGTGATGTTAAATTAGACAATAGCCCTTTATTTCACAGAATCACAGCTTCTTTGAAGCATCTCTGTAAACATCAAAGATCATTGGGATGCTTCAAAGGGACTAGCAAGTTCATAAATAGCATGGATCAAGGTGGTTCAGATTTATGTAAAAATCTGGCATGCCTGCTGGAGCGAAATAATCATAACTTTGCTGAGAAGTAAAAACTTACTAATGACATGATCAAAGATTTCAGTATACAGATAAAGTGGACGATAGCCTGAGTAACCAAGGATTACATATTGGAAGACACTGCAACTCTTTTTGGATAGTTGTTGGCTGTAGGGCCCCAGAGCTTTTTTCTGAGCTGTTAAGAGGTTGAAACATGCTTTTCAATGACTACAGACATTGATGACATCTGTATCTACTCCAATGAAAAAGAGAGGTTACCATGGGGAACAAAAGGTATAATTTAATCGCCATGATTGCTTCGACTTGGTATTCATCGACGATTTTTTTACCTTCTCCATGTAATTTGCCGTTAACATTTTAAAAAACAAGATTTCGACCTCATCTCTAGCTGGTATGTTGTCACTGTAACTTCACAAGCAAGGGTAAAGTGAAACCAGAAACTAGGGGAAGAAAGGAAAGGAAAGGAGAAGAGGGAGATTCTATGCTCGTTAGAATCACAAGTTCTGCAGGGTGATTATTATAGTGGTGGAAGATCCCATAAAGCTTCAATAGGATCATGGATAGTTTCCATGTACTCTTGCACCCCATTCATTGCATATAGAGATGCTGATATCTGTCTCTCCACCTTCATCTTATCAAATTCTGAGAATTCCAAGTCACTTGTCCCGGGTGATACCACACTTTTTGGAAAATCCAACACTTCCTGGGAAAATGCAAACCCATCGAACACAGGTCCAAAACCCCATGAAAGATCAGACTGAGAAGTAACCCACTTGAATTCCTCAATCAAATTGCTCAAATCTGGTTTATATGCATCATCAAACAGGATATCGGTTTCATGAACCGAGCTGGAATTGGAGTAACTATCAGTACTCATGCCACAACTACTAATGCTGCTGCTGCTGCTGCAGCTAGTAGTGATAGCGCTTGTGGTAATGATGGTACTAGTTGGTGGGGTAGAGACTTCAGCAGTTTCTTCTTCACTCTGCTGCTGTTTGTCTCTCCTTTTGTTGTTGAGGAGGTTTCGAATCCGGGAAGCAAGAGGAGAATCCAAGGATACACGAGTAATGAAGTTGGTTCGAGTGTTTGATCCACGAAGCAGGCAAGCAGCTTCATCGTAAGCTCGAGCAGCTTCTTCAGCTGTCTCAAAGGTTCCTAGCCACATCCTTATATTTTGTGTTGTGTATTTGATCTCAGCTACCCATCTACCAGAAGGTCTTTGCCTAACACCAACGAACTTGTTACTGCTGCTAGGCCTACTTATCCCCTTAAACTTGCTTGTTTTGCTAACTGGCATGCTTGCTTTTCTACGCTTCTTTTCTTGCTGGAAATGAATTTCCATTGGGAAACTGCACAAGAAAGAAGATTGGACTAAGACGTTGGATTGGAGAGAAATGTTGATTTGAGCTGAAGAAGAGAGAGTTGTTCTACTTGTCCAAAGGAGGTGGGGAGCCCTGTCTGCATGTCCCTGTCTTGTTCTCGGTGGAGCTACTTATACGATTGAAGCTTGAAAAGATGCCATGGATTATTTACGAGCAAGATGTGCCCTTTTCAAGGTCTTTAGAGGTGTTTTTAATGTATTATCTCAAGGTTTTGTGCTATGGTTTGGGGGTTTAGTCCTTTGTCTGCTATCTCCATGACCTGGTCAAAGTGCAAGGAGGGGGTCATGCAGTCTAGAATAGCGCCACTTGGAGGCACCAGAATGGTCCTCTAGATGAGCCTGTAAACTAAAGCTTAAATCATGGCTTGAGAAGAGGGGCATAAACCTCGTCATGCTCTCGGCAGCCATTGAATATGCTTATCGTGCACGCTGCTTTGGTTCTAGCCTACTTTCCCTTGCATCACAGAAATTGTTTTAAAATAGCAAAGCTAATTAAAAATATTAAATGAATAGCACAATTAAATAGAGAATTGGCTGAATTAAATCTTTGGGAGGCAATAGGGTCCATTTTGGTTAATTTTTTTTTATATTATTTGATTTATTTTATTGAGATCTTTCTAATATCACTAATGTTGTCGTAATCAGAAATTTAATGTGATTTTAAATTTTTTTTTCTCTCTCCTCTACTACTTTCCTACTCTCCTTGCATCACATTTTTTTTTTAAATATCAAAGTGAATTAAAAATATTTGCATAATATCACAATTAAATAAAGAATTGACTAAATTAAATCTTCAAGAGGTAGATACAATCTACTTTGATCATTGTTGATAACTTTCCTCGATGTTGTTAGATTTATCTCTTCAAGATTTTTTTAAAATCACTATTATTGTTGTAATCATAAATTTTATATGTTTTCGATACGTCTCTCTCTCTTCTCTCCTGTTTTTCTCTCTCAAAGGAAATCATTATATATTATAATGTTTTGTAATTATGTACAAACTGTATTGTTTTATCAAAAAGATTTTAATTATATTAATTGACCAATATTTTTTAAAACTATGCTAAAAGTCAAAAATAGACAAAAACACAATGCTCTACATTATAAAATTCATAGATTCTTAGTTGTTTTTTTAACAATTTATGATCATGAACATATTCTATTCATTATTATAGGTTAAGACCAGACAATTTAGTACTGATGATTATATAAGTATGATGTATACACTGATCATCTTCTCAAAAAAGGTGAAGTGATCAAGAAAAAAGAAAACCACAGATAATGATTGTCATCATGATATATATGTTGCCACTTTTCTATAGAAATTTATTTATGCTGATGGCTCCCTCGCAGATAACACTGTCGTCGTGCATGCAAAGAACAGCACTCGCACGCTAAAACGTCGACTGATCAGCACTCTTGGGAAGTTGGGGGCTGCTGCTTTTACCTGGCAAAATCCTATGCCAAGAATCAAGCTCATCCTTCTCTAGCTACCACTCCACCTTCACAATACAACAAATATACTAAAAGAAATGGGAGATTTCATGCGACCACATGCACATTTCAGGAGTGACGTATATAATCCTGGCAAGAAAAGATAATTGCTTTTGATTCAAGGGTGTTCTTATCTTTTTTACATAGTTTACTTGTCCTTATTAATTTGTTTTTATCACGAACAAAATACGTACCGTTTACATCATTCAATATTATTTTTTCATAAAAAAAATACGAATCCGCAACCCAGCGAGCAGCCATGCCTAGTCATAGCTATCTATGACCATATATGAAACCGTCAAAAGGATTTTAATATTAATATTACACAGTTGTTCTGTGACAATTTTTGTGGGATGAGTCACAAAGTGAGGTAGCTATATATATGGATTTCTTCGTCTCTGCATAATTTTAATTAATTCTGTAACCTCCATGTAGACTCTCGATCAAACAGCCATGGAAGACGAGGAAAACAGGAGTATTTTTTATACAGAGATAGGCCCATAACCTCACCTAATCTGGCATGGAGTTTTTCATGCAATCATTCAGCTAGAGCCTAGAGGCCTTTCTACATAACAAATTACAGGTCTGAGGTATCCACTCTTGCAAGTGTTAGGTTTTTCCAGTTTTTTTTCTTTACATGAATGTTCAGCTAGTTTGCGTATACTTCGATTAATTTTATAGTCTTAAAGTTACCGACCATATAAGCTTCCAGTGACCCTAAGATTTGTAAAACTCAAATCAGTAACATCTAGAGAACAAATTTAAAACCTGAACAGTTGAGATATACCCTTTATTTATTTTTACCCATCTTACGGACACCACCTTGATATGCCATGTAGCTTATTAGTTATTAGAGACTTTGGCATGAGAAATTTGGGTAGATACTTGGATATATACTTGAATAAACTGCACAGGTCTTGCGGCAAATAAAATAAAGATTTATTAAGCCATGAAGCAAACATTTTCTATAGGCTGTTGAATAAAAAATATATTAATCTTCATGTTTCATGTATTGTAACCAAATTAAAAGTAGTTCTAGACAATATTGTCACCTTCAATGCCTTTCATTTTCATGTATAAACAATTGTAGGGCTGTCTGAACTGATGAAAGATGCCTGCCTCTTGATCATTTGTTTTTTCAAGCTTTCGGAGACCATCACTATAATTCTTGATATTGACCTCCAAATGAGATTATACTGAGAACCAAGTGGTATCCCATGAATCTCTTCTTTCCCAATTATTCGCAATATAAGACTTGGTCATAAGATTCATTAGGTTTAGAAATTAACTAACAAGCAATAAAAATATTATTAGTTAAAGTTTAAAATATGATTTATATTATTTTTTAATATATTTTTTTAAATGAAAATTTTTTAAGA
Organism: Populus deltoides; assembly: GCA_015852605.2. Lineage (NCBI taxonomy): Eukaryota > Viridiplantae > Streptophyta > Magnoliopsida > Malpighiales > Salicaceae > Populus > Populus deltoides. The sequence continues at coordinate 11,262,683 of CM027588.2, read as the reverse complement.
TTGAAATTTATATAACATAAATTACCTATCTTTTATCCAATAAAAAATATTGAGATTCGAACTTCTAACTACTTCATTAATAAAGCTATAATTAATAACATATAAAGTTGCACAAGAAGAAGCTGAGTTTCACAAAGAGAGTTTATACTAATAAGTTTTTTATTCTACATATAACATAGGTGAAAGTTTCAAATTAAATTTTTTTTTAATAAAATATATTAATGAATAATATAATCTAAATCTTATAATTTTATCTTGGAGTTTTTCATCTAATTTAGAGAAACTAACTTGCATGATTCTTAGTTCAAACAAGAAGGTAACAAATCAAAAGAAATCACAAACAAATCCTCACTTTGCGAGAAACGTAATGCTTGCCAAGAACCACCTTTTCTTTTCCAGTTCTTCTCCAAATTGTTTTGTTTTTTTTTTTTCTTAATAACCTGAGCAAACAGTTTCTATCATGCCCATTACCAAGCAATTTCCCAACAACAACAAACAGAGACCAAAAGCACTACGGGAAATTTTTTCTCACTATTTCCAGACAATGATCTCTCACTTTTCCAGACAATGACTCCATCATTTGAGTCTCAAACCTCCTACTTTTAATAATTTTGTCCCAAACTAATCGAAATCTCTTTCATCATTTCGCTGTTATTGAAAGTTGAATGAATATGCCCATTCGAGCTGATTAATTTCCATGCACATCCTCGTAAATTCTCATTAAATCCCCCCTCCATAAAAAGTGCCAACACAAAGCTCCATAATGCCCTAAATGGAAGAAGGTTTTTTGTTTTTTTATTCTTATTTGACATTGAAGCTGTAAATTGGAGCATTTTTTTGGGAGGAAATAGCGAGAGCATGTAAATTAGACAGAATCTTTTAGCTGTTGCTAATAACGAGCCAGTGGAGTGAATGAGGGGATGATATCGTCTAATATTAAATGCATTTGGGACAAAAATAAAAAGAAAAATAATAGGGACATACATTTGAGGTTCCCCCATTAATTTTCCAACGACAGTTTATTCTTCTCCCCCACACAGCAAACAAAAGCCAGCCAAATTCTCACTTTTAAGCATCATGCCCACAAATATTGAAAGCAACATTTGATGCAAGGTTTTTAAATGTTTTTTTTTTCTTGAAAATGTTTCAAAATAATAATTTTTTTTTAAAAAAATATTAGCGAGAGGTGCTGCTTCTTGGCTTGTAGTTCTAGAGTTTCCACTGTTCATGCTTGCTACAGTACCTATGTAATTAAATTACAGAGGAGAACAAAAAAGAAAAGAAAAAACGGGGAAAGAAAACAGGGGAACGAAGAACAGGGGAGAGAAAAGAGAGTAAATTCACTTAAAAAAAAAGAGAAGCACAAACCAAACGAACAGAAAAAAAGAAAGGGGAGGAGAAGGCAGAAGAAGAACAGTGGAAACTCCAGAACTACAAGCCAAGCCCCAGCAGTACCTCTCGCCAGCACCGAACGCAGGTAAGTCTCCTTTTTTTTCCCTCTCCTCTGTAATTTAATTACGTAGGAATTGTAGCAAGCGTGAGAGCCCACGCACGCTTGCAGACTAGCCAACCGGTTACTGGTCTAAACCAGTACCGAGTTGGGTTGGCTGGGTCTAGCTCAGTCCATGTGGCTTAGCTAGACCCAGCCCAAACTACAAAAATATAAAAAGAAGGAAATGGAGATTGGGCCGGGTCTAGGCTTCAGATCCAGTCGGTCTAGTTTATGATTGCTAAGAGAGTATTTAATAAAACATACCCTTATATCTTTACTATAATTTTTATATTTTTTTATTTTAATATTTATTCAAATAAGCTTCTTTTGATATAGAAAATTCCTTTCTTGGAGTTATTTATAGACCACTAGCGCAATTTTTTTTATTTTTTTTCTTGCATATTATTTGTTTCTGCTATATGCTATATGTTCAATCTACATATTATTACTGTAAATCTGTTCTGCAATGCTTTGTTTTATTCTTGTCTAAAATAAGTAAATTGAAAAGGTAAACAAAAAGAGAAAGACATAATGTTTTTTTTTTGTTTTTTATTTAATTAAAAATCCAAATTCTTGTGAACTTATTCATTGACACCAGAGTTAGAAATATTACACCTTTTGGGTTTGTGCAATATTTACCAATATCAGAGTTGAAAATATTTATAGGTATAATTTCACTAACACTAAAGTCAGGAACATTATAGAAAAAAAAAACAACAAAAAAGAGAAAACCAAACTTTTAGCAATTTAAGAAAAGACCAGTAATGCAGTTTACCTCATGTATGACGCTTAAATGGTGATAGTATCTTCTCTTTCAAGTAACCTGTCTCGTACCATAGAATTTTTGTTGACCAGTTAGGATTTCCAGTGACCATAATATTAGGTGATGACTTCTCGAACCAAAAAAATTCTTCAAAGAACAAGATGTCAGATATTCATTCTTTGTTCGATAATTAATAAGACTATCAGGTTTATATTAATCGATCGTCATGACGTTCGGGTATAACAAAATAGTGACTCCATTAGGGATAGAATAACAACAAAGAAGAAGGCTAGAATTCTCATTAATCTGTTTATTCTAAGTACTTGAATTAACTTAAATACAAAGAGAAATTATATATAGATAGAAATCAGAATACTATTTTATTCTTAATAAATAAAACTAAATAAATGTATTATTTAACAAAATTAATTGCGGTTATAGTGTACAAATTCTATGCCAAAATTTCTTTTCCTATTTTTCATTTCACCCACAAATAGAGAACCACTCTGAAGAAAGGAAATTCAGCACACAACACTCGCTTGCTGAACACAGGCAACAGCATCCCCATGAAACAATGACATTGCTCGCCGATGCAGTAGGAACTTGGACAGGACACAGCCGCTTCCCAGAGAGAACCGTGACATGGCCACCGCTGCAGAAGAACAAAGGATGATAGATCCAACTTGGAGGAAATAATAATGATTCCAACAATTCCAAATGAGCTAAGAAGAGAGAATAGATTGCAAAGCAAATTGCTGCTGTGGTTCCAAGGATGACACAGTTGAAGCTATGGTAGCAGATGGTAACATTTGCTGAATTTTTCTCAACAGATTAATCATTCGAATGACAGTTTGCTCTGTTGCCAACTCTTCGCCTGCAAATATGACCTACAGCAACAATGTTGCAATGACTAGGAAAACTAAAACAGGAATTAAACAACAGCAATATTCAATTTCCAAATGCAAGAGATAGAGGCAAGCAGAGCACAGAAAGGGTATTGATTGTTTGGCCCTGAAAGTTCTCTATCAGACCTGTAACAAATGGCGTTTTGTTTAGAATATATTTGTGCACTAAAATACACGCAATGAAAGAAGTATTAAAGATGAGATAGAACAATAAATCATGTGGAAGACTTCATATAACAATCCAAGATTCATGCAGGACGCCAGAATGGTTCATGCAATTGTTCGCTCGCTCTTTTAGAAGTAGCACAGAGATCAAACCAATCATTCAAGAATATCAGTTCAGGGAGGACAGGCCCTAAGCAGAAAGCATTATGAACCACCTAGGCTCACGTAAGATAAAGGATAAAATAAATACCCGTGCTGCATCCATGCTATCCCGATGACACTCTCATATTTTTCCAAGAGCTGAAACAGCATTGTCAAAATGGCATTGTATTGTCCGAATGAAGTGCATTGGGATGACTTATTACAGCATTGAACCTGGAAAGTGCCTGTGCAAAGAAATACGACAGCAGATTACCCTTGACAACAGATGAAAGCAACAACACCAAGAAGAGCAACTACGCGAGTGAATAGTAAGCTACCTCCAACAAGTGGTTTAAACACAGATCCAGATCCACCAAGCCCCGCACAGATACCAATTCCATAAACAGCTGCCTGAAAAACATGGTGCTCATTTATTAACAAAACCAACATTCACTAGAGAAGTAAAATAATAAATGTACTTCACGGGACACACCTGACTAACATCTGGGTTTTCATCATTAATTGCAGGCTTCTAGCAGGAAAGGGACATAGGTACCATAATATCTGTACCACCAACATGAAGAATAAGTACATAGAAAGTTCTCAATCAAAGTATCAGGAGCGCGGTGGTGCTTCCTTAAGAGCAGCTTCCTTACAATGCTTGTCAAATATACAAATGGCGATACTCCTCTCTTCTGATATTTTATCCTTACCCTGCACAGTCAATTTATCCTATCAGCAAGGCAAAAGCAAAGCGTTTTTCTGAGGTGATTGTGATTCTTCATGCATGCCTCGTATTGTCAAACATGATTAGATCAAGTATGTTTAATCACTGTGTTTGGAGCCAGTTACCAACATCATTAACTAAAATGATGCAGTATAAAATCCTTTAACATGAGGGGCAACGGTTGCAAGCTAAATCTATCTATATACATTTTCATAATTTCTCATACCCATAATTTCTTTTTACAGTTGAAAAAACCACTCTTTATAGTTCCCAGACAGCTGCCACAGCTGTGCATGTCAAGTGCTCTAGCATAAAGCTTTTTCAAGGACTGAAGAAAGAAAGGTTCATGCAAGCAAAAGGATAAAACCGCAAGGATGCCTCAGGTGCCAGGATGACTGTTGAGTTGCCAAATCATCATTGACAAAGAAAAGCAAAATCCAATAGAGACACAAAAACACTTCAGAAGAACATAAGACAAGCACACGCATGAAGATATTCAAGCAGTGGAGAAGCTACCAGAACAGAGGCCCTAAAGAAAAAAAAGATGTAGAAGTAGCAAAAGCTAAGTTTAAAGGACAGCATGAGAAATTTAGCCTAAAAACTGAAGGAACAAGTCGTAAAATATTGAAGAATAACTTACCCACATAGGTGTTATGTAAGGTGAAAAAGCTCATCAAAGAAAGAAAGGTAAGAAAGAGGCTTCGAAGGTTTTGATCATCAATGTGCCCAAGCAATCACCAGTCTTCAGCAAGGAAAGAAACAAAAGCAAAGAATAATCCATTAAATGATAAGCCAAAGATCCATGCACATTATACTTGATCAAAAAGCTCATCTTCTTCCTCAAGCGGCTCCCCTTCTTCTGCTTCAAAGTCCTCTGCTTTGACCCTCTCCGCTCTTAATTTCCTGTCTTCGAACTGAGCTGGCTGTGATGACCTGCTTTATCTCCTCCACAATGGACCTTACTTGGCTCTCATCTAAAAGTGATCCGGATACCTGAGGGGGAGAGATCCTAAATTAGCATAATTCGAACTTACAAAACGAAGAAGCCTAATACAGAACAAATAAAAATCAATTTCATTTTTCATTCAACAATTATTGTCCACCAGATCATAAATGAGTTATAATACCAAAGGTTTTCCTGACTGGAATGACAATTCCTTAGATAGAACTCTGTTCACCGGAATAGTGATTTCCCCCCCTTCCAACAATAAGAAAATGGTGAACTTGCTGATGGAGTAATTTGATTTTTTTTTAATAGGAGACATTAATCATGGTGCAATTATTTAGAAACAATTCAGTTTTTTGCCTTTCAAGAGCACAATATAAAAAAATATATTACACTTAAAAGTCAAATTTGTTTAAAGCATGTTTGGGTCAATGCTAAGACATTCATACCCTAAAAAGCAGAAAAAATAAAACTTATAGCAAGGGTAGTTGCGTATTTTCAGGCTAGTTTTTTTAGCAAACAGGTTGATTGGGTATTATTACATTTTTAAACAATAATATAAAGATTTTCATACCCTTATAAGCATAAAAAAAATTAAAACTCGCTACCAATGATATTCATATATTTTTAGGCTGGCATTTTTGCAATAAACATATTGAATCGAGGGCAATTTAATCTTTAATAATTTATTATTTATTAAAAAACAAGTTGTTGACACGTGTGAAACACACAATAGTGAATGGACAAATCTTGTGCCTTTCATGCAGCATATGTAATGTCACTCTATGTCCAAATACCTCATTTTAGGACAGCATTGGAAGCGGTTTATTGTGTTCTTTTTAGTGATGCTGTGCATGTGGACGAAGAAGTAATGATCAGGCTACAGTGAATTTTTTTTTTCTTCTCCCTCTTTTCTCTCTCTCCTCCTTGCTAAAAAATGAATTTGTCATTTCATTTGTTTTTTGCATGTAATTTGTTCCTCGTTCATTTGATTATTATTTGTTTAATTTTTAATTTTTTTAGTGATTATTTTATTCATTTTAGTCCCTTTTTATTTGATTTTTATTCTTTTGATTTCTATTTTTTCTTTTTCTATTTTCTAATTGGTCATGAGTTTTGAAAATTAACAAGAGTTCACTTTATTCTTTATTTTTTTAGATCCTTTTTTAAGATTGAGTTTTTTTTTTTAATTTCATCATTTGACATTTGATTTATTAAGAATTGGTCTTCGTGTTTTTTTTTTCACTTTTTTTATTAGTTATCTCAATTCTATCTCCATGGTCATGGAGTTAGCGAGTTACCCATGTTGACACAAATCTTTTTTTTTCACTGTTTTTTTTTAATTTTTTTTTTAGTTTTGCATTTAAACATTAGGTTTATTTATAATTAAGCTTCATAGTTTAACCCGAATGGGTTCAGGTTGTTTTTTTTTACTTTTTTACATTGTCAATTTTTTTATTAGTTTATTTTTTGTTGTTGCTTTTTTTTTTTAATTCGTATTATTTAAATCAGTCAACCTTATTAAACCTAGTCGAGTCAATGACACGAGTTTTGGATTTTTCGCTTTTTTTTTAATGCTTACATACTTGCTTTTAATATTTTTTTATGTTAGAAAAAAATTGAATGAGCCCACAAATTAGTGTGAACCCTCTGTAGTCCATTATATTTGTCAACAACAAATAAATCCAATTACAAATTTAGAAGAAAATTCATGATCACAGTATACACTAGGTGATCTGATAAAAGGACTAAAAATGAAGGGTCATAGAATGAAAATAAAAATTAAACATGGTTTAATTTAGAATAAAAATAAGGAATGAAAATATATATTTTTAAAATGATATATTATTCTATTCATTTTATATCATTATTACCATATGAATCACTATTGTTTCCGTGAATAACAATGATAATATTTTTTTCTAAAAACTATTGTTGGTGGTGATTAAAAGCTTATTGTTTGCCTCTGCTATTTCTATTTGTATTAATCTCAACCCTTTAATTAAAAAAAAATCATCTTATTTTATTTCTTCTTTGACCATAAGCTTGAGTTGCTCTTAGATGTTTAGGTTATATCCCACCATAAAATAATATACGTGCTATGAAATTTATTATATAAAAATAACTTAGAGACACATGTCATAATATGATGGGATGCAACATAATAGTTTCAAAGGCAATCTAAATGTTAGGTCAAATAGCTAGAACCTAAGAGATTGTTTGGAAATCAATGAAACACGTGATTGAACGAATTTTTAAACAGTAACTAAATAAATATAATTTTAAAATAAATAATTGACATTAATACAAATAAAAATAGAGAGAACAAACTAGTATTAAATCAAAAGACTTACGAAAGCTTTTAACCTATTATTATCATTATATTACAATTCTCATCCCTTTTCTTCCTCCACCACCAATAACACTAACATTAATTTTATGGTCTAGTAGTAAGAGTTTGGGACTAAAAAGTTTGTTCCCTTTGTGGTTTCAGGTTTTAGTCCTGTGGTTCCTTATATGATGACTACTGGAAATTTATATGGTCGTTAACTTCATGGCTAGTGGGATTAGTTGAGGTGCGCGCAAGCTGCCTTGGACACCCACGTTAAACTAAAAAAAAAACATCAATTTTCAAAAATATATTATTGTTATCATTATATTATCATTACTACCGTTATTACTACCAATATCATTAGTATAATTATTTCTATTACTTTTATAACCATTACAATTAATAAAATCATTATTTATTTTTATCTTAAAAATTAGTCACTGAAGATTTTAAAATTCATTCTATTCCTAATAGAAATGAAAATATCATCTTGATTTTCCAATTTTCATTCCGATTCCTCCGTTTCCGTTCCAAATATCCAATTTCCGGAAATAGAAAACACCTAGAAAGTTCGAAGATGTTAAAGGACATGGATGATGTTGTAGGGCTAGAGGCTCACTAGGGAGGGCCCTACCTGAACACACATGAACTTGAATTTTATCCAGTCAAGTTTAACTCTAAATTATTTGGGATCACATGCTAAATCCCGCCGCCCATCCTTATACCATTTACCATCTGTCCACGTCCGACCTTTCCACTTCCTTTACCTTCACGGCCTTGCTACATATATACCCTTCGATTGTCCTTGTTCTTGGCAGAAAACAAGATCACTGTATTAAATTGGGAGTCCAAATAATATAACCAGAGATGAGGAATCTATCCTCAACAACTTCAACAAGGAGCAGGAGTGTACCTACACCATGTTGTAGCAAGGTGGGCATAAAGAAGGGGCCATGGACACCAGAGGAGGATGAGCTGTTGGCAAACTACATCAGGAAAGAAGGTGAAGGGCGATGGCGCACGCTCCCAAAGCGGGCAGGACTTCTTAGGTGTAGTAAGAGCTGCCGCCTCCGCTGGATGAACTATCTCAGGCCTTCTGTTAAGAGAGGGCGTATTGCCCCAGATGAGGAAGATCTCATTCTTAGGCTTCACAGGTTGCTTGGTAACAGGTATCTGTAATATTCCCTGTGTAATGATCGGATTTTATGGTCTCGGGGTTGCTGATTCTTTTCTCTCTATTCCCATCAGCTGGGACATCCATAATTAGGTTGATTTGGATCTCTCTCTTGTTTTTAATTTATTCTGTTTTTTTTTAGGGTTTTGTCATGCTCTTCCTTCCTCGAATTAAAAACTAGAAAGCTTGACTTTCGATTAACACTTTCAATTGTCTCAGAAACGTAATTGTTGGGCTTTAACTTAAAAGGGTTTCCCCTTGTTTATTTCTCTTACCTTTCGCTTAGCAATCCGAGGTTCTATCATCATCATGAATCATGATGATCCGATCTCCATCTTTTTCGGAACAGCTATATATCCATACATGCATGTACGTGTGTGCACGTATTTATGTTTTCTTTTTCTTTGATAATCGTCGTATTTATGTTATTGTTCCTTTTGTCTTCTTTTCTGGTTCCTATAGCAATAGCGTTCTAAAACTAACTCCAATGTATTGTTTACTTTATTTGTCAACGTTTTTACACAGTTCGATTAATAGAGAGTAAATGGGCAGCTTTAGGGCTATTGGAAGTCGCCTTTTGGTTTTTGAATTTGAAATAACTTAGATCGATGCTTGCTAGTTAGTAATTTTGTCTGTCAATCTTACTTTTGTTTGGTTTTCCTTCTTGAAACAGGTGGTCTATGATAGCTGGGAGAATACCAGGGCGCACAGATAATGAGATTAAGAATTACTGGAATACCTGTCTCAGCAAGAAGCTCATTAGCCAAGGCATAGACCCTAGGACTCACAAGCCTTTAAAACCTAACCCCGATTCCTCAGAAATTGCAAATGTTCCAGTCCAGAGTTCTAACCCTAAATCTTCTCCACTGGATGAGAATGGGAGGGTCTATCGAGCTGTAGCCACTAGGGTAAGTGAAAACTTTACAGTGACTAACCTGGATCAGCCTCCTAACCAGGTTGCTGCTGATGCTACAGAAAACTGGCCAAATCGTGATGGTTTTAATATGGGATCATTACAAAGTGGCTATGGACGAAAAAATGAAGATGATTTCATTGAAGATATTGGAAATGAGGACACTTTCTCCTCATTTCTTGATTCCTTGCTCAATGAAAATGTGTTCGTGTATCAACAACGACAACAGTTACAGCAGCAAAATATGTTTGGACCTTCTTCTAAGCTTGCGGTTTCTTCTTCACAAATTCTCAGTCACGCAAACATTTGGGAAGCTGAAGTCTCGCCTCCAATGGCAGCCTTAGGTGACAAAGGCGTGTGTGGGGCTCCAAATAGTCTTCCAGTTTGAACTCAATCCTGCACCCAAGCGCTTAAAGAAAATCAAACGGGTGTGATTAACGGTACGTACTATATAATGTAATTGTATTGTGTGTTGTTCCAGTAATTCAGTGTGCTTATAACAATATTCTTGCTGTTCGAAATTCTACGTGTGATGATTGTTTAAGGTAAAATGTATCACGAACTATAAATAGATGCATTGCTGTATATATGAACTTTGTTCCATATATACTATCCAAGGTCAAAGTGTTCTAAGTCTTGCAAATTATGAAATGTATGCGGTTCAATCTCCCTCCCTCCCTCCCTCCTTCTCACACACCCAAACCCTATTTTCTTTAGTTCATTCGGAAAGTCTGTGGATCAGACTCCTAATTATGACAGCTAATTCTTATCGATGTCAGTGAAAAGGTAATTAATACGAGGAAATTTCTGTACTAATACAACATAAACAAGAACATCTATAATTACATTAATGTTTTTGTTGGCACTCAGAATAGACGACAAATTAAGACATAGACAAAGGGAGCTGATATAAGAAACCATATTCTCACTAAGTTTGGTTTGACCTAAAATTAAAGGTAGTTTTGGATATTTAGCCTTTAAAGGGCATAAATAAAGAGGGGGGGCGGAGAGCAAAAGGAAGCTTTTCTACTTGGAAAATGATTCATCAACAATGTTTGAGGAATTTGGTGTAGGCATTCACATCTAACTGGTAGTCCCAGACTACCGTTTTAAATGTTTATAGTACTGTATATTAACTTTGGTAGACGAGGTGCGTGCATGCGCCTTCTTAAAATCTGAAACATCCATGTCTAATTTCATGAAAAGTGTGTAATATCATTCTATAGTTTTATATATACTGCATTATGTTAGCCGTAGTAGATGCATGGACTTTCCTTCACTACTCATTAATAAGTGGGGTTGTTTGTTTTTATGGTTGAAATCGTGTTTTGTGATTTATTGAATTTATTTAGTTTGAAATTGATTATTTATTGGTGTTCTTGAATCGTTTTGATGTGCTGATGTCAAAAATATTTTTTTTAAATAAAAAAACATTATTCTTGTATATTTTCAAAGGAAAAACATTCTGAGAATTAAGCAACTGTGTGCTTGATAACGCGGTGCAATGTATCTTTTAATTGAAAATACATCAAAATAATTTTTTTAAAAATTTTTTACTCTAACACATCAAAATCATTTAAAAACACATAAAATCATCAATTTGATATCTTTTTAGATAAAAGGCGGTTTGAAAAACACTTTGAATCGTATTAGTAGACACATATATGTACAAATTTCTACCAACACACACATATAGAAATTTTTTATCGGTATAAAAAGGATGCTTTTAAGATGGAAACTATATACACACATACATGTACTAATATACACACCATATGTACATATAGAAACTTGTATTTGTACACAAAGAAAGCTTTTAAGATGGAAACTAGTCTCAGTGGAGGGTATTCCAGAACCATATACCATTACCAAAGAAAGCTTTTAATACTAATTGTTCTATGAATAGCATCTTGCCTTCACATACTAGCTAGGTAAGCTCTTTAAACGAAGGTTCGGGGAACAATTCAAGCATGAAATTGTATACACCCCATGGTGCCAAGAATTGGACCCAAAATACTCACCTAAAATTAAACAATCCCTTAAGGATATAGACATAGACATGGCACTTGAATTCAATCCCTTAGGATTTTGACGAAAATAAGGTGTTAATCATGCATGCTGAAGAGGGATTTATGGTTTTTATAGAAATCACCAGGATTTATAGGATTGAGAAATAACTAGAAAAACAGAAACCATTTCTAACCTAGCCTAGCCCTAGAAAGAGTTAAAAGAGAGAACACCAATATATAGGCCAAGATCGTTATTCTTATGATTGAGGAATTTCTTATGATTGAGGACATGATCACAGCTACAATATAATTTTATCTCCTAGATTATTCCATGAACACTACAAAACTTAACATCAAATAACTAGAAGACATTCTTTTGTCACCCTAGACTGCAAAAATTTATATTGATATGGTTCATTCAATAGAGTAATCTATATTGATCTCAAATCTTGAATTTAAAAAACTAAGAAACAGAACAAACTTCTTTAATTATCAATCCAAACCGTTAGAATTCTATGTGATGAACATTCAACTTTAGGACCTCCATGCTCATTTCAACGAGTATAAAATTACATGCCAATAATGTTTTGATGCTTTAGATAAGTATAATAATTGAGTCATTTAGATAAATATTTTGCACTGAATTTTTTTATTTCAAAATATCAAAAGTAAAAAGATTGGAATTGAATGTAAAATAAAAACATGCATGCCTTTCCCTCTCCATTAGATCCTTTTTGAAGAATTATGCCTTCATTTTTTTTTATCAAATTATATTTTGGTTCTTTTAGTTTGATAATTATACGTTTCGGTCTAAATCTTCATTTTATTCACATTTAAGCTCTTGGTTTGACAAAGAACTTGAGAGAATATCGCCATAAAACAAGATAAAAGAGGGGAAAATATTGATAGTCCACGTTCCAACAACAAAACAACTTGTTCTTGGTGTCTATGGGTTTCCTCTCAACAAGATGAGTTCCATCGAGATAATTTTTTTACCTTTTATTTTACCAAAAACAACAAATAAAGGTTAAGAAAGATTTTTTTTTTGTTTAATTCTGTATTTTTAGACCAAATTATAGGTGTTTTAGGTTGAGAAATTTGTTTTTTAAAGGTTCTAAAGGTTTTGTTTTAGGTCTTCTTGATTTTTCAACCACCTTTACGGTGGTTAGATTCTAAAAAATATAAATGAAACATTGTTTGTTTTTATTATTTTTCATAATTAAAGGTCCTTTAAGTCCATGATAAAAAAAAAAAAAGCAGTCTAGCATTCTTGCCCTGCTAGTATCCCTCATATCTGCTTTTTTAATAGGTCTGGTGCATTGGTCCACCCAAGCTCAGCAGCCTAGTCTATTTTTCAACTTTAAAATTTTTCTCTTAATATGAATTTCAATTAAATAAAGTAGATCAATTAAAGATATGTTTGTTGCATCCTAGCTGTTTTTAGTTTTTTTTATAAAAAAAAATCATTAGAAGAAATTAATTTAGAATATTTTCACCTGTTTTCAAATGAGATTATGGTTTGTTGTATTAGTAGTAGTTGTTTGTGTAAAGTCCTTTGAACGAAGCTAGGGAGTCCTATAAAGTTTAGGCAGAAAATTAAATCAATTACTATACCCAGAGATCCCACCTCACTTTGTTTTGTTTTGTAAATTTTACTTTTAATTTCTTCATTTCTAACTCACGAAAAATCAGGATACTGGTAAACTACTACAAAATTTAGCAAAACGATTAGAGATCATATTGAAAAAATCAACTAGACAAGGACAGAAAGGATGTGCATGGTGTCTCTGTTGGTTTTTTCTTGTTTTACTGATTAATTACCATTGTATTTTGAATGATTTTGTTAAGTTTTCTAATGATAAATATTAAAGAATAATATAAATTATATTTTGAGATTTTAATAGCTTAAACTTTTAGATTAAATTTATTTTTTGATATGGTATTAGAGTCTTGATAACCAAGTGATTACAGATTCGAATCTTACTATTTTAATTTATTTGATAAAAATTAAGCACAAAAAGTGTGAGTTTGTACAAGTTTCAAGTTTAAAGAATTTTCATTTAAAAAGGGTATGTTAAAGAATAATATAAATAATATCTTAAAACATCACGTAACAACTTAAATTTTCAGATTAAATCGGTTGTTTAACAAGAAAAACCAAATTAAATTGCTAAGCCACACCTTTGTTACAACTTCTTCTTCTTCTTCTTCTTCTTCTTTGATAAAGAAACTATTTACAACGTAGATCCAACGTGAAATATAGAAGAAAATTACCATTGAAGATATTTAATGTCAGAGACATTCAAATATCTTTAATTTTCAGTAAAAAACGAAAAATCCAGATTTTTTTGTAACGACAAAGGTATGGTGTAGCTTTTTGGTGTAGAGAAAGCAAGAAGAAAGAAACAAAAAAATGGTAGGAGCTGATTGTCAACACCATCAAAAGTTAGGAGTGTATTGTCCTTTTCGACACCACAATATATCATGAAAGGTAGATGGATTTTACTACGCATGTGAGGTTGATACATGTCTCTGTGTGTGTGTATTTGACTCGTGGGTGGACTTTGTTTAGGTCGATGCATGTTTTATTGTTGCCTTTAACGTAGCTCCACAGATTAATCTATCAAAATCAATGGAGGTAGTAGCTAGCTAGCTTACTATACGCCATCCTCTATCTACCTCTCTTTTCTCTATATTTATTCTTCATAGCACTGGAAAAATGGAGAAGTTGATACAACAGGAACCCACAGAGCATATTAATAATTCTCTACTCTAGCCAGGAATCTAGACAAGAAACGCATTCATGTTTCATGAAGTAGTAGATGAACATGGAAGGGGAAAAGAATTGCGAAATACTAAAGACACCCTTGAAGATGTGGGAAGAGAGAGGATGCATGTTTACTGGCAAATCAACACTGTAAGCTGTATGTATATATCAAGTCGTATAATCTCTAATAATTCAAGAAATTAGAGAAAAAGGAGATCAATCTTCGTTGCCAACACACACATGTAATCATGTAAACTAAGTAATGATCAAGCACAGCATCAATGGAGGGGGGAGGAGGGTTGTGCTGAATTCATTGCAAACTCACCTGGAATTGGACACATGAAGCTCTCAGCCACTCGTCAGGTTGTAAGGCACCAAGCATAATTATGGGGATCATTGTTTCTCCGTTGCGCTATCAACAAAACTAAAAGTACAAATTCGTGGAAGGAGAGAGGAAATTTTCTGGGAACCCAAAACTTGTGGAAACGTACATGGAAGAGCCCAAAATCTGAAAGTTAGTGAAAGGTCAGAAGGTGACTGTTTGTAGTTATGTGGAACATAGCATGCACGCTTTAAAGTGGAGAGAGAGAGAGAGCGACCAAACATTCTGACATGAAAAATAAACGCTTATATATGGGTACTTTGGAAGGGGATGATAGTTGGTTTTAAATATTTTTTTAAAAAAAATATATTAAAATAATATATTTTTTTTTTTAAAATTTATTTTTAATATTTTTATATTAAAACTATTTAAAAATATAAAAAAATTAATTTAAAATAAAATAAAATTTTTAATTTTTTAAAATTCCAGTTGAAACGCAGGGCAAACACATTCTTAATTAATAAAAAAGACAATTTCATAATTTGACTATCAAAGTACATATTTGCTTGTTGTTGGTCCTGGTTATGAGGTTTTTTTTTTTTTTTGGAATTTCCTTATTTTTCTTCATAATTTCCTATCATGACAAAAAAAATAAAAAAAATAAAAAATAAAACCTGAAAATGCATGAAAAATTTACAGTGCGCCTAAATATAAATTACTATTCCCGCAATAGTGTAAGTATCATTTTATCCTTTCAAAAAATTCAATATCCTTAGTATTGGGGATAAAATGATTTTTTTAAGGTTTTACAAGATTAATTAGAGATAATTAAGCTTTTTCTATATTTTAAACGCATAATATAGTGACTATATTACTTTAAAAGGCAAATTTTTTTTAGAGATTGCATGGGGAGTTTTGGTCTTTTTTATATTTTAAGACATAATGTAAAGACTATATTACCCTTAAAAGAAAACAAATGATAAGCTTACAACTAGGGACTTTTTTGTGTCTTTCATGTTGATGTTTTTTTTATAATAAACAAGTTAGGGGAAGTGATTTAGTCTTTCAATTAATATAAATATTATTAAGAAAAGGTTACTCGCATGCTCCAACGAGTAAGTGGCGACCACACCCTTTAAGTGGCATGTGTGGCGTTGTTTCATCTCTAAATTTTGCCTTTAGGGATGCTGTTGGAAGCGTCTTGCCATTATTTTTCTATTGGAGCTGCGTGTGTGCACAATGATGTGGTGGTTAGACTCTGGTGAACTTTTTTTTCTTATTTTTTTCTCTCTCTTCCCCTTGCTGAAATATAAAGGTGTTATTTAATTTGTTTTTTGTTTTTAATTTGTTTCTCATTATTTTAATTTCTATTTTTTTATCTATTTTAGATTGATTTCTTTTCTTTAATTTTTCTTCTTATCATTTAGTTTCATTTAATTTTTATATCAAATTTGATCTTCATTCGATTTGATTGCTGTTTGTTTTTAATCCTTTTTGTAATTGAATTTTGTTTTTAATTTTATCTCTTAGCATTTAATTTTGAATTACTTTTATATTAATTTTAGTTCTCATTATTTTAATTATATTTCTTTTGTGTTTGGATCCTGTTTTTTTCAATTCTTTTTTTTTTTTATCTTTTTTTAGATTTGTTTTTTAAAATTATTTTTTTATTATCAACATTTAATTTAAACATGATGACTCGTAAAAAACATGTTTGGGCTTCAATGGTCTTTAACATTTCACACCTAACCATTATCTAAAAGAAACTATTTCCCACGTGTTCTTACAATCTAAACAAGCATTCTTTGTATTTAAAGGAAACATCTTTCAACCTTTAACCTAAAATTCTTTGAGAAAGAACTCAGCTTTCATGATTATTGGTTTCTAAATAACCAAACTTAATTCACTTCTTTAACAAATTCAAACCAACCACAAACCCTAGCCACATGTTCCATGGACCCTAAACAAAAACATTCCATGCTTGAAGAAATATAAATTACCAACATCCAAGAACCCTAAAGATGTTTCCAAAAGAGTTATGGGACCCTAATGCACTTACAGCAATAATAAGAACATGGAAAAACTCTCACTTCTAAACCTAATGATCACCTAGCTCGAACCAAACACATAAAGCACATCATTTTCATGTTATTAACACCAACATAGTTAAGAAACTCATTTTTTTGATGATTTGCAGCCTCAAACTAGGTCTTTTACCCATATTATCATCAAGCATTAACCAAGAATACTAAAATAAGAACAAAGTATAAAGCCACGCATCATGTTAGCAAACCATGTTCATGTTGCAAGATCATTGCTTTGCATGTCATCATAATCAAAACTGGTTACTTGAGGTTAAAACCACATACAACAAAAACCCAAAACAATCAAATAGAAGGATTGAGCATCAAGGGATAAGCTTACCTAAAAGGTAGGAGTGTGTTGTCCTTTTCGACACCACAATATATTATGAAAGGTAGATGGATTTTACTACGCATGTGAGGTTGATACATGTGTGTGTGTGTTTATATTTGACTCGTGGGTGGACCTTGTTGAGGTCGATGCATGTTTTATTGTTGCCTTTAACGTAGCTCCACAAATTAATCTTTGAAATCCAATGGAGGTAGTAGCTAGCTAGCTAGCTTACTATACGCCATCTTCTATCTACCTCTCTTTTCTCTATATTTATTCTTCATAGCACTGGAAAAATGAAGTTGATACAACAGGAACCCACAGAGCATATTAATAATTCTCTACTCTAGCCAGGAATCTAGACAAGAAACTCATTCATGTTTCATGAAGTAAGAGATGAACATGAAAAGGGAAAAGAATTGCGAAATACTAAAGACACCCTTGAAGATGTGGGACGAGAGAGGATACATGTTTACTGCCAAATTAACACTGTAAGCTGTATGTATATATCAAGTCGTATAATCTCTAATAATTCAAGAAATTAGAGAAAAAAGGAGATCAATCTTCGTTGCCAACACACACATGTAATCATGTAAACTAAGTAATGATCAAAGCACAGTATCAATGGAGGGTGGAGGAGTGTTGTGCTAAATTCATTGCAAACTCACCTGGAATTGGACACATGAAGCTCTCAGCCACTCGTCAGGTTGTAAGGCACCAAGCATAATTAAGGGCATCATTGTTTCTCCGTTGCGCTATCAACAAAACTAAACGTACAAATTCGTGGAAGGAGAGACGAAATTTTCTGGGAACCCAAAACTTGTGGAAACGTACACGGAAGAGCCCAAAATCTGAAAGTTAGTGAAAGATCAGAAGGTGACTGTTTGTAGTTATGTGGAACATAGCTTATACGCTTTCAAGTGGAGAGAGAGAGAGAGACCAAACATTCTGACATGAAAAATAACGCATATATAAGGTTACTTGGTACGGTGATAACAGCTAGCAACTGTGAAACACCTACCAATCTATTAAGCAAGAATTTAATAGGAAACTAAGCGAGGGAAGAGTAGAAATCCGGGCTGTAGCTTACGACAAAGAGAAGAAAATGGGAAGTAGTTGAGAAATTTTGAATAAAAATAAATAGATTTAATGTATAAGTATTAGATTTTTGAATTAGTATTCTTTGGAGAAAATATGGGGAAATTGAGAAATTGATATAGTTTGATGTAATTATGAGGAAATAGGTTATAAATAATGTAAAATAATGAATGATTGAAGAAAAAAATTGGATGGTTTAGAGAGAGCTAGAGCCGATCATTTTGGAAAAAAATGAGTAACATGAAAATTTAATAAATGTTAGTGCAATTAATACGTGTTGATATATTTTTGGTGGATTAAAATGAATTTAATAAATTTATTTAGTTGTAATGAACTTGAAATTTTAAAAAGAGAAGAATTGGTGAGAGATATGAATAAGATTTTGAGCTGGAATATATATAGAAATTGTATAAAACATGTTGACTTGAATGATTAATGCATGTGTGAAATGTAAGATTTGTTAATAAAAAAAATGGAGAAAAGTATAAATTTTGAAATTTTTTAATGGACATGTTTTCCTTATGTGTGTATTGGTAAACATTAACTTGAAAGAAAAATTTAGCTATTAATTGAGCGAGTTGGGGATGTTATTAAATTTTGCTAAAAAATAGTAAAATTATGAGTTTATTTAAAGGCAATTATAATTTTAAAATTTTCGATCAATTGATTTGAGAATTTAAAATTTATAATTAAAATAAAATTAACTTTTATAATGAATAAATAACAAATAATATATTGTTTCTACTGGTAAAAAAGAGGCTGCATGACCTACTCGGCAACAGAGAATCATTTCATACACTCAAATATTAAGCAGGTGCTCAACACCTTAAAACTGAAATATTATTTAAATTGAATATAAATTGTTTTTAAAATGTATTTTAATTTTATTTAAAAAATATTAAAAGATTAGAGCAATTAGCTATTGGTTAATGAGATAGTACTAATAAATTGGGTAATGAAATAAATAGTCAATTTGGTCTTTCTAATTGTATTGATTTACAAGGTTAATAGTAAAATAAAAAATTAACAGTTTAAGAATTAATATGATAAATATAAAAAAATTATTATATATAAAGTTACTGTATCTGGTTCAGATACCTGAAAATGAAAAGTACAAATTTGTGGAAGGAGAGAAAGGAAATTTTATAGGAACCCAAAATCTGAAAGTTAGTGAAAGATCAGAAGGTGACTTTTTGTTGTCATGTGGAACAAAACATGCACGCTTTCCAGTGAAGAGAGAGAGACCAAACATTCTGACTTGAAAAATAACGCGTGTGTGTTTTTTATTTAAAATAAATTAAAATTTATTTTTAATAAAAAATGAAAAAAATAACTTAAAGTTAAATAAAAAATTTTAATTTTTAATTGGAATGCCGGGTCCAACATCACATGTCGTTTGTTTTTGTGATAACTATTATTTTTTTTATTCAAACTCAATAATACGGTGTTTGGTTATAAAATGAAGTTGTGGTTTGGTTCATGAGACCCTACTAAGTGCTTGTTTATTTCCATGGTTTCTTCTTCTTTTGAAGTAAACCATATGAAACAATTGTTTGGTAACAATTAAAAAGTCATTTATTGTTCATGGGTCCCACTAGTTTTAGCGTTTAAAACGCAGGGGGAAGGAAAGCAGTTTTTTGCTGCTTATTGCGTGGAGGAATCACTCTTCACTGTTCACGTGAATAGTTGAGATGTCTTCACTGTTCACATGAATAGCGTGAACAGTGGATCATGTCTCCACTGTTCCGGCCGGACCGGGTTCAGTCCAAAGCTAAATGCATTGAACCGGGTCCAACCCAGTAAAATTAAAAAAATATTTTTTTTATTTTTAATTGTGTTTTATTCGAAAAACTAGTGTTTAACATTATTCAATGACACTGCATAAATTAGACGAAAATCACTTGATGACGTAGCATTTGCAGAATTTGATCGCAATTCCAATTTTATTCACGATTATATTTTACCTGATGTTGTTACGCTTAAGAAATCGAGAAACCGTAGTCCTTATCGGATGTATTTCATACGTGATGGAATTGTAGATAGTTTAATGAAACAATAAAAAATATTTTATATAAAATATTATTTATTTCATGATGTAATAACAATAGTTAAATCTACAATATTTAAATTAAAAACCATCAATATTAATAAATATTTTTTAAAATTATTTTATAACCTCAATTTCAAAAGCATTTTAACAAACACATTAAACTACTTTTGTTAAACCTCAATTTCAAAAGCATTCTTAACCAAACACATTAAACTACTTTTTTGTTAAACCTCAATTTCAACCACGTTTTAACCAAACATATATAAATACCAAACCAACCTCAACAAAAAAATATTTTTTGTAAAATAATTTTTTTAAACCACAACTATAAAATTTACCATAATACCAAACATACAATGAGGTTTAACCTCAGGTTTTGGTGAAACAATTTTTCATGCTTCTCATCCAATGTTTTCTATTTTTATGTTTTCACTGTTCACTCTTGCAAAGTGAACAGTGAAGAACATATCCACTGTCAACACCAAGCCCTTCCCTTCAACTCACGGCAAGCAACTCCTCACCACTAACAACACAAAAGGCTCCCATCCTCCAGCCGACAGCCAACAACTCCCCCCCCTTTTTACCATGGTTAGCAACAACAGCCACCACATATGTAATAGCAGAACTAACTCCACCTTCAACCAAACCCGATCCGCCCAAGCCGTGACAGAATCTCTTTCAGTAGCTCCTACACGCCGACCTCCTCCTTTTCGCTTGTTGCTCCTTTTGGGCACAACCCCCTAAGCTATTGCTAGAACCCATCTAAAAATAATAGAGCCAGGGAAGAAAAATAATATCGAATCTTTATGTTGAGTTTTTTTTTTTTTTTTTGCAGGTTCTGGCTAGCTCTCACTTCTAGGATAAAACAATATCTTCCATTATAATTGATTTTTCACTTTTAAAATAGATATTTTAAGTTATTGTATTTACAAAATGTTTTTAAAATATAATATTTAAAATTATTGTATTTTAAAAGCGTGATGTTTAAATATATCATGTTTTTTAATAATAATATTTATTAAATTTCATGTTTATAAAATATAACATAATTAAAATATGCTAATTTAAGAAAAAAAAACCATTTTAATTAGTGTCTGAGGGAGTCAAATACTGCAAGAGAGTTTGAGCCAACTCTGTTTTTATTTATTTTTTTATTCCCTTTCCCCACGTCTCCTCTGTTTTCATTTTTTACTTTTATTATTACACCACCACTGCTGTTATCATTTTACGTTACTAATTTATACTATATATTATAGAAACAATTAGATAATTTCCCATGTGACGTCGGTTATATCAAAAAAATTTAAATATGAAACATCTCAGGAGAACTTGATGTTGACGTACGCTTAGGAAATAATAAAAAAATATAATTTTTGTCGGATGAATTTTGTACATGATAGAATTGTAGATAGTTTAATGAAATAATAAAAAATATTTTTATAAAGTATTATTTTTTTCATAATATAATAACTGTAGTTAAATATACAATATTTAAATTAAAAATCTTCAATATTAACATATATCTTTTTAGTATTTTATAACTTTAATTTGAAAAGCATTCTTAACCAAACATATTAAACTATTTTTTGTTCAACCTCAATTTCAACTACAGTTTTAACCAAACATATATAAATACCAAATCAATTTTAACTCAAAGTACTTTTTATAAAACAATTTTTTTCAAATTATAACCACAAAAGGTATCACAATACCAAACACACTTATTATGAAAACGAGAATTTCATAATCTAACAATCAAAGTATACATTTTCTTGTTGCTGGTCATAATTATTAGGGTTTTTTTTAATGGAATTTCTATTTTTTTATTTCATAATTTCCTATTTTTATAAAAAAAAAACCCTTAAAATGCATGGAGAATTTACTGTGCACCTAAATATAAATTATTATTCACTAGAATAGTATAATTACTATTTTATCCTTTTAAAAAAATCAATACCCTTGATATTGGGGATACAATTGTATTTTTTTAAGGATCCATTAGTCATTACGATATTAATTAACGACAATTAAGTTTTTAATCCATGTCTTGATTACTTTAAAATAAACATGTGTCTTGATTTATTTTGTAACTAATTCAATTGTCTTATTATTTTTAATATTTCATGAATAATACAATACTTGATTTATTTGAGTGAATGTTGAAGAAAAAAAAGTTGTTCTTTTGGTTATGGGGTTAGTGGATTAACCATGGTCAACTCAATTTTTTTTTTTTTTTTTTTTTAATTATATATTTTTTTTCAATTTTGCTCTTCAATAACCACCAAAAAATCGACGAATACAAATGGAAAAATCAATGGATTTTTTCTGTCGATATTTTACGGTGATTTTTATTGATCGAATTCTTTCCATCGCTAACTCTGTCGGTAAACACTGATAAAAATATGTTGAAGGTATATAACAAGACATTGAAGTTTTTACAGACACGCATCTTTGCGAAACTACAATGAGATTCAAATAAGCAAATACATGCGATGATGTGTCATATATATCGGCAGAATTGCCGAATGATTTATCATTGGAATAATTCTGTTGGTAAATCTATCTGTAATATTTAATATATAACCTGACACTCGACCCTCCTCTCCCACTTCTCCTATTTCTACTTCTTCCTTAAAAAAACCCATGCAACAAAACAACCTCTGCCCCCTATTCCTTTGGTTGAAATTTTATTGCGGATTTTCCATCTTAATTATGTAAATCTAGCCTTCTTTAAATTTGAAAATAATTTTAAAATGTTAACTTTTTTATTGCATATTTTTGTAGTATAGTTATTTTGTTTGGGTGTTTACATGTTTTATCATTTTTTCTCAAACAAACTTGTTGTATGGATTTATGATTTTATACATGTTATGGTTTATTTTAAATTTTGTAAAATTATATTTGTTTGTAAATTGTTAAAACTTATGTCGAATTACCGACTTAGGTGTGTTGTGATGAAATAAATAATAACTTCTTTAACGAATCCATTTTATATTTTGTCAATTTTATTACCGAGTTGTAATTTCCGTAAATATGTATAAATTTGTATGTATATAGATAATTGATAATGAATTGGAGAAGTATTAAAGTAGGTTGAATAATTTTGACCTAAACCAATATTTTTATAAATTTATTTAGTTAACGTAGTTAATTAATACATGTTGTCATCATTATTTGATATAGGTTCGATAGAAGTGATGGATGATCTTTCAAGGATGTATCGAGATTCACCCTAAGAATTGCAGATGATGGATTATTGTAATAAGGTTGGGGTTTTATTAATTACATAACATCTAATCCGGAAATATTACTTGAGGCGATATTAAGTGTCCATGCAAGAGGTGTAAAAATAAAAAAATTTATTGATCCAGATGTTGTAACGATGCATCTTCTACAAAAAGGATTCATAAAGGAATACCTGTGTTGGAGAACCATTTGTTCCTTACGAGACCATGGTAGAAAAGATGGTTAGGTCAACTTTTCTGCTAACACCATGCTGGTTAATGTCCAATCTTAGATGAAGTACCGAATGATTCTAACGAACCATTATGAGATGGTTGCATAAATCATAGTAATTAATCGGTCATTGCATAGGTGTTTACCATAAAGTCAGATTATGGGTTGAGTGAGGTCGATTATGATAGAATTATTGAATGAGCGAGATGCAATTTACTTGAAGGGAACAGGCTGAAAGAGAACTTTTATGCTACTAAGTTCATGATGAAACCCCTCGATCTAGGATTTCAAAAAATTGCCATGTGCCCAAACTTCTGCATGCTATACTACCTAGAAAATATTGAGTTAACCAAGTGCAGGACATATAACATTCCCATTATAAACCCAGAACTGGCAGGGGAAGGACTCATGTCACACATAAAAAACTTAGATACTTCTCAATCACACGTAGACTGTAGAGGTTATTTATGTCACCAAAAACTGTTAAGTACATGACATGGCACCAATCACATGATATGGTGGACAAAATAATGGTGCACCTTTCTAACAATGAAGGAAACACTTTAACAATGTGCATCCTTACTTTTTAGCTGAATCTAAGAACATGTATATTGGGTTATATACATACTAATTCAATCTATTCGGGTCGTTTGTTGCTCCTTATTCATGTCGGCCGAAGTTCATGTTTTTATCCACGGTCATACTCGGTCCCTAATAGTCAAGGCGGAATATAGATGTTTGTCTTTAACTGGTTGATTGATGAGTTGACATAGTTATGATCCTCACGGACTTTGCCGATGATGTATTAATGAAACAAAATTTTCTTATAAAGATAGCTTTGATGTGGACTATTAATGATTTCTCAACTTATAGAATGGTTTCTAGTTGGAGCACGTATGTAAAACTAGCATATTCATATTACATGAAAAATAACAAGGTATTCACACTAACAAACAACGATAAAGTGTCTTTTTTTAACTATCACTAGCATTTCTTGCCAATGGATCACAAGTACATAAATGACTTTTTTTGTTGGCAGAATTGAAAAGGATGTTGCACCCCGCTTCTTTCATGTGAAGATAAGAATGAAAATAAAAATTAAACATGGTTTCATTTGTGTTGTTACTCATTTTTGGACCCCACGTGTTGGAGATGGTGTGTACCTCTTTTGAACCGAATGCAAGAGTTTAGCTCATATTTCCTGAAAGATTGATAAAAATAGAGAATAAAGAAGTGTTTTTCAAACCTTGTTTCAGCTGTTTTTTGCTCTCCTTATACTCCCCCATTGCTGCCAAAATCATCAGGATTCTTAGGCTAATTAAAAGTCTTCATAATGCTATATTCGTTCCTTCTTTATCTGGTCTTTAAGGTTGGATAAATCTCTCAGAATTTGCACTAAAAAAAGCGATTATCTTCTTTGTCACAATTCTATTGTAATACCAACTTTGTTCCAACTTAGACTTTGATTCTGACTTGATTGCATGCAATATCCTACTATCCCAGCTATATTCTGTCATTTATGATATGTTAAAGAATTGACCTACACCTTTATTGGTTCTTAAGGCTCACTATTATTATGTCAGACTAGGATGCTCAGCATTGTCAGTTTTCGAATCAGATCAGGAGATCTTTTTGACCAACCAGATTGCAGCCAGATTTTGTTCTTCAAAACGAATTTATCTCACTTTGAATCCTTTATGAAAGTTGTAGACCCGTACGCATAAATGAATTTAGATATTTGAATCTCCTGATTTTGATATCAGAAGCTCAAGATATTCCCATTTGAACATCTAATGTAAAAGTAGAGAATCCTACCGCGAGAAAGATTTTAGCCCGAGTTCTTTTTGCAATTCTGTTATTCAAAACGATTTTATCTAACTTTAAATCCCTCATGAAAGTTGTAGTCCTCTACATGTAGATGAATTTGGTTTTTTAAATCACATGATTTAGATATCAGAAGTCCAAGATATTCCTGGTTGAATATCTAGTGTGAAAGTAGGGAATCCTGCTGCGAGAAGGGTTCTAGCCATGAAGTCGATTCTAGGGATTACGGGCTCATTTGGAGGATTTTTTTTTATCAAGGACTGAATTGAAAATTGTTAAAATTAAGGATTTAATTAAAAATTGAAATTAGAAGGAACCCAAAATTAATTATGTTGCATGCAGAACAAACTAATGTTTTGCACGCAACGAATGTTGGAACAAGCCCCGCCAGCTTGTTTCATCTTTGGTCCAAAGGCAACGGTTTTGAACACCTATGCCAGTTGTGGAAGAACGTAGAGGAGAGCCACGCCATCATTTAATGGTTGGGATTCTATTTGTAGAGAATAATTACCGATATCACATAATTAATCAAAATAGTTTGCTTCCTAAATTGCTTTATTCGATTACGAGCCACCCGCGATTGTGTCCCCAGATTTTGTTTCCTAAACAAAGTTGCGTTTTAGGCTATATAAACCTCCTCTGCTAGGAGAGAAGAGAAAAAAGGGGGAAAAAAAAGAGGAAAGGGAGAGAGCAAAAAAAAACTCCAAAGGAAGAAAGAAAGAAAAAGGAAAACAGAGCAAAGGAGAGAAAGAGAGGAAGAAGAAATGAAAGAGAGGCAGGGCAAAGAAAACCATAAGGACCACTGGATCGAAAGCAAGGAAAACACAGAGGCAAGGGTGACAACTCCACCAACATAACACGCCTTCATCGCCATTGTCTTTGTCATCTGGAGAAAGCATGGGAAGGAGAGAAACAAAAACAGAAACCAAAACTAGCATGACCATCGTTTTCGTTGTCTAAAAAAATGTTTATGGTTTTTTTTCATGTATTTATTTTTGGTTTTTTAGTGTGTGTGTGTGTGTCTAAAAAAAGTTTTCGAGAGCATACGACCAATACCTAACATGTTTTGAACATTCATTTTTTAAAAATAAATAAATATTCAAAGTTTTAAAAGAAAATGTGTTTTTAGCATGGATTTCTTAAACACAAAAATTATTTTCTTGTAATTTAGGTTTTACAACATGTTTATAAATTTCAAAGGGTGTTGGCCAATATTCCAAAAATATAAAATCTTATTTTTAGGGAATATGTCTTTATTCACTATTAATAATTGGATAAAAGAAATCTAAAAGGGTTAATATCCAAATTATTATTGGAAATAAATTTTTTATTCATTATAAATATTTGGATAAAGAAATCTCAAAGGAGTTAATATCCAAAATATTATTGGAAATAAGTTGCTATTATTCCTTTGTTAATGTTTGGATAAAAAAAACCCAAGTGGTTAATATCCAAGATATTTTTCTAGGAATAATAAATCATTACACATCCTTCAAAAAAGCCTCGATTATAATTGAGGACATTTCAATTTTTGACTGCACGATTTATGAGCCATGAAAGTATTAAACACTAAGGCAAAAATAGGTTTTTAAAGCGCTCTGAATTTCCTTAGATTTCTAAATTTTTATCCCTCTTCCTTGCGATTTATGAGTCGCGAAGACTTGAAATATTAAGGGAAAAATGAGCTTTTAAGCACATTGAATCTCCTTAGATTTCTATCTTAACTATCGGTTCCTCTTGGCACTCTGTAGACATATTTAAAGGTATGATTTATATTGGCCAAGGGTTTTTGGTTTTAGACTTTAAACCCAAGTCCATTCATCATAGCAAACCTATCATAGGAAAATTAATTAGAGAACACCAACACCATAGTAATTATAAGGCAAACCAAACATCAAGCAGCTTACCTTAAATAGGACGTACTAGGAATGCTAAAACCTTCCATTTACGCAACCAGTCCCTTGCCTTAGAATCTCTAAAAGACTACTTAGGATTCATAGTGACCATAATACTAGGTGGCGACTTTCTTTTTCACAAAACAAAGACTCCGAAATCAATTCCTTGCTATGGGAAGGGTCACTGCAACACCGAGCTCACGCAAGGGTGCGACATTTAGAATAAAAATAAGAATGAAAATATTTCTTAAAAAAATGATGTATTATTTCTATTCATTGTATATTAACTAGTATCATTATCACTATCTTAATCACTATCATTACCGCGTATAACAGTTATAATATTTTTTTCTAAAAACTGTTGTTGGTGGTACGTAAAGGAAAGGTATTAGCACCCCAAATACATCATACCTAAGATAAGTTGTATTGTTTTATTGTCTGATATATGCTAAGATCTCGTCGTGTTTCTAATTATTTGTCCGTCTATGGTTTAAGAAAAATCCTCCTTGGTAAGGAGATCCTTATCTTATCGGGTAAAACCTAACTGTTCTAATGTCAACAAAAGAACTACCTTTTAAATATCAAGAATACATTTTACGTATAAATTCGTAATCCCCGATACTAAAATGAAACAAAATGTATTTATTTGAAATATTGATTAAGTTCTCGTGACTTTAAGAAACTAGTTATTAAAGTCAAAATGCATGCTAAAACATATTTTTTGAAGTTTTCTTCGTTGTATAAAAATACAATATGATTTTTTTTAGCTTTGAAAGACTTGGTTGTATGCATAAAATAATTTTTTTTGTTTTTTTTTTGAATGGGTTAGACGACCTAAAAAGCGGCGAGATCATTAAAATAAAACTGGGCCAGAATCGACCAAAAAAGAAACTGCTTTCTATAGGGCAGCCCAACCGTGTGGACTGAACTACTAAATTCCAGCCCACAAAGATAGGTGGTTACTGTGCATAGCACAGTAACCGGCTAATTATATTTTCATTTGCTGCAGAACGTGAATTGCTCACGTTCTGCATGCAAATGAAACCAACCAGGAAGATAGATCAAAGAAGGAGAGAAGATTACCTGGAGTGAAGGAGCATGTTTAATGTCGTTTATGGTGGCTTGTGGTGGCGAAGGTGGTGGCTAGGAAGCTCGGTGGTGGCCGCTGCAATGCTTCTTCCTTTTCCGTGTAAAGACATCAATCCCTGCGTCTTCTCGTTCTTTTTTTTTTCTTTCTCCTCTTTTCTTTCTCTTTATTCCTTTGTTTTTTTTCCTTTTTCTCCCCTGTTTTTTTTTCTTTCTCTTCTTTTTTTCTTCTTCTCCTCCTCTCCTCCTTTTCTGCTCTCTCTTCCTCTGTATTTATAAACAAAAACATGGGGAAAGAAGCCTACTTCCCTGTCCAGTCATGGCACAGGGGTAAAAGTGATCGGGCAAAGAGCGCATTGTGCAGCTGCCAGGGACTACCCAAGCCACGTCCCCTCTATTTTTCACCCTGTGGTAGGCCACGGGTAGAGCTTAGGCGAATGGGGGGGTCTTTGTCGGTGTCTTTTTAAGGCGGTCAGAGAAAGAAGGAGGAGAGAAAAGCAGTGGAATGAAAGCTTCTTCTTCCCTTGCCTCGCGCGTCCAGGGGAACAAGAAGACCCACAGTGCCGTTCAAAACGGCACCGTTTGGGGCTTCTCTTTGTTTTTTCCAATAGGCGCTGTTTTGGACAAAACACACCGTTTCATTTAAAAGAAAATGGCAGCAAAATTGTGTGAAAGTCCAAATCAGTCTTCAATTTGTAATTTGTTCAATCAAGTCCTAAATTGCAATATTGATTTTAAAAATCAATTCAAATGCATTCCTACCAAATTCAGTCGTCGGCCTTGAAGTTGGCCGTCGTTTTCACTTTAGTCCTTGGTCTCTAATTTATGCAATTTGACCCTCAATTGATCAATAAACTTTCAATTTTTTTCAATTTTGCCCCTGATTCGGTTAATTATAGCCTCATTATTTACGCACTTTTTCCAGTTTGGTCATTGGTTTTTGGATTTCTTCAATTAAGTCCCTAATTGGCCATCAAACTTCAATATTTGTGCAATTAAGTCCCTGATTTGACCAAATCAATTCTTAAAAATTATAATGTGACCCGGTACTTTAATTTCTCCCAATTAAAGCCTAAATTGACTTTAAAAATCAATATTTCTTGCAATCAAACCCTCCATAAATTCAATTAAACCTTCAATAAAATTTAATTGAGTCCATAAACATCTGATTTCGGACTTTTCTTCTTCGTTGAATTTTTTTTTGTCAACAGGGCTCTCATTAGTCAACAAAATACTGTCAAATTTCAATCTTTGTATTTTTGAATCTCCTTAACCAAATTGTAGCCATTTTGGGGGCACTTGGCATCCTTTTCTCCCTTCTATTATTTTTTAGATTTTTTTGTTTTTAATTCGAATATTTGTTTTTGATTTTTTGGAAGAGAAAAGGTTAATTTGAATAATAACTCAAAAATAGATTATGATAATAGTTTTAAAGACAATCTAAATGTTAGGTCAAATAAAGACTAAGAGACTGTTTGGAAATCTGATCAACCGGATGGTCAGGCAACATTTCCATACATGATCTAAATAAATATGATTCAAAAGTAAATGATTAACATTAATACAAAAGAAAAATAGAGGCGACAATCTAGTATTAAATCAAAAGACTTACAAAAACTTTTGACCTATTATTAAGACTATATCATAATTTTCATTGTTTTTCTTTCACCGGCACCTTTATTTCACCGCCACCATCACTTATAGTATTAACATTAATTTTAAAAGTATATTATTGTGTTAATTATTATATTATTATTACTGTTACTGTTACTGTTAGTTTTAAAATTCATTCTGTTCCTAATTTCTTGAAATGAAAATATATTTTTCAATTTTCATTCCGATTCCGTTCCAAATATCCAATTTCCGGAAATAGAAAACACCTAGAAAGTTCGAAGATGTTAAAGAACATGGATGATGTTGTTGGGCTAGAGGCTCACTAGGCAGGGCCCTACCAATTCAACTCGATACTGATCACAAGGTGAATCTTATCCATACGAGTTTAACTCTAGATTAATTGGGATCACATGCTAAAATCCCGCCGCCCATCCCTATGCTATTTACCATCTGTCCACGTCCGACCTTTCCACTTCCTCTACCTTCACGGCCTTGCTACATAGGACATACCCTTCGATTGTTCTTGTTCTTGGCAGAAAACAAGATCACTGTATTAAATTGGGAGTCAAGATAATATAACCAGAGATGAGGAATCTATCCTCAACAACTTCAACAAGGAGCAGGAGTGTACCTACACCATGTTGTAGCAAGGTGGGCATAAAGAAGGGGCCATGGACACCAGAAGAGGATGAGCTCTTGGCAAACTACATCAGGAAAGAAGGTGAAGGGCGATGGCGCACGCTCCCAAAGCGGGCAGGACTTCTTAGGTGTGGTAAGAGCTGCCGCCTCCGCTGGATGAACTATCTCAGTCCTTCTGTTAAGAGAGGGCGTATTGCCCCAGATGAGGAAGATCTCATTCTTAGGCTTCACAGGTTGCTTGGTAACAGGTATCTGTAATATTCCCTGTGTAATGATCGGATTTTATGGTCTCGGGGTTGCTGATTCTTTTCTCTCTATTCCCATCAGCTGGGACATCCATAATTAGGTTGATTTGGATCTCTCTCTTGTTTTTAATTTATTCTGTTTTTTTTTTTAGGGTTTTGTCATGCTCTTCCTTCCTCAAATTAAAAACTAGAAAGCTTGACTTTCGATTAACACTTTACATTGTCTCAGAAACATAATTGTTAGGCTTGAACTCAAAAGGGTTTCCCCTTGTTTATGTCTCTTACCTTTCGCTTAGCAATCCGAGGTTCTATCATCATCATGAATCATGATGATCCGATCTCCATCTTTTTTTGGAACACCTATATATTCATACATGCATGTACGTGTGTGCACGTATTTATGCTTCTTCTTTTTTTTAATAATCTTCGTATTTATGTTATTGTTCCTTTTGTCTTCTTTTCTGGTTCCTATAGCAACAGCGTTCTAAAACTAACTCCAATGTATTGTATTACTTTATTTGTCATTTACACAGTTCGATTAATAGAGAATAGAGAGTAGATGGGCAGATTTAGGGCTATTGGAAGTCGCCTTTTGGTTTTCGAATTTGAAATAACTTAGATCGATGCTTGCTAGTTAGTAATTTTGTCTGTCAATCTTACTTTTGTTTGGTTTTCCTTCTTGGAGCAGGTGGTCTATGATAGCTGGGAGAATACCAGGGCGCACAGATAATGAGATTAAGAATTACTGGAATACCTGTCTCAGCAAGAAGCTCATTAGCCAAGGAATAGACCCTAGGACTCACAAGCCTTTAAAACCTAACCCCGATTCCTCAGAAATTGCAAATGTTCCAGTCCAGAATTCTAAACCTAAATCTTCTCCACTGGATAAGAATGGGAGGGTCTATCGAGCTGTAGCCACTAGGGTAAGTGAAAACTTTACAGTGACTAACCTGGATCAGCCTCCTAACCAGGTTGCTGCTGATGCTCCAGAAAACTGGCCAAATCGTGATGGTTTTAATATGGGATCATTACAAAGTGGCTATGGACGAAAAAATGAAGATGATTTCATTGAAGATATTGGAAATGAGGACACTTTCTCCTCATTTCTGGATTCCTTGCTCAATGAAAATGTGTTCGTGTATCAACAACGACAACAGTTACAGCAGCAAAATATGTTTGGACCTTCTTCTAAGCTTGCGGTTTCTTCTTCACAAATTCTCAGTCACGCAAACATTTGGGAAGCTGAAGTCTCGCCTCCAATGGCAGCCTTAGATGACAAAGGCGTGGGTGGGGCTTCAAATAGTCTTCCAGTTTGAACTCAATCCTGCACCCAAGTGCTTAAAGAAAATCAAACGGGTGTGATTAACGGTATGTACTATATAATGTAATTGTATTGTCTGTTGTTCCAGTAATTCAGTATGCTTATAACAATATTCTTGCTGTTCGAAATTCTACGTGTGATGATTGTTTATGGTAAAATGTATCACGAACTATAAATAGATGCATTGCTGTATATATGAACTTTGTTCCATACTATCCAAGATCAAAGTGTTCTAAGTCTTGCAAATTATGAAATGTATGCGGTTCAATCTCCCTCCCTCCCTCCCTCCCTCCCTCCTTCTCACACACCCAAACCCTATTTTCTTTAGTTCATTCGGAAAGTCTGCGGATCAGACTCCTAATTATGACAGCTAATTCTTATCGATGTCAGTGAAAAGGTAATTAATACGAGGAAATTTCTTTACTAATACAACATAAACAAGAACATCTATAATTACATTAATGTTTTTGTTGGCACTCAGAATAGACGACAAAGACATAGACAAAGGGAGCTGATATAAGAAACCATATTCTCACTAAGTTTGGTTTGACCTAAAATTTAAGGTAGTTTTGGATATCTAGCCTTTAAAAGGCATAAATAAAGGGGAAATAAAGAGCAAAAGGAAGCTTTTTCTACTTGGAAAATGATTCATCAACAATGTTTGAGGAATTTGAGGAAATATTTCTGTGTTGAAAATATACTACTAACTGGTAGTCCCAGAATACCGTTTTAAATGTTTATAGTACTGTATTTTAACTTTTGTAGCCGTGGTGCGTGCATGCGCCTTCTTAAAATCTGAAACATCCTGTAGTTTTATATACACTGCATTATGTTAGCTGTAGTACATGCATAGACTTTCTTTCACTATTCATTAACAAGTGGGGTTATTTGTTTTCGTGGTTGAAATCATGTTTTGTAATTTTTTTTGAATTTATTTTGGTTAATATTGATTGTTTTTTGGTGTTTTTTAATCGTTTTGATGTACTGATATTAAAAATAATTTTTTAAAAATAAAAAATATTATTTTTATGTATTTTCAAACGAAAAACACTTTGAGAAACAACTATTACCATACTTCCAAACATTACCTAAGTGTGTGTTTGGTAAAGCATGCAATGTAATTTTTAATTGAAAATACATTGAAATAATATTTTTTAAGATTTTTACATCAATATATCAAAATCATCTAAAAACACATAAAATCATCAATTCAATGTTTTTTTAGGTGATAGATAGTTTGAAAAACACTTTAAACCATATATGTATAAATTTCTACCATCACACACACACATATAGAAATTTGTATTGGCATAAAAAAAATGCTTTTAAGATAGGAAACTATATACACACATACATGTACTAATATATACACACTATATGTACATATATTTGCATACAAAGAGAGCTTTTAAGATGGAAACTATATACACACATACATGTACTAATATACACACTATATGTATATATATTTGCATACAAAGACGCTTTTAAGATGGAAACTAGTCTTTGTGGAGGGTATTCGACCAGTATACCATTACCACTATCCGTACACACACATATAGAAATTTGTATTGGCATAAAAAAAAGAATGCTTTTAAGATGAAAACTATATACACACATACATGTACTAATAATATACACATTATATGTGCATATGTTTGCATACAAAGACAGCTTTTAAGATGGAAACTATATACATACTATATGTTTATATATTTGCATACAAGGACGACTTTTATGATGGAAACTAGCCTTTGTGGAGGGTATTCAGAACCGGTATACCATTACCACTATCCGGGATTCTGATACAAGCATGTGTTGGTTTAATACTAATTTCAAGCATGAAAATGTATATATACACCCCATGGTGTCAAGAATTAGACCCAAAATATTCACCTAAAAACAATCCCCTGAGGAAATAGACATAGACCTAAATTCAATCCCTTAGGATATTGACGAAGACAAGGTATTAATCATGCATGCTAAGAGGGATTTATGCTTTTTTTTAGAAAACACCGGGATTTATAGGATTGAGAAATAACTAGAAAAAACAGAAACCATATCTAGAAAGAGTTAAAAGAGAGAACACCATCATATAGGCCAAGATCATTATTCTTATGATTAAGGACATGTTCATAGCTACAATATAATTTTATCTCCTAGATTATTCCACGAACACTGCAAAACTTAACATCTAATAACTAGAAGAAATTCTTTTGTCACTGTCGACTGCAAAAAATTATATTGATATGATACATTCAAGAGAAAAATCTATATTGATCTCAAATCTTGAATTTAAAAACTAAGAAGCAGAACAAACTTCTTTAATTATCAATACATGATCATTTCAACTTTAGGACCTCCATGATCATTTCAACGAGTATAAAATTACATGCCAGTAATGTTTTGATGCTTTAGATAAGTATAATAATTGAGTCATCTAGATAAATATTTTCCATCGATTTTTTTTATTTCAAAAAATCAAAAGTAAAAAACTGAAATTGAATTTAAAATAATTATAATGTATAATGTTTTGATGTTTTGATGGAATTAGAGCCTTTTTTGAAGAATTATGCCTTCACTTTTTTTATCAAATTATATTTTGATTCTTTTAGTTTGATAATTATACGTTTTGGTCTAAATCTTCATTCTTTTAATGTTTAAGCTCTTGGTTTGACAAAAGACTTGAGATAATATCACCACAAAAAGGATAGGAGAGGGAAAGTTATTGATAATTCACATTCCAACAACAAAACAACTTCTTAGTGTCTATGAGCTTCCTCTCAACAAGATGAGTTCTATTGAGGTATTTTTTTACCCTTTATTTTCTTTGGAAACAACAGATCAAGGTTAAGAAAGATTTTTTTTTTGTTTAATTCTATATTTTTGAACCAAATTATGGGTGTTTTAAGTTAGAAATTTGTTTTTTAAGGTTCTAGAGGTGTTTGTTTAGGTGTTCTTAAGTTAAAATAGTTTTAAAATAGTTTTTTGGGTTAAAAAAACTCACTTCTCATTTTTCCAACCACCTTTGTGGTTGTTAGATTCTAGAAAATACAAATGACACATTGTTTGTTTTTATTATTTTTCACAATTATTATTTTTCACAATTGAAGGGCCTTTAAATCCATGATTAAAAAAAAAAGTCAAGCATTCTTGCCTAGCCTAGTATCCCCGGGCCGCTTTTTTTAGTAGGTTTGGTGCAATGGTCCACCCAACCTCAAAGAATCTAGCTTATTTTAAACTTTATTTTTTTCCTCTTAATATGAATTTCAGTTAAATAAAGTAGATCAATTATAGATATGTTTGTGATGTCTATCCTAGTTGTCTTTAGATTTTTTTAAAAAAAAATTATTAGAAGAAATTAATTTAGAATATTTTTACTTTTTTTCAAGTACTGAGATTATAGTTTTTTTGTGTTAGTTGTCGTTGTTTGTGTAAAGTTCTTTGTAATAATTTTTAAAAATTTTTTTCTTAATTTTTATTCATTTTTTTGTGCACTTGGATTCTAAAAAAGAAATTGAACTCAACAAGGTTTATGTATCCTGTGATATGTGTAGTGTGTTAACATGCATGTGATATGTTTGTTGGGTTAGCATGTATTATTAGAGATTTTTTTAAAAAAAACTTTTATCACAACAACGCTATTAGACACTTTGAATCCATTCCTGTAGTGGAACGAGCACGGGCGACGAAGCTAGGGAGTCGTATAAAGTTGAGGCAGAAAATGAATTACTGTACCCAGAGATCCAACCTCACCTTGTTTTATTTTGTAAATTTTACTTCTAATTTCCTTATTGCTAACTTACAAAGAAGTTGAAGTGCGTGTAAAATGATCCAATATTTATATTAATAATAAAAAAAAAGTACTGCTAATCTACTGCAAAATTTAGTAAGTCAAGAGATCTTATTGAATGATTTTGTTAAGTTCTCTAATGGGAAAAACCAAATTAATTACAATTTTTTTTTTTTTTTTGACAAAGAAACTTGTTACAACGTAGATTCAAGGTGAAATTTAGAAGAAAATTACCATTGAAGATATTTAATGTCGGAGACACTCAAATATCTTTAATTTTTCAGTAAAAAAGAAAAATCCAGATTTTTTTGCAATTGGGAAATAGTCTCAAGGACAGAGGTATGGTGTAGCTTTTTTTGGTGTCAACACCATCAAAGGTTAGGAGTGTATTGTCCTTTTCGACAACACTATATCATGAAAGGTAGATGGATTTTACTACGCATGTGAGGTTGATACATGTCTCTGTGTGTGTGTTTGACTCGTGGGTGGACCTTGTTTAGGTCGATGCATGTTTTTTCGTTGCCTTTAATTAATGCAGCTCCACAAATTAATCTATGAAATCCAATGGAGGTAGCAGCTAGCTAGCTAGCTAGCTTACTATACGCCATCCTCTATCTACCTCTCTTCTCTCTATATTTATTCTTCATAGCACTGGAAAAATGGAGAAGTTGATACAACAGGAACCCACAGAGCATATTAATAATTCTCTACTCTAGCCAGGAATCTAGACAAGAAACTCATTCATGTTTCATGAAGTAAGAGATGAACATGAAAAGAAATTAAAGAAAAAGGAGATCAATCTTCGTTGCCAACACACATGTAATCATGTAAACTAAGTAATGATCAAGCACAGCATCAATGGAGGGGGGAGGATGGTTGTGCTGAATTCATTGCAAACTCACCTGGAATTGGACACATGAAGCTCTCAGCCACTCGTCAGGTTGTAAGGCACCAGGCATGTGGGCATCATTGTTGTTTCTCCGTTGCGCTATCAACAAAACTGAAAGTACAAATTTGTGGAAGGAGAGATGAAGAAATCTGGGAACCCAAAACTTGTGGAAACGTACATGGAAGAGCCCAAAATCTGAAAGTTAGTGAAAGATCAGAAGGTGACTTTTTGTAGTCATGTGGAACATAGCGTGTACGCTTTCTAGAAGAGAGAGAGAGAGAGAGAGAGAGAGAGAGAGAGAGAGAGAGAGACCAAACATTCTGACATGAAAAATATAAATATGGGTGTTTTGGAAGGTATGAAGTTGGTTTTGAAAAGTTTTTTTTTAATATATTAAAATAATATTTTTTCATTTTTTAAAATTTATTTTTAATATCAATATATTAAAATGATTTAAAAATATAAAAAATTTAACTTGAATCAAAATAAATTTTAAAATTCTATGAGGGTTTTTTTTATGAATTTTTCCTTTTTTTTTCTTCATAATTTCCTATCATTACAAAAAAAAAAAAATAAAACCTTAAAATGCATGAAGAATTTATAGTGCACCTAAATATAAATTACTATTACAACGTAATAGTATAATTATCATTTTATCCTTTTAAAAAATTCAATAGCCTTAGTATTGGGGATAAAATGATTTTTTTTTGAAGGATTTATTAGTCATTGCAAGATTAATAGGGGACAATTAAGTTTTTTTTATATTTTAAACGCACAATATAATGACTATATTATTTTAAAGGCAATTTTTTTTAAAGATTGCATTGGGAGTTTCGATCTTTTTTATATTTTAAAAAAAGTGTAAAAACTATGTTATCCTTAAAAGAAAACAAATGATAAACTTACAACCGGGAATCTTTTTTTGTCTTTCATGTTGGTTTTTTTTTATATAATAAACAAATTGGCATGAGGTAATTTGGTCTTTCGATTAATATAAATATCATTAAAAAAAGTTTGCTCGCATGCTCCAGCGAGTGACGTACCACACCCTTCAAGTGCCGCGTGTGGTGTTGTTCCACCTTCAAATTCGCTTTCGGGGATAGTGTTGGAAGCGTCTTTCTGTTATTTTTTCGTTAGAGCCACGTGTGTGCACAATGATATGGTGGTTAAACTCTGGTGGATTTTTTTTTCTCATCCCTTTTTTCTCTCTCTTCTCCTTGATGAAATATAAATGTGTCATTTAATTTATTTTTTTGTTTTTAATTTGTTCCTCATTCTTTTTGATTGTTATTTTTTTATTTATTTTAGATTGATTTCTATTCTTTAATTTTTCCCCTTATCATTTGGTTTTATTTAATTTTTATATCAAATTTGATCTTCATTCGATTTGATTGCTGTTTGTTTTTTTAATCCCTTTTGTAATTGAATTTTGTTTACATTTTCATCTCTCAGTATTTGATTTTGAATTATTTTTATATCAATTTTAATACTTATTTTTTTAATTGTTATTTCTTTTGTTTTGAATCCTATTTTTTTCAATTCTTTTTTTTTTTATCTTTTTTTGGGTTTATTTTTAAAATTAATTTTTTTTTAATTTTATCCATCAACATTTAATTTAAACATGATGTCTCGTAAAAAAACATGTTTGGGCTTCAATGGTCTTTAACATTTCACACCTAACCATTATCTAAAAGAAACTATTTCCCACGTGTTCCTACAATCTAAACAAGCATTCTTTGTATTTAAAGGAAACATCTTTCAACCTTTAACCTAAAATTCTTTGAGAAAGA
This sequence comes from Populus deltoides, assembly GCA_015852605.2. Classification (NCBI taxonomy): domain Eukaryota; kingdom Viridiplantae; phylum Streptophyta; class Magnoliopsida; order Malpighiales; family Salicaceae; genus Populus; species Populus deltoides. The sequence goes on along the minus strand of CM027588.2, from coordinate 11,223,915 downwards.
AACTTAATTAACTTCTTTAACGTATACAAACCAACCACAAACCCTAGCCACATGTTCCATGGACCCTAAACAAATGCTTGAAGAAATATAAATTACCAACATCCAAGAACCCTAAAGATGTTTCCAAACGAGTTATGGGACCATGGTTAAACCCTAATGCACTTACAGCAATAATAAGAACATGGAAAAGCTCTCACTTCTAAACCTAATGACCTAGCTCAGAACCAAACACATAAAGTACATCATTTTCATGTTATTCACACCAACATGGTTAAGAAAACTCATTTTTTTTCATGATTTTCAGACTCAAACTAGGTCTTTTACCCATATTATCATCAGGCATTAACCAAGAATACTAAAATAAGAACAAAGTATAAAGCCATTCACATATCATGCTAGCAAACCATGTTCATGTTGAAAGATCATTGCTTCGCATGTCATCATAATCAAAACTGGTTACTTGAGGTTAAAACCACATACAACAAAACCCAAAACAATCAAATAGAAGGATTGAGCATCAAGGAAATACGGGATAATTAAGCTTACCTAAAAGGGTGTTGCTTGGCGCTCCTGTGAAATTTTTCCAAGAAATAAAAAAAGCTTCCACGGTTTCTTTAGGAGGTTATAAAAGTTCCTTGAGTTCGTTGCTAATTCTTGTAGCACTACCACCATTGTCCCAAGACCATTTGAACTCAAAGAATCAAACCAAAAAATCCGAATATAAACCCTGATAGCTACTGTAGTCGTGTTTTTAACCTTTCTGTCCAAACCAAGATTAGCCCTCACCTAAAACTTCTATGGTGGTGTTATAATGCTTTTAAACCCTTGTAAGCCTTCTTTTGAAGTCTTCAATCATCTCAAGAAGAAGCTAAAATGACTCTGGTAGAGCTACCTTGGTTGCCATGACCCGGCCGAGTGTGTTATTTCTTCCTTCTTCTCTCCTTTTTGTTCCTTTCTTCTCTTTTTCTTATCTTTTTCTTTCTATCTCCTAGTTCTTTTCTATCTTTCTAGCCTTCCCTCTCTTCCTCTTTATCCTCTCTATCCTTTTAACATTTTTTTATACTTCTATGTCTGCCTTGTTACTGTCTAGTATGTGTCTTTGTGGGGCTTTTTTATAGGCGAGAATGAGCCGCATGAGGGGTCTTGAGCTAGCAAGATCAAGACCTTTGATTCCTGAGAAATATCACATCGTTGGTTGCAGCTCATAAATGTCCTTGCCTGAGTTGCAGACTGACAAAGTTGGGTACACAACTGTCTTGTAGGTTTTTGGCTGTTTTGGCTAAGGTTTTAACATGAGTTTTGCAGAGGGTTTCAGGGCTACAAAAGACCGAGAGAAAAAGGACTGGTGTTGCAGGTAGGTATGTCAAGGAGAGGTCGCTGTCTGGTTCGATGAGAGTAGAAGAGCATTAAATGGCCTAAAACATGATGCTCGCGTAAACTAGCTGCGTAGGGGAAGAAGACAGTAAAACAGAGATGTAAACCAAAAGGATGTCATTTTCCTGCTGTAATTATTATTTGTTTTCCCTTTTTTTATTGTAACGACGTTATTTCCCAGGAAACTCACCATTTCATTTATTTCATTTAAACGGACACGACATCGTTTTCATCTCGTGTAAATTAAGGTTTTAGGGTTAACAAAACAACGTTGTTTTCATTAGTCTAATTTAGACTTGGAACTTCAATCCCCTTTCTACTTCGGTTTACGGTCTTTAGGATCTTCAATCCAGTCCTAAATTAGGCTTTATTTTTACAAATCCTTTTTAATTTTCCCCTAATCATTCTAAACTTAATTGGTCCCTATATTTTGGCACCCATTGCAAACCGATCCTTAGTTCCTCAATTTATGTAATTTCAACCAAATTGGCTTTTTTATTTCAAAATTCTCTTCAAGTAAGTCCGTGATTGAAATAAAAATGTCCTTTAATTCCATTGTCTTTTCACTTTTAGTCTTTGGACCTTTAATCTTTTATTTTTGGTTAAATTGACTTTTAATTTTGATTTTTATTTAATTGAGCCCCTTATTTAATACAATCTGATTCACGAGGTTTGACAAGTTTACCTATCGATATGATATGTTTTTTTTTTATTTTTTGGTCTTTTTTAATTATTTTTAATTTATTCCTTTTTATTTAATATTGGATTGGATGAGAAATTGATTTGCATTATTGATTTTTGTTTGCTTTTTAGGGATAATTGTCTTAAATAAGTGTCTATTTTTAAGTTGGTGTTTAATTTTGTGAGCATTTATTTTTTATCATATAATTAAATATAAAAATATAAAAAAGTTATTAAACTCAATAAAGTTCATGACCGGTGTCGCGGGAAGGTCGATCCAATATGTCATCGCCTCAATATTTTTTAAAACAAATTATTATCTTGAAGTCTTTTAAAAATTAAATCATATTTTTATCAATCATTAAGGTTGCATTTGGACCTTATGAAATCAATTGGTTTAAATCGAGCTAGTTCTCGTGCGATTTAATTAAAAACTTGAGTTGAACAAGAATTAAATTAAAGGTTTTAAAATTAACCCTTGATTAGGTTTAATAATATTATTAAAAAATTCTTCAAATTCTTAATGTTTTGTAATATTTTAAAAAGAAATCATATTAATCCGTGACCAGGGATGCTTGCACTAATATCAAAATCCACTGATGATTCACCTAAATAATTAAATTTCCTTCCACCTAGAAGTGTGGACTGCGCTCATCCGTCTGTCCTTTTCTCCTTTTCTCTAACTCCTTTTCGTCCTTTCAATTTTCCATCTTCCCATCCCATCATTCCTCTTTTTTCATCTACCCGTCCAGACCTAGCATGTTCCCATAACTAGGGCATGAAATGAACATGTACTTTCATTTGGACGTAGTCCTTCAATTGCATCGAGAAACTCAAAATCCATTAACTTTTCTTTTTTTTATTTTTTTTTTTAAAAATTTCGTTTTTTTCAAATATTATAATTAAAGTAAAATATAACACACATGAGGTCCTAAATTTACTTCTCACAAGTTCATTAAAAGCCTACTTGAAATGTGGGTGTGATGGTAAGAGCCTTGAGATCTACTATGATGATCTCGGGTTCAGGGATTGAGCGTCCCCTCTTATAAGAACTGGGAGACGGCCAGGGTTTTACTCTATATCTGGGCTCACAAAGTGCACTCGGCGGAGGTGAGGGATTTCTGAATCTAAAAAAAATTTAGTCGTAGTAGCGTATAAACAGACCAGATATTCCGCGATTTAAAAAAACACAAAAATGATTATAGAAAAGATGCAACTGGATACCCTAAAGTGTTTTTTTTTTATTATTATTATTTTGAGTGAGCACTGCTTCTTCTTTTCTGGTAGAAGGGGGGCACTGCTTTTGTCAAAGAGAAGGGGGTGTCCCTTTTCGTTGAATCTGAGAGAGAATAAAATCAACCCACCCCATAATTTGATGACCACGCACTCCCACTTCCACCTACACACAGGAACAGAAGGTGCGTACTCTATCTAACTTCCAAATTATGCATTCCTGCTGAAGCTCCTTGTGGCATTAATTCAGCTACTCTGATGTTCTAGAAAGCGCTTCCACCATCACAAAGGAACAAGGAGATAAAGACAAGTTTTTTTTTATTGTCGTGCGTGGATATCTGAGAGTGTCCGGAACTGGCAGCATGAGCTAATTTTATATGAGCTCTGAAGAGTTAACAATTATATAAATTTTCAATAACTCTAAGAAGTTTGTAGAGACTCGATCTATAACATAGAAGTAAATATAAAACCCTAACGGATAGGCGACATTCTTTAAAATTTTCCAGGAGATGATATTTTGCTCCTGGAGAGACATCAACAGCTTGCCTCCTCACCACACCTGCGGGGTACCAATTCGAGCCGCGCCCTTCTCCTGGGCCACTGGGTTGGCAGTCAATGAGCACCGGGGAATAACCCAATAGTTTTTCCTCCTAGAACTTTGAGGCGATTTTGTCACTACAGACTCCGACATGATCACTGTGCAGCCCTTTATAAATCCCTTCCCTAGACATGATTTTGAAACTTGGCCTGAAGCCCGCGCCAACTATGCTAGGGTCAGGCCCAGCTGAGAAATGTAAGCCAGATTTCTGCGTAACATTTGTTTTTCTTGGAAAGTATTTATTTGTAGTGGATATTGGTTAGAGAGATGCTTGAGAAAATTATAGAAGTTATTTTTAAAAATGTTTTAAAAAATATAGTAAAATGATATTTTTAATAAAAATTAATTTTTATATCAACATATCAAAATAATATAAAATATAAAACAATAATTAATTTTAAAATAATAAAATAATTAAAATTTTATGAAATAATAGTTCTCTTATTTGGCTCAGCACTTTACCTCCCAATAAATTAATACAAGAATATTTTTAAAAATTGTTATAATTTTAATTAATGACCTAAAAATCAAAATTTACCATTTGACCCCAATTTTAGAAGGTAGAAATACATGTTTGGTTGATTTTTTTTTGTGTGCATCTCTCTTGAAATTAATACTATATTATTAGTTGTTTACTTCAATTTAGACCAAAAACATATTTATTTAATTTTTATGATTTTTATTTAGTTTAAAATTTTCTTATTTTTATTATTAAGATCACTCCTACCCATAATGTTTTCAATTTTTACCCCCGATATCTTAAAACTTCTCCCTCACATACTTTTATACCCTTAATATATCATTTAAACCTTATCCCATAACATTTTTTTAGAGATTTTTATCTCATGCCAAACAACATCTTAAGCGATGTTTGAATGAATTTTTAAGAGGAGAGAGGAAATTTTTAAGAAGCACATCCCCTCTACTTTTTTGAATTTAGACTTATTTCAGTTTATTTTTCTTTTACTTTATTTTTAACCACAAATGTATATTATTAAAAAATTTACAACCATATTTAATATAAAAATAGATAAGTGGACTGATGCTATACTGCAGGCTATATTAAAAATGCTTAACTCTTAAAAACTTTTTTGATGTGTATCTGTTTTAGAAGTAATAAGAATTTATAACTTTCAGCATTGTAGGGCACAATTAGATTTAATTAAAAATATATTATTTAATTATATGATAAAAAGAAACAATAATAAATAGATTGGATTCTTATATATATATATATATATATATATATATATATATATAAAGAGAACACAATGACCACCCAAAAAAAAAAAACTTTTCCCCGGAAAAATCATAAAACTCAATAAAAAAAGTTATATTTATAAATATTTTATTCCTTTTTTGTTTATTTATTTGGTACAAACCGAAAAAATTGGAAAGGAGAAAAATTAAGAAGGTAATAACTAACTCCAAAGTAGAGGGTACCCTCCAAAGTTGAGGAAGTAAAAATTTATTGGATGGGAAGATTAATTTTGTGCATCTCGCCAGAGATTAATACTATATTATTATTTGTTTGCTTTCCCACTTTTCATTTTAGACCACAAACATATATTATTTTGTATTTATAATTTATTTAGTTTTAAATTTACTTATTTTTATTATTGAGACCCACTTCTACCATGAATTGTTTTTGTAATTTTACCAAATATCCTTAAAACTTCTCTCCTCTTATATTTTATACATCCTTAATATATCATTCTTAAATCACACCTAAAACTTCTTCTCCTTAAAATTTATCTCATATCCAAAACAATCTAAATGTATATTTGGGAATGATTTTTTGAAGAACGAAATTTCTAAGAACTTTAACATTTAACTTAAAAATACGAGGTTAAAGTGTTGCTACCCTACGGAGGGGAGGCTTAGGAATTTTAGTATTAAAATTCTTGATTTTAGTATTTATTCCCTTAATTTTTTTTTAAATAAACTTATTTTAGTCTTTATTTTCTTTCATTTCTATTTTGAATGTAATCGTAACCCCTTAACCCCAGTAAATTGTATTTTTACAATCATATTTAATTAATATAAAACATTAAATCTTTTATTTATATTAGGATCCATGATTGTTTGTTATTTTTCCAACTCTTACCAAACATCTTTAAGATTTCTCCACTTTAACATTTCTTGCACCCTTAATATGTCATCCCATAAATATTGCTTCCTTAATATTTCAACTCCTAAATTTTCTATATTCCCATACACACACACATCCTAATTACTCAAATTTAAGTGTTTATAATAGTAAAAAGATTATTGATTGATGAGTGTTAGAAAATATTTGAAAAATGTGCTTAAAAGTATACTTAAAATTGAGTCATAGATTTTAAATCAAAATCAGTTTAAATATAGTAAAAAAATAATTAATGTATGTGTTATTAGAGTCTAAATTATGTGTAAGAAGAAGGAATGAACAATGATTAATTTTTCATCTTGATAAAAATTAAAAGATTTAAGCCCCTTAATGCCACCTCAAAATTTTTCATAGTTGACCTAAAAGGAAGTTAGGGGAGTATAATAAAAATTATTTTAAAAATAGTTTTCAACTAAGAAATGCGTACAAATATTATTTTTATTTTAAAAAATTATTTTTAACATTAGCACATCAAAATAACTTAAAAACATATCAATTTTTGAGGCAAAAAATTGAATTTTTTCAAAACCTTACTTTACAGGCAGAAAAGAAACAAAACAAGCTCTCAAGTATAAAGAGTTGCAATCCAATTTCTTGCTACTACAAATCACACCACGGCTTTAAAAATAAATAT